>OY735228.1:31833316-32000816 GCA_963457665.1 Thysanoteuthis rhombus | reverse complement strand
GTGTGGGGTTCAATTTGCAATATACGTTTATGCTAAATTGATCTTTCAGTTTGTGTCCAGCAGCATTCACGCTTGTTTTTTGGAAATCTAGGTTTTTTTTAGTGATCACTTTCTAACAAAAAGCAAGAGAAAGAATTTCTTCATTGATTACTCTTTTTTTCCCAATTTTTTAACTGATCATCCATGCTGCCAAATGATGTTATGGCAGCAAATATAATTTGTACAGCTTTCCTCAAACCATTCTATCAAAAACAGGAAAATTTCTTTTCATGAGAATACAAAATATGCCTGTGAGATAGGATGCATAATTTATATTGATATGTATATGTATGAAATACCCAACGTATATTCGCCAGTGGCGTATGGTGCTTTGTATCTTGTGTGTGCTGTGGATGCACAAAATTACAAAAATATTTCATCATCTGTAAAAAGCAACAGTGTTTAAGCCTTTTTGGTGCAATGTAGGGAAGGTTGTCCCGATTTTGAAAGAAAAACAAAATTTTGATTGGACACTATTATTAGAGCTCTTATAACCTTTCTCTTGAATGGAATGAACTTTTATATATATATATATACATATACATACATATATATATATATATATATATATATACATATATATATATATGTATATATATATATATATATATGTATATATATATAAATGAATTATAGGTTGCATTGTATGATATAAAAACTTATCTGAAATGATTTCCTGTCATTACACGGTGAATATATCATTCAGTTTAGACAACGTAAATAGAATAAACAATTGAAGAAAAATGGAGCAGCTGCAGGAATCGAACCTGTCGCTGATAGGTAGTCGCTTCAACATAGCGATGTACTTAACACTCTTGAATATATATATATATATATATATATATATATATATATATATTTATATATATGAAGTGAAATAGTGACAGTGGCTAAAAGCTACTCGAAAAGTACACAATCAACTAACTAAATTTAAATTCTAGTCATGCTTATTGATTAAAGTTCTGAGCAAATGCTACCGAAAAAATCATAAATGTATCTTTGATAGCCTTGATCTCTAAAATAAATATTCATGTCATTCTTCAGAATTAACAATGCTCACTGCTGGCGTAGCATAAGAATACGTTGAAAACTATGTAAAGGACGAGCATAGTACCCATAAAAAATGACACAATTATTCATGTATTGATATATTATATAAACGGATATTTTAGAACAAATGTATTTTTTGCAAACAAGAAATGTACACCTTGAATCGAATTTATTTTACTGATAATTCTTTACAACACTTCATATTTTTGCATTTTGATAATGTTAAAAACATTGAGGCAACAGAATTGTTTAAAAAAACAAATTTCTTTTCTCTATATGAGAAAAAACATCAGTTCTATCCATAAAATTTCAGAGATGCCTACATATGTTTTCTGTTCTACTAAAAAGACATCAGCAGCAGTAATGGTACCAGTAGTCATGTAGATGCAAACACACCGACAGATCACTGCATGTTTTAGCATATGCAAACTCGCAGACACATTTCTGTATGCTTTTGAATACATGAGCACATTGACATTGCTATGTGTTTTTAGCATATGCTAACAAACAAACACAAGCTTTGCTTTACCCCCTTCCTCATTTTCTATTTTCTTTAGCATCGCTGAAACCAATAAACAAACAAAAGAAACATTTGCTATTATATAATAAGATGTAAGACATGTCACAGCTGCTGTTTATGCATGTAGGTAGAGATCTGCTGAGAAATAGGGACCTGAGCCTATTAGAAACTGTCAACAAAAACTATTACCATAGGTTTCTTCAGTTTTCAAGTTGGTCTGGCTGGATAGCTGGCTGTGTATGTATTGCATGCATAGGCTGCACCAATTGAGCTAATGGCTGAAAATTTAAGCATTTACTCCTTACTATGTCTAGAAAATAACATTTGTTTTTTTTTTTCAAATTCCCACCTTAAATAGGTTTTTACCTGGAGGTTCAATTCTTATTGTAAGTTCAAGCTAAATAGGACCATTAGTTAGTGTCCAGCAGTGTTTACACTTGTTTTTTTGAAAATTTAGACTTCTTCAGTGATCACTGCCCAACAGAGGGTGAGAGAAGTAATTTATTCATTCATTACGCTTATTTCCAGTTTTTAATTGATCACTCTCAACACGGAATGTTGGTCATGTGATGGTTTCTATTGAGTAACTAACCAGACCTGTCTGAAAAATAGATTTGTTATTTAACCCTTTGTTATTGACAGCTGTGACAATCACATGTAAACGTAAACTGAAATTCCTTGGGCTAAACGTTTCATTCTCATGTTCTGTGTTCTATAATTGCCGAAGAAATACAAGACTATTCTGAGCCTTGAGAACATTAATGATCCTACGTAACTCCAGCGTCATATCTCAGGGAGGGGTTTGTGCCCTTGGTGCCAAATCTAAGGGGTGCCACCAACTTGATCAACTGTATAAGAATTCTTACAAAATTTCAAACTAGAAAACACTCAGAGAATGCATACCTGCCAACATCAAGTAGATCTCACCGTCTTGGAATGAATGTCTGTAAACCCCAAACTGCTTCTTCATACCTAAATGCACAAATGTCATACCATTAAAGACTGGCATCATTCTATTACCAAAACAAGGAAAACTGTCAGAGTTAATCATTGCCTTCTCCTGATAATAAGGATTTGCCTGATATCGCTATGAAATGATAATTCAGCATAAATCATATTTAACTATATTAATGATATCTCATATTCCAGAATGGCAAAGGCACTTGTAAAATGAACGACAATCCAATAATATCAGGATATGCCTAATTGAATTTACTCCAGTTGTATTAGGATAAAAACAGCCAAGATAGGGATAACTGTCAAAGTTTATTATTATAATATGAATTTATTTTGTATTATAATGATAAGAAAAATGATTTTTCCCTCCGAAATTGATGGTAATTACTTCTTCACTTTATGCCAAACCAGCTTACAAAAGGTTTTCCCAAAAATGTTTTACTTTTGGATTGCTGGTAAAATATGTATTTTGTTATTTGTATCATATTAACAATAATTCATAAATTGATATCATAAAAACAATAAACGTATAAGAAAGTGTTAGGTGATATTAATGGATTTTGTTATATTACAGTAAAGACAACCACAATGAACAAGGATAATATGATGAATATCCTACAAGAAAAAATATTAGAAAACAGGTGTGGATAGTCTCTTAATAGAAACTGTCATGTGATCAACCAATTTTGACAGCATGCCGTGTTGGGGTGATCAATTAAGAAAATTTGAAAAAGCGAAGATCAATAAAATGAATCACTTTTCTCACTTTCTGATGAGTAAAAAAGCATGAATTTGAAAAAAAAGGGGGTGAACACAGCAGGGCAGAACCTAAGGGACTAATTTCTCATGAGCTTACACTGCAAATTAAACACCCCACTTGAAACCTATTTAGAGGAGAATTTTTAAAAAAAACAACGAACTAAACTGTTTTTTTCTAGACATGATAAGGAGTCACTAGTTGGATTTTCAGCCCTGTAACTCCATTTGTGCTACCTGCACATAAGTACATAGCCAGCCAGCCAGACCAGCTTAAAAACTGAAGAAATGGTTTCTAACATTGAGGGAAGAGTTATATTCATAATGGGTTTTACAATATTACAGAAAAAGCAACCAAGATGAACATGAGAATATAACTGAAATTATGGCTAATGCATTGATAAGATGAATGAAATGCCAACTATATCAAGATATGCTTAATTGAATTTTCTCCAGTTGTAATTGGATAAAAAAAAGCTAAGATAGGGATAACTGTCAATCAGCATGGCCAATTTAGCATGTTTCTCATTCTGGCAGCAGGAAAATTCAACATTTAGAGCTTTTTTTAACCAGTCTTTGGCACTATTTTTTAGCAATGTTAATCATTTTCAGCCATTTTTAGCTACTTTCAGCTAATAAAGATAGCGATTAAAAAAGCCAACATTATTTTTTTAACATATCAAAGGAATTTTTTTACCCTTATTCGTAGTTGATTTACACCAAAAATAAATTTTGAGTCAACAATGCTGCAGTCAATTTCTATTATGTCATAAATTTGTTCTATATTATGAGAGAAACATAATTTTTCCTATGTAAATTGACGGCTTATGAAGGGCTTTTATAAAAAAACACTTTGCTTCCGGGTAGTGGGTGAAACCTGTATTTCATTAATGCGTCATATCAACGATGGTTCATATAATGATGCAAGAAAAATAAGGGACATCGATGGAACATTTCGGTTTTATTAATAATGTGTTTTATAATATTACAGAATAAAACAACAACGGTGAATAAGAAGAATACGATAGAAAATTCTGCGCAAAAAATATTCGGATATTATATTAATGACATTTATTGTAATGTCATGACAGTACAAAGGAGAATTATAGTCATAATACATTAATATCTGTGTTACTTAATTCACTTCTGTTGAGTTAGGTCTGGAAAAGCCATTGCTAAGGATTATTATCAGGGTTTACGATTATATCAAGATCTTGTAACAGAAGGCGCAGAATGAAGAATCCACCTAACCAACAATCTAAAGTTGTATTAATGATATCTCGTGTAACAACGCGGCAAATAAAACGACGAAGAAAACAAGAGACCGAGTATATGAATATATACTTGAACTCACCCCCGCTGTGATGGAGGGTACAAGGAAAGAAAGACGAAGGATATCCACTTATATTCAAATTCTGCCATCCTCTGATACAACAGAACGTACTAAGATGGCCGTTGATGATAATTCTTGCGCTATTTAGTTTGAAACTTTGCTGATTTACTGATTAATTGGAGTTTTCACCCGCCACTGGGACTTGCGGATGGAATGATAGGAAATTCAGTGCTTCATCCCATAAATTTCCCGATGGAATTTAGCGCCTTTACAAAAATTGATTCGATGATTTGGCCCACTTTCTCTTGCTTCGTAACATCCCAAACACCCTGATGCATATACACAGGAGATAAAGCAACCAAGATATTCTATTATATGTACACCTAGATACATACATACATACTTGTGTACACTTGCAGGTAGACACATAAGGATACCTAAAAATACACATCTTCACTAATATGTATATATATATATATATGTATGCACAGATACAACCAAGTTATATACTGAGTTGTAAGGGGGCCTCACTATGGAGTAAGAGTTAGCTGGCTTGTCTCACTGGCCATTACTGCTGTAGTGAGTTCAATCTCACTTGGCGTCTTGTACTTGCTGTCTTTTTCCAGGCATAATTTAGTTTAGTGAACATTGAGTTACTCTATCAAAACTCTCATATGACAAACGTTTTTTGGCTATTTGTCATGTTAGGGTTGATCAATTAAAAAATTTGAAAATGAGGGATCAATGAATAAATTACTTCTCTCGCCTTTTGCTGGGCAGTGATCACTGAAAAATATCTGAATTTTCAACAAGTTCAATTTTAGGAATTGTTTGAAAACATCAACCAAAACTGTCAATATGGAATTCTCCAGTTTTTAAGCAGGTCTGGCTGGCTGGCAGGCTAGCTATACATGTATGTATGTAGCGCATTTAAATATTTAAACATTTACTCCTCTCGAATTAAAAGCCTTTTTTTTTTCTATTTCTAAATTCTCCCTCTGCATTGGTTTTTAGTGGCTGGGTAAATTTGCAATGTAAGTTTATGCTAAATATATCCCTTAGTTTGTGATATGCTTGTTTTTTGAAAATTTAGACTTTTTATGATCACTATCCAAGAAAAGTTGAGGGCAGTAACTTATTCATTCATCACCATTTTTTATATTTTTTTTATTTGATCACACTTTAATCCATTTTTTTTAATTGACCATCCCCAACAAGCCTGCTGCCAAAGCACATAGGTTATGTGAGTGTTTCTATTGAGTAACTAATCAGATCTATTATATTTTGTGTTATCTTATTGATAACCAACACATCACAAGACAAAAGCAAAAAGATTTGCGGATAGCTATGAAAATCGATTGCTATCTGGGAATATAAAGACCTGGTGTTACATTACAAGAAGAAAAAAAAGTTACACCTTGATTATATTAACACATCATGTTAATTAAATCTTACAAAAATAGAACAAAGACAACGTTAATTATAGCAGCTTATAAAGACATAACTAAGACGTATATTAATTATAGCTTATAAAGACACATCGTATTAATTATAGCTTATAAAGACGTAGAATATCAATTATTGCTTATAAAGGTATGACAAAGATAAACTAATTATAGCTTATAAAGACATAACAAATTACAACTTACAAAAACATCAAGATATCACATTTATTATAGCGTATAAGGACACAACTAAGACGTAACTAATGATAGCTCGTAAAGTCATAATAAAAACAACGACGAAAAGGATGGTAAAAACAAGCCTGGCTGCAGCAAGGTCAACTTCACTCCTACTTCTATTCCAACTTAAAACGATTACTGCAATTTCCCTATTATATATGTAATATTGTGGTAGGGAAATCTTGATTTTATATATCATTTCAGTTTAACCTGAATGGATAGACAAACAGTGAAGAGTTCACTCTCTTAAATTTGGTGAGGATTGTTCTTGTTATGGGGGAGAAAAAGTCAACTTCAACTTGGAATAGAGTTTGACAATAGAAAGGTCTTGCATGGTATACCATATCCTCTCTTGGGTAAGGTCCAAGTAATATGTAGAGAGCATTACTGGAGAAGGAGGAAATTGAAATGAGCACCATACATAATTCTTGCGGATAAATATGTAGGTTAGGTCAGTGTGGACTTTAATGCAGAGTGGATTTCTTTGTTCTGCAAAGGAAGGATCGGAGTTAAAGCGAGCTTATATCATATGAAATAACGTGCTACACATGTTGTTGTGAGGTTTGGTACAATGTGTTGGTGCGATCAGCATATTTACAACCATTTCCTGGTTTACACAAAGAGAACTTCTCTTATTTCCATGTGCACCTGAGGAAGGCCATAGAATGGATCAGCTAAAACAATGTGGTAAATATAAAAGCAATAAGAGGAATGAGACTAATTGTCCAAACGATGATAATGAATCATCTCAAAATTACAATACACAGGTCTGGTTAGTCCCTCGACAGAAACCATTGCATGACCAACGTCTTTTGGCAGTATGCAGTGTTGCAGGTGATCAGTCAAAAAATAGGAGAAAGGGGTGACTTCCCTGTCATTTTGTTGAGCAATGTTCACTAAAAAAAAAACATCTGAATTTAAAAAAAAACAAGTGTGACTACTGCCAGACACAAACTAAGGGATAGATGTAGCATAAACTTACATTGCAAATCTTAATCCCTTCCTAAAAACCTATTTTGGATCGGAAGAAAAAAAAAAACATTCTTCCAGAACATATCTCTACATAGATAGCTAGCAAGCCAGACCACATCAAAAACTGAAGAAACCTATGTTGACTGTTTTAATTGATGTTTTTATACTCTGATACATATTCAGTTAACGATCTGGATTTCGGAAACGATTCAATTACGTGTTTGGACTAGCATCCTGATCTTTGCTGTTTATATCACAACATTTAAGCCAGTGTTTTCTCTCTTGCTGAAACATCACGATAAGATCAACAAAGATGAGGATACCATTCTCAAAGAATCATTGAACTGATACATCTAATGGTAATAACATATACAAAGAAGTTCAGACATAAACACATCCACTTAGAATACATGCATGCTAAAACAATTACTTTCATTTATATCTACTTACCGGAAATGATATATTTGAAGTGTAAGTTAGTATCAACCAAAACCACACATGTCTATTCAAAAGCATATCACATAATCAACCCTATCAAAGGCTTGCTTGTATTTTTCACACTTGGTTTCAATCTCCAATTTGATTTCATATAATCATTCCTGTTTAGTGGTGTAGCACAAAACTGGAGGCTATCAGATCTGAGATTGCATGCCTTCTACTGAATTGGTAACAATCATTATCACATCCTAATTTCAGATACTGGGAAAGTGCCTGTTACAAAGGAGCATATTTATGGTGTGTTGAGCTGCTTGCCAAAATAGTCATGTAAAATGATTTTCTATCCGTCATACGAAACTACGGCTTTAAAAAAATCTGGTTATTTCTCTTCAGTGTTGCCAATTCAGATATTTCATATCTAAATTCAAATCAGTTGCCAATTTAGATATTTTATATCTACATTTAGATCGATAATTTTAGATAAAAGATCCATGATTTGTAATTTTTCATTCATTTTCATTAGATTTCTCAAGAACCTCTGATCTAAACATCTTCAAATTCAACACGGTACTACCTGGTCTGCTGACTAATATATCTGGTGAATGTCAACTTTGTACAATGATCAGTTGTTAAGTAATTGCAATGTATTAGATATCTCAAGAACCGCTGATTCAAACAACTTCGAGCTCAACTCTCCAGTGCCTGATGCGCTGACAAATATACCTGATGAAAGTCAACTTTATACAATGGCCAGTTGTAGAGTAATTGCAGTGCATACATGCAGGCTCTCAAAAATTTCATCAATTATTTTTGTACTTAGTTGTTCTTATTGCAGCATTTTGTCTGACAAATTCTCTGGCCTCTCTTAGATGTATGATGTATTCAGCACTCTTTGAATGTTGTCTACTTTTTTTCTTGTGATGAAAACAATGAAGGCAATGATAGAATAGTGACAATTTTAGGTAACATAAGATAATTTTTTTTTGAATAGTCTTGTAAATTATCACAGAAGTAAGAACATTTGAGATGGTTTCAATCCAATCATGTTGTTGATCATCAAATCACCATAAGTGTATTAATGGCCCAACTGACCATCCTCTCTTTGAGGGTCTGTGTCTATCCATCTAGATTTGAAAATTTGCTTAACTATACCACTGAGCCCCACCTGAAACCATTTTTTTTTTCCCCAAAGAGTGCTTTTTGGGGTCTCTATGGTAATTTTGGACACCAACTATGCCCAGATCTTAGCCTGGTGTTTTTTAATAATTTTAGATAGATAAAAGATCTCTTCTTAAAGATAATTTTAGATAAAAAAATCTGTTCAGTTAGAAAATTTTTAGACAATTTTGATATACATGCCAGCTGTGGTGATTCATTTATGTAAGGTACGGATATTTATGATATTTTTAACAATGTTTTTCGAAAAAATGTAAAACTATAAACTCCTCACAAAACATATACAAATTCTGGGATCAAAATTCAAATTCACTTTGTGTAATATAATGTTCAAACTATGCCTTAAAAATGTATGGCTTGACTTTGGGAAAAAAAATTTCTGGAAGGTTTTCATTACTATAGAATTGTAGTCGGCGAGGCATGTATTATAGAATATCCCCCTCATCTTCATAGTATTGGTTGAAAGTGACAAACAAGGATAGTTTTATAACTTTTTAAATAATTTTTTTATTGCTCTCCCAGTTCCACTCAAAGTTTCCTGGATAGCAAATATAGTAATTGATAATAATTGTAAGATCAAATGCTTGTGTACCAGTCATTTTCAAGATCAGAGGCTTATTATGCTGGATAGGCAGCAGCTGTTAAATTTTAATTTCACATGTGCAGCTTCAATATATTAAACTCTTAATCTTGAAAACAGCTGGTTGGCCGGCTGAAAGCACTCCATCTTACAACTGTGAACGATTCCTTCATTCACTTCCCAGTGAACTCCATGCAAAAGTAAAAAAACAAAAAACAAGAAAGATTATTAAAGTTACAAAACAATTTTTGTCTTTTACTTATAAACAAACTAGTATGATAAAAAAATTCCCACATATATACATAGCCTGTCCGGAAAGTATTCAGCCATTTTTTTTTTAAATTGTGGGAACTGGTTGAACGGTCTTCATATAACTTGGGAACAGAGATAGGGGATCTTACTGTGACAGTCAAATTCACAGTGACCAAGCCTGTCGATTCGTCACATTATGCAGGACCTTTTAGCAAGCATCATCCAGGTCTGGATCCCTGCAACATCAGCTATTCCCAAAGAGATTTCAGATCATGGACAAGATTAAGGGGCACACTAGGAGGCAGCTGATTGCAATCAAGAAAGAGGGATCCTGGGAGGTGTGCGTAGGGTCCCAAAGGGAGTACTAAGGTGCCATTGTCCTAGGTAGGCTATCAAATCACCATAGCCCCACAGATGGCCCACCCAACCAACCAGTCAAGTGGACTCCAGATTCTTATCTCTTTTCACATCTGTGTGTGTGTGTGTGTGTGTTTGTGTACTCCAGGGCACATTTTGAGGGCTATAACCTTGAAAATTTGCGTAAGTACACCACTAGGCACAATCTAAAAAAGATCTTTTTGTTCGTTCAAAAAAGTGCTTTTTTGGGTCTCTCTGGTCATTTTGGACCAACAATGCCAAAATCTTGTGCTAGTATTTTTCTGATAACTTTAAATAAAAGATCTATTTTTTAAAGATAATTTTAGATATTCAGATCTGGTACGTATGCGGGCTATGGTATTCATTTATGCGAGGTATGGATATTTTCATTAATATCAAAAAGCTGGACACTTTCCGAACATCTGATGCAACAAGCCTGTATAGAAATAACCAATCCTAGCAAAGATAAGTTTGCATTCATCAATTTTGGCATTTCTCACTCTTATATTTTGCTGTGACATTTCAAACAATCGCCCTCTTTGCTTTTTTTTCACACTGGCGCCTAGAAACAGAATAACCAACCCTTGTAAAAACGAACCAGCATTCTTCATTCTTTGTCACATTCATCTCTGAATTCTCTGCAGCTAAATAAGAGTGTGAATGATATTCTAAAAATATGCTTTTTTTCTCTATTCTCTACACTCAGTAACTAAAAGAAAGCCATACTGATGATTTATACTGACTCAGAAGCATAACATATCGAAGTACTTGTGATGTGAGACTCTTTGCCCACAGATGCCCTCTTAGTATTTAGTATATGAAGAGCTACTCATGATGAATAATGCCAGAGTAGCAGACGAAATCTGAACATCAAAGTGTCAGGTGTGGTCATGTAATATAATTAAGGGTTTTCTATTGCCCTCGTCAAATCGTTGCTATGGCATTTTGGATAAGTGTATTTCTGAACATAACTAAATATGCAGATGTGTTCCTAGAAGCTAGAAACCGTTCAACCAATTAGGACCAAATGGGGAAGATGTGTTTATTTGGTCAGTGTTTCAAATGTAGAAGTGGAACAAATTTGGTTGCAGTCAAGTGTCAGGAAATCCTTAGAATCTAAGTTCTCTCTTGAAGCAAGCAGTGCAGAAAACGATATACACTTGAGCTTGAAGTATTTAGATCCGGCTATATTTTTCACAGAGTTTTTTGGTTTTTAGTTTTTTTTGTTAATGTTGTTATTATGTTTCAACCGGTACATTCTTCAGGTGTACTTATCTGAATGTGAATGTGATGGTAGATAGAATTTTTCTCATGGTAGAATAACTATAACGTTGGGTTCTTTTTCTTTCATTGTTAGGTCTGGATTTGAATACCTTGTCTCTGTCGAACAGTAGAAGCCACATTGGGTATATTCTTCAGATTTTTTTGAGTTGCAGATGTTTAGTGAAAAACTGGTTATAAACAATGATGTAGCAAGAAATAGCTAGAGATTCAGAGGGGGTTGTAGGGCTTGGCTCCTTGAGGGGCCCCCTAAAATCAAGTGAGATTTGATGAAAAAAGAAAATTTGCAATAAATACACAAACATTATCACTTGACTGGTGAAAAACAACCCCAAAAGCTGAATTATCATTTTGTACAGACATATCTTTGTTATTGAATAATGTCAGTAGAAATGCAATAAGTGAACTTCTATTGATAAACTTTCAGAGGGTCTCCTCCATTAGAGCCCTGGTTATGTTTCTGATTATAAATTCAAGTATTTTCTAAATTATGATTAGATATTCAGTAAAATGATAATTAATTATAATAATATTAATAACAGATGATATATTACAAGCCTCTGTTCTCCCATGATTCCACATGTAAGTTCATTATTCTGCTGCTACTATTAAATGGGCTTTCTAACCCTTTCAAGGCTATCGTTGTGATGTACTTGAATTTTTATGAGGATCTCAAAGAAGTCCAAACACTGTGATGGTTAAAGATGACTATTCTTTTGTTCAATCAAAAATTTCCCATATTTTAGATGACTGAAATCGATAGACTAATAGATATAAAAAAAAAGGTAGGTCTGGTTAGACTCTCAATAGAAAAACTGTCACGTGACCAACATACTTTGGCAGCATGCCATGTCGGGGGTGAATTATTAAAAATTTGAGAAAAGGGCTGCTTAATGAATACGTTATTTCTCTTGCCTTTTGTTGGATCATAAAAAATGCTGCTGGGCACAAACCAGGGACCAATTCAGCTTAAACACACATTATTTGAGATTTTCAGTTGTCTGGCTGCATTGGTGTTGCTTGTATGTGTGATACATTCATATATAGCCAACCAGCTGGACCATCTTGAAAACTTAAGAAACCTATGTTCTTGGTCATAGCTTTGTTTGACAGTTTTTGATTAAGATTGATAGGTTAAAACTATTTGAATGCATATATCTTTGGCTGATAAACCCTTTAGAATATGTCTGAGTGTTTGCGTATATATACACAAATGTAAAAGTGTGTGTGTGAGAGAGAGAGGAATAGAGAGTGAGAGAGAGAGGGATAGAGAGTGAGAGAGAGAGGGAGAGAGAGTGATAGAGAGAGGGAGAGAGAGAGATCCATGTATTACTTAGCTGCTCTTGAGATGCTTACAAAAAAATTGAAATTGGCCTATATCCATGGAAGTACCTCATTAAGTTTGCATGGAGAATTCCGTGAAAAAAATTCAGTTAGTGAGAGTATCTTTAGTGTCAAGAAAGATACATAGATGGAGGGAAAAATATATTTTATAAATTGGATATAGGAACAGGCTCTCCGACTAAGAAACATTTTTCACAGAAGCACTCTTACAGATAAGCTCAACTGTGTTCAAATATAGATTTTTCCCTGGAATCTCTGTACACATTTGTGTGGAAAGTATGGAAGATTTTGGTCTCTGGGGAAATTAGGCAGAAAGAGTTCTTTGACATGTCAAGAGTTAACGAATTATCACAGCTAACTTAGGTGCCATGATCAATTTATTTGCACAAGAATTAGCCACACTCAAGGAATATTATTAAAAAAAAATATTTCTTGGACATTTTTTTTTTTTTACCTGATCTCATTTTATGGATGTACATTCTTCTAATTTTTAGGAACATGGCTGAAATATTTCTTTGATTTTCATTCATCTTTTGTCACTCACAGTCTGGCCAGTCAGAAGGTTGTTGGGGGAACTTTGGCTAGTGTTATTGAGCATAGTGTAGAGATCAGTTTCCTCCTGAAGAGAATAAACAGGATGGACTCAGGAGACTCTCTACAAGATCCCCAGCTTCTTACGGTACCTGGTATTCCCAGACAGTCACCAATCAAAGTACTGCTTAACTTCAGAAATCGTATGAGAGCTCATGTGTCCTATGCAATTTCGCTGTAACATAATATTTCACCTATTTATCCATTCTAAGGTTGTCTGGATCATTGAACTGGGGTAATTTGTAGATCCCAAGCGTGATTTTTTTCAGAGTGATTTTGAAGGTTAGATATAGGAAAATGTATCTTAGATGATGCAGGATATACTTGTAATATAAACAGATTTTTCAATGAAATAGTTGGAAGATATAGAAAAATTGATAAATACCTTCAAAAGTAGTAGTAGAGATATTATCTTTTCTTTTTGTGACCAGGATATTTAGATAGTATAGCCATAAGTTACAATGATGTGGGGCAGACTTCTTAAACAATTGAGGTATTTTCAACTAGGGTCTTCTTTTTTTTTCAGTTGTTCAGAAATCTAACCTACAAACTCTTATGTTACAGCCAGATTGGTACCTGAGATAGATACGCAATTGCTTCTAGCTCTTAGAATCAATGTTTCAAACCCAGATGAAAAGACAAGACTTCAGTTGCTGATTTTCAAGGCAGGAAAGATCTCCACACAATCTTACTACCGCACACTACATGATATAAAAAAACTATATCTATATATTCATCCATTCTTCTCTCTCCATGATATTTTTTCATCATAGAGAGAGAAGGATGGAACGATATCTATCTCTCCATCCATTTTGACATGTTTCAAATCTAAAGTTTGCTCTTCTGACTTACAAAAACCATTCGGAGATGATAAAATTGTATTACTCAGTTTCACAAAGTAGGTCTACTTCGATTTGTTGCCAAATTACTTCAAGGCCCTCCAACCAAAGTTATTCAAAATGGCTGGATATTTGTATCTACTAGTAAAACTTCTATGGTGAATACATTGATATTTATCATGTTATATTTTCAATAAAAGAAATATTCAGATACTCATCTCAGATACTTATCTCTGTATTTTTTAATAATGAGATTCACATGGATGCTGAAAACACAGAGGAGAGCCATCATGAAAATTTAACAAACACAGTTTGAAGTTCAATAATTTTCTTAATGCTTCTGCACTGAAACCATTAATGAGTGGTATTTCGATTCACATGAGGAAAATCTAAAAATTTACCTCGTTAGAGTAAATGCCAATCATGAATATTGCATGATTTTGATGAAGGAAAAGATAATCTATTAAACTATACAGCAAGATTCAAACCTGATCTATGTTTAAGAACCTCAGGGGGTTGATCGGAAATTCTGCAACTTTTTTTTTTTCGGCTTTTAGGCGATATAATAATATGATGTATATCTTAATATATCCATTCAAATAGGAAGCCTCTAAGGAAAAAAATATAGGGTGGGGTTTACAAATTTAATGATTAATAGAAGTGGACATTTCAGCTTTGGCTTTTCTAGTTTGTTCCAATTCTCTAATCCAATCAAATGTGAGCTTTTTAATCATGTGTGATAGAGTGGATATGGGCTAATGAATATTGCCTGTGGCCACTTGGGGATAAAACCAGCAGGGACTACTCCTGTATTTGTTGATAAGTCTTGACAGCAGTACTGAATCAGTGAATGCAGGCATTTTCGCGGTTGGTTTAACAGATTTTAATCATCAGTAATAACAATAATAGCAATGATATCTTTGGAAAAAAAAAAAAGGACTTGATTGTGTTTCTCAAGTCATCTGTACAATGATTCTATCTAATCTCTCTATGCTTTGGTACTGGACCATGACTTAATTTCTGAAAGAAAATAAGACTTTTGATTTTAATTATTTCTCAATAATTTCAGGATGAACAGTTTTGGATCGATGCAGGGGATTTGCTCTCTAGGTTCAAGGCTTATTCTTCGTTTTTAGAGTTCACATTGTTTCTATCATAAAATGTTGTTTTTTGGGGTTTTTTGTCCCATGCAGGCATAGATCCTATGGGAAATAGGGGTCCTTAGAGTCTGGACTCCCTCTTCTTCTCAGGCAAAGTAAAATTAGGAAAAAATTCATTAAATATCTCGATAGGAATATTTTATAAATAATAAACCCAAATAATCCCAAGTAATCAAAAATTAACCTCTAAAACCAAAATTATTATTTTGTTTTTCATCTAATATAAGCAAGTTGTCTTATGTTTTCATTTTTTATTTATTGGTGTTATGGTAAATTTCTTTGATTATTTTTTCTTCTTTACTCTTTTGTTGATTCTTGTGTTAAAAAGCTATTACTCAAATGTAAATGAAAAATGTTGGATCGCATATACCTTTCTTTTTCTTGATATGAATGAATATTCCTACATGGATCCCATCCTAGTCAAAATCTTGGATTTATCCCTGATCTCATTGGGGATAAGCAAGAACATTCAACCTAGACTTGCTTCTCGAGTTAGGGTAATCATAAATATCATTGAATTCCATCCAAATTTCATTACTCATATAAAATGCTACCTAAAAGCTTGAGAAATCTTAACAGGTTGATCTGTATTTCTGTTGAGGTACCAAGTGTTTCCCGTGTCTTGCCAGTCACTACACCAGGGAATAAAGAAGCTCATTTTCTATCGTTTTTTGCAGTTCCCCAAACTTTGGGTTGGATTTCTGTTATCATAATGGTGTATATATATATATATATATATATATATATATATATATATATATATATATATATATATATACACTTATTTTCATACAGTGCATATGTATGAACTTGATATAAAGCTAGAAATCAATATAGTACACACATACATGTATACACATATATATCCTCTCCATTTATCAAGAAAAAAAACCAAGCTTTTACCACACTAAATCAAAGCAATTGAATCTGTTTGAGGTTGTTTTAAGATAAAGACCTTAAAAATGTTATCGAATTGCTTTAACCCCACAGGCAGCCTGTCGGACCAACCAGCCAAGTGGACTACAGATTCTACCGTTTTTGCTCATCTGTGTATATATGCGTGTGTGTGTCTGGTCACTCCTGGTCACATTTTTGGGCCTACAACCTTGAAAATTTGCATGAGTACTCCACTAGGCTTCTTTTAAAAATGATTTTTTCTTTGTTTTTTTTTAAGTGCTTTTCGGGGTCTCTATGGTCATTTTGGGACCAACAATGCCTAAATCTCAACCAGGTATCTTTTACATTACCTTAGATAAAAGATCTATTCTTCATAGATAATTTTCAGATAATGTTTTTGATAATTTCTGGTATACGTGCGGGCTAGGGCGATTCATTTATACAAGGTACTGATATATTCTTCTCAATCTTATGTATTTTTTTTTCCAACTTTTTTTTCTGTTTTTTGACTATTCAGTTTTTTAAACATCCCCTCTTCTATAATGGCAAATTATCTAGAGGCCTCGATCTCATTCCCTTCTCTTTCTTTCTGTGTTTATGCTTACACTGGCAATAAATTGTCTTTATTTTCAAGATAGTCATGTCAGAACAGTTCTCTGAGCCAGCTCCGTTTGATCTGCACTTAACTCCCGAGTGTTTATAGATTTACCATTCTTCTCACTTTGTGAAAACAAACTGCTTTCATCACAGCCAGCACTCACTTGATTCAGGATGGTCTTTGAGATCAAAAGATACATATTTGCTTTCCTTACAATGTTAATCAAACACCGAGACCAGGAAGTGTGTATACAATCAATGGATATATACAATCTAGGATGGTTGATTTTAGTCTTCTGTTGTTTCTCTTGCTTCTTGGCACAAGTCATGCAGCAACATAAATGTCTAAATGGTATTTTACGACTTTTTGTCTGTCTGTTTTATGTCAAAGATGGTTTTTCCTCTTGTTTTTCCTTTTTAAGGGCATCTGTTCAGATGCATTGATAAGTGTACCAATGATTACACTTGATTATTGAAAGTTAGTGTTGCATTGGCAGTTCTTTCTCTCTCTCTTTCTTCATATTCTGTCAGATTATCTATCAATTTTTCAATAATATATATATATATATATATATATATATATATATATATAATGTGTGTGCCATCTATGGTCCCACTGCTGTGGAAAACCCTTCTAAAAATCTCCGTTAATGAAGCCAAGCTATTCATACATATATATATACATATATATATATATATATATATATATATATATATATATATATATATATATATATATATATATATATATATATATAGCCTAGTGCCAGACTCATTGGAAGTTTGTGTTGCATTGAGAGCTCTTTCTCTCTCTCTCTTTCTTCATATTCTGTCAGATTATATATCCATTAATCAATAATATATATATATATATATATATATATATATATATATATATATATATATATATATATTATAGCCTGGTGCCAGATTGGTCATTCCAAACAAGTACTTTTTTCCTTTCCAGTGAATTTCTTTGAAATTATTGAAAGTTTTTGGCCTTATTATCTCTTGATTTCAATAATTTTATTTTTATAAATTGATCTCTCTCTCTCTCTCTCTCTCCCCCCTGGTGTCTGTGATAGTGAGAGAAAAAAAATCTATATAATCATTCATCTTACTATTCAAAAATTGACAATTCATATGAGGAGGGTTCCAAAGTGCAATAAGTGCCGATTAAAAGATAAATGTGTTCAATTAAATAAAAAATCAAATTCTTGATCTTATCAAAAACCTATATAGATTGCATATATATATAAAAAGGTTGTAATAAGATGAAGAAAATTAAAATCCAGAATTTGATTCAATCAATGCATTGGATTTTTAAAAGGTGCTTATCACATTTTAGAACCATACTCATCATATGTAACAATCTAAGAGAATAAAAACTCTTGAACTTTACTAATTGTATTTGAAATTATTTCTCAGTCGATGGGCTTAATTAAATGTCTTACTTTCATTATGTGATCATTTAGCTTCAAAATTAATTTGCATCTTGAAGAATCAGCTCCTCTAATTCAATTAAGGACCTTTTGAAGTGCTGACAAATATTTGGATTGAGTATTGAAGTTCAAACGTGCCACGTTGATGTTCATTTTTCACAGGGGAGGGGGGCAAGAAAAAATGGTTCAATCGGGGGTACACGTCAGTATTTCGGGTGATATCTCATTTCCTTTGCATGTATCGCCCCATATCTGGAATATTACAAATACTCTTTTGTTTCCTAAATTAGGAAATGTAGACATATAAACATTTAGAAGCATTCCATCCCTGAAGGGTGTGACAGGGTCGGGGGAAAGACAGAAGGACTCTTACTAAAGTTCAACCTCAGGGCCTGGATGTTTGATAATCTATCACTGCTCATGCGCCGCCCTGGGTTAACCATTAAGCCAAATTAGCAAGTGCTTAGGGCATCAAAAGAGAGGGGGTCACCATAGGTTTTTTGCTGCTTTCCCCATATTGAATTATTACATGTTGTTTCAATCATTTAACTTGAATCTAATTTTGATTTGAAATTTAATTTGTTTCTTATGGAGAGAGTTGACTCAAAAGTTCAAATGATTCAATCATCCATACAAATACTTTTGTAGAAAACTGGCCTTTATAAAAGAACTAGTTTCTTGATGAAGATTAGGTTAGTGAAGTAAGGATATCTTTATGGAAAAAAAATTTCCTTTGTTGTGTTTTAAATCAATATGACCTTCATGTCTTTGGGAGTGATTTTTTGAAAATCTTGTCAGTTGAGCAATGAGAAGGTTGTGATTGGACAACCATTCTTGGGCTGGATCTAGTGTATCCTGCAGCTTCAATCCAGCCCTGCCCCCACGGTTTTAAAATCTGGAACGTAAAATCATGGATTCGTTTTAGACTTTCAGTAATTCCAAATACTATTTCTGACATCGATGAGCATCACATGAATGTTAAGTGGAAGATCTGTGATGCTTAGCAACATCAGAATTTGGAGTACAAAGATTCTGTCATTCCCAGGCAAGGCAACGGAAAAATTCAAGAGGCAAAAACAGTCGATTGTGTACCATGGTGAACTTGGTGGCTATACCGTAGAAGTTATGTCAATAACACCATTTGTTGGGTCTTTTCTTTCTTTCACTCTTTCTTTCTTCCTTACTTACTTCCTTCTTTCATGCTTCACTCTCTCTCTCTCTCTCCATCTCTCTCTCTGTCTTAGAATCTTTCTTCCTTTTTTTTCTCTTTGTTTCTCTCTCTCTATTTTTATTTGTTTCTTCCTTTCTTTCTTTCTTTCTTTATGCTTCTTTTTTTACCTCTCCCCTCTCTCTGTCTTTGTTTCTCTTTTCCTTTCATTCTTCGTACTTCATCCTGTGTCTTTCTTTCTTACTTCCTTTGCGCTTTACTCCCTCTCACTTTCTCTCAGTCCTTTTGTTTCTGTCTTTCTTTCATTGTGCTTCATTCTTTCTCCAACTTTCTCATTTTCTTCTTTTACGCTTCATCGTTTCTCACTCTCTCTCTCTCTCTTTCTTCTTTTCTCTATGCTCTATACTCCATTCTCTCTCTCTCTCTCTCTCTCTCTCTCTCTCTCTCTCTCTCTCTCTCTCGCTATATATGTATATATATATATATATATATATATATATATATATATATATATATATATATATATTTCTATTAAATGTGCATGTTTATTCTATCATTACGGGAGGGGGGTGTATATGACAGGGTTCATTTTATTTCATCTTATTATTTAAAAACGTACACATCACATCACTTATTACTTGAAAGCAGAGGCCGATAAAAACAAAAAAAAATTGAAATAACTCTGAGAAAGAAACGAAAATCGGACTTTCTTCTTCTTTTTCTTTCTCTTCTTTTTCTTTTTCCTCTTTTTCTTTCTTTTTTTTTTTTTTCCTTCTTGTTCTTCTTCTTCAGTCCATCCAGTTGGCTGTGACAACTGAAGACTAAAATGATAACTAAAGTTGTTTGCATTGATTTTCCTGCTACATGAAACTCAAAGACCAGCGTGGAGGATGGTACGGGAAGAGTTAGGTACAAATCGGTGTGGGGGCTGGGGGAGAATGTTGGTGGGGGTCTGGGGCTTGAGATGAAAGATAACGAACTCTGGGGAAGGGGGCGTAAAAGGCATCTGTCTGTAGAACAATAAAACTAACAGCTGACTCGGTTCGAGTTTTCTTCCTCCCACCATCGACATTATTTATCTTTACGATTTTGACTGTTTTCTTCTCATTCCTACCCATCACTCTCCTTGTCCCTCTCTGTATTTCTCTTTATCATTTTTCTATGGCACCTCTCTATCTTCATTCTTACACGCTCTCTCTTTGTAATTATCATTCTCTCGCTTTCCTGTGCCCACTCCCCTCACGATCTCTCTCTGACTTTATCCTTACACACTCTCTCTTTGTAATTATCTTTCTCTCGCTTTCCTGTGCCCACTTCTCTCCCGAACTCTCTCTGACTTCATTCTATCGTTACACACTCTCTCTATGTATTTATCTTTCTCTCGCTTTTCTGTGCCCACTCCCCTCCTGATCTCTCTCTCACTTCATTCCATCCTTACTCGCTCTCTCTCTCTCTCTCTCTTTGTATTTCACTTTCTCTCAGCGCATCAACCTCTCCGTCACATCCCTCTTTATATCTCTCACCCCCACCCATTTTTCTGTTTGTATTTCTCTTCAACTTGCATTTCCTCAGTATCCATTTCTCCATCTCTTTCTTTTTTTCTTCAACTCCTTACATCCTTGTCTCTGTACTGTCTGTCTGTTGGTGTCGTGTGTCTCTCTGTTTGTGTGTCTGTCTGTTTGTGGTGTCCGTCTTGTCTGTCTCTCTTCCTCGTTCTCTTCCGCCCCCCTGCCTCGGGCGGTTAGCAAAGCGTTGCGGCTCTGATGAAAGCTCTTCTGTAAAGTCGACGAGGAAGCATCTAATCAGGCATAACCGAACGGATGGCACGTGCCTGGCGTTGACACATCACCATACCCCAGAAAGAAAATGAAATGGAAAGGGAAAAAAAAAAGAAAAATGAAAAAAAATACAGACAATAAAAAGTTTTTTGTTGTTTTTTTTTGAAAAAAAGTTTTCTTAAAATGACACAAATGGTACCGAAATATGGGCGAAAATGAGATTTTTTTTTTTTTAAGTAAAGAGAAAGAAAAAACCGAGAAAGAAAATAGAGAAATTTAAGGTAGGGGGCACTTCGCTAAATACTTCTGCCAGACTGATGTTCTGCGAGTAGAACACAAAATGACACCAATAAAAGTTAATCAACCCCACTCTTGTCGTATCAAGAGTAAAAAAAAAAAAATGGGAGAAAAAAACGTCGAATGACAAAATAAGTCCTCCTTTTTGACTTTACATGCTCTTAATCTAAAACGTTCCAAAAGTCGGAATAAAAAAAATATTTGAGAAAGAAAGGAAAAAGAAAAAAACTTTTTTCCTAATTTTCCGTTTTTTTAAGATCTTATTTCAGACTCCTACATTTTACCGTTCAAAGCTTTTGCAAGTTATCTAGTATCGATGTCAGAAAGTAGATTTTTTTTTCGTAAAAATTGAAGAATTTTTTTTTTTTAAATTGAGCTAGACTTTTTTCAAGTCGGATTTTTGATCAGTGATTTTGACATGGCAGTATTTTTTTTTTTTTCAATCTCGTTTTCCCGTAAAGTAAAAGTGATTTTTATTTATTATTTTTTTTTTTTAAACTAGAAAGAATATATAGGATATCTTCGAAATGGATGATATTTTTGTGTAAGTTCGTAGGACATGGTTCAATTTCCTCACCTCTTCTTGATGTTCGATTCAAAATTCAAATTACTTGACACTTTGTCGGAAATTATAGGCTGGCACCCCCACCCATCCCTGAAAAGATCATTAAGTACGACCTAGGCCTTGACCTTACCCTTTTTAGTTGCTGCCTTGGAGATGGATCTCCAGGAACTAGGCACATATTTCATATCATAGTCCCTGGTCATTCATGATAAAAGATATGGCAAATGATCAAAATATATATCTGATTTATCTCCCTTGTATTTCCCTGAATCATAAGTGCGAGAAGAGGTAGAGTCTTTCTTAATAGTATTATTGTTAAGCGTACATGAGCTGCCTCAGCCTACATTTCAACTCGTTTTGGAGATTCTGCATTCAATACAAATTATTCACGATGTGTTCTTGCGAATCTACACCTTCAATTTTCACTTATTATCTAGTATTATCACTTTTAAATTTAAATTAGTTGACATAATGTTATTGTGATCTTGATGACAATATTTCACTGGTTTAAATAGAACTTGGACATTCTTGTAAATATTCCTCTTGGGCATTCAAGTATAGGTAATAGTTTATGGAGGACCAAACGTTTGCGCTAAGAAAAAACTATTTTCAATTCAGAGGGAGTTTTCAGCCCTCTAGCTTTGTTTCCTGCAGAATGATTGACATTACTCAGCCAAAATACAAATGTCAGGGCCAGAAACTATTTCCTGCTTTTACGTCTTCCTAAAGGTGACCGGAAAAAAAGTCATTGGAGAAAAAGTCATGGAACAAAATTCATAATGTGAACTAATGAAAAAGTTATAACTTTGGTTTTCTGACGAAGAAAAAAGTCATAAATATGACATATCCCCAACAAATACTTTATTAAAACATCATTTATTTTATTAGCATAAATGAAATAAATTGAAATATTACGTATTCCATATCAAAATATTATACATTCTATTAGCTGAACCAAAGGAAATTCATCATATTAGCATATATGTATGTGCACACACACACACACACTCATGTATGTATATGTGTATATATTTACATGTGTGTATATTGACATGTATATCATGAACCAACAACATTGAAACATTGTTTTTTTTCAAACTTTGATGATTTCAATTGAAGGTTTAGAAATTAAAAAAATTAACCAAAAGTTAAATAGACATGATTTGTCTGTTATTTTTAACAATATATGATTCAATGCATACTCATACATACTTGTGAATGCATTGATGTATGCGTGAGTGTGTGTATATATATATATATATATATATATATATATATATATATATATATATAATGTGTGTGTGTGTGTGTGTGTATATATGTATTATATATGTATATAAATATACACATGAGTATATTAGCATATATATATATACACGTGTAGATTTACATGTATTTACATTTACATGTGCATATAGATGTCAATATACATGTATGTATATGCACATGTATGTCTGTATCTCTGAAAAGTGAACGTATTGTGTGTGTGCATATGTATATATATATATATATATATATATATATATATATATATATGTATACACACACATATAATCTGTATATAATTTATAGTGTTTCCTGTGTCTCATTAAAGTTTTGCCGATTAAGTGATGAGACGATATATACACACTAACACACACACACACACACACACATATATATATATATATATATATATGTATAGATGAGAGGGCAAAGCTCCCTGTAGGGAGGCTGTGAGGAATGCATAATTTAAACTTGCCTGGTAGAAAGAGACGTCATGATCGAAGGCATTTCGTTAAAAATGTATTACTTTAAAGCGTTATCTCATTTGCCATTTCTCATTTGCTTTTAGGTAGTTTTTTCTACCCCTGAATTATTTCTGGATTCACAATAAGCATGGCACAAGGCTATTTGGAACTCACAAGTACTTTTATCCGACATACAAGTATTCCTCATTCAAAATATATGGATCTTTATATTGAAATAATCAGAAGTACCGCACTCTGAAGTAAATCATGGATATTCTTCTCGAAGCCAATTTTATAAACTATAACAGTTTCAAAGAAGGTTTCTCCAGTTTTCAAGTTAGTGTGATTGGTTATATATGTATGTGTGTATATATCATATGTACAGGCTGCACCGACAGAGCTAGAGGGTTAATAATCTAAGTATTTACTTTTTAATATGCCTACAAAAAACGTTGTTGTCGTTTTTAAAATCCTGTCTTGAATAGCTTTTTCATGAGAGCTTCAGTTGGCAATGTAAATTTATGCTAAATTGGTCCCTAATTTGATCCCACTTGCTATTTCAAAATTCAACCTTTTTGATGATCACTGCTCAACAAAAAGGTATCTATCTGTCTCTTCATTATTCTCCTATATTCTGACTGAACAATTTTAACAATTTTATTTTGATCCACTTCTGGCCTGACAAGCCCATCAAGGCTTCACCAGAGGACTATTCACCATACACTTCAGGAACACATTTCGTACACTGTCCAATGCCAGCCTCTTTCATAACCTATTTAAGATTAAACTCACTACACAATCGTAATGATCTGCTTGACTAAGAGAACGTTACCAAGCGGTCTAGTCTTTTGAACATGGTGATCTATCGGCATTTCAAAGTTCCTCAGTCACTTCTTTTTTCAATTTTCTATGAGAGTTTTTGATAAGTGACCATACTATTTATTTTTAAAATCAGATTAATTGTTAATTATTTGCACAGTTCCCAGTAGTCACTGTCGTCACTCAGTTAGGCTTGTTTTGTATTCCTTTTCAGACATCTTTGTTCTTGGGTCTTATCAATTTTTACCATGATCTTATTTGTTCTTAATCTGAATATGAATCATGTCGTCTTTCCCTTCTCCGGTCTTATAATAATTTCCTCTGTCTTTTCATAGGTTATTCCTATCATTACTCATATCCACTCATTTTTGGCTGTTATTATGCTTGTGGTCCCCAGTAATGGATAATTTTCATGTTTATATATATATATATATATATATATATATATATATATATATATATACTTACACTCACACAGTGAATAAGCTTATACACGTATATGGATTTTTCTTTTATGTAAGTTTCAATGGATAATATTGACATTTTTTGTTGCTTCAGTTTTTTTGGTGAGTTGCTCCAGTTTTCGAAAGGTATTCTTTATCATTCGTTCAGAAGAGTGAATAAATTTTACAAAATCCATAGAGTCTTTTATTTCCTATTTTCCTAGTACTTCCGACCATCACTGGTTCATTTCAAGGTTAGTTTGCTTTGAAGCTGCCGAGCTGTGTCAACCAGAGCATTTGTCCGTTGTTCCAATTTTAAACAGTATTTGACGTTAGGAGCTAGTTACATCATCTCTGTTTGTTTGTAAGTTGCAGTTCTATTCAAATTGTTAGTTTAAATATGATAAGTAATTTCTCTTTCCTTTTTTTCCAGGTACGTATTCATCTATTTTGTGACTATCTTGAGGTATTGCACATTATGATATGTAAGTATTTTCCTTACCCTCATAAGAAATGTGTTAGATTCTACTTGACAAAACATGTATGTGTTTGTGCATGTACATGAACTAAACAACAATTTTGCTTTTATACATACATTTTTATATACAATATACACAAGGTATTTTGATTTGAAGATCATCAAAAATTATATACATCCTTTAAATTCCAAATGATATACACTTACACTAATAATGTTATTGTATTGATAACTTTTTCTTTTGATATTGTACTTGAAGCAAAAAGTATACAATGAATGCTTCATACCAGCAATGATTTGAGGATGCAAAATATAGGAACTCACAAGATGAACTGGGAACCAACTTGAAACCGTACTAAGAGCCACGGAAAAATCAATGCTAGGAATAGCTCCGAGAGATAGGGAAAAAATCAACATGGATCAGGGGAGAAAACCAGAGTGAAGGATATTATACAAATAATTAAGCAATAAAAATTGAGATGGGCTGGACACTTTGCAAGAAGGGGTAACAACGTTCGAAGTAAAATTGATGACTGATTGGTTCCCAACGGACAGTAAATGCTGTAGGAAAAGATCAGATGCAAGATGGAGAGATGAGATAGAAATTTTTGCTGATAAGACAAGGAAGAGGTTAGTGCAATCACGGTTGTCATGGAAGAAAATGGGGAAAGGCCTTTGTCCAGCAGTTGACTAATATTGGCTGATGATGATGATAAATAGAGAGAACTTATACAGTCAATAAGCTGATTTCATTTGTACAACACTTCTTATAATATTTGTATTATTATTATTATTATTATTATAATTATTATTATTATTATTATTATTATTATCATCATCATCATCATCATCATCATCATCATCATCATCAGCAGCAGCAGCAGCAGCAGCAGCAGCAGCAATCTCACACCAGTTGCCTGGTGGTTACTGCTGGAGTTTGAGTGCCAGCAAGTCTCCTCAAGTCTCCAGCCCTTTTCTCCTAGTTCTCATAGGCCACAGTAATACTGTGGTTTATAGTTTCACACTGGTTGCCCAGTGGTCATTGCTGAAGGCTGAGTGACAATAAGTCTCCTCAGGTCTTCAGCTAACATCTCCTCTCTTTTTTGCCTATCATGCCTGTGCTGTGGTTTATGTTTCTGCTTTCATTTCCTTTCCTCTGTTAGGTCACTGTTAACAATTAGTGTTGCAGTCTTTATATTTCTTGCACTTTCCTCAGTATCCGCGCAGTTCCTAACAGTGCTGTGGTCTGTACAGTCTTAATTCTTCCCCTTATCCCGATCTCCTCCAGTCTCACCCTCAGTATCTTTGGGACAGTTCCTAGTGCGCCCACTATAACTAGCACTACCCTGGCTTTCATGTTCCACATCTTCTTCAGTTCTCTTGCTAGATCCTAGTATTTTTCCATTTTTACACTTTCCTTCCTTTTTACTCTATGGTCTGCAGGTACAGCCACGTCTACTATTTGGCAGGTCCTCCTTTTCTTGTCTACGATTACCAAGTCCGGTCTTCTTGCCTGGATGAGGTGGTCGATTTGGACATCAAAGTCCCAGAGTAATTTGTGGTTGCCATTAATCCTCATTATCATTGATTATTAAAACTTGATAGTCTCATAGGGTACCAAGTGGCACCAGATCTTTTCAATGTCCGAGCACCTTACAATACACAATAGAACTGTTGTTCCAATGGTTTTTAATTCACTGTTTTTGTTTGTTGAAAGAGATTTCAGAACAGATTCTCAAATTCCAGCCATTATCAGAACAATAGTCGCTTCCATTTTCTACAGAGTCTAGGCAAAGGAGAGTCCTGGCATATTCTGGAGACAGGCTGTCAATTAAGCTCCACTGAAAGTCACAACTGTGAAAACTCAATGAATAATAATATGATATTAATGTTATCGCAGTATGATATTTTTCATCTATTCAATACTGTTTTCTCTTGACAATGGTCTGATTGGGCATACATCTTTTTTTCCATTCTGTACTGTTATAAATCAATCTAAACCTCAATTTTGTTGATGCATCGGGTTATTTTTATATTTTTTTTGATACCTTAATAATGTTTTTCATAACTTTGTAGTTCAAATTTTACTGATACCTTATGTCAATCATTTTTATCCCAGACAGTGCCAGGTCATCTTTCAAGTTAAGAAATGGAATAAAAATTGCCTGCTCCTGAGAAAAAAAGGTGAAAAGGAAGAATAATATAGTCAATTATATTACATGGATAATTTTCTTTGGATCATTTTTTTGGATTTTCTCACCAAAGATTACCTGTTATGGTATTGTAAAAGGAATTGCTTTTGTGCATATATTTTTGATGCTTATTCTGTTTTTCCATCTTTTCTATTTGACTTTTTTCTCCATTTTAAAGTCATTCACAAGATAAAAGTGAAAATACGTTCAGCTTGTTATCTTTGACATTACCTTGCTTCCTTCTCTCAGCATTTCAGAAGAGACATGATTTCATTCTTTTACAAAGCGATTCCGATAAACGGTACGGAGAGGCATTCAGAGTATATAAGTCTTCTCACTTCCTCAACCTCTCCTTCTTTCTTCTCATCTCTTCAACATCTCTCTCTTTCTATTTGTGGGAAGAGACTAGCAACCTTTTTCTATTTCTAACATGTAAGAGCTCCATTATAAATATAAATTAGTTTGTAGGTTTCTATTTATTTGTTTGTGTATCAATATGAAATCTTATCTTGTTGGTGTTTGAGAAAATGGTTCTTAAGATGTAAGGTTAGGTGGAAAATGCTTCACATTCTGAAATTCTTTTGTGAATATTTATATACCATAGACCCATTATAACATGCAAGTCACTGTCTATAATTTTCTACTGCGTCATAAGTGAAGTTTTTATCCAATTTTCAAAGTTCAGACCTTACCCCTGGATTCTTCAGGGCTGACATCCATATAACATGCAGAAATGAAGAAAAAAATCATTTGGGTAGGGTGGGGCTAGTCTAACAGGAAGACAGGAGAAAATATGAAAAATTTTTAAAAATTGTGACACCTCACCAGAAAGTTACATTTTGACAAACTTAGATACATATGTAGCGAGTGTCTACAGTGGTTTTTTGACAATATGTTAGTAATCTTTTTAGCAACTAATGAAAAAGAAATGGGCAATGAGATTAGTTTATTGACTAATGAAATGGTTTTGTGTAATTCATTTCCTTCATGAAGTTGGTGTAACCTGATTCAGTAGGGTTTTTTTTATTTCTGTATTTAGCTATCATTTTGAGAGCCTAATTTAACATTCTGAAAATTGGGGCCCACATTCAAAATGTGTAATGAATAATTTTGCGTTATTTTAAGCCATATTGTAAAGGGTCTACAGTGTACCTATACAGATATTTTTGTTGATGATATGTTACACACACACACACACACACATATATATATATATATATATATATATATATATATATATATATATATATATATGTATATAAACATGATAATAGAGTGATTCATGTCATTGAATCTTCCAAATCATTGAGAGTGAGTTCAGTACTTTCTGAGTGTCCAGAAAATGTGGCCTTGTACCAAACTTGGCCTGATCCAACAAATAATCTTATTTAATGAATAGTGTGATAGTGTGTTTTTTGTTTGTTTCTCTTCCTGGAACAATCGACTCTTCCACTTAAAATTTAATAAGTTTGCTTGCTAATAAAATATATCTCCTACCGATCATTCGAAACAATAGACTATTCCACTGAAAGGAATTCACTAATTTCTTTTTCTTCAAATGTCATCTCATTGGAATTTGAATATATCCATGAATTTTTTTAACGGGGATTTCAGAGTATTGAAACAAGTCTGGTTAGTTACTCAATAGAAACCATTATGTGACCAACGTCTTTTGGTAGTATGCTTTGTTGGGTTGATCAGTTAGAAAATTAAGGAAAGGGGTGATCAATGAATAAGTTATTTCTCTCACCTTTTGTTGGCAGTGATCACCAGAAAAATCTGAATTTGAAAAAACAAGTGTGAATGTGAAAGTAAAGGTCTGATTTATAATTGTAAATTGACCCCGCCTCCAATAGAAAACCTATTTAGGGGGTGAAATTTGAAAGAAAAATTTTTTTTTTTTAAACATATTAAGGAATAAATGATGGAATTTTCAGCCCTCTAGCTCCACAGATGTGCGCTGTACACATGATACATACATAAATAGCCAGCCAGACCAGCTTAAAAATTGAAAAAACCTACTGGACTGTTTTGGTTGACGGTTTCAAATATTGAGAAAATTCATAAAGAAAAAAGATCTTGAGTCATAGAGATTCAGAATAGAAATAATCTGAAGACAACATTTCTGCATCAAAGTGAAGATTGTTATGTCAAGAATTGACAAGAAAATTAAAGTCTTATCTTTTGTGGATCAAATTTATAAAAAAGATTAATTCTTAAATCCAATGTTAAATTCAGTACAAAAACAAAATTGAACCTTTCTTTTGGTTTTGGAGAAGGTTGAGGCTTGAACTCATTCACAATGGCAGTACTTCATCTCCCTCCCAATTATTTAAGTGCATCAAACCGAGACAAATGTTGTTTTCCAGCCAAGCATAATTGTGCTTAGTCCAAAAGATGTTTTTGAATAAAGTCTCTATCTATCTGAACCTTTCCAAGTTTGAAATTGAAAGACCTGCAGCCAAAATAATAATAACCAATTCTATAAATAACACGTCTAGGCCTAGAGGCAAGAAACACCTGTTAATTTCAAAGGGCAGGCTCGTTTCTTTTCTCATACAATTTACCTTTTCTTTTATTAATTTTTGTCAGTACAGTGTGTTAGTAGCTTTGGATAAAGGGTATTGGGGTCAGTAGCAAAGATGTGATATAACAAAGGAGCGACAAATTGAGAAGTGACAAATCAAAGATACATTTCAAAAGAGTGACATACATATTACCATAACAAAGTGATAATGTAAAGTGCTTCTGAATCAATTTCACTGTTTTAGAAGTACTTCTGAATAAAATTGAATGACGATTGGTGATTTCACACAAAGCAATGTAAATAATTATGATTTGGAAGATGATTTCAATGACAGAGAACAAGAATTACAAATAAGTTCAGAATATTTTACCAATTAGGGTTTTTAGTTTTTCTAATAAGATATTAAGAAATTTTACGATTTCGATGACCTTTAGTGAATTTAATGAAATTCTCATAATTGTGATGTTTAGCAGTCACTCCATAAAGTTATTTTTCATTCTTACACTACACAGTATTCATGTCAGTCCTTTGACACAATGTTTGTACCATTCCTCTGTCATATCACTCCCTGGAAATTTTTGTAATTTCTCAGCAAAAATTCATTTGAGCAAATTTCAGCTCTTGATTTGTGCATTGAAAATCAGAAGAAATAGAATTTATAATGAATAAGAATCGAGGCTAGTATTATCAAGAGAATAGGGATATTATTTGTTTAATATAAATACCATACTAACGATGATGGTTTTACTGTAGCAATGCATTGAAATTCAGGAAAAAAGGGATTGTCAATGATCAGGAATTAATCCAATCATTACTGACAGAATAGGACTATTGTACGTATAATTACTCTAGAACAACATTTTTTCACCTGGAAATCAGCAGATCTGTGGGAAAAAGAGTTTTTATTTGTAATCTGAGCTTTCAGTCCTAATGAATGACTTAGTATCCTGGTGTAAAGACTCTTCATTGCACTGGAGTGTTATACAAAAAGTTTGATGACACCAAAAAGGTAAGATTGAAAAGACAGATCTCTCAGAGATCAATTGGCAAATGTTCACAGCAATGAAATAATGAAGAGTTAGTCGAACATTTCCTGTCAGTGGGCATGTATATCCGAAACGGTAAAAAAGAAACCGCAAGAGAGAAGAGAAAGGGGAAATTTGAATAAATAAACTATTCTTTCAAATTTGGGGTTATTTCTTATTTCATTTCTTTTTTTTTTTTTTTGTAAATGCACAGAACAATTCGATTTTTCTTTACTTTGATTTTGTAAACTTTTTACCTACAAAGAAAGATAATAAATTTAAGAGAAAAAAAGAATTGATGTAATTAACCGCAATTCACAATTAAATTATTGATTTTGTATTCTTCTCTTTCTCTTAATTTCCTTATCAACACTATTATTGTTTAAACAATTTTAAACAAGTTAGTGGAGAGGAGGAAACAAAGGGAGAGAAAAAAGTGTGGCATCTCACACAGACAGGTGAGAGCAGTTAGAAGTTGGAAACAGTCAAACCAAACTGTCACCGAAATAGTCAACATAGGTTTTTTCAGTTTTTAAGTCAGTCTGACTGGCTATGTATACATGTATGCATCATGCATACAGGTTGCACCAATTTAGCACGAGGGCTGAAAATCTAAATGTTAACTCCTTATTATGTCCAGAAAAAAACATCTTTCTGGTTTGAAGAAATCCCCTTTAGCAGGTGAGATGCATACGTAACGTCCACAGTTGAGTATGTTCGGGTCTTAGAGAGACCAGCTTAAATGTATAGTTTTTTTGTCGAGGGTTCAATTTACAGTATAAGTTTATGTTAAATTGATCCCTTAGTTTGTGTCCAGCAGTATTCATGCTTACTTTTTTTTTTTAAATTCAGACTTTTCAATGAATGCTGACCAACAAAACGGAACAGAAGTTATTGATTAATCACACTTCTTTCAAATTTTTTGATTAATCACCCTTAACATAGCTGGCTGCCAAAACTGTTAGTTTCTATTGAGTGACGAACCAGACCTGTTTTTTTCTTTAACCTTATAAGGTAAAACTAGATCTTGAAAAGATTGGAAGAATAGTTTCTGTGAAGATAGGATTATAAAAGTTACTGTAGTTGATTGTTATCAAATTACTCAAGTAAGAAAATCAATTGGTAAAAAATCAATTACACCTGTCAGGTGTCACAACTAGTGGAATCATTAGCAGGTGGGATGCATACCCGGGGTGCAGAATTGGGTATGTTCAGGATTGGGGAGGCCAGCTCAAATATACGTTTGAATCAGACAATTTTGGTTCAAGGCTACTGTTATGGAGCAACCAGGAGGTTTGAACTTACTAGCAATGGCTTGTGAGACTAATTTGCTCATTTTAAGTGCACAGCATCATCATCACCATCAGCCTTTTAGCATCCTCATTGGACATAGATTTTCCCCATGATTCACCAGACCCCTTTATCATGAGTATCGTGGAGCCGATACTTTCTCAACTTGTCTAGTTCAACATGCATCTTATTTTTTTGAAGGCCACAGTTTCATATATGGTCCACGAGGATCCACATTGTGAGCTGTGATGTCCAATGGTTGTTTAACATTCTTGCAACCTTAGTCGATATCTATACTCATCCATGTTTAACTACCAGTGAAAGAATTCAACCAGAATTTCAAAGAATATTCATTCAAAAGACAGATTCCCCAACCTTGTACAACTCTAACTAAAGTTATTGGTTGATACCAGAGAGCAGTTGTAGAAAGAAATTGGCACTGATAGCTAAAATGATAAAAGTATACTTATCTGATTGCAAAGTAATTGTATCAGAGTACCTTGCTGTAGAGTTATGGTTACCAAGCTGGTCTAGCTGTCCATAACTACGGTAGTGAATTTGAACCTCAGTGAGTGCCTCATTACAGAGGCCTTGTGCAAGAATAAAATAAGTTAGACAGGTCTGGTTAATCACTCAGTAGAAACCATCATGTGACCAACATCTTTTGACAGCATACTATGTTGGGGTGATCAAAAAAAAACTGGAAAAATGGGTGATCAATAAATGAATCACTTCTCTCAAATTCTGTTGTGCAGTGATCACTGAAAAAAAGTATGAATTTTCAAAAATACAATAATGAATGCTGCTGGATGCTTACCAAGGCTCCAAATCGGAATTTTGAAATAGTAAATTGACCCCTCCACCATTGAATACCTATTTGGAGGCGGGGATAAAAAACAAAAAAACAATGTTTTTTGCAGACATAATAAGGAGTGGACTGTATGTATGATTCATACATAGCCAGCAAGCTAGACCAACTTGAAAACTGAGGAAACCTATGTTGTCAGTTTTGGTGCAAGTTTTGGTTCATAGTTTCTAATAAATATATAACATTTTAGTTTAGTTACTTAGAATATACTTATTGTACAAGACGTTATTATTCCAGAAAGATGGATACTAAAAATACTATTAAGAAGCCAATCCTGCGTACAGTACAGATGTCAACAAAATGGATTTTCACTAAGCTTAGCTTTGTCTAGCAGTAGTTGCCAGACTTGGCGATACCGCCCACCAGTGGCCAATGTAAGCTTTTGAGTGGGGGATAGACCAATTACTTGGTCGCATGGTATATCTGTATTTGTTGCAAAAGATTATTTCAAATCTTAGCCATTTTTGGCAAATCTAGCCTCTTCCAGCAATTTAAAATACCTGTTGAGTGGCTAACTGGATTTTAGATAATAGTGGGTGGTACAGAAACCTCCAGGAATTTTACCACTAATAAACGACTAGGGGATTGCTATAAAAGAAAGCAATAATGAGGATGAAAAAAATCATCGAATTATTAAAATGATTTGTCTAAGAAATTTGGAAAACTGAAGCTCAATATTTGCTCAGAAGTATGTTTAACTTCATCATCATCATCTCTGACTGTTAAATAAGAATTCAATGAATCTTCGAAAGCAAGTACTAAAATAGCCTTTCCATGATGATTATCTATTTCATAGTGTAGAAATGGATTTTGCACTTGAGAGCAGTAAGCTGTAGTCAGTATTAACCATCAGGATATTGAAAAGTCTCAAATCTTTAGTGTGTCTTAGGTGCAAGATTGAGTTTTATTGAGGAAATTACAGTTTTCCAACTAAGTTGTTTATCAAATTCTTCTGTTTTGTATTTTTTATTAGATTAAGTAACATAAATTATTATTTTTTAAATTTAAAAAAAAATTTCTGACAACTTTTCACCTCCATCTTAATTTTATAAGTTGCTTTTTATTACAACACAGACCGATTACCCTCTGGCTGTGAGCAAATAGCATTATTTGGAAAATGAAGAATGAGCCTCAGGTGAGATTCAAACTCACATCCCCTCGTTTATGTTTTTTTTTTGGTTTGACTACTCATAGAGTATAGATCTGCCTTTTTTGGTTTGAGTAGTATGTAGGTTTTAAGAGGTGGAGTCGCAAGCCCTACGCTCAAAGTTTTTTTTCTCTCACAGTAAACTTCTCTCAGATTGGTTGTCTCACAGAACTAAAGGGCTTCAACTTCAATTCTATGACATTTCAAAACCAAGTACTTGGATGGCCTTTCAATAATAATTATTTTTTTATAGTGTTGAAATGTATTTTGCATTTGTGAGCAATAAGTTGTTGTCAGTATTAAACAACAGGATATTGAAAAGTCTCAAATCTCATCAGTGTGAAATGAATGTAAGCAATCTTAGCTGAGACTTGAACTCATTTTTCAGATTCCTTTTTCCGTGTTGTTAACCACAACGCCATTCTACACCTTCTCAGTTACTGATAACAGCGTTGTCTAAATTTAACAAAATATCCAAATTTAAAAACAAAGCAAAAAAGGAAAGAAAACACTCCTCCCTACTTCTAGTGCACACAAAACACAGTTCATTTAATTGTTACTTTTTAGTTCATTATTCTTAGCCAAACTTTTTGTGTTTTTTTTTCCCCCCAATTTTATTCATTTTTGTAAACAAGTTTTGAAGAGAGACTTTACTGAAAGGAGGCTGCCTTGCACCATTGTTTTTGGTATTATCTGATCTGAACAATGACTCTGCTAGAAATTTGCTATTCCGCGGAAATGCAATTCAACGGCTTTGTGAAGTTGTACATTCTCTGGATGGCAAATTGTGCAGCTTGCTTCGTTCATTTATTCCTTCTTTCGTTCAATCATTCCCCAACCCCGATTTTTATTGGATTTTATATCTCATTCGATTTATTTCATTTTATTTTACATTTTTTTTTTTTTTACATACATATTTTCTTCTTTTTTTTTCTCTTTCTGTTGTTATTGTGATTTTTTTTCTTCATTCATCCTTTCTCACAGTTTTGTTCAGGATTACTCAGATAATAGAATTTACATGAAAAATGCTGCTTTTTTGATACTGGAATACTTTCAGAACCCATGATTATATGCAAGTCTCTTTTCACACTGGAAATAGCTGGGTTGGTGGACATAAAATAGAGAGATTTTTGTCCTTTTGTTCATTGTATTCCAGTGCCATCATTCTTCTTCTTTTTTGTGTTTTTATATATATGCATGTCTGTATGGGAAAAATTATGAAAATGTTTTATGTGAAAATAAACAAATATGTCAGGAAAAAATTTGTTATTGTTTTAAGAAAGACACAAATAGATTAATTTATAGTTATTAATTTGTTTTGGCTAAAGATAAAGTTGTTTTTATCAGATTCCAATCGATTTTATCCCCAACAGGCTTCGGAAGACTTATCATACTTACTTACAATGAATAATTTATCCATATCGAGCATTTATATTCTAAGAATTCAAGTGTTCTAAATATAAACATATGCACACACACACACACATACATGCACACAGAGCGTACCTAATTGAACATGTTCATTTATCCAGTATAAATTGTAATTAAATCTTATTCAGCACTGCCCGAACATATGTAGTCACATATATACATACAAGTGTATATACAGATAGGAAGTGTCTAACTATACGTGTTTTAGGTATGTATTTATTCATAGATATACACATACAAATAAGTAAATTCATGTTGATGATTTATTTGAATTATCTTATATTTTTCTTGTTATATTCAACCCTGGTATATATGTATATATATGCATATATACATACATACATATATATATATATATATATATATATATATATATATATATATATATATATATTATGCATAAGTAAATGTATGGCTTGAATTCAATCGTACTGACCGTCCAGTTTTGTGAAGGGCAGGGGTAAAAAGCCAGCCTCTTGGTCTGAAGTGAAGGTTTCGATCCTACCTTGTGGCACTGGATGGGATAATGGATAGTCTATAGCCACACTGAAGAGGTGTAATACAATGAAACAGCTGTCTGCGGATGACTCAATTATTGATTATTATATATATATATATATATATATGTATATATATATATATAACTGTATATGTATGTATGTTTGTATACATACATACATACATACATACATATATATATATATATGTATGTAAATATATGCATTAGGTACATCAATAAATCAGTACCCTAATAGAGAAGGAAAAAAGCAATCATTTTGCACAACAAATATTCATTTTTCAGCATTATCTTTGTGAATGCACTAAACCCAACACTTCTCCTTAGATCACATAGATTGAATACCATTCAATGAAAGTTTCATATCGAAATCCGACAAATAACTCTCCCTATTGATCTTTTATTGGTCTACACTTGTATATTTCCTCCATCAGACAAGGATTTACTTCAAAGAAAACAGTGTTAAAGTGTTAGAGTAATATTTTTTTTTGATCAAATTCCCTGAACTTTTGGGAAGAACATGATTACAGCAAGAGTGCGACAGACTTTGACAGATATTTGTTAGTTGGAGTTAAATCTGTTTTTCCAACTATAAGACCAATAAAAATCCTCACAATTTAGAGAGCAAAATCTTCACTGTTTATCTATCATGTGAAGTTAAACCAAACCTATTCATAAAACTAACATTTCCCAACCATGATTCAAATTCATGACTATGTGATTGGAAGGTGGCTCTCTTACCAACTGAGCTAAACTGACATATATTAGATAACTACAAATTCATTTGATATATATACAATATGAAAGCTACTGTAATCATCTTCAGGCAGAATAGAGGTAATTGTGGAGTTTGATTACCTTTAATGGTAAGAGCATCGCTACTTTGAAGCTGTTACCCTAACGGTTGCAGGTCTGATTTCTACAGCAGCCCTATTTTCTGTAATTGTTTATTTACATTGTCTATTCTAAGTGATGCATTAATCCTCTGACAATGGGAGATCATTTCAAATAAATGATTCTACATTACAAAATTTATAATCATTCTGTCAGATCATATTAATCCATTTCTCAATATATATAACCGTCGCGTTGAGAGAAATGAATAGACCAAGAATAAACAAGATCAAAATTTGGAGTGAAAGTATATATATATATATATATATATATATATATATATATATATATATGTGTGTGAGTATGTGCGTGTGTATGATAATTATCAAGACCTTAAAGGGGGGACTGTATTCTGCCCAGCGCTGGTCTTAACCAAGTAGCATATCGGACAGTCCTACATTGCATTAATGCACAAAGAAAAATGAGTGTTGTGCTGGACTCAAACCCGTGTCCATCAAGCAAGGAGCCTATATATGACTGCTCTTACCATCTGAGCTAACAGCACCTCTATAGCAAGGCAGGGATCCAAAAATACACTAACATTGCTCCCTACTCTCCATTCCATGATCATAAGCACATATATTTATATATGTATATATGTATGTTCCCTCATAAGTATTTATATCAGTAGAATGGACAGTGTATGTCTGACAGAACGTGATAATTATAAAGACATTATAATCATCACAATCTATCGGACATAAATTGTCCATTCTACTCATTTATGTATATATATATTTATACATATATTACTCATTAAATTGGACACCAGAATGTGATGAAAGTACAGACAATCTATTTGGAAATATATTTCATTTGGCTCTGGGATTAACTGAGTAGCAAATCAAACTGCCGACCAAGTAAATGGATAAAGGAAATGAACACCATGTGGGACTCGACCTGGTAAGCAGGAGTTTAAATGTGGTATTTCATACTCCTGCTTATCAAAAGCTCTGTTAGCTCAGTTAGTAGAGCAGAGTTGCTCTAAGACAGCTTCCTGGTGGATGCAGGTTTCAAGTTCTGAATGATGTTTGATTTTATTCATTTAAATGGTCGGCTGTTCAATTTACATCTCGGTTAATTCCGGTGCAAAAAAAAAAAAATGCTTCAAAAAAATTTTCTCTATAATTAGCATTTACATATATCATATATATATATATATATATATATATATAGATAGATAGATAGATAGATAGATAGATATTTATATAAAATTTTATATTATTTTTTTTCCAATTTTAATTCACATTTTTAATATTGTTCAATATTATACTTTTATTGACTGGCAGCGTATTTTATCAATATTTCATACATCATAATTTTCTCATTCTTCCATATTTATATTCTCTATCTTATTTAGTTATATTCATCAATACTTGAAATATTTGATCCAAATTTTGATTGTTTACAATTTGGAGCTAAGAGAGGAATTTTTCAAGATTCAGTGAATGTCTTGTTTTTCTATCAGAGTTCAATCATGGTGCTCCAAAGAATACACACAGGGGTGTAAATAATGCTGAGAAGAAGTGAATTGCAGTGCATGTGGTCTCAGGGGGTAGCAGATTCAAAGGCCTATTTATGGACTTCTGTCCTAGTTGACCATCTGTGAATCTCAAATCTCTGTCTCTGCAAAAGTGCATTAATTACTGTCCCCATTTAAGCCCGTCCCTCTTCTAATGTCAGCCTGCCTTTTTGTGTATATATATATATTTATGCCACTGTGTATGTTTGAATGTATGTATTTATTCTTCTCTGCATGCGTGAAGTGTCACTGTAAAGTATGTGAGTGTACTTTCATGTTTAGATAAGAGTTTATCCATGTATCTCAGGATGTTTGTTCTATATTCATCCAGCAATCAGTGTATTTATGTATGTATCAATCTATCTATCACTCCTTATACATAGACACTCAGACACATACACTCATATACATATATATATATGTGTGTATGAAAACATGATAAAATGATAGAAATGATTCTCTTTCTCTCTCCGATTAAATATATCTTCTTCCTCTTTTTCTTCTGTTTCTTTCATCTTATCTCACTCATATATGTATATATACATATATATATATATATATATATATATATATATATATATATATATGATTATGAATTGTGTTACATTATTTAGAAACTCTTATTTGAAATGATCATCAAGTATTACACAGCAAATGTACCATTTGGCCTAGACAATGGAAATAGAATGAATAGTTCAAGAAAATGGGGCTGCTGCATGAAGTTATCTTCCATCGTTTATTCTATTTACATTGTCCGGGCCAAATGGTAACTTCACCATATAATTACGGTGATCATTTCAAAAAAGAGTTTCAGTATGATATAAAACAATGTATTATCACTTTGTCAGATCATATACATCCATTTCTTGGTAACATATATGTACACACACACATACATATATATACACACACATATACATATATATATATATATATATATATATATATATATATATGTATATATATATATATGTAATTGACTGGAATGACAGAATTTAAAAAGTGTTTAGAGTTTTTAGCTGTAAAGCTTTCTAGCATATATATATATATATATATATATATATATATATATATATATATATGTACTTATGTATCCATCAGTGTGAAGGGGTGACCAATGCATTCCTATATATTTTTGAATACATAAGTATGTGGATATTTAATTCTCAATACATGTCTCTGTGTGTGTATGTATGTGTATTGATATCAGTGTGTCAAGTGTTGTCTTTCATTGTATGTATTCATCTTTAAACATGTTTCTAATTCTCTTTTTTGGTATATATATATATATATATATATATATATATATATATATATATATACATATATATATATATATATATATATATATATATATATATATATATATATTTCTAAGCAAGTGTGAATGTGTTTGCGTGAGTGCATTCACAGTGTGCATCCGCAAAATTGTAAATAAACTTCCCTCACCTTCTCTGGGTTTAGATTATCTAAGTCTGTCAGTAAACCCGCATGTCTGATTCAGAGCATGTACATCTGCCTATGTCTGTCTGTTTGATGCTTTTTCTGTCTACTCAAATCTACATTATGTCATCCTGTCAGTCTGCATATATATATATATATATATATATATATATATATATGTGTGTGTGTGTACACATAGATGTATGCTTTGTGTATATATATATAATCTTTGACATCTGCTTTGTCTTCTCCTGTCTGTCTGTCTGGAGTGTTTAGCAAAATATTTTTTTGCCAGAACGCTTGAGAGAGGCATCATTCTAGTGATCCCTTCTTACTGTCCTTCGAACAGACTTTTATTGTCTGGAAGCAAAGACATGTTCTATACAAAGGTCAGTCAGCGATCACAAAAATTCTAAGCGAACTATACAAGAATATATTGATTCTTTTCACCTTCCTCCATCTTTTATTATTTTCTTTCAGCTCTTATTTGTACTTCTCTTTTGTCTTCTGATTATTTTTCCTCTTTCATTTCTCCTTTGATATCCTAGCTTCCTTCTCCCTTCTGTTTCAATTTCCACCATTTTGTTTCAACTCCCTTCTCTATCACTTTCTACTCTTTACCATTTTCATAGACTTTTTCTTCAAACATGCATTTATCTTCTTTCTCTTCTTCTTTTCTTTACTTCTTGTTTTTCAACTTCACCTTACATTTTTCTTTTTCTCTATTTTTCTTTCTCTTTTTTCTTCATCATCTTTCACTGTTTTTTCTTCTAATTCTCTGTACATTTCATCTTTTTTTTTTCTTTTTGAACTTATTTTCTTTATTCTTCTTGACCTTTTATTCTTTTCGGTACATTATTTCTGCTCATTATTTTCTTACTTTCCTTCTTCCAATTTCTGGTTATTTCTTTAAAATATTATCTGTTTCTGTATCAGAATATTTGCCCAACTTAATCCATTTTCACTTACTCTTTCATCTTAATTTTCATCATTTAATTCCTGCTCCTCCTTTTTATTCTTCTTCTTCTTATTTTTTCCTATCATTTTTTCCTTCATACCTCTTGTTATTTCTTCAGTTTATCATTGTTATCAACATCATCATCTTTTTCCTTTTTTCTTTCATCTCTTCCATCTTCTCTTTCGTCTGCTCTTTCACTTCTTTTATTTCTCCCATCTTATTTCACTCCCCTTTCTTCTGCCTTTTCACTTGTCTTATTTCTTCTTCTTCTTCTTCTTCTTCTTCTTCTTCTTCTTCTTCTTCTCCTTCTTCTTCTTCTTCTTCTCCTTCTTCTCCTTCTTCTTCTTCTTCTTCTTCTTCTTCTTCTTCTTCTTCTTCTTCTTCTTCTTCTTCTTCTTCTTCTTCTCCCTTTATTTCCTTTTTTTCTTACTTTCTTATAGATCTACTATATCTAGTATTTTCTGATTTCATTCATCATTTTGTTCTTCTCTTTCAATTTTCCAATACATAACTTCATCTTTGTCTTTCATTTTCACTTTCTCTTTCTGTTTTCCGTACTCTCTTTCAATAATCTATCTTCCTTTCTCTTCACGGCATAAACTTCTTCTTTTTCACTTGCTTTATCTTCTCTTTCAACTCATTTTCCTCTCCTTAATCTTCCTTCTCCGTTTTTCAATTTCCTTTTGTCTGCGTTTGTCTCCTTAATTCTTTTCTCTTTTTACTCCTTTTCACCCACCATTTTCCTCCTTCGCTTCTTTCTCCTTCAGCTTCTTTCAATTGGTTCTGATTCATCTTTTTCTTTTCCCAACCTATTCCTTCTCTCTTACCTCCCACTTCTTTACAAATGACCTGAAAATTATTCCACGTGTCATCCTCCTTCCATGTAAACTCCCTACTCACAAGATGACTCAATAAGCATATATTTACAGTATTTATCACCAAGTTCATGTCATGCATTGGAAAATGTCTGCTGCAAACACTACAGAAGAATTAAGAAATTGACAAATACTAAAATAAACATTAATATAAAATAATCATAACTCTTCCTTTTCCTAAGCTTTTCAGACATTGGGGAATATTTCTGCCATAATGTACCAAAATATGCCAAATAGATTTTAAATTATTAAAAAACAGAAAAAACATAGAATAAAAAAAACTGACAAAAAAATGCAATGTGGCAGACATTTTCCCAGCCTTCTAAACATTTTCCAGGAACATTTTGTTGAGAATTTTTTCTTTTAGAAATTTTTCTCTGAAATTATATTTTTTCACTTGCATTTTTCCTCTAGCAATTGCATTTGCTAAAACTTTATTTTTTTAATCTTCATCCAAAATTTATTTCCTTCAAAATTCTTTCTTCACAAACGCTAACTTTGTCAAAAAAAACCTTTGCAAATTATTTTTTTTATCTGAAATTGTATTTTTCACAAAAATTTATTTTGAAAAATATTTTTCATACAATTTTTTTATATTATTGCCTCATCTCTACTCAAACTTCTTCACCCCGAAAATTATTTCATACTTCAATTATGATGTAAAATTTCATGTGTGCATATATATATATATATATATATATATATATATATATATATATACATAAACAGAGAGAGAGAGAGAGAGAGAGAAAAAGAGAGAATTGATATATATATATATATATATATATATGTTTATACAAAGGCGGATCAGTAAGTCACTAGCCTGATACAGTCATAAGTTGAATTTTGATCTGAAATTTTCACTATATAATGTATAATCTACGTGATCAATGGAGAAGCCTTAGGTTCGATGCATTGACGAGGAAAGAGATCACATTGAAAAAAAAATTGTTATATAAAATAGTGCTTTTTCCATCATTAGGCCACATACTTATTGGTATTATATATATATATATAAACATATGTATATACCTACACCAATAAGTACATACATACATAATATGAGAGAGAGAGATTTAGAAATATATGTTTATAATAAGAGGGAGATTGAGTGTTATGGATATAGTGAGATATAGATTTCAAAAAGAGGATTCTCTAGACAAATATGCAAACTGCAAGCTTCAAATATGAATGATGAAAGAGAAAAAAAAAAGCCAAAAACGCAAAAAAAAGGTGATGTTATTTTCTTTGTCAATGTCATTTACAATATATAAAACTATGTACCTATGTATAGCCATTCACTTATCGCCTCACCAAATATTCTGAAAACTATTCCAAAACCTGAGTTTCAGTCTAAAAAAACAAAATTTCATTTCTAGAATCATCATCATCATCATCATCATCATCATCATCATCATCATCATCATCATCATCCTTTTGGTATCTGTCTTTGGACTTAGACTCTCTATTATGGGCATCGCTGAGCCAGTAGTTTCTGAATTAATCTAACTTGTCACGCCATCTTACTTTCTGTCGGCTACAATTTTGCATATGATTTCTTTCGATCTACGTTGGGAGTTGTGATGTCTAGTGGTTGTCTGCTATTCTTGGCGGCCTCGGTTACTCACATGATCTCTGGGGATCCCTGTTGTGAGTCATGATGTCCATTGGTTGTCTGCAACTTTCACAATATGACCGGCCCATTGCCATTTGAGTTTTCTCAAAGATTTCATGATGTCTCAGACTCCTGTCTTTTGTCTTATATACTGTGCTGTCTTGTGATTTTTTCCATGTGAGGGAGAGAATGATTCTCTCCAGTGCACATTGCATGGTTCTGAGTTTGAGGGTCAATCTTTTGGTTAGGTTCCATGTTCCAGCTCTATAGGTGACTATCCATAGGATGCATTGGTTGTATACTTTTCTTTTTAGGACAGATGGGATTTGAGCGATCTTTTAAGTCGAGTTTTCTCTACTGAAAGTTTGCGAATCTAGTGTGATTCTTTGCTTTATTCCTTCTTCTTTCGATGACTTCATGAAGACTCACTGTCCTAGTTAGATATATTGGTCTACTTTCTCCAGCTCTGCATTTTTTATTTCAATTGTTGTGTCTTTGTCCCCATATGTTTGTTACACATAACGTTTGTTTTGCTGAAGTTCTTGTGGAGGCCAACTTTCTTGCTTGCTTCATTTAGTTCGGTTGGCATTATTTGGAGGTCATGAAAGTTCTTTGTAAAGAGGACAATGTCATCTGCAAATCCGAGGTTACTTAGGTGTATAGCACGTTAATCCATCTAAAAAAAACAACAGCATATTTACCCATAAGAAGAATACTCAATGTTTTCTCTTTACTCAACTAACTCATGTCTGATTACAAAATACAAAAGATGTCTGCAGGTGCTTTGATGACATTTCAAATTTGAAATAAAAATAGAAAAATAAATAAGATGTGCATTGTTGACACTAGTTCTCTTGGAGGCTTTGAATAAGTATCAAACAAAGGCTATGTTTTGTTTGCAAAAAAAAACAAAAGTAGCTTGCTTTCAAAAACAATATGCCTGCAATGTATTGTTATATTTCTTGGCTTGTTGTCTTATCAGTCTATCCTGGTGATCTGTGTGAGCATATACGCATGTATTCGTAAAGTTCTTTTGACGCCTTCTTAAGAAGGTTGCTAGATAAAAGAATTGAAAGAAGAAAAAAAAGCACTATTTTATCACCAATGAAGTGTGAACAGGTAGATTCAAACTAGGTGAATATGCTATAGTGTTATGGAACCAAATATTCACAAGTACAAACCAAAAATTAAAACGTTCCAGGTATCCAGAATTATCTAATCAAATAATAACAGAATCTTAATCCACCAAAGAATAAAAACATTATTTTTATCAATAACCGTACATTCTTGAATATAAGACAAGTTTTTTTTTTACTGAGAAAATGGCTCCAAATCAGCAGGATACTCAGGTCAGTCAAAAATGGTCAATACTTTTACCAATATTAATAAAGTTTGAATAAAACCAATGCATATTAGCGAGCATTTGTTTTGGCTCCATTTATAACCATGGGTTTTGCATAAAATCCGATTTGGGTAATATATGGTGTGTATTGTGTAATATCCATTTGGAATCATTTTTTCAGGTAGATTCTTCACACTGATGAGAATTTCACTTTTAAAGCCTGAAAACAGTAATCCATAACTCATGATAACATAATTAGAGTCAATCTTATGTTCAATTCCAAATTTGTTGACTTACCTTAAAGAATATGGAGTAGATTTTTTAAAAAGTTTGCACTGTTAGAATAACGGTTCCTTTTTCATGAAAATATAGATTGGGCCGATCAAAAGAAGCCGAAAAGTGTGAAGATCTGCAAGATCAATGCATGATGAATGGTTGGACAACTAATATATTTCAGATCAAAGTCAGATGCTAACTCAGCCTCGACATAACTGACTAGACTCGGATAAGCCCCAATAGAGAAAAAGTACCGAATTGCGCAAGGCTTCATCTGCATAGATCTGGCATTCCCACACTGTGAAAACCTGATGATATCATGAGGTACTGCTGGGGTATATCATGAATTAATGGTAATAATGCTTTGGCCCTGACACTGTGCCTGACACCAGGGTCATTATCTGATAAAGGCTTCGTTGGTAACACCAATGCTGTTTTTGCAGTAGTAGTATACATTTATTTATTTATTTATTTATTCATCACTTGAACGACCAGAAGAAATGATATTGTCATTCATTCATGACATCACAATGAACTGTTCGCACGTCAATACAAATCACATTAAAAAAAATTCCTGCATCGATATTGAATTATAACTGCAATGAATTATTCATTCATTGTAATCAAAATTGAATCAAATATAATTTTAGCCAGTATTCACACCTTAGATCTATGAGTTCTGAAGACTCCAGACCTCCATGTAGTTTGGATTTTTTTTTTTTTATGAAGCGAAATTGCCTTTTTTACGGAAAACTTCACAGATATGTTTTTGAATAACGATTCGATTTGATTCAGAAAACTAAAAAGATAAAAACAGCAGAGAAAAAATGAGAGGGATTTATTGCCTTATCAAAGCACACAACGTCAATACTTGGTAGTAAAGCATTTTCCAATCCTAAGTTGTTGGTTATGGTTCGGCAATTTTTATGGTGTTCAACCTAGTGAGCGTAGGTAGGTAAAGTAGCGTTACTCCAGAGACAAACGTCTGCCTTTTACAGAGAAGAAAAGACGCAACTATTTGGTCGATGAATCAAAGGAGTCTAAATTTCCAACTAATGTGTCACAGCTTAAAGACGGAAATGAGTGATGTACGTGAGTAGACTTTGGTTGAGTTCCTATTTGCAATAATGGTCGCCGAGTTAAGTCTGGGGGCAACTAATAATGACAAAGTCGGTTGCAATTTCAAGGAATTCAAAGCAAGTTTTATGTCTATGATGTACGTTGCATACGGTTGAAATGTAACAATAATGTGATTGGTTGACTTAGTCACCTGACCTTGTATCAGGAGTCAGAACTGCATTTTACTTCAGGAGATAAAATTGAAAAGAGACGTATGTAAGAGTAGGAAGGTTGTCATCGTAGTAGGTTTGATTCATGATGATGATGATGATAATGATAGGACTACCCCTATAGCTGAATGAGAAAAAGAGATGATGGTAGCTGAAATTTACCTCTGTCATCCAAGTTTCAAGATGCATATGAATTCACTTACATTTGTCTGTCTGTCCATATAATGTCTCTAGTAGTTCTCAATGAATTTCAATGACATTTTGTGGAAGGCAACATTTCCCAAACTGTGTTCCGTGAAACCAAAGGGTTCCACGTGGCCTTTCCAGGAGCACCTTGAAACAAAGTGCCTTTTTCACAACATCCTTAACAATTCATCATTAATTAATTGTTTATAATAAAACGGGAGTCAGAGAAATCATGGAATCTATTAGAAAACTTCAATAGCAATGGGCAGGCCACGTTGTAAGAATGACAGGCAACCAATGGACATCACGACTCACAACATGGATCCCCAGAGATCACATGCAAAACTGAGGCCGACAAAATACAAGATGGAGAGATGAATTGGACAAATTTAGAAAATACTGGCTCCGCGATGCCCATGATGGAGAAGTGTGGCAAATCCTGGGGAAGCTCTATGTCCAACAATAAACGTTAAAAGACTGATAATGATGATGATGATGAATATTCCTAATACATATTGACTCTTAACTAAATTCGAAATACTAATCTTTAACAGTTATTTATGTGAAGTAGACACTGTTCAGCCAGTAGTACTTCATAAGTCTATTTTTCCTCAGTGAGCTTCTTTCTCAATTGAGTGTGTTTTTTCTATTTGGGTTCATATACATTCAGATAATTCCATAAACAAGGCCAAAATCCAGTTGTTACATACATATGTAAATATATATACGTAGAAGTGAAAGATGTTTTTGAAGGGGTTCCCCCAAAAAATTTGATTATCGAACAGGGTCCTCTGAATAGGTGAGTTTTGAAGACTACTGAGTCATGGGCTAAGGTAGAATTGATTGAATTTCAGGGCAGAGACGGGATTTCTTTTTTTTGATAGAGATATTTTTTCATATATTGAGATAATAGACAAAATATGAAAAATCAAAACTCACACAATTACCTCCCATACATCATCGGTGCATATGGACTGATTTTCATTCAGTTTTTCATGACAGTGTCAGCAGAGGTGTGCTCTCTCTGAGTGCTTTTGTAGCTTATTTTTAAGGAAAGGTGTTTACAGACATTGAGGTAGAGATGGTCTCAGTATGGTCCATGTGAATGGTGTGCGTCAACAATTATGGTAGCAGCTGCGGTATCACAAAAATTCTGTGATACTGATGATATTATTTCTAATGTTGATCATAGAAGTGACAAAGGTAAAGATCATGGATACGATAGTGGTACTGTTGATGACAAAGGCAATTATTATACTGATTATACCTCTGATGGTGGGAACGGTATGCTGATTCGGATATTAATGATGCTAGCAAAGATGGAAGTTTTCATGGTAGGATCATTAAGGTAGCATTCGCGAAAATATCAAAATATAATGGAGGTTGTCATAATGATGAGAACAATATTAGTTCTATTAATGATTCTCATCTATATCAATGGTTCTAAAACTGTGTGCTACAACACGATAATATGCCAGTCTCCCAGGTGTGCCACATAAATTTTTCTGAATACACAAAAATGTATTCCAAGCTCTCAATGTATCTTGTATAGGTATTATGTCTGTCCTGCTTCCACCACAGAGTTGCCAATCTAGTCATTTATCACTAGGCTTTGTGAGATCTGAATCCTTTTAGCACAAATGGAAGGAAAAGGCGGGAAGGAGTATGTATATCAGTATACTGATATAACACTTTTGTTCATTGACTACTGAAGTATTTTATCTAATTCCTTTTTTTTTTACTGTTGATGCACCTCATAAGTCAAATATATTTCTTGGTGTCCCTTCATACCATAAATTTTGAGATTAGATGATCTTGATGAAAATTACAGTAGAGTTAACGATTATCAAGATGTTTGTACAAAAACATGATATACCAAAAAAAAACATTGGTTGAAATGATAATACTGACAACATTAAAGAAGTTAATGTCGATCATAGAAACAACATGACAATCATAGAAACAACATGACAATAATGATACAGTTGTCCCTCAATATAGTGTGGTTAATTATAGTGGAGTAGAATTTTGAACAACAGAAGATTACTTAAAACTCTTTATTCTTTTCGTCATAACGGCTCACATGAGTGCATTCTTTCAACCCTTGAAACAATATGTCGGCTTCAATACCAGAAGTAAATTAAATAAACTCACCCAAATAAGGAGGATAATTCAATACTAATAAATGGGAATATGTACTTAATAGGTAGTACAACTGATGACTTTTCTACAAGCCCAGAATAAGGAGTTGAATATTTTATACAGAAGTTTCTTGAACGTACAATGTTTTTCTTAGGAGTGAAGTCAGACGTTTCGATTCATGATGTGTTAATGATGATCATAAAGTTGGTAGGTGTATTAATTAGCAAATAGTAAATTGTTAATAACAATACTAGTTAAACTCATTAAACTAAATTTCTGTTTGAATTTTTTAGATTGGAAATTATCGTTATGTAATAGTTTGTTTAGACTTCAGTCCTCATCTACGTTTATTTCTCGAACATGTTTTGGCCGTTGTATCCTACGGCAGTCTCGAGGTGAAGAATGGGTATATTTTTGATCATCAAAAGCTTAGGTTACCACAAAACTAGATGGAGGTAGAAAACTTGTGTTATACCTTGCCTGCCTTTATAATCTGAACTCGGTTTCTTGACTTCTAAGCCAACTTCTAGCATTAGATGGAAATACTTGACCAACTCAGCCACTGAGCAGGTCAAATGATGACATTGTTGTTGATTTGCAGTCAAAAAAGGATGATAATAAGGCTGCCGAAGTTGATCATTGTGATTTTCTTCTCAGTAACCTCAACATTAAGATCAGTTTGTCTAGCATCGATTGATTGGGTCAGAGTTGAACCATTGTGACAGTTTGATACTTTTGACACTTACAACTTCCTTAATGAGCAAATTTGATTCTTTTTTTTTATTCTTTACTTTCAACTCTTATCTTTTCAGTCTTTTGAGACGTTTAGATATATTTTTTTCTATCACCACAGAATAATTTTGATGTATTGTTCAACCATACATAAAAATGAAAGAATACTTACTGACAGTAAGCGCCAGTTATATTACCGATTCTCTTTCAATATAGAAGTTTTCAAGTGTAGCAGAGTACAAAAATATTGATTATATCTATAGATGAGTGAGTGAATCAATAAATCAGCAACCTGACCTATCTTTATTAGCTGAATTTCAATCTGAAAATTTCACTATTTGATATTTACGCTGTGTGGTTAATATTCTTTACTGGATTAAGTGCATTGACAAGAGGGGGGATTGAGTTGGAAGATAGATATTTGTTGAGTGAAATAAATGCGTTTTCATTATTTGGCTGCGTACTCATCGATGTACCTATCAATCATTCATTTGGGGCTCTACAGTACCAGCGGCTGCTTAGTTCAAGAGAATGCTACATTGAAGCAGCTACCCTATAGGTCCCAGGTTCGATTCCTGCATCAGACCCATTTTCTTTAGTTGTTTATTCTATGTACATTGTCTAGGCTAAATGATACATTCACCGTGTAATAACGGGTGATCATTTCTGATAAGAGTTTCAAATTGATATAACGCAGTTAATAATCATTGTCAGATCATATAGCCATTTCTTAATAACATATATATATAGATAGATAGATATATGTGTGTGTATTATTTGGATATGGAATCCGACACATTAAAGTATAATGGTATTTGGGAAAATTCATTTTACATGTTCCGCCATTGAGGCTCCATTTGAAATAATGTTGAAAAACTGAAAGTTTGAAAAAATAGCTTTCATCTCACATTTTGTATTCATGCCATTACGGAACGTGGCAGATAATATTTAGGTTCCATCATTATAGATTGTTTGTTTTGGTGGTTGTATATGTGTGTATGTGTGTGTGTGTGCACATGTGTGCATATTTGCGCACATGTGTGTGTGTGTGCGTACATGTGTGTGTGTGCACGAGTGTGAATTATCATGTTCTTGAAGCTTGCCACCAAAGAAAATAAAACCTTATCAAAATAAATATCTGTGAGAGGCTTCCAATTCTGGCACTACCTGCTGTTTTATTTGCAAAAGAAAAATAAAGAGCAACGCAAACTGAACTACATTTACGAAGCAGAACAGCTCTCAGAAGATGGAAGACCCATTTTATTTTAGGGCCATGAGAGCCCAGATAAGTGATAACTGCTTCTCACCAAGGAAAATGACCTCAATTTGAACGTGTCTTGCTGAGGAGGAAATCTTTTCTGTCAGAATCAGCCTGTAAGGGGGGGAAAAAATCAGGGTTCCATGACTTTTTAATCTTGTAATCTGTGATAAGGTAATCATGAAGGACAGGTGGGTCATTGCTGCTGCTGCTGCCGCTGCCGCTGCTAGAATTGGCTGTGGGAGACGAGGAAGAACAGTGAGGGAGATCTTGTCTTTATGGTACCCAGGGGCAATATGATTTTCTTCACAATTTCTGCTCCCATTATCGAGGCATGATCATCATCGACACTATTATTATCAGCCGAACACAATCGGAATGGCGTTATCATTCTGAAGATCTGTGATATCCAGAAGTATAAAGCTATTCCAATCAGGCTGCAATCATAATCACCCTCAAAGATAGCAGCATACCATTATCATCATCATAATTTAACTTCCACCTGCACCAGTATCATCATTATGATATCCTTCTTTCATCCCTATTGTTATCAATACTGTTATCGTAACATCATTTTCATCTTTATCTGTAAACTATAAGCATCATTGTCATCAACCCAGTAGCAACCATTTCTACGATAACTCTGTCTTGATAAATGGGTTTGGGGATTCGGGCATACCAATATTTAATACCAACTTTGAAAACTCAACGACACCTTCTAAAAAAGAAATTTTCTAGTAGACCACTAACATTTTAGTATATCCCTGAATTTTTGAGATGGTATTATTATTATTTCTATTGATATTCAGACCATCCTCATCTTGGTTGTTTTTCACATGGATACATAGCGCAGTGGTTACAGCATCAGACAAATTACTGTAAAGTAATCTGATGGTTCTAAGTTCGATCCTAGTGTGAGACAGTATAACAATACTACTAATGCTAAGAGGGGAGTACAGTCAATATACCCCCGTCGGATAAATAAAGGGTTCAGTTCGTTACTTCCCCACATCTACCAGATGATACCTGACGAAGGCCATAGAGTGCAATGGCCGAAACATTGTATGGAAAACAACCAAGATGAGGATGGTCCAAATATCAATAGAAATACTAACATTTTGTTTTTAGTTTAATTCATGGACTACAATGAAGAGCAATTTTTGACCGAACTTTTAAAATTATATTTATTCAAAATGGATTCCATACATTTGAATTCTTATAAATAACAAAGGTCTGTGTACAATGATTATGTTTTTTGATAGGTGTGTGGTAGATGATAATTTTTCTGTCTCAAGATTTGCTGGGTCAAGTTCAGAGGGAACGCAGCTGTGGACTCCCAAGCATTATTTGACAGTCTTTCAGTGGTCTGTGGACCCCAATTTCAAAACCACTGTAGTATGCAGTTGGGTTGTATCTACGTTTAATGCTTGGAGATCATAGAGGGGTCCATCTGCAATAAACAAAGGAAACTCATCTTTGGGCAAGATGGAACATAAATTGAAGAGGGCTTGATCTCTGGAGATCTGTCACTGACAGCATCATCCTATTGTACTGATGGGGTAACCTGTGTCACATCACTCAATATCTTGATCAAAATATTCCATCACTGGCATGTCATAATGGTTAACAGAGAAGAGAATGGATGAATGTGCACATGAGCAAACCAGTCTCCCATAGCGACCTGACCAACCCAGGCAGCAGTATCAGTAAAAAAAAAACCTTTTATGTTTATAGTGAAACATGATAGCCACCAGCTTATGTATGATAATGATCCTATTACAGTCAGAGTGATGATATATATATATATAGAGAGAGAGAGAGAAAGTGAGATAAGTAGATAGATTGGTGTTAGCAATATATCTCCATTTATGCTACATTTTGAAATATTGAACACTTTCACTAAAGATGACGCAACGCTTGGAAACACTAAATCCTGCTGGGCTATTAAGCTCAATAGTAAGAGCAATGCAACATTAAAGCAGCTACCATATATATATATATATACATATATATATATATATATATACATATATATATATATATATATATATATACATATATATATATATATACATATATATACATATATATATATATATACATATATATATATATATACATATATATATATATATATACATATATATACATATATATACATATATATATATATATACATATATATATATATATATATATATATGTATGTATAGTCTGAAGATTGCACCAGTATGAAACTCAGAGTCACCATGGAGAACTTCGTCTGAATATATCTATTTACATTTGCTCCATCCTTGATATTGTGCTCTTCTCCTGCACTCCTGCATAGATTAATCAACTAAAAAATAACATTATCTCATTATATATATAATAGTATTATATACAATATATATATATACATGATATAAGCATGATATATATATATATATATATATATATATATATATATATATATATATATATATATATATATATATGTATATACATATGCATAAATAAATCAATAGCGTAATGATGAGAAAAGCATTTATTTTATATGACAAAATTTATTGATCCATCCTCACATGCATACACATATAAAACATCTGTATAGAGTATATTATGGCCATATACATGTGTATATGTCTAATTTCTGGGAAATCTTCATTTTCATGCCATAACCCCCATGGCCCACCTCCATCATCAGCCTCTTAAGTGCCCCACCCTTTCCTCCCCTGACCTCTAGTCTACTTTGCTACAGCTGCCAATACTTTTTTTTATATCTCCTAATGATCTATCCTTCTTTTCTCTTCCTGGGCCTTCATCTAAACTGCACTGATGTGTGTGTGGGGGGAAGGCTCAAAGGCTTGGTGTGTGTAGGGGGGGTAGAGACTCACAAGGGGAATTTGCCCCCTCAAATGATAGTCTTCTTCTTCTTCTTCTTCTTCTTCTTCTTCTTCTTCTTCTTCTTCTTCTTCTTCTTCTTCTTCTTCTTCTTCTTCTTCTTCTTCTTCTTCTTCTTCTTCTTCTTCTTCTTCTTCTTCTTCTTCTTCTTCTTCTTCTTCTTCTTCTTCTTCTTCTTCTTCTTCTTCTTCTTCTTCTTCTTCTTCTTCTTCTTCTTCTTCTTCTTCTTCTTCTTCTTCTTCTTCTTCTTCTTCTTCTTCTTCTTCTTCTTCTTCTTCTTCTTCTTCTTCTTCTTCTTCTTCTTCTTCTTCTTCTTCTTCTTCTTCTTCTTCTTCTTCTTCTTCTTCTTCTTCTTCTTCTTCTTCTTCTTCTTCTTCTTCTTCTTCTTCTTCTTCTTCTTCTTCTTCTTCTTCTTCTTCTTCTTCTTCTTCTTCTTCTTCTTCTTCTTCTTCTTCTTCTTCTTCTTCTTCTTCTTCTTCTTCTTCTTCTTCTTCTTCTTCTTCTTCCCAATTGCCCTACCCACTTAAACCCACTCACCTCCTGCCCCCCCAACTATATAACTTCTCCCCTACCTTGACCCCCAATCATCTATTCCTCTCTCCTCCCTCGCACTTGCACCCCCCCTAACTACCATGCAAGCACACTTTGACTAAAGCTTTATTTCATCTAATTCTCACCCACACATCTTCCAAATTTCCAATATTTTATCTGACGATTTTTTTTTTAAAACCACATTTTATATTGGGGATGCACTTTATTGAAAACTTTTGACAGCATTACTAGTCTTTGCACTTACAGGAAGAGCTCATTTGTAGCAGTATAAAGAAACCCATATCTTCATGCCAGGTTGGTGATTAACATATCTGAAGAAAAAAAAAGAACAAAAAGAAAAAAATACCTTTGTGATTGTGATATCTCATTTCAGTATGACAGGAGAGAAAATTAACATAAGATGTGTTGTAGATGTATTTAGATTTTAGGACTGCAAAGTTTGGCACAAGGCTATCTTTGCTGAACGGATTTTAAGGATCAAAATCAGAAATAGAAATTGAAGTAGTCGTTTCACCATTCCAGACAACTGAATGGGCAGCAGTTTTCAGTGGGGGTCACCCTTCTTTGCTTTGGCAGCTTTTCTGAGTGAAAATCATTTCATTCACGTGTGTAGCACTTCTGATTTATACACTGCAACTGCTTTCCAAATTCTACCTACTTCATAAGCAAAATAGAGGTTTATGCAAGTTGTTTAAAAAGATATAATTTTTTTATATACATTAGAATTCTAGATTGTTAAATCATTTCTTTTTAACAAATTGTTTTGGGTTTTCTTGTTCTCTCAATCGGGTATAAAATATATTGTACTAAATAGTATTATTTCAAAACTCCTGAAGAGACCAGTATGATTGGTGGAATATATAGAGTCCAAACTCCATAAAAGGTAAAATCCAATATGGTTGACTTGTCACTAGATTTATTTATAATATAATAAAAATGTAAATGAGACGTAACAATGATACTGGTCATACGATTAACGGAAACAAACATTCCTCAGTTGGGGGATTGACACAATATAATTCTCCTACTTTTTTCTTAGCCTCTTTCACTGTTGTGCTAAGCCAGCTTTGGTCATAATTAAGAATGAAATGAAAGATAGAAGGAAAATAGGTATAATTAAGAAGAGAAATGAGAGTAAATTGGTAGTTGTTTTTTTTTTTTAGCATATTTTCAATTAAACAGAAAAAATTATAGTCAAGACACCAAGAATAGAACGATATTGTTGGTTCTATGGTGATTTTTAGTGACTCATCAAAATATTTGGAACTAGTGTATACCTAACATTACACATTATACATTGTAAAAACCACCAAAACTTTTTTTTACTAATTAACCCAGGTCATTCTCTCTGGCTGCACCTCCCCATTGCACGAACAGAGAGGCTCTAAACCGAAATCCTAGCCAATCAGTCAGATAAACTTTGTGATAGCAGTATAGCAAAAACCATGGTTTTTACATAAAAGGATGTAGGCATTTGCCTTGAACATAAAGAATTTTCTTGAAAGATACTTTCTCTCTCTCTCTCTCTTTACCGTGAAGAGATCAAAGTGGAAGAGGCATTGATTTGCCAACTCACAAGGGCAAATTTGACTCAAGGTCAGGTTTAATGGGGGGTCCCACACTTATCCATGTGGGTGGCAATAAAAATTATTTAGTTCCCTTGGCACCTGTCTTTTGGCATGCTTCAGGCATTAGGGATTAACTCTGACCCTAACCGTCTTGGTGCAATGGGGAGGTGCAGCCTGTGGGAATGGTCTCTTGAAACCATACAGTTGCTCACCCTAGGCCAAGAATGACCTTGGAGGATCAGGCACCTCACTGATTCCAGCCAGAAGGCCTAGAAGAGAGGGAAAGAACCAAAGTGAAAGAAACTAGAAACTAGATAAAATTATTACGTATGATTAAAAGTTTTAAGCTATTTGATTTATAAAATTTGGTATTTTCTTAATTTTTCACTCATTTTTTCCTTTTAGTTTTGGTTTTTATCCTGTTTAAGTGGTGCCAAATTGTAATTAAGTTATAGCTTCCAAGAAGACTTGAACTCACATCCAACATCCTACATCCAAGGAGTTTCACGTAATGGAAACTGTCTTAACCAATTCCAGCCCCTGCAGCTTTTAACGATACCAAAATTCACATTCCAGATTCTGAATTGGTTAAGACAAACTCACAGGATACAGGATTCACGCACAAGTCTTGTTGGAGGCTACTCGTTTAATCTAATTTCATTGTAGCACCTGGATCAAAACTTCATTGTTGGTGCCACTGTGACTCATGGCTACATGCCAAAAAATTTAGATACTACAGTATTTTTACTGAAAACTTTTCTCTCATTAAAGTATTGAATTGCACAGATTTCCTTACATCTCTCTTTGAAACAAATGGAATCAAATGTCAAAAGTAACCTGACTTCACTTAGATTTGCTATCAATTACTTTGTACCTACTTTCTATGTACATAGGACTTTCACTACACTCTTTTGAAGGGCATTCATTTTACTATTAGGTAAAATGTCGTAAAAACTCATTTGCTTTTGAGAAGGATTTCAAAACAAACTCTGTGATTGCATTTGTACTAAAAAGCATTTTATATAAGACGGTTTTACCATAGAAATGTTGAAGTAATTTGCCCTAAACATTCTTGCATGCAGGGCTCGCTTCAAGCTGATTGGACCAATTGCTCTCAACTCGGTATATTTTAGTCTTATCAAATACACACTGTACCATATTGCAGAGGAACAAGATGATTGACACAGAAAAGCAACAATATTAATTTACTTCTGAATTCTCAAAGATTCAACAGAGTTGGTTTACACCGTTTATATTGTACTTGAATCAAATGATGAAAACCAATTACAGAAGAGCGTAAAAAATATTTCTGAGAAATTATCAAGCACATATTTTGATGGCTTTCCATTGTACCATAAAGACATGAAGTTTATTTATATTTCTAAGAGTCTAAACACCTCAACTGTTAACCAGGAGCCCCACAAGAATATTTCTAGTTGGGCCCCACAGCCCCTAAGGTCAGTCCTGATTGCAAGTTGTCCTAATTAAATCGCTCTACGAAGAGAAATCAAGGGTTGTAATTAGAAACCATCACCCAAAACTGTCAACATGGGTTTCTTCAGTTTTCAAGTTGGTCTTGCTAGCTGGCTGGCTGGCTGGCTGTGTATGCATGTATTATTTGTACAGGCCAGGTCAATGGAGCTAGAGGGCTAAAAATCTTTAGAGTCTTTATGATGTGTCAGAAAAACGTTTTTCTAAATCATCTCCAAATTGAGTTTTCAGGTACAAACTTAATTTACAATGTAAATTCATGCTAAATTGGTCCGTAGTATGTGCCCGGATTTGTTCATGATTGTTTTTTAAGAACTTTTTGTGATCCAACAAAAGGCAAGAGAAGTAACTCATTTATCAATTAACTCTTATTCCAATTTTTTGATTAATCACCCCCAACACATTATGCTGCCAAAAGATGTGGGTCGCATGATGGTTTCATTTTTATATTTGAATATTTACTTCACATGATGGCTGTGTATAAAAATGAACCCCAAATCCTTCTTAATTGGAGATTCCTTCTGATGGTAGTCAGGGGAAATAGAAGATCAAGCAGTTGATCAATTAACAAGATGGAATTGCTGGGGTCAGATTGATTGTATCTTGCCACAACCTGCTTAATGCAACCCAGCCTTATACATTAATTCCATCTTGTTAATTAATTTTCTGCTTTCACTTTGTACAGCTATCATAAACGCTAGAAATAGTACAAGTCACCTGTGTCGTCTCTTAATCATTTAATCAGATTTTGATTTCTAATAAGAACATTCCTTGGAATTGCCTTCCTCCACTTGGGTGATTCAAATAATTGCTGTAATTAATATACTTGTTCATACCCACTTTGTTGTTACCTTGCTACTCACAGATCTATTGATATTTTGTACCTGGTTATATATCTGCATTATATGCAATTATTTCAATATTCGTACAGGAAACTTTTCTCTCGTTAAAATATTTATTGATATAGGTCTTCTAACTTTTCACCAAAATGAATGGAATCATCAAAAGTAAGCTTGCTTCTCTCAGATCTCTTAATAATTACTTAATGCCTAGGTACAGTATGAATAGGACTTTCGCAGCCCTCTTTTAAAAGACATTGATTCCACTATCAAAAGTTACATACAGTGTTTATAATGATATGAGTATTTCAATGGGAGAATTTCCTCCAAAATTATAAAATATTTAGATATACTTCTACAAGAAAGACTAAAAGTTATCTCTTTGCCATAATCTGTGTTTGCAATTTACAATTGGTGAATTCACTCTCTCTAATCGAGCCAATCAGTCGACTAAGCATTGATATCAATAGCATCTGGGAGCTTCTCATCATAAGGGACTTCTTAGAAGAAGTAAATATTTTATACAATGCAAGGAAAGCAACTAGGAGGAACATAGGAAATACAGACCAGATGTGCAAATAATAGATGTGATGCATCTAGTCCAATCAAGCATGTACTTACAGTAGTGATCTTAGAGTCTAGAACAACACCTGACAAAGGTCGGAAAGTACACAACTGAAACATTGTAAACAATAGTACGACCATATCAAACATAGTGACTGTATTTGATCCTTGAAAAAAATTGCTTTGTTTTTTCAATCAGAATATTGCAAGATGTAAAAGTTGGATTGAGGTATTCAGCAGAAATAAAAGGCAACGCAGAAAAAAAAAGGAATATTTTTCACAATGTGAAGTTTTGCAAAATTGAAAATAACAATTTCTTTTCATCAAGCATTCATATAATTGGAAATAGGCCACTATTTAAAGATATAAATTATTATTCCAAAGGTTATTCAGAATTTGAGTCTTTTTTTTTTTTTGGTTGTTTCAATTGTTCCCACAATATTTTGGCTGATATAATCTTTGACCTTCTGCAGTTCCACTATTCATCTGCATAGAAAGGAGTCTCTTTTTTTAGGTAGAGGCCCCGTACTGTAAAAACTGGAATAAAAATGATGGCAAATATACTGGCACACCAGCCCATTATGACAGTCTGCTCAGTATTTTGTCGGAGACGTGTGAATCCATATTTTATACATTAAGTTCTTCTCCAATCCTTTTCCTGTGTGAATCCATATTTTATACATTAAGTTCTTCTCCAATCCTTTTCCTGACTAAGCAAAGAAATTCACACCAGTCTGATTTATGCAGTTTCCTGCAAGGCTTATGTATGAAACTTTGCTCAATTTTCACAGTCTGGATAATTCATGGAATAATTATTTGGGGCTTCAACGAATCATGAAAGTATTTTTTTTGTTTTTTTTTTCAAATTTCATTTTATTTTATTTATTTAAGATTGCGTCTAGATGATCATAAATGCAATGAAATTTAGCAATGCCTTGACAGGGAATAAATTTAATAAATTTACCTCCTTTAAGGTGTTTGGATTTATTTCTTCAATTGAATATAAATTCTTAATATTTCAAACTGAACTGTTCTAGAATTTTAATAACACCCTTTGCATATATATCATATAAACACACACACACACACACACATACATATATATGTGTGTGTATATGTATGTGTGTCTGTCTTTCCATGCTACATACTATGCCACTAAGGATGTCATTGGAACATATGTATGTATATATATATATATATATATATATATATATATATATATATATATATATATACATATATATATATATATATATACAAATTTGCAAGTGTGTGCGGGCATAAATGTTTGAGTGACAGTACTTTAAACTATTTTCCGAGAAAAAAAATCTAACTTGACTTTGAGTTTTGAGGCAATCATAAATTTCCATTTTTTTCCCCTCTTTCTTTCTCATTTCTTTGAGATCTGCTTCCAGACAAGTCTTTTCACTTAATTCTTTCCATCTTAAGTAAAATAATTCTTCCTGCACTGAGCATCGAGAGATCTTCACATTGTTTGTTAGGAAAAACTTGAGATTTTGTTAGAAAAAGTGAAAAAAATATTAATAAAAGTTGAAATAAGAAGGGGATATAAAATTTTAAAAATTCAAAAAATGGTGATTTTTTTTTTTAGATTTGAAAATGAATACCAGAATAACAGAACAAAATAAAAGAAATGCAGGATAAATCTTCTCATTTTTTCTTCAAGAAGTGAATTATATTATTAGAATTATAAAAACAAAAAAAAAGAGAAAAAGAAAATTTAAAAGATCTAAAGAAAAAAAACAAGGAAACAATCGGGAAATTCTAATGAGAAGATTATGATAATTATAGTAAAATATGCCAAACCATGAGGTAATGATTAATGAAGCAAACCATTACTATTGTGTATTAAGTTCCATTTTAACTAGGTGCCTCATACTTGTGCCCTTGTACTTAAACTAAACTTATATGGTAAGGTTGCTTAACCATGAGGTAATGGTTAATGTGTTAGTCTAGTGGACCATCACCGCTGTGTAGTGAGTTCAATCTTCATTGGGTGCCCCATAATTCTGGCTTTGTGCTCAACAAAGCTAAACAGTGATACTTTGAAAAGTATGCTTTTGATTAGTATGTATTCAGATGTAATACACTCAAGGTATTGCTGCTCAAACAAATGTCATTAAGTCGAAGCTGATGAAAACATGTCTTTTGAAAATTCTCCTTTCAACAGGGTTCTAGTGGAGGTTTGATTTGCAATACAATTCCATGCTAAATTGGCCACATTGTTTGTTTTTTGGGAAAATTTGGATGTTTTTAGTGATCACTACTTTTTAAACAATGCGCAATAATTTTCGAATGAATTAACCGTACTATTCAAGGTATCACTATACATGGTAGGGACATTTTGCCATGAGGTAATGGTTAGTAAGCTAGTCTAGTTGATCATTACTACTGTGCAGTGAGTTCAATTCTCACTAGGTGCCCCATACTTGTAGCTTAGTATCTTGCTGACTAAGCTGAACTTAGTAAATATTTGTACTACAAAGCAATGATGATAACAACAGTAATGATGGTACAATAATAACGAGGTTTAGAATTATAGTGATGATGAAGATTTTGATGATTTTGATAATTATTATAATGACAATAAAAGAAGAAACGATGATAGTGACTGTAAAGTGAGTTTCTGTCCTTAGGGTATTTACACTGGGTGCAAAAAAAAAATGAAGGTTTTCATTCATAAAATCTTGAGAATCTGCACCGATACTCTTGAAACAATAAAAAGAAGCATTGGAAGAAGAACAATGATAATATTGATAATTGGATATCACACATGGTTGAGAGAATGTTTGAAAAAGACAAGGAATAACCAAGAGGATTCAGACCATGTCATTGTTCATGTTCTCAGAGAGAATCCTGCTGAGAGACCTGGAGATTGGTGTCACTCTAAATTCAGCTATGATTATTGAAAAGCTCAGGTGCGGAGGACCTCACTTGGAAGCAGAAAGAAGCTGTGATACATGTGGGTTATGGTCGTGCCTATAATAATTTTAACACTTGGAATCTCTCTCCATCTTTTCAGAGGTTATTACTATTATTACTCATATCCACACAGTTTTTTTTACCGTTATTATGCTTGTAGTCCAATGTAATGAATGTTTCTTCTATAATTTTCATGTTTGTACATGTGTATATTCATACACACACACAACACACTCACCAAAATAAAAAAAAACACATAACCATTATAAATTTATGTATGATGAGTAAATTCTCTTTTCTTTTTTCTAGGTATGTATTCACCCATTCTGTGACTATCTTGAGGTGTTGCACATTATAATGTGTAAGTATTTTCTTTATTTTCTCCTTGATCATCATCATCATCATCATCATTAAATCTATATTTGACTATGTATGTATGTATGTATGTATGCATGTATGTATGTATGTATTACGTGTTCAGGACCCATCAATGGAACCAGAATACTGAAAATTCAAACGTTGTCTTTTTCATTAAGTCATGGAAAAATTTCCCCCAACAGGGTTTTTAATGGGGGTTCAATTTACAATGTAAATTTATACTAAATCGGTCCCCTTTTTTGTGCCCGGCAGCATTCACTCTTGTGTTTTGAAAATTTGGATGTTTTTCAGTGATCACTGTCTCAAAAATAAATAAATATAGAATAACACATTTATTGATCTCCAGTTTTCCAATCTTTTAAATGATCACCCAAAACACGGCACAGTGCTAAAAAAAAGTTGGTCTCATTGAGTGAATAATCAAAGCTCAATCTCTGTAGAATTCACTCTGAAAACTTTGAGCAATTCTTTCTGCTTGTAAAATCATCAATATGCATCTAGTATAAATCGTTTATACCGTAACTTATTTGTAAAGGGTTTTCAGTGAAAAGGTCAACATTAAAAAAAAACAACACTTTGACTTGAATAATTCAACTAGACCTTTTTTTCATAATTCATACCACCTGTACATTTAGATCTTTGTAAAAGACACAGTACTCAAGGAAGTTGTGGTTATTTTCAATTGTGAGAAAAGGAATTCAAATGTGCTTTTGAATTGTTTTTTTTCAATTTCTTTTCAAGTTTCTGAGTCACCAAAACATTGAAGACACAAAAGCTCTAGGTCCTATTGTCTTTGAAATATCAATGGTTCTAAGGTCTGCCTCTCTTAGCAGCCACTAGAAAGGAATAATGGAAATGCTCAAGTGATAACATTAAAAGATGATGAGAACCAGAATCGTGAAAACAAAAGAAAACCTCTTGAAGAGGAAAAGAGTAAAAAATAAATTGGAGATATTGAGCAAGCAAACAATGGAATAAAGAAGCATTTATGGTAATTGCAGTTTTGTGGAGTTCAGGATCATTGCTAAACCATTGTTTGTGTGTGTTGCCAGAGAAAAAACCAACAACTTTGGAGCAGTCAGACTAATAAAGAAAGCAGTAATAGGGTCAGAGTCAACACGCACACACATGCACACATACATGTGCACAACACATACACGCATGCTCTCGCACAAACACACACACATGCACTTAAATGCGCATGCATACCAGATTCTTTAATGCTATTGATTGAAACCTGTGGTAATTCCTGATGGAATCGCAAGATCAGAGATCTTTATAACCTGTTACCTGAAAATAACAATGAATGTACTAACTAAAACATGCATTCAAAAACTCGGATAGATGTTATAATGCCATTAAAGTTCCTACGAAGAAAAATTGATCAGATTTATTGGCATCAAATCTCAGAGCCTCTTGTTTTTCTTTTTTTTAAACCTCTGCCTCAACACAAAGCCATACCTGCAAGTTTGTTGTTATTTCTATAGTTATGAATAATCCGATACTAGTCCATGACTCATCACTTTGCTGACGGATACCAGATATGTAAAAAAAAGAATTATGTAATCATAGGTGAATAATCACCAAAACTGATATATTGTTTAAGGGATAATTCAAGCAGAGTTCAACCTCAACAAAACAACACTTTGATGACATCATGTTATTTTAAATGACCATCGTCTTTAATCAGTATATATGTATTATGCTATTTATTTACATGCGTATTAACCAATCATTTCTTTGTAGACAACATTGCTTCTAAATATCCTCTCTTGCTCGCTCGCTCTCTCTTTCTTCCTCATATGATGTTTACCCATTCCCTCATCCAGATTTCACATTTTAAAATTAAGGCTTCTTCACATGAGTGACAGACATGGCTCTTATGTATTGCAAAATCTAAAAGAAAGCCTCTCAACTGAGTATGTGTGACAGACTGGGCTCTAACTTCCTGTGCTCACTGTTCATCCCATTTGCTGCGGCTGATAATGATGGCTGATGTTGTCTGGTAATAACAGGCTCAACCAATGACTGCTACTGATATAGCTATTATATATAAATACATATACATATATATATATATATATATATGTATATATATATATGACTTGGAATGAATTCTGAGTTCTTATGACTTTCAAAACACTGTCCAATGTTCAAACCAGAGCCAGAAGTATTTTTGGTCATGATTGGGTTAAACCATTGGTCATTTTCCTTCCGGTGCTGAGGTTTATCTGCACAATAACAAGTTCCAGCCACTTCCCAATAAACAAACAAAGCCATGATTCTTCGATTATTATGCTCTTTGATTATTTCAGGGCTGTGAGAATGATGGCATGTTTGAAAATTCTTCAAAGTGAAAATAATATCATTGCAAGCTTTGAAGTGGGCACCACCATTATTTATCAATTTGCATACAGAACCATTTGAAATACTATGTGCCAGTTTTCTTTCATAACTCTGGTAATATGAACTGTGGCAGGATGAAATTCAGACAATATAGAGATTTTTATTAATTTTATTTATTTACAATGCGTTTTATCCTCTAATACTTCTAAAAAACAGGTCCGGTGAGTCACTCAATAGAAACTGTCATGCGACCAATATCTTTTGACAACATGCCATATTGGGAGTAATCAGTTAATAAAGTTTTAAAAAAGGGGTGATCAATGAATAAGTTATTTCTCTTGCCTTTTCAATACATATTTATGTATGTATATGTGAGTGTATGTGTATATAAACACATGTCTGTGTGGAAAACACTTTATTTTTACATCATTTGGCTTCTGACTTATTTACATACTTACACATACACACACGCATACACGTATATATAATTATGAATTGCATCATATAATTTTGAAAATCTATTTGAACTGAGCTCCTGTTATAATACAGTAAATGTATCATATGGCCTAGACAACATAATATCATAATATATACAGTACTTGTATATGTGCACATCTATACTTGCATAATTCAATTTGTGAAAATAATTACTTTAAATTCAAAATCCCAAACTGGTTCCCTAATGGCTGTATCTATTTTCCATTTCTTATCACAATACAGGTTCCCCTAACTATTCAAAAATTGAGCGTTCCTCTGATAGCTATCATAAGCCAAAATATCATAAAGCAAAGAAACAATTAACATTGTTATATCAGCATATCATTGAGGATATCCAGCCCACCAAAATAACTGTGCATGAGATTCTGACTATTATTGACAGGGCTGCAATGATTGTTGAAAATTATGACTGTAATTTTGGAAAGGAATTTAGATTAAGGGTAGGTTTGTAGGATGTTATGGGTGCCAACAAAGAAGTGTATAAGAAAAAAATGTGACACTGAACAGTGAAACATACTGTCGTATTTCAAGCCTTCCTCATCCGCCACTGCAGACAACAAAGCTTTACCTCAGACATCAAGGCAGGCAGACGTAGGAAAAGTTATTTGAGGGGTCTAGGAATGTTTTTAAAAAAAGGATAAGTGTAGTATCTGTTTGCAGTACATTCTGTAGTAGCTTTGCACCGGTGCAATATTATGGCTAATGATGGCTTACTGAGGATCAATATCGCTAAGCATAAGAGGACTAGGATTCGTCCTGTGGCCTCAAAAAATAACCTTGCCCGATATTAGGGGATCAGTTAGCCCCGGGGCAGCACCTTTCCAATGCACTAAAAGGGAAGGGTTGGGCTTGTCCTGACGCATTAACTACACCAGTTGCAGGGACTGGAACAATTTTTTTAACTTCCCATTCATGGGACTCATAATTAAACCAACCCTGTTTCACATCTTGCTCTTGTGGGGAAGTGAGTAGAAACGAAATGCTCAAAAAATTTTCCCAGATAAATTAGCGGAAATTGCCATTTCTCCCGTGTCAGTGTTCAATAACAGACTTCACGAACCTCCTTTAAAAAAAATGCTTTAACCCTTGAGCCAAGCTTGCAAATACTTGCAGAAGGTTTGCAAACATTATTTACCAAAGCTGTCAGAGTAAAAGACAGAACAGAAGCTGAAAAATACTTTTTTGATTCCATTTCTGGGTTTGCACCTCCTTTTTCATTCGTTGGTTTGTCATTTATTTATTTTTTGTTCATCTCAACTTGGAGCAAACTTCGTTGGATGGGCGCACTTATTTATCTAACAGTGACACATCCATTCAGTGTTTCTTGGAGTCAGGCCCTCTGCATTGACTCCTCCCGCCTCCACCCACTTATCTTTTGGATCCAAGTCCCCCATTATAAAGACAGATGTCCTGCCATCACCTTTTTTACCCAGGCCGATGTCAACCTGACTAAACTGCAACTATTTTTCATTGTCTCCACTCAGGAATTCTTCGGGCTCCTTGGTTTGCTCATTCTAATCTTAACTGCTTTCATTTTTCATTTTCACCCTTCCTTCAATCTCCTCCTTGGTTCATTCACTCCTTTCGCAATTTTGGTCATTTTTCATTCAATTTTTCATTTCCTCGGTACTGCACTTGACCTTAGCCAAACATCCCGCTGCCAACACCTTTTAACATTTCTGCTTTCCTTCACCCACCCTCAAATTGGTGGTGAAAGGGGAGGTCACTCAGTGTCATTTATCTCTGTGGTACCTAATCCACCCAGCAAAAACTGGAATCTGACTCCTGAACCCTAGCCCCTATCACTAGTTTTTAGCATTTCATTCTGCTAAATTTCTCAATAAAATTTTCTCATTCATCATAAAAAGCTTGAAATGGAGGCTCCTTGTACTTCAAGAAGTCAACAAAATGGGATCAGATATGAATTACTTTTTAAATGAAGTCAGAATTTTTTTCTGACCTGCAATTGTGTGTGCACACATGGGTATTAACTAAGCTTAACTTAATCTGGCTCAAGACTAAAAGTTGGAGGCACCAAATTAAGATCAAGCTTATCACAGTAGTCATTGTGTATAATTAGTTTATCATCCACTGTTTCACAGCAAGGTACCACATATTGATATTCATTAAGCTTAGCTTAGTATGGCATAAGGCCAGAGTAGTTGAGCTCTCACAGTTTGTCATTCTTTTATACACACACATGCACAAACATGTATGTATACTGTTAGTCTTGAAATAATCTACAATTTATTTCTACAGTAAAATCATTTACAATACTTTGCTGTAGTGAAACACTGATAGATGTAGTGTGTCTTTAGATAATTGAGAGTAAATGTAAGTTTTGATGTATTTGTTATACAAACACTTCTCTTTATTTCAAAGGTTATACAAAGGGCTAGTATCAAAATAATCAGCAATGTATTTCTTTAGTAAAATCATTCAAAATGCATTGCCATATTAAAACACCGCTCTCATAGCGATAGTCTCTTATAACAAAATTTTACTTTCTTCGTGAAATATTTTCAGTGTGTGCAAAAAAAAAAACAAAAAAAAATTTCATAAAATTATCCAGAATTATCTAGATTTCATTTATAATAATTTATATTTATATCTAGTGTCAAGGCGCTTATTTTCAGGCTGATAGACAGACCAACTTTAGATGAATTATAACAAGATTATTTGTTAATTTGTTACATTATTCACATGTTTATTTGTATTTATACATTATTTACATGTTTATTTTTGTTTATACATCATTTAGGAAGCAGTTTGTTCAATAAACATTATCTACTAGTTTATTCTTGAGGTCTCAGCAGTCTGATATTTTTATTTGATAACTGAAATCCCATTGGTCTAATTAGTCGCTAAATGGATTTCCATCCAACAAGATGTTTTGCAGAATAGATTTTATTAGTTAAGAGAGATACCACTATATATATATATATATATATATATATATATATATATATATATATATATATATATATATATATATATATATATATATGTTCTGGGGAAATGCAATTTTAACTGAAATGACTTGAAGCAAAACTAATTTCAACCTAAGCTTAATGATATAAATATTTTTGTAAGATGTTCATCAAATATTCACTACATTTTGTGGCCTAAATTTTATTGCAGTGAGATACTATACTTTAGTTCCTGTTGACAGTCATTGACTCCTCATCTTCTTCATCCACTAGCATATGTAGGCTGAGTGGCGAGACATCAAAAGAGGAAAGGAGTATTAAAACTCTAGAGCATTAAAACAAACAAATCAATAAGTTTTATGGGTGGGAAAAGACATGATTATTGTACACTTTGCAAATTTTTCTTCTACAGTTCTTTTTATTCATATTATTTTTTCTTCATCAATGCTATGACAAAACTACGTTCTATGGAACAACTTCAAGTTAAGACTTGATCTATGTACATTGAAACCTGCATTTCAGCTATGAAAGAGATTGACATATCTTTGAACTCAAAGAGATGTTCTGGAAGCTTATATACCTGTAGAACTACAGCATGCATTCATTCAAGTATATAAAAAGTAGATATTGTTAATGTCACTGTGTAAAAGTAAGTACATGTAGGGTATAAACATGCAATGATTTGCTTACATGCAATCGGATATTTGATCAGTTCATTTCAGGAAAATGCTGTGATTCTGTTGCCAAAAGAGATTTTGATCCCAAATTTGAATCAGTGCTGAGCATTCATTGTTTCTTCGTCTCCTATCTCAGCTTGGAGTTTAGCTTGGCGTACACATTGACATTGACAAAAATCATTACAACCAATTATTCGAGGCTGTATAAATGGCGTCATGTCAAATGAAGGTGGCATCACTGAAGAGAAAAAAAGAAAAGAAAACCAAGAAGAAGCAAAACACATTGAAGACAGAATAATAAATAAATAATGAAAGTACAAAACCATATAGAAAAAAACAAACTCCAGAATGAGGTTAAAAAAAATGATGAAAGATATAAAACAGACTAAAACAAAAAAGGGAAAAAAATACGAAGATATATGCAATGAGAAAAATATCCAAACAAACAAAAAAAGAAACAATAGATTAAAAAAAAAAAGTACAAACAAATATTGAAATATTAAAGAAAAAAAAAAAAACATATATCATAGATAGCATACACTTCAGAGAGAAGAAATGTCATTGATTTTTCTACCACATCTCCCCCACCTGAACCCAACCTTTAATAATAGGCTGGTATACTCAAATTGATTTCGGAATATTTTTTTAGTATTACTTTTTTAATATTTGTATCTATATTCATCTATTTTTTGTGTTATGCATAGTTTGGTTGGAAAGGTAGGGCTTAGAAGTTGGAAGCCATATTCATTTTCTTTATCTATTCTGTTTCTCTTAATGTTATATCTACTTCTTTCTTATTATTCCTCTTATACTTCTGGTTTTATCTTTTTTATTCCTTCTGCATCTTTTACCTTGCAATTTCACTGAAATAAAAAAACAAAAAAAGTATCGCAGTCTGACTATCGTCATCTTGGATTCCAAGTCAACATGCTTCTCATTGTGCTTTTGGAGGGTGCGGAAGTGATCCAAAAAGGTGCTCCTGATTCCAAGATTATTTGAGCTGCCTACTCTTTGTGCTTCTCTCCTCAACCCACTCCCACTAAACGCTCTCTACTGTGTCTCCAAGACAATACCTTTTAGAATAGCTTTTGCATACCATACCATCCAGTATGTGCCGTATGGATGATTGCTTGTATATCTCCAACTTGGATATACCATTATTTGCATCCAAGATTCTTATTTTTTTCTAATTCATTACATGTTCTATCTCACTGGCTTTTAATCTCAGAATATTTGATCCAGTCTTTAAGCTAAATTTGTTGGAAAAAAAATATATTTAGATGTACCTACGCATCTCTATAAGACTCTTTTCATTCCTAAATATGAGGGTAATTTGACAGAAGAGAATGCAAAATGTCATCAGAACATTAATTAAATCTATTCTTGGAATTGAAAAAAAAAATTGATGATGTATGAAGCGTTCATTTTTTAGACTGTCTTTGCAATAACACCATGTGGAGAACGGCCACTTTAATGGCTAGATTTGTAAAAAAAAAAAATGGCTAACATTGGGTAGATTTTAATTCCAGGTAACCTTATAAACTCCAAAAACTCATACTTTGTTTAAAATCCCTTTGAAATATGTATGTTGCATGCATTATTGAAATTATGGTTCTTGTTTCTTTCTTGTTTGTCAGCACTCCACTAATTCTTAGATGCCTCTCCATGGTGCAACGGTTAGCAAGCTGGCCCTATAGGTCTTCACTAGTTAGGATTATTCTTGTTACTCTTGTCAGCTTTAACTCAGACTGAAATTGGGCAAAAGTGACAACTAATCTGCTTATTGAAAGAATTACAATAGCTCATTTAAAATCCTAGCTTTTACCAAGGGTCCAAAACTGATTAAAAGCACTGATCAAAAATATCCTACTACAGTATCTCTGTCATGAGGCAAGCTCAGAAAGTATTCTGTCCCAAGGCCACAGATGTAGGGTATCAAGTGTGTATTGAACTCACTAAATAATGGTCTGCAACATGAGACTAGTTGTCATTGCTCCACTGTGAGATTTAACAAACTTTTTGTATCTTCTCTGTTTTTTAATACTTGGAAGATTTTAAATATTGGTATACATATTCTACATGAACAACAAGACACATGACAGAAGCAGTCAACCATAATTGATTTTATTTAGGAAAAAAATATGTTAATAACAACTGAATAAAAGTGTTCAGGATGTTGAGAGAAAATCTCTTTGAAATTCTATATTCAAAATATGAGGCCAGGTAAAAATGCCTCACCTTTAAGAATTAAATTTTCCCTCAAATTTAGCCTTGGCAAACAGTTGAACATCATGTAAACAAAAATGTAGCATTTCTTTGTTTTGTTTTTTTTATTTTATTTATAGCTAATGTAGAGAAAAAAAAAAGAACTCTTCATTTTAGAGGCAAAAATATAGATTTTCTTTTGGAAACTAGTTAGTTTCTGTCTGTTCAGTCTAACACACACCCGAATGAACAGACCCATGTCAGAACATCTTGTTCAATCGATATCTGCTGGGTAATAGCAGCATAAATCCAATCAGCACTACTTCAATTTTATCCGATTAACACAAAAGTATTGAACATAGACCAAAGCAGCGCATGTTCAATTAAATTACAGAGGTTTTTTAGAAGTCTTTTTATGAAGTTAACTCCATCTGACTCAGAACAGAGACTTTTACTCAGTTAACAACCCTGATTAATGAATTCAATAATTGATGTCTTATAAAATAGAGAAGTTTCAACCTTGAAATAAACAAAAACATATCTAGTAATTTTGAAGATCTTTAGATGAAGAAACAATTTTTTTAACAAATATTTCGTAAAAATTCTCAGTATCAAACATTGATGACATGTAGAGAATTAACCACTGCTAATTACAATCATAAGAAGGAGAACGAAAATCTGATTGGCTTTGTTTTCTTCTGTCAAGTGAAGATCCTTTGAAAACAAGTACAATTTCAAGTTCAGTGAGTATAAGATAATTAATAAGTTTATGAAGTTAGTTGGATGATTCAACATCAAACAATGATGTAAAGATTCCGGAAAGTTTGACTGTTGGGAAATGGAGTTAGCGAGTTCATTTCAGGTGCACTTATTCAACCCTGACTATGATTATTTTATAACTAGTTTTACTCCATCTTATTATAGTTACTTTTTATCACATCAATCTGGATCGATAAACTCTTTGAAAAAGTACCTAACAATGAGACTTGAACTCACATATCACATCCCAGAAACGTTTTCATGGACATCATTTTAGCCACGGAAGCTTTGATGTTTAAACGGAACATAAATTTGAAGTTTCTATGCCATCTCTGTTTTAATACCTAACAATATTAGGGGTTTTTGTTTCTTTTTTTGATTTAGCATTTTCACTATTATTACTTTAATACTAGTTTTATTTCATTTTATTATTGTTGCTTTTTATCACGTCATTATGATGATTATAGCGCATTGGTTAACAACATAGAAAATGGACTGGGTAAGCTGAGTTCAAACTCTCATGTACTTGGGAAAAGCATGAATCAGACCCCTTCCCCCAACTGTGGGTGAAATAGCATATGGTGTTGGAAACTCACTTATACTTATGATAGTAATTTGACCTTTTTACTGCTATTTGAGGTTTAGTCCTAATATCCTAGTAGGTAACTGTACACAACTCAAGTTGGATTGCAAGGTACCATTTTTAACTGCAGTCAAGTAAAGTTACCCACTAGGAGCCATCAGTGAACCTACCCTCAATTGTATAGTTATTCCATCAATTGTGCATTGGCACAGAAGTTGTTTACTTGCTGTTTTCTAATTCAAAGCCATTAAGGAATAAACGTTTACAGATTTTTTTGAGAATTCACCCATTCATTTTAATGTGTAATGACAACAAGAATGTGCCAATGCTCTGGTTTCTCAAGTGTGGTAAATAAATCTACTCTAGCTTTTTTTTTGTTACTTGGAAATTACTAAAATCAATTCAAGGTGATTTTTTTATAGTCTGGTTGTATATATTCGATAAAAAGTGGGAAAATGAATATTTTATTTCGACTGTTTAGAAATGTCAAATCTTACCCTGACAGTGTCGCTCTCGGTAGACAAGAGAATTTCTTTCTCCCTAATCCACCAACTGACATTTTGGCAGCAATAAGATTGGAATCTGACTGTATCAAGAGACTAATAATATATAATATTTTTATTCACTGTATCTTCCCAGCTATATTTATCTTATAGAATAGTAAATCATGCTAATATTAGTAATAATAAAAATATAATTCAAGCACATATAGATATATTAATTTCAAAACAAAATTGATTAAACAGTTATTCAAAATCATTATTTAAATTTAATTTGCAAAAGAATAGCTTTGTAATTGGTGCAATGGCATAAGTCCTGCAGTTGAAGAAAGTAAGCATAGAAAGAGAAATTAGTTCCCAAGTTGGTTATTTCAATGCGTTGTGTGTCTGCATACACATTCTATATGCAAACAAAGCCAATAAAACACACTTTCCTCAACATCTGTGAAAAAAAATTCTTTCCCCCAGACAAATGATTGGAACAACGGTATATTGGAGCATGGTTGCTATGTTGGGGAATGCATCCATCAAAGTCTATTAACGGAATCGACAGACAGGAATGTGTGCTTCTTGTTCTTGTCAGGGGGAAGCGGGGGAAGGGCTGCCGATAATTGACCTGGAGGAAAAAACCAGGCACCTCTGACAAAATTCCTGTAATTACAATTAAAGACCAACGATGAGGTCCATTTTCTTTGGGTTTTGTCTTTAATTAAGCAGCAGTGCCAAATGGTGAATCATGTCAAAGAGACCTGGCTTCTCGGACTTCATTTTCAGCCAACATCGGGTAGTGATGGATTTGTGAAACTCCGAAGGTACATACCCACGTGTGCAGTGGAAGACATGTTCACGCTTGAATATTTGCAGGTGTATCCGTAGTAGTTAGATATTGAGTATAAGTGTGCAATTGCAAACAAAAATGTATATGTGTGCGTTCCATATGAGTGTGATGAAAAATTAGTTTTGGATGGCATGTCTATGTGTATGTATTTACATTTCTGGGTGAGTAAAAAAGTAATCAAAGATGTCAAAAACATGTGAGCCAAAAGGAAAAAAAATTTGTAAGAAAGTGTGTGCGTGCGTGTGTGTGTGTGTGTGTGTGTACGGGGATTTTTTGCATCCATATGAATGTGAAGCGATTTTATGTTTGCAGACATTTTGTCTGTGATTGCATGTGTATGCTTCTCTGTGTGTGTGTGTGTGTATGTGTGTGTAATCATTTTGTATGTGAATATATCTATGATATGATTTTGTGTGTGTGGACATTCTGTCTGTGATTGTATGTGTGTATGGTCATTTTATATGTGAATATATATATGAGATGATTCTGTGTGTGTGTGTATGTGTGGACATTCTGTCTGTAATTGTGTGTGTGTATAGTCATTTTGTATGTGAATAGATGTATGAGGTGATTTTGTGTGAGTATGGGCATTCTGCCTGTGGTTGTATGTGTGTATAGTCATTTTCTATGTGAATATATGTATGAGGTGATTTTGTGTGTGTGTGGACATTCTGTCTGTGATTGTATGTGTGTGGTCATTTTGTACATGAATATATGTGTGAAGTGATTTCATGTATTTGTGAATGTGTGCATGTTTTTGTGTGCGTGTGAAAATAATGAAGGCTATATTCTGAAGTGTACGGCATGAGAGGCCATTTATCTTTCTCAACAGAAAGAAAGTATCAGTAATACAGAGTATGGATTTTCATAAAGAGAAAAAAGGAAATTATGTATATAAGAAAGAAATGTCAGTCTGTATTCCTATGTGTTAGAGACAGAAAGACAGACAGAGAGAGAGAGAGAGAGAGAGAGAGAGAGAGAGAGAGAGAGAGAGAGAGAGAGAGAGAGAGAGAGAGAGAGAGCAGGAAAGGAGAGAATGAAAGAAAAAAAATCTATGCAAATAAAATAGCAAAAAATAATGTTTGGTCAGCTTAGAGAGAGAAATTGGATTTGTATAAGAAAAATATGAGGAAGAGAGAAATGAAAGGTGTGTTTGCAAGAATAAAAAGACAGGTCATGCATTAGAAACCGTCACATGACCAACCTCTTTTGGCAGCATGCCGTGTTTGGGGTGATCAATTGAAAAAATTCAGAAAAGGTGTAATCAATAAATAAGTTACACCTCTTGCCTTTTGTTGGGCAGTGATCTCTAAAAAGTCTGAATTTTCAAAGAACCATTGGACACAAATTAAGGATTAATTTAGCAGAAACTTATACTGCAAATACCCCCCCCATCAAAACCTATATAGGGGTGAAATTTTTTTTTCAAAGTTTTTTTTGTAGAAATGAAAAAGAGTAAACAGGTTCATTGTCGTGGCTTGTACACATGATACATTCGTACCTACGTAGCCAGCCTGCAAGACCAACTCAAGAATAGAAACACTTAGGTTGACAGTTTTGGTTGAAGGTTCCTAATTGAAGTCCGATGGGGGAGAGAGAGAAAGAGAGAAAGAACAAGAAGAGAGCAAGATTCTATGGATAGGTTAGATGGAAAGAGAGAAATCTTTGGCTCAATATAAATGAACATTTAAACATAGATATCACTTTACATGTATAAGTATTCATTAAGCTTAATCAAGTGTGGTAGAAGGTCTCAATTGCATAGGATTAGACACATCCCTCTATACTGGGTTATGTAAAAAATATTCACCGTACACTTTTTAATATAAGTTGACTGCGAGTATAAGATGATTTTATAATTGAGCATAAAATTTTAGAAAATCTACATACTCAAATATAAGCAGTGTCTGTTATTTTGCAATAGCACTCACGAGAGATGTCCCCTTCATATAGATACACTGTATATGGTGCTTGGTCAGCTGTAACTGAAACATGAATTTTTTCTATCTTCAATATATTGATCATTGTTTTCAGGTCATAAAATTGAAATTCACATCAGTGATGACAAATCTACCTGAAAAAATTATTGCATAAAAAAAAATGAGAGTATATATATTCGTTTGCATTTAAATATTCAGATTCAAGTCTTGAATACATGTAAACCAATATATTTGGTTAAATGTATGTTTGAATTGAGCTCCCAACATTTCTCTTGGTGTAATAGTGAAAAGGTCTGTAACTGTGCCCTCATGTAAGTGTGCATATGTGTATATCTATATACAACCCCAGGCCTTTTAATAGGCATATTTGTCATTATATATATATATATATATATATATATATATATATATATATATATATATATATATATATATAATGTTAGTGGAGATGTCTTTGTGTCCGTGTTTCTGTCAAATTTATTGAGTAGTATATGTGTATACATGCATATATCTACACACGCACATATGTCATGTGTTACCTTACCGAATGTGACACTGATTCCGCTATATAAAGCATCAATAAGTGAGTTTCAGAATTTCCAATACCAGACTTAAGAGACAAGTGCAAATGCATTCTCTGCCATTCAGTACAGACTTTGAAGACCTATTTCAAAAATACCTCACCTCTTCTCCAACATTCCTTCCTTCCTTCCTGTTTCCTTTTCCTTCAATTTACCTTCCTCTTTATTCTTTCTATTACACTTTTCTTCTTCATTTCCTTCTTCTGGTTTTCATCACTCTCGTTTCCTTTTTTTTCTTCTTCATTTTCATCTCCTGGTTTTCATCACTCACTTTTCACTCTTTTCTTCTTCTTTTTCTTCTCTTGGTTTTCATCACTTTCTTATCACTATTCTCTTCTTCATTACCTCTTTTGGTTTGCATCATTCTCTTTCCTTTTCTTCTTCTTCATCCTCTCCTTTTGGTTTTTCATCATTCCCTTTTCTTCCACACAATTTCCTTCTCCATTCTTTCTTCATATCTGTCTTCTACCTTAACGTCTTTCTACTAAACAGCTGCTTCTTCTGAGACTCTTCAATGTCCTCTTCCCACCACCACCACCACCACCATATCATCTTGACTTTCAAGAAATATTATACAATTCTAAGTTCTGTCCTTTCCTTTTTCTTGGTCATCTCTCTTTTTTTAGTCCGACTTTCAACTCCTTCATTATTCCTTGACTCTTTTTCCTTCCTCATTTCTTTTTCCCCCACTTCCTCTTGATCAGTTCTTTCTTCATTCTTTGTCCTGCTTTTTTCTTCTCTCTTCCTTCTTTTCCTTCTTTCAATTTCTCATTCCCTCTTCCCTTCCTAATTTATCATCATCATCATCCTCCTCTTCCTCCAGATTCTCTTTTCAGTCTACCTTCATTTCTTTTACTCTTAACTCTATCTCTTTTTATATTTGTTATTACATGGTTGTTATTACCAACCTGACTCTTATTCCTTCCCTTTATTAACGTAAGTTATTACTGCTTCTTTCTGTTATTCAGCATCCTGCTTTTCCGATGTTTCTTCCCATTTTTTCGCATATTTATTTCTATTCTCTCTTTCCTTATCTCTTATCTTCTCATTTTCTTCATCATCTTCCTCTGGCTATTTAACTGGAGAGGTATACATAATACCCGATGTCTGTCTACCTCTCTTCAATATCTCCAGAAGTTCACAATGAATTTCAATAAAATTTTGTGAGAGGATGGACAAAATGGTAAGAAGTGATTGAATTTGGGAACAAATCCAGGAATATTTTTCTCAATTGAAAGTGATACCCCTGAAATTTCACAATGGTTACAATGAGATTTTGAGGAAGGCTGGGCCATGAGCTAGGTAAGAAATGATCAAATTTTGGGGCAGATCCAGGAATATTAGTTTGATTGAGAGATATTTTCATTATTCTGCATGGAAAAGGGTTTAAAAACAAACGGAAAATAAAATGCTAAACTGACTCTCAAAGGGACTAAATCAATATTTGTACATATTGCAAGGATTTCATTCTCTCCCCTGTTTTTTGATATTTTATTTTCATTCAGTTCTTAGTTTGTGCACGATATCGAAAGACATATGCACTCTCTAAGTACTTTCTCATTCAACTTTATCTAACTTTAGAGAAATTACCATCATCATTGTAATCATTATTTTCCGCCTTTTCCTCATGGCACCCCTTTTTCAGCCTCCTAGCTCCACTTCTTTTTATTCTTTTGCCAAATTTTTTTCCTCAGTTTGTCCTTTCTTTCTTTCCTTCTTCTTAATGCTTTTTACATGCACTCTACTGATTTACCCTCATCTCCTATGAATTATTTTTCATCCTTCATATTTCCCTCCATTCTCCTTCAAATGCACATAAATGACTACTTCTCCTGCCTTATATCTCCTTCTATCTGGTTTCTTTGCACAATCTTTATCTCCTGCTCATTTCCCTCCCGACTGTTATAAATACTTTCCCTTATTCCTCTTTCTATAATCATCATTATTTCCATTGTCTGCATCCACTCAATATCATTATAATTACCATCATCATCATCACTATTCTTTCTTCTTCTCAGCTTCCATCTTCTTCTTCATCTTCCTCCGTTATTTAATCTTCAACATTATCATTATCAACATTATCATTATTGCTATTCATGTCCTCCTTCCCCTTCTCCTCACCCCCCATTATCATCCTCCCACTCTCCCCTCATAGTACCCTACCACCCCATTTTTTCTCCTCCTAACTCCCCTTCCTCCAACTCCTTTTCGTCGTCATTGCTTCCTCCTCATCCTCTTCCTCCCTCTCTACCCCTCCCCCCACCCCACATTACACTTCGTAATTGAATTGCTTTCATACATTCATTAGCCCCATTGTTTTCAGGTTCTCCATCGCTTGTTCACTCCGACATCGATTTGATTCTCTGCTCGTGAAAAATAAGAATAAAAATATCTGTAAAAGAAAGACCTGAATAAATAAATAAATAAACAATAAAGAGTTTTTAAAAAAAAAAATACCGATCTGGTTAGTTACTCAATAGAAACTGTCATCCAACCAATATCTTCTGGCAGTATGCCGTGCTTGGGATGATCAATAAAAAACTGTTAAAAAAAAAGGTTATCAATGAATAAGTTACTTCTATCACCTTTTGTTGGGCGGAGATCACTATAAAAAAAAGTCCAAATAAAAAAAACAAGCATCAATGCCACAAGACACAAACTAAGGACCAATTTAGCGTAAACTTAGTTTGCAAATTGAAACCCGACTAAAAAAAACTATTCAGGGTAATTTTTTAAAAAATGGAGACAAATATTTTTCTTCACACAAAAAAGAGTAAATGTTTGAAATTTCAGCCTTCTAGCTCCATTCGTGTCACTGGTAGGCATGATACATACATACATAGCGAGCCAGACCACCTTAAAAAGTGAAGAAACTTATGCTGACAGTTTTAGTTGACAGTTTCTTGTAATGAATTTTTTTTTCTTTCTCTTCTTTCTTCCCCAACTATCCTAACCATTATCTTTCCTTCCTTGTCTTCATAACTTTTTCCCTCCCCGTACAATTTCTTTCTTTGTTTCTTTCTTTCTCTCTCTCTCCCTCTCTTTTATCTCTCTTCACTCAGCTTTCTTTTTTTTTCTTCCTTTTTTTTTCCTCACTCTCAATTTATTTTTTTTCATCCCTAGTTCACATTCATTCCATCCACTTCACAATTTCAACTGTTCTTATCTTTTTCATTATCGTTTCATCGACTGTCAGGGTCGGTGGCGCCTCAAATGACGGACAACCAGGATGGGGGTGGGTGGATCCTTTTGTCATCATTCCATTTATTCATTTTCTTTTATATTTATTTATTCATCTATCTATTTTTAACTACCTTCCATTTTTTCCTTGATCATTGCACTCTTTTATGTTTTGTATGTTTCAAGTCAAGGCCCCCTTTCCCACGTTTAGGTAATCGTGTCCCCTCTGCACCACCACCTCCATTCATTCCTCCAGCCACTTATTTGATTTTTTCGTCATTAAGTCTGAAGATATCACACATATAGCAAAACTTGGAGGCAGAATTAAAGATTTAAACCCCGAAAACATGACCGAGACCTTTGAAAGATTTTGATACAACTCGACTTGTTTGAAATTTAAGTACCTTGGCGGAGAATTTATGTTTTGTGAATATTGTGTACTTGATGAATGCCAAAAGTTACAAATCATCATATATATATATTTAAAAAGAGTCATGTCTGTCACACTGTATATCAGTAACAGCCCCTCTCCCTTTTTATCCTTTTATTTAACTGTCTAACTCAGTTCTCTCCCTTCTCCATTCCTACTCTAAACACCAACATACACATACAAATGTATAAATATATGCAATCATTAATATGCTTTATTCATACGCAAGAAAACACTTTTTTTATGAGTACAATAAACCCTCATGATTAACGAACATCAATATGACAAATTTTAGCTTTAACAAACTTGTGGATTTATCTGAACTGACTTGGGATTTACCAAACAAAGTTCAATAAATGCAGTGAACACCTGGACCATAAAAATATCTCTTCTTATTCACGGAATGAAGAACCAATCACCAATTGAGTGCATGTCAAGACAGATAAGATGTAAGGTAATGTTGCAAATAGACTGAAAGGCAACCTAACTGCCTTGGATTTACCATACAAAGTTCGTTAATGTGATGAACCACCGAACTTCTTATTTACCGAACAAGGGGCAAAAATCAAGTACGATGAACTTTCAGCTATAACAACCACCCCATCAATCCAATAAGTTTGTTATAGGTAGGGTTTCAGTATATCATTTTGTCAGAATTAATTAATGGAAGAAATCTATGAAAATCTCCAGTTTATAAAAAGAACAAAGCAGGCACTAATTGCCTATTCAAAATCTCAAGTTTTATTTGCTGATTATTATTGAATTTATTTATATGCACATATATATGAGTTTGTGTGAGTGAGTACATATTCATATATATATAAATATATGTATATATATAAATACATATGTATATGTATATATATATATATATATATATATATATATATATATATGTATACATATATATGTATACATATATATGTGTATACATATATATATATATATATGTATACACGTACATATGTATATATACATATATATATATATATATATGTATACACGTACATATATATATATATATATATGTATACACGTACATATATATATATATATATATATATATATATGTATGTATACACATACATATATAGATATATATATATATATATATATATATATATATATGTTTATATATACAATGTGTATGTGTGTATGGATAATGAAACAGATTTCTTTTCAGGCCTCTTTAATAAATTCATCAAATATAATTATAAATTACCTTTCTCCCTCTTGCTGTCTGGATCGAAAGACATGCATAAGAAGCCATCTCTTTGATCAAGACTAAAAGTAGTAACCACTTCCTTAGTATTAATTGGTTCTAATTTTTAAATTGATGTAGTTTCCTTAATTTAATGCCGCAACTCTCTCTCTCTTTTTTTTTACACTTGAATTAGAAGTTGGCCAGAAAGAAGAGAAAATCAAAGAATTTTTAAAGAGCTGAAGAACATGATTCCAAGCCAGATGTTTCTCTAATGGGATATGTATGATATTTTTGTTTGAAATACATGGATACATAAGTCGTTGGGGTTAAAGATGGTTTTATGGTTACCAGCAGGTCGTGTTGATAACAACCATGATTAAGACATATCAGTCCAAATGATATATAGAAAAATGTAATGATAACAAAAATACTTATTATGTCAAGCTCTGTCATGAAAAATGAACTACTTTATTGATATCTATATTGGTTGATTCATTCAACTTCCATCTTTGGGTATACAATTCATGAGAAAAGAGCAGGGTCCTTTTTTTTTTCTTTTTATGACATAAGATGTCAAAAGGAAATGGTAGCTAATATACTAATCAAATTGGTTAATTCATTTGAGAAATATCATGATAACAACATGAGCAACACAGAAGAATTCAATTATCCAATCAGAGCTTGGGATGTTAATGACTCCTTTTCAAAGACAATTCAGAAAAATGATAATGGAGAGAGACAATATAGAAACCAAGTTTTTCTCAAAATAAGCCTTTGTTTTCATTACATGTTTTACTTAAGACAAGCATTCTCTAACTGAAAGAGATAAGAATATAAAAAGGGTGGAATTGGAATTGAAGCCCTTTGTGTATTTTCATTCCTTTTAGTTTGAGAATGCTTGATAAGACGTATAAGAATAGAGGCTTACTTTTTTTTTAAAACTTGGTTTCCACATTGTCTCTATCATTATGATGTTTGAAAATTCCTATCCAATCGCATTCCAATATATAAAAATATTTAGTATCAGGAATTCAGAAAACACCTCTGTGTGAGTATAAGAGAGAGAGAGAGAGAGAGAGAGAGAGAGATATGGTGATAGAATGCAAGAGACAACTCCAGCTATATTTGATCTGATCGATAGGTTATGTTGTGACTGGTACAGTTAGTTGGTTGGTCCCATGACCCAGAGATCTTTGGGTTGCCATTCTGGACATGTCACTCATGGTATCTGAGAGGACAAGAGGAAATGCTTAACAATGCACATCTCCTCAACGAGTATCCTGTAACTGGTAAGACCAACTTATACGGCACCAACATGGAAAACAGAATTGGCTAAGTGAGTTCAAATTCCAGATAAAGTTGCTTGTGTTCATATTGTGCTAATGTGTTTTGGAAAGGCATAAATCCACTTATCTCTATGGTCTATCCCGTTACCAGATATCTTGATAAAATCTCATCACTGGCATGCCGAAACGGTTTAAGGAGTGAGTGGGTGAGTGAGCACTTAAGCAAACCACTCTCTCATAGCTATCCTACCTGCCCAGACAGTAGTAACAGTGAAAATCCTATCACGTCCATTGACAGGATCCATTTACATTATATATACATATATATATGAATTATAAATTGCATTGTATTATATGGAAACTTATTCGAAATGAACTTCCATCGTTACATGGTTAATATATTACTCAATTTAGACAACATAAATAGAATAAACAATTGAAGAAAATGGGGCTGCAGCAGGAATCAAACCTGACCAAATATGTCCATTTCTTATATATATAACTGTCATGTTGAAAGAAACGAATTGACCGAGAATAGACAAAATGAGAATATGGTGTTGAAAGTAGTTATTTGGCCTTACTGGCAACTGTTTAGCTCGATGGTAAGAGCATCACTACATTTAAGCGGCTACCGATCAGCAAATAGCAACCCAATTTTCTTCAATTTTTTTATTCTGTTTACATTGTCTGAATTGAGTGATATATTAACCTTGTAATGACGGGAGATCATTTCAAAGAAGTTTCTATGTAATATAACACGATTTATAATTCATTCTGTCAGACCAAATATGTCCATCACTTATATTCTAAACTGTCAGCAACCCTTTTTTGGTGTATTTGCAACTTGATTTCTCAATTATAAGGTGTCAGCCTTAGAGCACTCTATAAGGCCAAATCCCAAATTATTAAATGCATGGCAGCATTTTTGCTCTATTGATATTAGAAGTAAAAGTGCAAATTTTAAAAGGTGCTTCTGACACTCAGGAATATCAAATATAGATATATATATTTTTTTTCTCACTAGATCTTTTGAATCATTATAATTATCTCAAGAATTATATATTTATCTCCTCTCTCTTATCTTATGTACTTGTGGATTCTGACAAGATCTGTGTCATATCACTTAACTGTAATCAAATCACCATCTGAGATCTTAGGCAAAGGTTTAACATAACCATCAAATTTGCCCCAACCTTTTACAACATTGGAACTAAGCAACTGTAACTATCTTATCATTATTCATTTGGTTAAAGCAGCAAAAGTATCACAGGCATAAATTTGATGAACATACCATAAAAAAATAATGAAAAAGAAGTCAAGAAGAAAGTAATAAAAATATCATATTGCATATGAAGTGTTGTTTTTTCACATCATAGAGATTAATGCTTAAAGTGAAAAAATTACTCATATAATTGCACTTTTTCTCCAAATTCAATGTAAATAGAAATATAATTCATCATTAGTAAAGGTTTTTTTAGCCTTGTTAGTAATGGTATCTGTACAGGAAGTCAGTAATTTCAGATTCGGACATAATACTGCTCAAGCAGCTGATAACATCAATAAAGCATATGGAGAGAACACTTCTGCATGAAATCTGATAGTATTGCTGCAGTAGGTTTAGGTCTGGAAATATGAAGACCAATGATAGACCTCAAAGCCCAAACCTTTTCTTAATTATAAAGAATCATCGACAGTGCTAGCCAAAAACACACAAACAATGGTTCGCATAGTTTCTGGAAACTAATGGACTTGAACACTGACTATATGACAACATATCAAGGCAATAGCAAAAGTTGAAAAGTTGGAGAAATTAGTCCCACATGGACTAAATGAAATGCTTCATGACAGAGCAAAGCTCCACACCTCTCAGCTGACTGTCTAACTTTGGAGAAATGGTATATGAGGTCCTGAAGCATCCTTTATATTCATCTGACATTTCTCCTACCGATCATCATATTTTCAAACGTTTTTAAATTCATATCTGTAATAAAAGTTTCCATGATAGGGAAGCCATAATTTGCAATTTTACTAAATTTGTGGCCACTAAGAGTATACAACCAATGCATCCTCCCAATAGTCACTTATGGAGCTGAGACATGGAACCTAACCAAGAGACAGACCTGCAAACTGAGAAGCATGCAGCGTGCGCATGAGAGAATCATGCTCAACCTCACATGGAGAGATCACAAGACAGCACAATATGTCAGACAGAAAACGGAGGTCTGAGACAGCATAGAATCCATTAGAAAACTCAAATGGCAATAGGTTGGTCATGTTGCGAGAATGACAGATAACCGATGGACATAACAACTCACAATTTGGATCCTCAGATGAATTAGATAAGTTCAGAAAATACTAGCTCCACAATGCCTATGATACAGAATTGTTGCAAATCCTGGGGAAGGTCTATGTCCAACAACAGACGTTGAAAGACTGATGATGAAACCTAAAGAATTTTTTGAAGATGGCTTATTATCATTAAAAGATTGTTGAAGAAAGGTTATTGCTTCAGACATGTCCTATTTCAATCAAATATTTATCAATTTTTGCTGTTTATATCATCCTTCATCTTATTATTCAAAAAACAACTTTTCATAAGTAATAAAAGTGTTCATTAAAATCTACCCTTATTTTTTAACAAGAGTATAAGAAAGGTTTTTTCCCCCCTTTTTATCTCCTATAAGCAAATGGAGTCTTGAGAGGCCTCACCAATTCTAATATTATAATTTGGGTAATTGGGTCTTTTCATTTTTGTTTCTCCAAGAACCTAAATGAAGAATAGTGTGCAGATTAAAAAATGTAATTTTGGAATATCTTCTATTAAAGATTTGAGAAGAAAACTTCTGATTCTCCAGAGATAGGAAGAAAGATGGCGGAAAGTAATTAGTAATTTTCTTCAATTATATTTTCTTTCTCTCAATCATCTTATTATTTATTTTTATTTTTTTTCATCTTCTTTCTCACTCTACTGGAACATAATTGTTATCTGCCCATCTGTTTATTCATTTTTATACGACCTCATAAAACAAATATGACTTATTTTTAAACTTTGGCAGCATTAATAGGTTTTTCTTTGTTAAAAAGAAATCTCCTTGAGTAAAGAGATGAATTTTAATACGGCTGATAACCATTTTAGATGTATTTCAGCTTAAATAGAAATAAAATTTCCTGAAAGGAAGTAACAGACTTTATAGGTTGCTTGGAATAGAATATTGGTTTGTAAGTTAGTTTCACCAAACCATTCACTAGTGTATTGAATTTACTACTCACAGAGTGCTTCACTCTGGTGGCCCTGAGCCAGATTAAGCTAAGCTTATTTAGCAATGGTTAACGAGCTAGTCTGACCAGATATTATATATGAATGTATATGTGTGTCTGCTACTTGAATGTAATAGACCAGGGGTGGCCAAACCTGCCAAATATATGTGTCACATATGATAATCTGTAGAGGTTTTAGAGTTGCAAAGCATAAACAAAATCTACACATACGTTTTCATTGTTAAATACTCATTTTATTACGAAAGGTTTATATAAACACTAACAAATAATTGTACGCAATAATATCTATCTATGTAATTTTTTAAACTGTTTAATTGTATGACTTTTAGAAACACGAAGTTCACACCATCCTTCGGCGCAGAAGAACAATGCCAATCTAGCTTCAAAATTAGGATCCTGAATATTTTTACAAACCATGAATAACAAACTTATATTTTAATTCAGTGGGGTCGCAGTTGATACCCGGTAAATAATCATAAAATTTTTCTTATTTACCTTTTATATCAGCAAGGATGAAAGAGAGCTCTCACCCAACATAATTCCTCAAGCCACACATTAAATGTCAAAGAGCCGCATGTGACTCAGGAGCCGTTATTTGGCCAACCCTGTCATTGGCCATCCTTTCAACCAGAATATTTTCCATAAAAATATTGTTTACTGATTTTTTCATCTCTTCTCCTCTGTTATCATTCATAAAAACATGATCAGAAAGTTCAGTTTGTTTTTTATTTGACTGAATGAACAGAAAAGAAAGAAATAAATTTTGTTTTTATTAAATTAGGTGAACAAAAGCAAATGCAAAATGAAAAATAAACAAAAATCAAATTCATTTTTGCCTTTGGTTTTATTAAAGACAAAATTAATAAAACACTATTTTTACTCACTGTCTGATTCTGTGTCTCTCTCTGGGATTCCATGTATGTATAAATAAATGTTAGTGCATATGTGTGCTATTTTGTATTTACACGGTGAGCTCTCTCTCTCAGATATTGAATATAATAAGCCAGGATTTGGTCATAATTGCAGAGATCATCACATAATTTCAGACAGCTTCCTGAAGGTCATAACTCAAATTGTAGAAACTAATGAAAGTGCTTAACTTTTAGGAGAATTATACCATTTTGGTTGTGACCTTTAGAAAGCTGTTCAAAATGATGAGAAGATTACTCTCTATTCCTTAGACTTTGCACACATGCACACAGGCTCATATATATATATATATATATATATATATATATATATATATATATATATATATATATATATATATATATATATATATGTATTGCTTTTTATATAGACAGATTGAGTACATTAAAGTTGACAGGCAAGGACCGAATAATGTAGATCTCTTTCTCTGCATATAAATAGGAATGAACTAACTATTGAGAGAATCGCATTTACTGAGGAAGCCACTTATTGTGATCACTTGGGACAGGGTCTTTTAGATAACAATAATCATCTGATAACATTAGGCAAAGGATATAAAATCAAAACAGTTTCCACTTATTGTTTTAGATTCATTATTATCTTATTGAATTCATTATTATAAACAACTTTACATTATATAAATTATTATCATGAAATTTATCTGATATTTGTTGTTCATTTTGAATAAAGTGCTTGGGACCAACTGTTCTTGATAGTAATAACTGCTTGATAATAATATTCATGATGAGACAATCTAGATAGTTGCATAGGGTGCAGATATCCTGGGGGCACACTCTAAACTGAAAAATATAGTTATTGGAAAACGCAAATTCTAAGTCTTGCCTTGGGTGCATTAACCCCCTGTGCTGACCCTGCAAAGAACGGCTTCTTCTGTATTGAGAATTCCTTGTTTGCCTTAATGAAATACACTCACGTCTTTCCATTTATCGACATTTATTGAACTTATCTCAAGTATGGCATAAGGCAAAATGATAAAAATGGCGGTTAGAAGATTGGTTTGGAAACCAGCATTCATAATCTGAACTTTTTAATCATCAGCCTTTTAACGTCCATTATTGGACATAGACTATCTGGAAGATTTGCCAGATTTCTCTATTGTAGGCTTTGTGGCATCAATATCTCCTGGACCTGTCTAAATAATCATTTCATCTTATTTTCTGTTCTGCATATGATATCTGAGAATACACAATGTTCAATGCTTGTCTGACATTCTGGCATCATAACCTTCCCATTAACATTTGAGTTTTCTGATGGATTCTATATCTCTGGCTCTTCTTTCTTCTCTAATATACTGTGCTGTCCTGTGATATCTCCATGTGAGACAAAAATCAAAACTATTTAGATTCATTGTTATAAATTCATTGCTATGTTATTAAATTCATTATTATAAACAACTTTACATTGTATGAATTATAAGAATTATTAAGAAATCTATCTGATATTTATAGTTCATTTTGAGTAAAGTGTTTGGGACCAACTGTTCTTGATAATAATAACTGCTTGATAATATTATCCTTGATAAGAGAATGTAGACAGTTGCATAGGGTGCAGATATCCTAGGGGCACGCTCCAAACTGAAAAATGATCCTCCCTTGGGCATGTTGCTTAGTTCTCAGTTTGAGGGCCAGTCTTTTGCTTAGGTTCCATGTTTCAGCTCCATCAGTGACTATTGGGAAGAAGTAACAGAAGGAACCTGGTTTGCACCAATGGGCAACTATTCTAGCCAAGTGACAGGCCTGTCTATTCATCATTGAAACTTTTTTTAATCAGACTACAGTAGGTTCTTTCTCTCTCTCTCTCTCTCTCTCTCTCTCTCTCTCAAATATATTTTTTTTTAAGAGTGAAACTATACTTTTAGTAAATGGTAGTCTGTCTGTTTGCTTTTCCATTATCCCATATATAAATATATATATATATATATATATATATATATATATATATATATATATGTGTGTGTGTGTATGTGTGTGTGTGTGTATGAAAAATGCGTGTCTGCTCACTATATTGATATAATTGTAAAAACTTGAAAAACATCAAACAAGAATATTTTAGCATAAAATAGACAAAAGATACTAATGCAGTAGTACAGAATACCTATTCTTAGTGACATTTACTCACATATACGGAAACTTTGTTAAATAAGATTATTCAATTTAGTCACTTCATGAATATTTTTCAGTTTATTTTATGCTAAAATATATCTTGTTCAGTGTTTTTTTTAAATTACTATGATTATATTAATATATTGTGCAAATATTCATTTTTCTTACTAGTCCTATTTTCTTTAAGATTTTTTTTTTTAGATGTCATTTATAACTTTCGGGTAGACAATTAGATTATTTTAATCCCATCATAATGATCTCTTTGCTGATTATGGCATAAACTTAAAATTATCCGTAAATCAGACGGCCAGAATCAGCCACCTCAAATAACTTGAAAGTGGACATAGTTTACTGGCATGAGGCTCTATGAAGAAGAAAAATTCCCCCTAAAAACATAACAGACTTTTGCAAAGCCTGAAAGCTTTCATCTCATTAAGACTAATAGTGCAAATTTTTACTTTGTATTAAGGGTTATAGAAATCATGTGAAATGAAGCCGAAGGCATTCACTCTGTCTGATTTTATCACTTTTTCAAAATCAGATACTCAATGCAGTTGTATTAATTCTCTATCTCCTACATTAACCTTTTGTATGCATGTTTTTCTACTCTAAACTGAACATTTCGCTTGCTAGGTCCACAAAAAATATTCCCCATGTTTGCCAAAGACTTTCTTGTCATTCAGTACTGAACAAATAAAAATGTTTCAGGGATAAAATTCTTTATAAGTGGAGATCTACAATCCAAGTAAAAACTAACCATCAATTAATGTAATTAATGCAATAATTAAGATTCTTCTTGGTACCACTCAGCCTAAAAAAAAGAACAAAGCAATATAGTAATTGTATCGTACAAGAGTCGTTCTCTTTAGCAAAGTACACCGATGCCTCGATTAGCAAAATCAATGTTCCACCTCTTTATTTCGCTATCAGAGGAAGGTAAAACATAGTTTTTATGCAGATAAGTTCTTTTAATTATCAATAGAAATATCATCATCATCATCAGTCTTTTATCATCCATTGTTGGACTACATATGGACTGTCTACATTAATAAGAACTAAAAGAATGAGACTAAATTATAGAATGTTATCATCAGCATCAACAGCAGCCTTTTAGCATCCATTGTTAGATATAAACCTTCCCCAGGATTAACCAGACCTCACTATCATGGACGTCTCGGAGCCAGTACTTTGAACTTGTTCAATTCGTCTCTCCATCTCGTACTCTGCTGTCCTCAGTTACGCATATGGTCTCTGGAGATCCATGTTGTGAGTCATGATGTCCATCGGTTTTCTGCCATTCTTGCAAAATGACCAGCCCATTACCATTACCAAGTTTTCTAATGGATTCTATGATGTCTCAGTTTCCTGTTTTCTTCCTGATATACTGTGCTGTCTGGTGATCTCTCCATGTGAGGTTGAACATGATTCTCTAATGCACTCATTACATGCGTCTCAGTTTGCAGGTCTGTCTCTTGGTTAGGTTCCATGTTTCGACTCCATAGGTGACTATCAGGAAGATACATTGATTGTACATACATTCATTTAAAATACAGTACATCTATGTATATATATGAGAATCTTTTAAAGAAAATTATGTGCATTTTAATTTTCTAAAAAACATACACAATGTCTTCTGTTTTTGCAAAAAGTAAAAAATATGGAACATGAAAAAAAATGAATGCTGTTCTGATAGTCCTATTTAATCTTTATTTTATCATAAAGAAGGCATCAAGATTCGACCGCTTTTCTCTCTTTCTTATGGATATCTTATTCTCCCCCGTTACAATCAAGTGCTATCATTACAGATCTTTTAATTTTCATGCTCTGTTCAGAATTTAAATTGTGATTAGTGCAAAAAACAATAATTTTATAAGTCATTGGTTTAGAAGGAAAAGAAATGAAGGCCCAATCTCACCAAACAATAATGTTTTCACAAGAGTCATACAATCAAAGCTCACTCTAAATGATTCCCCAATATGACAAGTGCAAAAACTTAGCAGCTCTACCAGCAAGGCCAATACAAAACTAATCTCAACAAGAATATGAGGTTGATGCAAAAGTTTCTAGCATTCAACAAAAATCTCCTGTTCATAGCATTATTATTCAGTCATCAAAGTATTTTCCTGGCTTTTAATGACTTTGCACTACATTTCCGCAAAATCGTAAATTCCATCGTAAAAAGATGATTCTGGTTTTGATTTGGTAAATTCTTTGAGAATTTCAAATTGTTTGAATAGCTGACCATACAAGGAACGCTGCATGAATTGATAGTCTGAGGGCGGCGGGTCTGAAGAATATGCTACTCGTTGGAAGTGTTTCCCATGGTAGCTACATAAACATTTGCTGCATCATGTTTGCAACTTGAGAACATGCAGTGAAATAACCAGTTGAATTCATTGCTGAGAAGACAGTCTTTTCTCTCAAATGAGTCGTTCAAATTAGCCAATTGCTCACAATAGCATTTGCTGTAAAGGCTTGTCCAGGTTCAAGCAATTTGTGATGAAGAAATCTCTTTGAATCCCATTAAACACAAGACAAAAAACAAGATGGTGAGATGAACTAGACAAATTCAGAAAATACTGGCTCCATAACGCCTACGATAAAGAAATGTGGCAAATCCTGGGGAAGGTTTATGTCCAACAACGGATGTAAAAAGACTGATGATGATGATGAAGTGCCATTTAATCTTGGAGTCACAATCTAGTCCCCCAGCTTCTTCAGAGTAAACATTGTTTCCAAGAATACCTAATTATAATTCTTTTTCCATATGGATGCTCAATTGCTTTTTTCTCTTGAATGTTCTTATAGTTATCCACTAAACTTAACTTAGTTTGGCACAGGGCCACAATAGTGAGGTACTCAGCTAAGAATGAACTCACTATACAAGGTATTGTCTGTAAGACCATAGCTAGTATAACCATTACCCTAATTTAGGAACATCAACAGACCAAATGGAATAGACATGATCATCGAAAAGAAAAAAAATACTTTGGTTCTATATGACTGCTGATAAGCTTAAACCAACCATGCTCATTCCCATAATAACTTTTTAAAAACCAATATCTTTACCAGCAGAGTTACACCATTCCGCCCAGCAATATCTATGTAACCAACACGGCAACAACAAAAGGAAATGTCTTAAACAGATAAACCTAGCACCCATAGCTAAAAAAAGAAAGATAGTAATTAAGAGAAAACAAAAAAAACCCTGAAACAATGTCTTTTACATCATATGCACCATGTCTATTTACTGTAATGGCCAAGTCACTAAAGTTATTAGTTTTTCAATTACTATTCCGTATGCATTACTCCCGGTCCTGTTCTTCTCTTTCTTTGATTTGTCTTTCAGCGGTACCTTCGACAGTACAGAAAGGAAGATGGAATTGGTGGAAATGTATGCACACACACACATACGCATAAAATGCCTACAACAAGGCTAATCTAATTTTTCCTATGAATGCCGAGAGCTTTTTAAAACGGTAATACATCATAAGGAGTGCCAACCACCCGTCTCGGCAGTGACTGCCCTCTTGGTGCAGCCTGACAGACAAACACATAGTTTGCCTTTACAAGAAAAAAAGAAAAAGAAAAGAAAGAAAAAAAATGCATCTCGGATAGAAAGAAGAAAAAACAAAAAATTGAAAGAAAGACCTCCCTTCATGGTAGCTAAAGTAGACGTCAATCTAGCTTCTTCTTGCAGCATTAATATAAATAGACAATCGATTCATGTCTCTCTATGTTGGATATTTTTTTATTTTCTCATCGTCTTTTTTTATTCTGTATCTTTCTCTCAGATATTTTGGGCCTTACTTTCTCTTTCATTTTTTACTTTCTTTCTTTTTTCCTTTTTTCTTTACTTCTCTTTCTCAGAGCCGTCCATTTTTAAATTGTTTTTTTTTCTCTTTTCGTTTCTTTCTTTCCTTTCCTCTTCCTATTTTGACCTTCGTTTGAATTCTTCTTTCTTCTTTTTTCTTTGCCTGTTGGTCTTCGTTTTCCTCTGCATTTTCTTCTGATCTTGGTTTTTCGCCTTTTCTTCTTTCTCTGAGCTTTTCATTTTTTACTCTCTTTCTTTTAGTGTTTTCTCCTCTTTCCTTGTTTCTTTCTTTTTTCTCTCCCTATTGTTCTCTGTTTTTCTTTGTATTGATCTTTTACCTTTTTCTTCTTTCTTTCTACTTGTCTGCTTTCTTTTTTTCTTTGCTTGTTTTTTCTTCTTCCTTCTTTTTCTTTCCATATTTTCTCTTTCCTCATCATTCCCTTTGTATCCTTTTTCCTTTCCTTATTTTTGTTAACATTTCGAAATTTCCTATCTCAAAATTACCATAAGTGCCATAAAGCTGGCCAGAACTCTCATAAAATAAGTCATCTCAGCAACTGACCGAAGTAGATTTTGCCAGAGTATATAAAATGGAAGCAATTTCTTTTATTGTATTTATGGCCATCAAATATTATTTTATGAACAATTGGTTGATTTTCTTATAATCTTTTCCCTGGGGAGTCTTAGAATGGTTTTCTGCTTGTCTGAAAAGCGAAAATAACAGCAAATATTGCAACACACGGAACCCCTGTGCCTAGAAGTCATCACATGTCTCTAAACACCAAAAAAAACAAAATTACTATTCATCATAAGACATGCATAGTACAATAGCAAACCATATTTTACAAAAAGCAGTACCAATGGTGATACTCCATAAAAAGTACATTCTAAAAAAACTCAAGAACTTAACGCACAAAGTCAAGTCTGATGTAAGGTCATATTTCTTGAGCTGTTACTATTAACTCATCCAGGCTAGGAGCACACATAGGTACGCTTCTAATTTCATGGCCATTTTGAATATGATGGTTATTTTAAATGCATCACATGACCATTACATTTGCCATATATGAAAAGAAGATCACATGACCATTACATTTGCCATAAATGAAAGCTAATAGCCTTCGAAATGATATATGTCTTCCCAGAGTTTTTAAGAAAATGAAGAAACTTAAATCCATCTATAATGCCCTTGCTTGTAACCCTTAAAAAAAACCCTGGCCTGAGTGAGTTGATCACTTGCAAGGCAAGCAAGCTGACTTTTCCAGCTAGAGAGTAGTATTATTTCTGAAAGGCTATTGTTAACAATCACTGTGAAACCATGTCACAAGAACAGAAGGCTGTACTTTTGAGATTCATTGATGTTTTATCTGAAAGCTTTTGTGCATGGAACTGAATAAAGAAACTTCTAATAGATTGTCTGTGTAGTCATGACTGTCAGCTGAAATAAATCCCGTCCCTTTGGGAATATGGCTCTATAATATGTGTTGTATTGTTTCTTAATTATTAGAATCATTTCCGACATTATAGCTATATTTGATACTCAATGATCTTTTCTCTTGTGACTTGCTGATAATAGATTCAAAGGCTTTTTTTACTTTTTTTTTTTTTCGGGAGAAAGTGGCCGAAGCTACTCAGCCAGTAGATAACATTGGACGCCAATGTCAAAGTTAGTAGGGTCACTTAGCGTTGTTTGGGCAAAACGATATAATTCAAATCTGTTTTATATCAATTCTAATGACATTTATTAGTATTTACAAAGCTTATATTAGACTGGCACAAGGTTACAAGTGTGGAGTGTTCGATGAATATCCATTTACAATGTAAGTTACTGCTAAATTTATCAATTTGTGTCTGGCAGCATTTATGCATCGTTTCTTTTTAAAATTTAGACGCTTTCAGTGATAACTGCCCAACAAAAAGCGAGAGAAGTAACTCATTCTTTGATCACCTTTTTTCCCAATTTTTTAACTGATCATACCCAACATGTCATGCTGCCAATACATGTTGGTCACATGACAATTTCCATCAAATGATTAACCAGACCTGTTTCTTCTTAGACTTTACAAGTTCAAGGTTTGCATTTGATTATTACTAACCTTATCCTTGGCTTGTTTCATCCAATCAGTCCAGTCCCTTGCGATATAATGTTTCCCTATAGCATGATGAATTCATTTCAAGTCTTCATCATCCCTAGGGATCTATTCATTCTATTTATTCATTAAATAAAAATGCCTCAATGGGCATCTCTGTAAACAATTTATATTTATATTCAATATCAAAATATACACTAATTCAAGTTATATAATTGTATGAAACTTGATAAAAAAAAAATTTTTGGCATGCCATTACAGAGAAACATTTACCAGGCACATTTTATTTATCCAATTTTCCTCAATTCTTCTTAATATTTCAGCTGATAACTCAAAAAAATGCCCTATTAATTTATTTTCTATCCCAGATAATGAAAGAATTAAATTAGGTATGAATAAAAAGTCTAATTTTTTTAGCAGAAAGTTATACATCAGGTTTCAAACAAATTGTGATGAAAGTAGGTCTGTAATGTTTAAACTACTGTATTTGACAATGTAGAATTATTCCTACCTCACCAAAAAAATAAAAGAATTGAATAATATAATTGTCCTGCATCTGAAAAGGGAAGAGGTCTTTCCATAAAGCAGAATTTCATTGTAAAAGAGCCATAGAAGCTCAATATCAGTCTTGATATATCAGGAATGAATTACAGACACACATGCACTCTGATATATATATATATATATATATATATATATATATATATATATATATATATATATATATATATATGTATATATATATAATGCATTAAGAATTTGATAAAAAAAATTGAAAAGAATGCTATTTAATGCTCATATTTGAAAACTCTCATTGTTGATTTTCAATAATATTTGATTTTTACCTTGATTCTATAGATATTTTTTTACACCATTTCAGTGTGTATTTCATGTATTAAAGTAACAAAAGCTTGGGTTTCCAGGAAAATAAAAAATATCTCAGCCCCAACTGAAATGAAAAAAATATTTATGTATATATATATATGTATATAAATGTATACAGCTGAAAAATATAAAGATGATATTTAGCATAGCAACTGGGAATGTGATGATAATATTTGAAAGCACAACATGTCATTAAATGGCTATTCCAATGCAAGCCATGAAAGTATTGAATATAAAAGACTCCTAAATGTCTGCTTAAAACCAAATTGCTGAAAACGAAGATATCAGCGTGCAAGATGTTATGTAGATTATTACAATGATGATATGTTTATGAGTGTTAGTGGGACTTCATATGTTATTCATCTGAAAATGTTGTCTGACTGGAAAGATTGCTTGAGCTGGCATATTAACATAACAAACTGTTAGATTTGAATGGTTAATATCAGTCATATAATGGATGAATTTGGGATTAATTCTTCTTCGGGGTGAAGTCATTTCAAAAAAGAATTACCATAATCATACACTCATTTTTTTCCCAGATTTTGAAACCTAAAACCTGGAAGTGTTTATTATACATGAGAACTAAATCTTACTATTTTTTTCTGGGCGAATGCGTGACTATATTCGGGATGGCATGATCGAAAGTAAGTTATCTATGGTTCTAGCTGATTTGTGTACTACAAAGAGTTTGAATCAGTAACTAAAAACTGGAGATGTTTAAAATATTTTACTCTCATCGATATTAAGCACATTTTACTCTGTTTTACTGATGTCTATTTTAAAAGATTATGTAAACTATATATCTTGGTGAAAAGTATTATGTGTATACATATATATATATATATACATGCTAGGGAATTTTTGGTGTCTGGAAATATATTAGAATGGATATTTGAAATTTTTTAAATTCTAAGTTCCAAGGAAAAGGTCTCTATGCAGAAACCGTTGAGGCTTTCACAAATTTTCAAAAAGAAACACTTACAATAGGATGCGCAATCAAAATGGTTCATGAATATCGAAATAAGATATAAAATACAGGTTTGGTTAGTCACTCAATAGAAACTCTCTTATGACCATGTCTTTTGGCAGCATGCTGTGTTGGGGTGATAAATTAAAAGATTAAAAGTACAATGGTTGAATTTACCAGCCACAAATTCTGAGTTGGTGCGTATTATACATAAGACATATTTTCACCAGGATTAGGGGTGCTCAGATACACGGATGCATATTGTACACAAATAATTATGATACCATATTTCTCGGCTAATAACACACTATAAGTATTAAATCACACTAAATAAATAGCTAAGTATTTGGTGGGGGGGTATTTTAGCATCATATACCTTACCGTAAATGTTGACTTTCGAGTGCCCAGGTGTGGGGTGATTCTTTAGGGAATTTTTCAAGAAAAAAAATTGTGTCTCACCAGCCATTGTATTTTTTATTTTTTCATCCCTGACAGTTCATTTTTTCTCTCATAGTTATGTACTAAGCATAGCATCGTCTGATACAAGGCCAAAGTTGTGGGGCACTCATCAGCTTCAACTCACAGCGTAGAGAATTAGTCTTCGAGACTAGCTTTCTAACTATGGCATCATACCAGGCACCCTTTTTTGTTTTTAGAAGCTGTTTAACAAAAATGTCAACATAAGTTTCTTGAGTTTTTAAGCTGGCTGGCTGGCTGGCTATATGTGATGTATCATATGTGCAGGCCACACAAATGGAATTAAAGGGCTGAAATTTTAACCATTTGCTCCTTATTATGTCTACAAAGAACGTTTTGGGGGTTTATTCTATTCTTCAAAATTCCTCCCTTTAAAGGTTTTTAGTAGGGGGCTCAATATACGATATAGATTTCTGCTAAATTGATCCCTTATTTTATGTCCACTTGTCTTTTTTGAAAATTCATAGCTTTTTAGTGATTACTGATTTTTTAGTTGAACATTCCCAACATAGCATGCTGCCAAAAGATGTTGATCACTGGACAGTTTCTCTAGAGCAACTAATTTTCTGGTACACCAATGCACATCGAACTCACTACAGTAGTTCATTGGTATTTAAGACTAGCTTGCTCACTACCGTGTTGTGTTAGATACCTCTTTTGATTGCTCAGTAACCGTCACGCATTTCATGATTATTACATCATTTTCACTTTACTACAGCTTAAAGGTTTGATTTGGACCTTTGCAAGCCAGCAAGCTTTTGTAATTCAGTTGATAAAACAGCAGGCATTGATCTGGCCTCCCTCTGGAATGAAGGGATGTGTTCTAGTCTAGGATGGTGACTTGAGCACCTTTGCTGTAAAAAGTAAAAGAAGATTAAGATGAAGGTAAATAGTAGAATAAAAATTGATACTTATGATTTACAATATCTCAAATCAAATAAATATTATTCAGCGTATCTTGATCGTATGATAAAAGGTTTACAAAAATAAGTAAAAGAAAAGAAAAGGATCAAATGAAAAAAATAACCCAATATGAAATTGCCAAAAAAATGCGTTCAATTAAAATGTCAAGCACAGAGAAAAAATACAATAAAAAAAATATGAAAAAAAAGAGTAATGTCATCAAAAGAACCAAGAAATAACTTACCAAAAGCAAAAAATGACTAACAAGCCAGAAGCATCATCCAACAAGTTTTCTGGAAAATCGAACCGGGTTTTGGCTTATTTATTCTAAGGCCGACTCTAGGTGTAATATTTAATATTCATAAGGAAAGAAGTTTTTTGTTTTTTTTTCCTGATCTCTTTCCCTGGAACAGTAAAGTAAAAAAAAAAGTATCAAACAGAAATATTCAGCATTAACAGCAACACTCATAAAATAATTATTCTATTTTTAGTAAAGCATGCATTACAGCTTATTGCATAAAAGTATCAAGGGAAAACCTACAGAAAAATTTAAAGAGGGAGAAAGATACACAGATGTTCGTGATTTAAACGTAAAAATACAGATCTAGCCACACAAATAATGACATATTTGTGTTCATCTTTGAAAGACGGACAAAAACCAGTAATGCAGATGGTAGGAATTAACAATTTATCTTATAACAAAATGTCGAAGGGTTATCCTTTTTGAGAGCTGGTACATATCTTATTGCTACCAGTGTTAACAAGCCAATGTATGTAGATGTCAGACACATATTAAAACCTGAAGAACCGCAAAGGGAAAAGAGATAATTCACTTTTATCTTCGCCCATAATTTCTTATCAGTTCTCTGGAATTCCTTCAAGAATAACTTCCCACACCTGCACATTTAATATTCAGTAAGGTTAGCTTTGAACAGTACAAGGCCAAAAGGAAGAAAATAACGGCTAGGAAGATTGTGTTACTCCAATTCTCCGAGTGGGGCAAGCCTACTTAACAATAAAATCAATAAACAAAACTATCAACCAAATCTGTCAAAATATGTTTCTTCAGTTTTCCATTTGGTCTGGCTGAATGATTTGTTGGCTGGCTATATATGTACATATGTACTTATAATGCATACAAGCAATAACATTTTATTTCTTTGAATTTTTGAGATGAGGTATTATTATTATTTCTATCATTATTATTTTTTAATTATTATTATACAACGGCTGAAACGTTGTATGAAAAACAGCCAAGATGAGGATAGTCCGAATAATAATAGAAATAATAACATTGTAGTTAGAGGACTGGAAATTTCAACATTTACTCCTTATCATGTCTTGTAAAAAATGTTTTGTTTTATTTTTTTTTAATTCACCTTGAATAGGTTTGTAGTGTGGGGAGATGTCAATCTACAATGTAAGTTTATGCTAAATTGGATCCTTACTTTTTGCCCATTCACACTTATCTAGTGATCACTGCCTAATAGAAGGCCAGAGAAGTAACTTGTTCATTCATCAACCCTTCGTCCACGGCATGATGCCTGAAGATGCGGGTAATGTGATGGTTTCTATTGAGTGACTAACAAGACTTTCTTGTTTTGTTTTTTTACCTGAGCTCGAATAATAACCTTCAACTCAACCCTACACCTCTGTATACTTACGTACATATACTCAAACACATACATATTGACAAATCATATTAGAAGTTTTAAAATGCACGCAATTTTGTGTACTGATATGGCTATGGATATGGATATGCATTTGCCTCTGTGCCAGTACAATGGCTTCTGTCTGTCATGACTACCTATGGGCATACTTGCCAAAATGCTCTAAATGTCTGGACGAGTAATTATGTAGGAATGGATTCACTCATACTTTATTTATCATGTCCACCGTCATGGTATATCAATCATCAAGATGACTGGTGATTTGTCAGAGCGCAGGAGAACTTGATTCATGCCTTTCCTGATGATTTTTTGTGTATGATACGAGTAGTTTGCCACTTTCAATATTCTTTCTCTCAACCCATTAGGCCAATTTGAACTCTTCATACGGAAGGGATTAAAATTATGAGTCAATTCATTTGAGTCATGACTCGATTTAATGTACATCTAACTGTAATCTGAGAAATCTCTGTCCAAGTACGCCTGTGCATAACTCTACAACAGGCCATTGTATTAAGTTTATATTCTCCATATACATTAGTTTGAACACCAGGCATTGGTGTGTCAAGTTTGAAGTAGTTTGGATCAGTGGTTCTTGAGAAATCTAAGAGAAATGAATTATGAAGAAACAGATCACGGATCTTTTATTTAAAATTATAGATCTAAATTTAGATATTCAAATCTAAGTGGCAAAATAATTTGAAGCTGTAGTTTCATATAAGGAATGGAAAATTATTTTACATGACAATTATGGTAGGCTGCTCCAATCAGCATAAAGTTCCAGCCCATTCCAAACATGCACCTTTGGAACAGGTATTGCCTTAGACTTAATTGATTTCCCTTCTTAAAATGCTGTCAAGCGGAGGTGCATTTGACCAGGATTGAAACGATGATCTCATCCAGCCTTTCTTGAAATTTATTTCTTTATATATTTAATTTAATTTCCTTACTTACTCTAACACTGGTGGCAATACAAAAAGAAATTTAAAAAAAAAAACAGATTTGGTTGGTCACTCCATTGAAACCATCACATGACCATTATCTTTTGGCAGCATGCCATGTTGGGAGTGATTATTTTTTCTTAAATTGTAAAAAGGGGATGATTAAGGTATGATTCTCTTGTATTTGGGTAATGATAATGACGTGTGGATTTAAAAAAAAAAACAAGTATGAATGTTTCCTGACACAAACCAAGGAAATAATTTAGCATAAATTTACATTGCAAATTGAACTCCATGCTGAAAACTTATACAGGGGGAGGGATTTGAAGAAAAAAAAGCTTCAAATGCTTAAATTTTCAGCCCTTGAGCTGCATGGGTGAGCTCCAAGTAGACTACAGATTCTTCTCTCGTTTCTCATCTATGTTCCTGTCAATGTGCATGTCTCCAGGCACTCCTGGTCACAGTTTTGGGGCCGCAACCTTGAAAATTTGTATGAATACATCCCTAGGTACCATTTAAAAACTTCTTTTTTTTTTTTGGTTTTCTTTGAATGCGCTTTTTGGGGGTCTCTATGCTCATTTGGATCAACAATGCTCAAAATCTCTATATCCTTAAAATAAGAGGAAATCAAACAAAGAATCACCCTTGGCTGGCAAGCCTTTAGCAGAGCTCAACTTTCAAAAACCAGACGATCCCAGTAATCTTGAAAAGAGGAGTATACAACTAATGCATTCTCCCGAAAATCACTAATGGAGCTGAAATCATGGAACCTAACCAAGAGACAGACCCGTAAACTGAGAAGCATGTAATGCACACATGAGAGAATCATGCTCAACATTACATGGAGAAATCATAAGACTGTACAGTATATCAGGAAGAAAATGGGAGTCCGAGTCATTATAGAATTTATCAAAATCTTAAGTGACAATGGACAGGCCATGTTGCAAGAATAACAGACAACCGATAGACATCCAGACTCACAACATGGATCCCCAGAGATCACATGCGAAACTGAGGCCGACAAAATACAAAATGGAGTGATGAACTTGACAAATGTAGAAAAATACTGGCTCCGCAATGCCCATGTTAGAAAATTGTGGTGAATGGGAAGGTCTGTGTCCAACATAAAAAGACTGATAATGATTTTTTTTATATGAGAAAGATCTATTTTTTTAGATAATTCTAGATAAATTGTTCTAAACCATGCACACACTATGGTGATTCATTTACCCGAGTCATGGACATAGATATGTGTAACACTTGGTTCCAGGAATGTAAATTGCCAAACCTATTTCTAACTCTGATTTCGTCAAAATCATTCCCAAATGCCGATATTGGCACACGTCTCAAATATTGCTACTTCAAAGATTTAGATTCTCACTCACAGTGGTTGCTGAAGGTTTTCACTTATTTAGAGGCCCCCCAAAAATACATTCCTCAATTGGCTATCAAATTGCAGTAAATTTCATATCAGACATCCATGATCTGTCTTGTGGCTGGCGCCAGAACAGTTAAACAATGCCACTTTATATTAGAAGGAAACCGAAGGAACAAAAGTTCTGTTATTAGAAACCCCAAACTAAAGGAAATTAGCCCAAAGTGGAATATATACACAAGGATTTCATTTCAGTCAACAAAATTTTATTTATACCTACTATATTCATTTCCTCTGGAATTTTTATATATGTGTGTGAGTGTGTATGTGTTTATATATATATAAGTTTATATATATCTGTGTTTATACATATATATAGTTAGGTATATTTATTCATGTACCATAACTAAATATATGCAAAAAAAACTCTGAAGAAAATTACATGAATTGCATTGACAGATATTGGGAAATGAGTGACTTAAGTGACACAAAAAAACTTCTCTGGAAATGTTCTTTAATGTTTAGTGTTCAATCCTGTAAAGCTTTGTAGAATATACATATATATATATATATATATATATATATAAATATGTATACATAGTACATATGGTACAGGTCAGGTTTGCATTATAACATAATATAAAGCAATGTCTGACTTGTGATGGATTTATTTCATGGAGTGCTCGATACATTTAACTTTATATTCCCTAAGTCAAGTTGTTTTATGTGTGTGTGTGTGTGTATATATATATACATATATTTGAACAATAGGGAATGAGTCAGAATCAGGAGTAAAAGTATATGGTGACTTTATTGATCAATTAATTAATTCATAAATGATTTGATTAATATGCTGTACATGTTTTGGGGAGGGGTTCCTATCTTCAGTGGCATGTGTGTACCTTTTAGTGGTTAGAAGGTTTCCGGAGAAAACAAATTTAGCATCAGATATTCTGCTTTGAAAGCAAAATCAAGAAAATTTATATATATATATATATATATATATATATATATATATATATATATATATATATATATGTGTGTGTGTGTGTGTGTGTACAGATTCATATTACAACCTACTCAACAAACTATCTCAACCACACAGCAATTCAATCACACTGTGAACACACAAGCTCATAGACATTGACACTTGATCCCCTTTACCTTTCTCCTTAAAAAGGGGTCCTGCATCAGCCCCCTCCTTCTCAAGAAACTCACTAACAACTGGAACTTTATGACTTCCATGGAATTTGAATTCAAATCAAGATTGATGTACAAATGACTAGAATTTAACCCCCTTCTACTGGACAATGGAAAGTAATGACCAGAAACAGGATTAATTATACCTTGAACTGAAAGTTAGGCTTTCTCTTTTTCACTTTTTTCTTGAATTTATTCAACCCTTAATGTGGAATTTATCTGCTTATTCTCATATATCATCATCATCATCATCTTCCCCAGGATTATCCACACTTCTCTGTCATGGGCATCGCGGAGCCAATACTTTCTGAACTTGTCTAGCTTGTCTCTCCATCTAATATTCTGCCCCTCGGCCTTGGTTGCACATGTGATCTGGGGGGGGGGGGCATCCATGTCGTGAGTCCACACACACACAAAAACGCACACGCACGCACACACACACACACACATATATATACATGTGTGTGTGTGTGTGTGTGTGTGTGTGTGTGTGTCTATTAAAGATCTGGTTAATGAGCTCATCAGCCTTTCCAATAATTTGTTTCTAGATACATTTATTTCACTTACTCCTGCACTGGTGATGATAGAAAAGAAATTGAAAAAAAAAAAAAGAACAGATCTGGTTAGTCACTCAATAGAAACTGTCATGTGACCAACGTCCTTTCACGGCATGCTGTGTTGGGAGTGATAAATTAAAAATTTGAAAAAATAGGTGATCAATAGATAAGTTACATCTTTCAATCACCATGAGAGCCAGGCAGCCAGACAGAGTCTCTTAAAAACTCATCAAACCTAGGTTGGCAGTTTCGATTGACGGTTTCTAATATCAGACATTTTAACTGATTCGATGTTTATCGTTTAGCTCTGCATCTTAGTGGTAATACCATTTGTGATTTTCAGTTTCGATCTGTTTACACCTTTACTGTACCTGGGCACATAATTCTAAACTATAAAAAAAAACTAGTTTTCGCAAAATGATTGTTCACTCATTAACATCACTTAACATTTTTGTTGAATAATGGTAAAATGAATTTAATACAAAGAATTTCTTTTTAAAAAATAAATGGGAAAATTTTAATGTAATTGCTAGAGGCCAGAACATTTTATTATTGATTTTGGGTTAGGTTTTTTTTTTTATCGATTTCTGGTTGCAATAAAGAATTTTTTTTTAGATATTTCAAGCACTTGTTGAAGTTATTATTGTTAAGTGCTTTATTTTTCGGTTTTCTTTTTTTTTTTCAGTGCAAATTCAAAAGATTTATTGTTGAGTAAGAATTCGTTTTAATTAGACTTCACAAAACGGAGGCTTAAGGAAATGGTGCAGCTAAAAATCTCATAAATTTATGAATTTTGCCATGTTGAATTTTTCAGGAAAAACGATTGGCCTGGATTCTTAGAAAGAAAGTTGTTTAGTTTTGTTGAGAAATTTTATAAAATCTTAACAAACATACAAGCATACACACACATATCTCTCACTCACTCCTTCTTCCTCTCTCTCTCTCTCTGTATATATATATATATATATATGTATATATATATATATATATATATATATATATATATATATATATATGTAGTCTAGAAAGCTTTACAGCTTCAAACACTAAACATTAAGAAACTTTTCAAAAATCATTTTGTGTCATTTCAGTCACTCATATCCCAATATCTTCAATGCAATTTATGTAATTTTCTTCAGAGTTTTTCTCCCTGTTTTACATATACTTTGTTATAGTGATACAATGTGTAAATTCTCTCTTGTTGGGATCAACAGTTGTTTACCATGTGACTGTTTTGGGGATTTGGAATACGATACGATACGTATGTATATCTTTATGGCACAGTGGTCCATTGATTGCAATGACTGCCTGAAACTAATCAGCTATCATAAAATTGTAAACATCTATCTATCTATACATATTTTCCCACATGAGCATGCACACACACACACACGCATATATATATATATATATATATATATATATATATATATATATATATATATATATATACATCAATAAGTCAGTTTATTTCACAAAACAAATATCTATTATTTCTCAACATAATCACATTCCTGGTCAATGCACTTAATTCAGATTCAACATTATACATACATATATGTATGTGTGTGTGTAGACTTCATATACATCTATATGTATATGATATAGTATGTGTGTCTGTCTTGGAAAAAGAGAGAGAGAGACAGCACTTGTTCATGTTAATCTTTAACACAAGCATTTCTTTTAAGACAACCATCCCTAATATCACATTCACACTCTTTTCATTGTATTTTATCATAGTCTGGCTTGTGACCAGATCCAGGTTAAGATATCTAGCCACAGTGAGAGATTTGGGCGCCAGGGGTTGGGGGGATCTTGCCTCCCCGAGGGGCCCCCTTCAATCATTTACTGAGATTTGGTATTGTATAACGTTAGTAGAAATGCAGCCAATGAACAACTATTCATAAACTTCCATCAGTTGCCCAGAGGGCTGGGGTTCCTTTTCTACTCTTCCCATCCCCTCTCAGCTTAGCCTCTGACTGAGGATCGATTCAGGGAGGATTGGATTCATGTTCTTGCTAAAAGCATAAGTGAATACAAAATCAGTGTTTGAAATTTATTTGTTAATTCAAAACTTCTAATTCTAGACTTTGAACTGCTTGAAGAATTTGCAATTCAAGTAAAAGTATTTTTATTTGGTATTGTCTTTGACAGTACCAGGTCGATGATACTCATGATCAACAGCAGAAAAAACTACATATTAGAAGATGGTGTCTCTAATGAACTGAGAATTTTTCATGCCTTTGATTTTAGCTTTTGCAAATATTTAATTTTGTATTACAGTAAAATAATTTACTTTTTGAGAAATATCATCCACCTGTTAGATATAATCTATCGGCTAAATTTTAAAATTCTTCCAGATGCAGCATTTTCATTACTATCCTAATGTATTACTGGTTTTATCTTATCATATTATTGTTGTTTTTTAGAACAATGCTCAATATATTCTATACTATTACTCTATATTTTCATTATCAGTTTTACTCTATCATTAATGTTATGTTTTATCGCAATGCTCTGGATCAATACATTTCTATTATTTGCTTGCCACCTTCAGTGACCGCTAAGTCACTTCCCATTTATTGAATTTATATTTTCCTCTCATTCTGGAGACTTTCAGCCCTTCCCTCATCATCTGTCTCTTCTTCTTTCTCATTGCTGACCTTCCCCTCTATTTCTGGAGTCTTTTAGCCCTTTGACTCATCAGTCTGTTCTTCCTTCCTCCTTGCCATTTTCTACATCTTTTTGCATCATTCCTTGTCCATGAATTTTCCCTTTCCTTACCTCAATAAGGCATAGTCTATAAGGAAATGATAGGAAGTTATAGAAGGACAACATAATGTCAAAATGATTTAGATCAAGAACAAAGCCATGTAGAAATTGAAACAGAGAGAAGAATAGTGAAGGAAATCGTCTACATCATGAAGTGTATACATCTGACTTCATTAAAAAAACAAATGATTATAATATAGGTATGTGTGTGTATATATATATATATATATATATATATATATATATATATATATATATATACATATACATAGTCTAGAAAACTTTACAGCTTTAAACACTAAAAAACATTATTTCCCAATATCTGTTAATGTGATTTATGAAATTTTCTATGTTTTTTCAATGTTTTACTTATGCTTTGTTATTATATATATTTGTAAATTTTCTCTTGTTTGGACCATCAGTTGTTTAGCATGTACCATACATATATATATATACATATATAAATATCAGATCTTTTTTATTCTTGTGAGCAGGTATGCAGACACCAGCATATGATTATAAAGTAGGAAATTGCTTTGTTCTTCAAGTTAGAGCATTTTAATTGGATAGCGCTGATAAAATTCTGGTTATGATGTGTTGCTTTTGCTGGATTATAGAATGCAGTTTACATTCCCATTAAGAGAAATCAGATCTTTATGATGTTGATTTTATTGCTAGTTTTAATTCATCTTATTATTGTTACTTTTTATCTCTGGGTTGATACACTTTTTATTATCACTATTTTATCAATACGTTTCATTTTATTATGGCTGCTTTTTATCCCAACACTCTGGGTCAATATATTCTTCAACTTCAAGAATAAATAACATGAAATTGAAAGATAAAAGAGTAACTTCCATTAGGTCTTAAGCTCATATCCCACACATTGGGAGACCCTCTTTCATGGACATCACTTTGACTATTTCAGCCATGAAAGTTTTGATGATTAAGTAGAGCTCAAACCCATAGCTATTGTACCATCAAATCTTTTTCAATTCTGCAAGCCATCTTTCCTTTCCTACTGGAAGAGTTCATCATCATCGGTCTTTTAACATCCATTATTGAACAGGGACCTTCCGCAGGAATTGCTAGACCTCTCTTTTTCATGGGTGTCGTGGAGCCAATGCTTTCTAAATTCGTCTCATTCGTCTCTCCATCTTTTAATCTGTGGGCCTCGGTCTTGCATGAGATGTTGAGGGATCCATGTTGTGAGTTGTGACGTCAATCGGTTGTCTGCCATTCTTGCAACATGACCAGCCTATTGCTATTTGAGCTTCCTAATGGATTCTATGACTCCCGTTTTTTCCCTGATATATTGTGCTGTCTTGTGATCTCTCTATGTGAGGTTGAGCATGATAGTTTCATATGTAGGTTGCATGGCCATCAGTTTGAGGGTCAGTCTCTGGAGGATGCACTGGTTGTATACTTTTCTTTCATTTTCAAATTTTTTTATGTGAAGATTTTTCACTAACATTTTTTAAATACTAGTTTTACTCCATCTTATTATTGTTGCTTTTATCACAAAATCTATCAGCTAATTAAATTTAAAAATATTAGAGATGATTTTTTTTGTACATTTCTATTATGGTTCAAAGGTCATTGCTAAAATTAAAGACTACCGGAAGGTTCTTGATTATAAATTCAGGTCAAGACTTTTTTTGGAAGGGTGAGGCACTATTTTCATGGGGATGCTATAATTGACTTCTAATTTATGAGTGTGTCTATTTGGATATTTTGGCAGAGTTGGTAGGGAAATTTCATGAAGAGAGAGAAAGATACAGAGAGAGACAGAGAGAAAGAGGGAGAAGATGCTGGGTAAAAAGAAGGAGTATAGAGAAGAAAAAAATGATGTGGAGAAAACTGAAAATGAGTGAAAAAAATTAGAGAGAAGAAAGAGAGAAGAGGAAAAAGAAATAGTGAAAGAGTGAAAATAAGTTAGAACAAGAGTGAAAAAAGGTGAAAGAGTTCAACATGAACAGAAGGAAAAAAAGAAAATGATGGAGAACGATAAAAAGACAGAGAGAGAAAGAAAAAAACTGATTGGCTGCTGATTAGATACTGCCACATTGACCAATATGCTTTGGCAGCATGCCCTGTTAGAGGCGATCAATCAAAAAATTGTAAAAAGGGGTGATCAATGAATAAATTCTCTTTGTTGGGTAGTGATCACTAAAAGTCTGAATTTTATGAAAAAATAAGCATGAATGTTGCCAGACTCAAACTGAGGGACAAATTTAGTGTAAACTCACATTGTAAATTGATCCCCCCATTGAAAACCTATTTAGGGGTGAGGATTCTCAAAAAGAGAGAGAAAAGGGAAGTTAGAAGATAGCGAGAGAGAGGGGGAGAATGAAGACAAGAGAAAATGAGAAGACAGAGTGTGAGTGAGAGAGAGAGAGAGAGAGATAATGAAGAAAGAAAGAGAAGGTGAGAAGACAGTGAGTATGAGAGAGAGAGCAAGAGAATAAAAACAGGGAAAAAAGAAAATGAGATGACAGTGAGAGAGAGAGAGAGAGAGAGAGAGTGAATGAAACCAAAAGAGAGAGAGACAGAGAGAAAGTGAAAAGACAGACTGAACAAAAGAGAGAGAAAGAGAGAAGGAACTGCTGGATTTGTACTTGATGATGAGAATAAGGGATTCACAAAGACGACATCAAAATGAATACTATTGCTTCGAATACTAAAGATATCCATCTCTATGGATAGTTGTAAATAAATAGCTCCTCATTTCAATGTCCCTTTTGGTCTCTGTACATTTTCCAACTTGTGCAAATAAAAGTCCAAAGCATTATCGAATCCCAACCCAACTCCGCAACGAACCCCACCCACACAAAAGAAATCTGATGAAATGCAAAGTGTACAAAAATAGCTAAAAACTCTAGCCAACTAGTCAGAATTTTTTTTTAGTTCATCTCATGTGCCGCCAAAGCAATAAAACAAGTCATAAATCTCATAATCCATTTACAGACCAAGGCCTTGTTATGGGTGGGGCTTGCTGGCTGACAGAGCGGAGGTTTGAAGTCATGCACGCGTTCTTAAAAGTGAACGTCAAACATTGATATGCAATCCTAGCACAGCTCTTTAAAGTCCAAGCCAGACCCACCAAAGCAATGTCTGCATCTGCTTTTTGGTTAAGAGAAACTGTTTTATGGTCTTTAGAAGCATTTAAAGTAGTTTGTTTGTTCACGAACCGATGAAAGAAATTTTGATGCTGTGTCAGCCCTTAATGGTCAGTGAGATACGTGTGTTTAAAATCCAATACAGGCACTGAAAAATAAGCAAAGTGTGGTAAAAGACAGCTTATAAATAATGTTCTGTGAAGTGTTACTAAAGTTAGTGATGCCAGGTTTTCTTCTGAGGTACTGCAAACAGGTGCTGAGAATCAATATGTGCGTACACAGCAGCAGCCGTTTTGTATCTCTGTGTTCACAGTACACCCTTCCTGTATTTCTGTTTGCTTTAGAATGACAGATAACCAATAAAACACAAAATTTTTGTTTATTTTTTGAAGTTGAAAGTTATTCTACACATATTTTATCGTACAGATAAGAAAAAGGTAAGATAATTTAGACCAGGTATACAAGACTGGCTGTTTCAGAATCAAACTCCCCTCTGACAGAAGCTTTCAGAAGTTTTTTGAATATTTCAACTTCTGTAAAAACATTTTTACTTCAACTGAAAAAGATCTTTAAATCTAGAAGGTACTTGATAAGATAGTATCTAGATATTTTTTCTAGATCAATGGTATGAAAATGTAGATAATTCTAGATATAATTTAAGGCAATTCTGATATTGACTGGAAACTAACATCCATAGCTTTCCGTTTTCTCTTTCTCTTATTCTCTCTCTCTTTCTCTTTCTCTCACTCTCTTTCTTTCTTCTTTTCGTGAATATAGTAAGTCTCTCTCTTTCTTTTACTCTCTCTTGCTTTCTTTCTTTCTTTTCATTGACTGATGACATAGGAATATATTATGTCTCTCTCTTTCTTTTCCTCTTTCTTTCTTTCTTTCTTTCTTTCTTTCTTTCTTTCTTTTCATTGATGGATAACATAGGAATAAATTTGGTCTCTCTCTTTATTTTCCTCTTTCTTTTTTTCTTTCTTTTTTTTCATTGACTGATGACATAGGATTATATATATGTTTCTCTCCCTTTTCCTTTCACTGGCTATCCATCACCAGTCTGGAATTGTCATTGTTGTTAGTTGAGCAAAATAAATACAAAACTCTGTTGGAGTTAGACAAAAGATTCAGCTGGAAGAGACATAAACACGGAAGTACCAACTGCAAAAGATATAAACAAAAAAATTTTCATTTTTATTGGAAACATTTTTTTTTTTTATATGTTGTGTATGTTTTGGAATTTTCTTTCAAAAAAAATGTGTTGATTCCGTGACGGGAAATTTTTCAACATACATGACTCTTTAAAAAACAAAAACTATGGCTTAAAAATATTAACTATTGATTTATTGTTTATTTTAATCAGCCAGTTAATGTAATTTTCTTCATTGTTCTTTCTACAATTATGTGTGATTAGAAAATCAAACGTGTACAATAGAAACAATCACTTATAATTTTGAAAGACATTAGAAGCAGTACTCATGACAAATGGGGACAGCTTTTAGTTTGCAGTGTTCAAGTGGTAGCCATACCAATAGAAACATATACTGCTCATTGTTATTGGTCACAAGGAAACACAATGACTTCAATGAGAATTACAGACATAATAAATTTGTCTGTTTAATTATTTCTTGCTTTTTCTTTCAGCTCTAACTTTATTAGCCGTGCAGTACAGGAAAATTATTTATAATTAATTTTATGGGTTTCATACGTGGAAAGAAAAAACAGAAATAAAATGAAATAGAAAGTGGACAGGTCTGGTTAGTCACTCAAAAAGAATCGTCATTTGTCAGCATGTTGTGTTACCGGTGATCAACAGAAAAAACTGGAAAAAAAAAGGGTGATAAATGAATAAGTAGCCTTTTGTTTTTTGCCTTTTGTTGGGTAGTGATCGCTAAATAAGTCAGAGTTTTCAAAAAAAAAAAAAAGAGCATGAATGCTGCCAGTCACAAATAAGGGATCAATTTAGGATAAACTTACATTGCAAATTGGACCCTCCATTAAAAATCTATTTCAGGGCAGTTATTTTCCCAAAAACAAGAAAGAACATTTTCACTAGAGATATTAAGGAGTAAATACCTGAATTTTCAGCCCTCTAGCTCAAGTAGTGTGGGCTTTATGCATCATACAACATACATACATACATAAATACATTCATAACCACCCAGCCAGCCAGACCAGCTTAAAAACTGAAGAAACCCATGTTGACAGTTTTGGTTGACAGTTTCTAATAAATATTTTCTACTTGCTTCTGGGGAAGTGCGAGAACTGCTCACACTTTTTTATGTACAGAATATCATGCAATAGTTATCTCATAATCAAAGACAGTTCAGTTAAGACTTAATGCAAGACTATCTATTCCATGGAACTTCCTGCAGGCAGAATGTTATGTGATTACCATTTCAATATTCTCAAAGAATTTTTAACCTTCTTACTCTAGGCGCTTGTGTGCACACACACATACACATCTACCTTCACATGCATAAGTGTACACCTTTCTATTTAATGCCTCCATGTTTCGGTGTCTTTGCATATCAGCAGTGAATCTTTTTTTCTTTGATTCAATTGATTTAAATTTTGACTCTACGACTTTCTTGTATTTTTTTTTTCCATTTTGTTAGTTTCTCTGGATTTCACGCAATCCTTTTATGTTAAGTGATATGTTTTTTGCTAATGTTCAAAATCTGTGCTTTAATGTCCTGAACTATTTTTTTGCCCTCATCAGGACACATTGTATAGTGTTATCTGGTAGTTTAGACTTTGAGCTTCCATAAGATGGTCAGAATATTATGTTTTCTAGGAGTCTTTGTACATGGCCTGATTTTTTGTTGTAATCACAATTGCAATTAGGTAAGAATGAAATGCAGTAGAGGTCTCTTTTACAAGGTTGATATCAGGTGATGTTTTGGTATTAGAATACTAGGACATAATAAAAATAAATCAAAAATAAATTTGGATATATGTACGTGTCTATCAAACCATATATGTATAAATAACTGCGGGAATGCAATAGTTAGCTAGTCTACACGAGTATAGTCTATCATCTTAACTGGGTTCTCCATTACTTCGACCTTGCACCAGACTAAGCTTCACTTAACGAATCGCTATACTCACTGGAACACATTCATACATTTTTTCATATCTACACATTTACATTTAGAGATTGTTGAATAGAGATTCAGATATTATTCAAGTATTTTTGTATACCTTTCTCTCTCTCCCTCCCTCTCTCTCTCACTGTGTGTGTATATATATATATATATATATATATATATGCAGTAAAAAATTGAAAAAAAACTCAGGGAAAAATCTCGATGTATTTCGATGTATAAACATCTCCTCAGGAGAATGGCTTGATCTGTCTTAGGTTTGGGTTCATGTATATATACAATGTGTGTGCATGTGTGTGTGTGTGTGTGTGTGTCTGCATATATACTCATACATATATTTGTGTGTGTGTGTGTGTGTGTGTGTGTGATCTATTTCAGCTAACCTCTTTGCTGTTCCATTTCTTCTCCATAGGAAGCAAAATTCAGCTCTCCTTGGAATCTAATTGATCCAAAAAGAAATAAACATTTCGGTTCCAGGGTGGAATAATCCCTTTACTAGATTCGTAATCTTTTTCAGCTTCTTCTCCGCATGATGCGATTTTGCCTTTGCCCCCCCCCACAACCCCCCCTTTTTTTTCAAATAATATCGTGTGCATATGTTTTAAACCAACAACGAATCCCCTGCCCCCATCCCTGAAATCGGAATCAATGTAAGCCCCTTTTTGAGATAACATCGAATGCATGAGCAGATATTAACTCAAAAGTTTAAAGGTAAACTCTGAAAATATTCCGAGACCCTTTGCCATCACCGTCTACCCAGGATAGCATCCTTTTCTGCCGTTGCATTGTTCTCTTTGGTTTAATTCCTTTTCTGAATTTGATTTTCTCTTTCTTTTTTTCTTCTTCTGTTTTGCTTCATTGTTGTTCTCATGGTTTTGCTTTTTTTGAGGGCTTTAAGGTAAATAGGAGAAAAAATTCCAAGTTTCTGAGTTTGCTATATAGATTGAAATGAACTGAGATGGATATAGATAGATAAATAAATAGATGCTGAAATAGAATGATAGATTGATAGATAGATAGGTATTGGAAATGACAATGTGGGAAGATACTGTTTGTAAAAATGAGCCATCTATTTCGTTAACATGTTTTGCCATCAATAGGCTTCATCAAAATGGATGGGAATACAAAGTGTATTTGATTCTTATAGGATATTTATCATATTAAGATCTTATCACATAGGGGGGTAGGTCATTAATCTTTCAGTTGCCTTCATGCTGGATAGTGTTTATGGGAGTTATAAATTCTGTCTATTCTACATATCACTGTCCACATTCGGTGTTGTGTTTTAGTATTATCTTATATATCTATAATAGGGCCAAGTGTGTATGTGTTTGGGTTAAGTGTGGGAATCGGATTGTCAGTGAAATATTCAAGTCCAGTTGGACTCTTATCTCAGTATTTTGCATTATGTTGATATCAATTCAGCAAAAAATGAGAATAAGTAACAGATTCCAAGGTACTGTTACATTGTGTAGCTTTCTGAAATTAATGTGGAATCTATGCATTTCCATTTATTTTTGTTGTGTTCCTTCTTGATTATGTAGGTTTTTTACTGATAAAAATTATGCCCCTTATTGCCCAGTGATTGACAAGGGCATTTGAGTCATCATCTAAATCTAACCCTCTCCAATGTTAGTACACTCTCTTTTCGCGAGGTCTTAAGGTTTTCCCAACGTACGTTTTGTGGAAGTCCTCACAAGGTATTTCATAATTCCCAGCCTCAAAGACTGTTCCCTCATGTGGTTTCTTGATCATATTCTTAATTGTTTTAGAAGAGCTGGTGATGATTTGTTTCTGCAGATTTTTTAGAAAACATGATTTTGATTACTGATCTTCAAGATAGGCAGGTATTTCCCATTGCAAAATTTGGGCAACACAATCTTCTCACCTCCTTTTCATCTGTCCTTGTACTCAAGGCAATAAAGCTTAGTAAAACCTATGCAATATATATGTGCATACATATGTGTGTATATATATATATATATATATGTGTGTGTGAATGAGGGAGAAAGAGAGAGAGAGCAGCATGTTTCTATGTATGTATAAGGACCAAGAGAAGACAGAAAAAGAAATTGTAGAAATGCTGCAGATTTAGATTAAAGAACAGAATAAACTATGGCTGAGGAAAAAATGAGATGTAGAAACAATATTCATATAATACATATGTAAGGGCATGTACATATATTTGTGTGTACATCCAAATACAGTTGAACATACTCATACATTCACACACACTCATATATTCACACACACTCACACACACTCATATATATATATATATATATATATATATATATATATATATATATACACACACTGCAGAACAAGAAGAAGGCATTTTGGAATCATATATATATGTGTGTATATATATATATATATATATATATATATATATATATATATATATATATATATATATATACGTATAAAAACTATACATACTTAATCCTTTTATTACTTAGAATTTTCTTTTATTTCTAAATTTTGTTCTCTTTTTGTATTTACTCAGAGCCTTTTTCTGCCTTTGTCTTGTTTCTCTTCTTTTCCCCATAATTCCTCTGAATTCTTAAGGCAACGAGAATAAGAACTTTAACTGCCACATTAATCCTGTAAAGGTGGGCAGACCTTTTATTCTAGAGGGTTGTTTTAACTCTGTTCCTTATTGGGTGAGGATGAATGAAGGATGCTGGGAATTTTACTCAACCATTTTTGCTTTCTCCCCCCCCCCCTTTGTTGTTTTACCTTTTTTTTTCTTTTTTAAAGCCTACTTATCTACTCCAGCTTCCGAAATCCGATGTGGAGAAAAAGTTTTCTTGGGGTAAATAAACCTGCTTTGCATTTAAATTTAAATTGCAAGCTGTCTTAGTAAATGGTGGATTTTGCTTGCCTGCATGAAATATGTGATAAGTGAGTAGGTAGATAGGTATGTTGGCTGAAAAGAAGATTTAGACAAAGAACATACATATTAACAGACTAAGACGAGTATGAACTGATCAATATATATATATATATATATATATATATATATATATACATAAATATAATCTGTTGTGTGACCAGTATGCTGTGTTGTGTGAAATCAATTAAAAAAATTGTAAAAAGGATGATGAATGGATATGTATACTTACTAAACTTTTGTTGGATAGTGATCTCTAAAAAAAAGTCCAAATTTTCAAAAAAACAAACATGAATAATGCTGGACATAAACTAAGTGATCAATTTGGCATAAACTTACATTTCATATTCAACCCTCAACTAAAATTCTATTTGATACGGGGGATTTTAAAAGAAACAAAAAACATTTTTTCTCGACATAATAAAGAGTAAGTGTTGAAGATTCTCACCTAGCTCAATTGGTGCAGTCTATACAGGTTAAACATATATACATACATGCATAGCCAGTCAGCTAGCCAGATCAACTTGAAAACTGAAGATACCTACTTAGGCAATTCTGATTACAATTTTCGTAGACAGTTTCTAATATATATACATATAAATGCATGAATGAGCATGTATGTATGTATCAGACCAAGAAAGATTGTGAGATATCTACTAAGCTTAGCTTGGTCTAGCTTAAGATCACAGTGGTGAGGAAGATTATGATGCAACGATCTTCCAGTTAGGAAGGTCCTGCTTGATTTGGAAATAAGCATTAAAGATTCTGGCTTTACATTAGCTCAAACACAAACTTCTGATTCTGATGGCCAAACAGATCTTGAGTAGGTGGATAGATAAAGTTGAATGAAGATAAAGATGAGGAAGGTCTATTATTGTACATGGATTGAAATAGTTGAAAGCAGACTAAATTAGATTGACTCAAATGCACTGAAACAAATATTTTCCACGCTTAGATTAATCTGGCAAAAGGCCACCTTTTATAGAGTGTATAGGGAAAGTTTTTTCTCAACTGTACATCACAAATACTCCCTAAGATTGATAGATAACCAAACTGAGATAGACTGATGAACAGGCTGGGATTTTTAGATAGCTGAAGAGATAGAGATAGATAAATGGACAGAGATGAACACTTGAATTAACTAGCTATACATATATATATATATATATATATATATATATATATATATATATATATATATATATATATATATATAATGTGTACTGTAGAGAGTGAGACAGACTCGGGAGTGAGGTGTTTGGAGATAAGGTTTATTAATCCTTATAAGTAAATTGTCCATATATATATATATATATATATATATATATATATATATATATATATATAGAGAGAGAGAGAGAGAGAGAGAGAGAGAGAGAGAGAGTTAGATATTGATAAACAAATGTAGACATAGATTGATAGATAGAGAGACTCAGATAGACTGACAGATAGACTCATGTAGATATACGAATAGAGAAAGGCAAGAAGAAAAGACTTCTTGAGATTGATTCCTGCTAACATACAGGTTACTGACCCTCCAGTGGAAAAGAAAGGAGAGTCTGAAGCAAAGTTTGATACCATTCGATGCAGGTGTTTGGGAAGATGGGGCATCATACTTTCTATTCCTTCATGTGTGGAACTTGGTAACATTCCAGCAGGAAGTAAGCCAGATGCCGTGGGTAGAATCAATTCATTTTGACCAATTGCATTTCAAACCTCTTTTGTAAAATTTGCAGATTATAGATGTAGGAAGATTGTGAGGAAATCAATAACGTTTTTTTCAGAGATACACTGTTTCCTTAGTTAATGGATTAGAGCAGTGGTTTCCAGAACTTTGAAAACTCAAGGACCCCCTTCAATAAAGAAAATATTCTGGCGGACCTTTATTTTATGCGATCAATAAACTACAATGACAATTTTCGACCTTTAAAAATCATTTTTATCCTGAATAGACTATATCCATGAATTCTGATAAGTAGTGGTCTGTGCAAGATAATTAAGGTTTTCGATAATTGTGCAGTGGATGATGTTGTTCCCCTGCCACAAGATGTCGCATTTTTGTGGGAACACGGCTGTTGACCCCTGCATATCATTTGTCAGACCCTTAGGGATCCATGGACCCCAGTTTCAAACTATTGGATTCAAGGAAACCTTTTTGGCTCTTATATTTATATACAAGTACAGGTATGTTCTTGCATATTCTCCCTATGAATCTAGTTAGCTCAGGCTTGCACCAAATTAATAAGAGAGAAATTCTGAGTTTAATGAAGTTTCAGCATTTGTTCATTATTGTCAATTTTACGAATGTCTCAAAATTATTCATTTCTCATGTGAGTTAAATCCATTATGCTCGCAAAATGCCTTGAAGCTCAGAGAGATATGAATCAACTGAAAGAGATTAACTCTATAGATAGGTATAAACTGAAACAGATAGATAGATAGATAGATAGATAGATAGATAGATAGTATATGTATTAACTAACAAAAACTGGAATAAACTGATAGAAAAACATGAATAGACTAAGAAAGATAAATAGATATGAACTGGAAGCAATAGTTTAAATACTTTTGTATCTCAATTTGTATCTCAATCAAGACAATAGTAGGTCAGTGAGGTCAACATATGGAATTCTATTGTTGTTCATTATTTCGTTTGAAATTCATACTCGAACAATTGGCATCCAAGACCTTTTCTGATATTCGATTTGAATAAGTTTAAGATTGAAGAAAAGACTGTGACTTTTGATAGCTTATTCCAGGTAGGAACAGATCTGCTGGAGGGGGAATATTATTCAGCACTATAATGTCTTTGGATCAGGCTCTTTTAGCCTCTCCAAATATGGCAGCAGTTGATCCTGGGTACCATCTTACCTGATCTTCTTTGTTCTCTTTGTCTTTGTTAAATTTGTGTTGGGGTTTCCAAATGCAAGAGCTGGATTCTAAATGTGATCTGATGAGTGCTTTATACAGAGAGGCTGACGAATGGATGGAGCAAGAATTATTATCTTTTGTGAAGTTGTTGAAAATTACAGGGAAATATAAATAAGATTTCTTCTTTTGTTTTCATTTACAGAACTATTTCTGTACAAATTAAGAAATTATCCATTTTTAATTCCTGTTTTCAAGTGGTAAAATAAAAACATTAAAGAGTTATAAGTAGATAGAGTCAGCAGGGGACAAAAAAAAGTTAAATGTGCATATCCGTTTTTGGTCCGTGCCAAGAAAAAGATTATGTAACATTTCTTGATGATAAGGAAAATCTCCAGTAAAATTCCTAGACATAAATGTTTTAAATTAGTTCTGAAACTTGATTTCTATTACATAGGCAAGCTTTGTATATAGTCCAAGAATACAAACATAAAATAGAATATTTGGAACCTGTGGCTTTTGGCTCAGCTAAAGAACCAATCTCCTCATCAAATAATCAATGTCACGTATTCTAATTGACAAAAGAAGTAGTTAATGCTATTATGCCCACAAAAAATGCCAAATTCCAAGATCAGAACCTCTTCATCAAGACAAAGGAAAGATTTTTCATTATTCAAATGTGTTTTGCCCCAATTTCTTATTTGAGAAATCATCATTAATATACTAAGTTTACTGAGACTAGTGTCCTTGTCTTGGTTATCATAGTCACAATGTTTTGGTCCTTGTACCCTCTGGCCTCCGTCAGATGTTAGTCATAGTTAGTAACCTTCTGGGAATTCAAAGTGTCCAGTTCGAAATTCCTACAAGATTAAAAATACATACCTGAAGTAGGATGGCTGGTAGAATAGCCGAAATATTATAACTATAAAAGATGAGGACAAAAGTCTGAATTAATCAGGTTATAATAAGGTTTGGTTTTATTATTTTCTTGCTGTAGGAATTCCTCTTGAATTACTTCTCAGTGTACATTCCACTCTTTTGTGTATAATAAAATTAACCTCAAAGAAGTTTTGAAAGAGTTTTGCCAAGGATAGGAATAACTTGCATACCAGACAGATTTGAGTATAAATAAGATAGTTTGTAACAAGAGTTCTGCGTGCAATGTTTCAAATTAATTTAATAATTGATATGTTCTCCTTCACTTCTAATGACCTTATTCCATCTATAAACTAGTTTTCTATCCCAGATTTGTTCAGTTCCTTCAATTTACACCTGTAATAAGAGATTTTCAACCTCCCCTACTGAAACCAATTTTGCAAACTTCTAAATAAATTATACTTGAAGCAAGGTCAAGAGCGTATGGTGGATGAATCATTTTTTCCTGCCAAATACCTCTACGAGAACTTTGAGCCTCCACCAAGACATCTTACCATACTGCTGCCTTACCAATTGTGTTACAAAGGCCACTAGCTACAGTCATTCAAATCTAACCATAAATCTATACTCCTTATTTTCTCAAACGCCTGATACACAGTCATTTTTGTTCACACATACATATTATTAGTTGTAGCATTATTTGGATCGACCATGACCAATAGACTCTGAAACACTTACATATGTGCGTATAGAAATTTCTAGCTCAATAGAAAGAGAAAAATATATATGTAGATGCATAATCGTCCCAAATATCTTTTGATTTTATTTGAAATTTTCAGAAATTTGTGATTTCGATTGTTGTCATTGATAGATTCAAAACCCTCCGCCACATTTCCCACTTTGCATTGCACCTCTCTCACTCTCTCTCTCTCTCTCTCTCTCATTATTTCTTGCTTGAGTTTTCCTTCTCATGCCTGGAGAAATCTCCCGCCTTGTCAGTTCAACTAGCTTGACCTTTCAAATGAAATAAAACAGAAAAAAACAGACGGTTAGAGGCCCAGCAGACATCAAAGAGAACACTCGAGATGATGGATGCACTCAGAAGGAATTAGACGTAAAAGTTGGTGTGTGTGTGGGGGGGGTTAGGCCATGTGCTGCACAGCACAGGTATTTGTGGGGTGGAGTTGACCGTGGGGAGATACTCGAAAAGAATGGTTCAAATTTGATCTGATCTCTGCTTGGAATTCTGGGTAGGGTTGAGCATTAGCAGCAGTCTCCATTCAGCTATAAATTGCGTTTGGTGGCTCAGAACATTTATTTTAGATCTATCTTTGATGGCAGCAAGTGACATTGTTGTTATTCTTGGCCATCATGTTATGACCATGGTTTGCCTCTGCCTACCGAGACTGGACCCGATTTACATATTGAAGTAAAATTCAGAGAAAAAAATACTTGAAAGTGCACGGGCTTTGATCGTTGGATCTGAACTGATCTGATTCAATTTACCTCCATTGAATCAATCATTCACCCTTCAAAACATCAAGAAGGGAAGTAATTCCTGAAAATTCTAAATGGCTACCAGACTCTGATTTGAAATTCTGGGTCAAGAAACTGACCACTCGGTCTTTCCCATTTTCAGCATTAAACTCTTGTTTATGTAGACTTGATTTTATTCATATTTTTTACTTCTGTTTACCACTTCTGTGTACACTATTTTGTTTTATTCACTGTATTTTTCATTGTTTACATGGTTTTCATACACTTGTATTTAAACAATGCAAGTTAATACTGTTGATAATCTTGTGTGGATGATGAAAATAAATATTGAATAATCATTTACAATCAAATGCACTTTTTGTTTGTTTGTTAATTGCATTTTGGATAACTTTGGACATGTTTTCTGAGCTTACCTTATATTGGGTTGGCTAGAAAGTTTATCCTGTTTTTGTCATTAGATAGCCTTAAAACCATTTAGTTTTATAATAAATGGCTTTATTTATCAATTCAAATGATTATTGATTCAATATGCAATATTTCTTGTCACTATTGCTGGGTCCAGGTTATGCATGATTTCTGAGATTTAAACATATCTATGTATCAATCTATCTGGACTCAACTCAGCCCTTACTGTTCATTGTAGAAACCTGAACTTTTCCACACACACTCCACTCAATGGCTAAGGAAAATGGTTTCATTTTTTCAAAATTTCTCTTCAAAATAAGTTTTTAGTGGAGGGTTCTATACGCAATGTAAGTTTATGCTAAATTGGTTTCTAGTTTGTGCCCGCTTGTTTTTTGAAAATTAAGAGAAGTCAATAAATACATGTTATTGTCACAAATTAATGAAAGAGTTACTTATAGAATAGAGTTATCATATACTTGATATATTTTTTTAATTCTGTCCAGCAGACTTGAACTGTCGATGACATAAGGATGGTGTATATGTAAAGTTAAAAGGTCTCTATATATGTAATCATTAGAGTAAATAAAAGTTTTGACATGTTTGTTCATAAATCCTGCCTGTGATATCTTGAGTCAAAAACAGTTTGTTGATTATATAATTATCATATTTGATCCATTGCACACTGCACTACATGAATCATTCGGGTTGTTTTCCTGTTTCACTTTCTATTATTATATTCTAGAATATAGTTTTATTTTGTGGTGTATTGGGAATATTACTTTTGCTGTTGATTAAGCCAGAAGACAATGGCAGGTCTTAATGTCAGATGCATCCACATTGTTTCCAGTTTTTGGCTTCAAATCAAATCCAAATTCATGTTGGTTCAGCTGCTCTTTAATATATATATATATATATATATATAATCAGAGAAAAAACAGGAGACTGAGATATCATAGAATCCATTAGAAAACTCAAATGGTAATGGGCTGGTCATGATGCAAGAATGACAGACCATTGATGGACATCACAACTCATGACATGGATCTCCAGAGATCACATGCACAACTGAAGCTGACAGAATACAAGATGGAGAGACGAACTAAACAAGTTCAGAAAGTATTAGCTCCGCAACGCCTACAATAGAGAGGTGTGGTAAATCCTAGCGAAGGTCATTGTCCAACGATGGACATTGAAAGACTGATGATCATGATCATGATGAAGATATCTATCTATGGATCAATTTATCTGAGTTAGTTGATTATCTATCTGTCTGTCTATTTTAGGTATCACTATAAATATCTGTCCATTGGAGCCAGAGCATTATCTGCATTTATATCACTGTTTACACATGTATACATATATATATATATATATATATGTGTGTGTGTGTATCAAGGAATGGACATATTTGGTCCAACAGAATGAGTTATAAATTGCGTTATACTGTATACAAACTTATTTGATTCGATCTCCTGTCGTTACATTGTTAATGTGTCCCTCGCCCTTGACAACATATATATAATAAACGATTAAAGAAAATGCGGCTACTGCAGGAATCGAACCTACCATCAATAGGGGTAACCACTCCAACACAGCAATGTTCTTACGATTGAGCTGAACTGCCAACGCTAATGCAAAGGCCCAAATAACTGCTTTCACACCAAATTCTCATCCTGTTTATTCCGGGTCTATTCCTCTCTTTCAACGAGACAGTTATGTTCTAAGAAATGGACATATTTGGTCTGACAGAATGACTTATAAATTGCGTTAGATTATGTAGAAATATATTTCATATGTATATACGTGTAGGTTGGTGCATGTATCTGATTGTTATTTTCCTTGCAAAAAGTACTCATCGAATCATGATGACTTTGTATCTGAATCTTAAGTATTGATATTTTCACTAGAAGATTTTAATCGAAATAGGTCAATAGATCTAAAAAGCTATGTTGATTTTTGTAATTGATTGAATTCTTTTTTTGCTGTGTTTAACTCGAGAAGAGTAGTAAATGTATGTCAAGGAGAAAGACTTAGCCTAGCTACCTTGATTGTGACTCTCCATGTGAGGTTGAGTATAATTCTTTCATGTGCACGTTGGTCCTCAGTTTGAAGGTTAGTCTCTTGGTTAGGTTCTATGTCTCAGCTCCATAGGTGACGATTGATAGAGTACATGGGTTGTATACCCTTCCTCTTAGGACTCTTCTTTTTGAAGGTTGAGCTTGCTCTGCCAAAGGTTTGCCATTCTAGAGTGGAGATTTGTTGTCCGAGGTAGATGTAGTGGTCTACTTTCTCCAGTTCTGCATTTTAAATTTTGATTCTTGTGCGTTCATTTCTGATGTGTTTGTTGCACATGAGCTTTGTTTTGCTGAAGTTCATGTGAAGGCTGACTGTTGTTTTTATTATTTAATGCTCTAACTTTTTCTGCATGGGTATTGAGCTCTCTCTGTGAGGTTGAGCATGATTCTTTCATATGCATGTCGCATTTTGAGTGCTAATCTCTTGGTTAGGTTCCATGTTTCAGCTCCATAGGTGACTATCGTGAGGATATATTGGTTGTATGCTCTTCTTTTCAGGACTAATAGGACTTTCTTATTCTTGAAAGTTGAGCTTGCTCGGTCAAAGGCTTGCCATCCTAGAGTGATTCTCAACTTGATTTTTTAATCTTTTGAGGATTTCATGGATATCCATGGTCCTTGGTAGATATAGCAGTCTACTTTCTCCATTTCTTCGTCTTCAGTTTTGATCCTTGTGTTCTTATTTCCTATGTTGATAGAGATAAATAGTTTTTTTGGATAACTAAGATACATATGGTCATTAAAAGAGTTAATCAAACTACTAAAATCATTCTTTATGTTGCTTCTTTTTTTGTTTTGGTTGATTCCATGCTGCAACCTTCTTCAGGTGTAAAATCCATGCGAAAAGAAAGAGGCTTCTTTTACCAAAAAATGGTGACAAACACAACAGAAAAGAAATAATGGCAAATATACTGACCATAGTTCATTCTTTTCTGAACATCTCCATTTCCAGTTGAAACAAGCTTATCTTTTATGTCAGAAGAAGGCCATAGCAAGAACTGGCTAGAATTTTGATGTACCAACCAAAGTATCGTAAATAATGAATTCAGATGTCTAAACTACTCTGGGAATGATAATGACTCTTTTCAAAATCACAGATGGGATATACATGGACATTTTGAAATACATACAAATCAGCTCTGAATTAACAGAAATAGTTATGCAGAAATAGACTAAGATTGCTATATATGATCTTATTGCTACCACTTAAAGTTCTGGATTCTAAATACTGATTTTCAAGGCATGCAGGCACATCCTTCACTTGTTAGATTGACACAATACAATCTTCTTTCTCCTCTATGTGGTTCCATGTCAGGCTAAGATAAGCTCTGTAAAGGAATTTAACCATAGAAAATAATTGGATATTGTCCTAGTTTCCACCATCTCCTTTAAAGCAGTCTCCTACCTACTTTTTTCACACTGGCCGAGAAAGTGTTGTGGCAAAAGTCCATGCTATATTTGGATTACACAAGCTGTTCAAAGTTCTCCAATTTTTAGGTACCAACTAGTATGTGCCAGTTTGCTCATGATTTCAGGAGATCAAACTTGAAAAATTGTGATACATTTATTGACTGGATTTATTGACAAATACAATCACATAATGGATGTGGGTTTTTTCTTCTCATTTTTATTGTCATTGGATACATTTATTCTGGAAGTAAGCTGCTCAGACCAAGCTTCTTATGGGCATTGCAAACAGAATATCTGGCACAGAAATATTTCCAGCTTAAATTTCACACATCTCAAATTCATTCACCTTGACTCACATTTATTACTCATTTTAGTTTGATACAGGATGAAAAAAAAAACAGTTCTTGAAAAAAATCAATGAATCAATAAAAGAAACCATTCACCTTTTTCTCAAAATATCAATAACTGAGATTCAGATGAGAAACAACCCTGCTTCGAGGAGTTTTAGTAACTTCGAATATTTTACACTTGTGTCTGTATCACCAATCGCTCGAATACAATAATTGCTAGCTTGTCTGCCACACATGCAGAATGTCCTTGGTTTGATTACCTGTACATACAAAAACCTTGAAAAACTCTCCATGTTTGTTTGGATAGTGTAATGGTTAGCATGTGTGTCTCACACACAGAAGATGAGTGAAAAGTATGGAAAACTTTTGATCCTGACAGATTAACCCTGTGTACTCTGCAGCTAATTGAGTACACTCTAAGTTGTGTGAAAAGGTTGAAGGTATCCCTTTGGTAGACTTACATTCTGCAAGAGGGGGTTGTCATAAAAATTTGTAGTCCTTGTCTTGACTGGACTTGCGACTTGCAAGGATCACTAAACTGACACATGCAACAGAAATTGGAACTGTGTCACCTGCCTCAATACTCCATTAGAGGTTGTCTCTAAAGAGACAAGATGCTTTACCTACCTTTACCTGTATCACACGTACATCTTACAGAGAAAATAATGATCATACCTCGCCAGAGATTTGATAAATGTAGGATGAATAAGTATGTTGCTGTGAAGTAGTGGTAAGCAATTCAGACTTGCAGATTTTTATTACAGTAGTGGGTTCAATCCTCATTAGGTGCCCAATGCTTGTGGCTTTGTGCCAGACTAAGGTGAGATTACTAAAAACTCATTTATATAATGCTCTCCATGAAGATTCTAAAAAAAGTTTGTTACATGATTTTATAACCACCCTATCCGAAGCGAATTGCAGAGCAAGAGTTGGAGAAAAGAGGCTGTGCTGTAATAGGGGAGCCTCTTTTGGTTGCCAGGCCTTCTCCTGCAGTCACTGTGGAAAGACTTGACTGTCCTGCATAGATCTGGCCATTGGTTGACCTACAACAGATATGGAATCCCTTCCCACTTCTAATATTTGGTAGATTAAGAATGAAGTGGGTGAGTGAGCGCTTTGACAAACCACTCTCCCTTAATTATCTTACTTGCCTTGTCAGTAACTCTCATAATCAGCCTTAAAAAGTGCCAATATATATATATATATATATATATATATATATATATATATATATATATATATATATATAATTAAAATTTTGCGACTTTTTCTACTATTTCTTATATTCAGATTTCTAAGAGTTCAATATACTTCATAGAGTATTTCTTCTGCACTATATTATAAATTTAGTGTTTAATGCCACATCTTCCCCTCCCTTGAACTTTCATCGGCAATAAATCCAGGGGATAAAATGCAAATTATTTTTGACTCATCTCACGAATATCAATAAAAATGTACCCGAGTATCCATGTTTTTACACCCTTGATGTAGAACCTCATTTTCATGGCTGTTATTCATATGGTTCCCACCCCTGCAAAAATCTCTTTTAAAGATTTTCTTTCAAATTCATCTGACTCAAGGGATAGAATTCTGCCGCCGCCTATGATTTGAACAAAGACAAAAATGGCTTGATTCAGGTTTCTTCCAACTTTTATTGCAGTGCTGATGGGAACTGATATTTCTAAAGAAACCCACTGTACGCAGATAGGAAGTTAGATTACACCACAACATGACAAAAGTGTTTCCATTTCTGACAACCTGTTTCACAATGGGAACATTGTAAGCAATATAGTAAATAAGATCCCTTCATTTGAATGTACTTGAAGTAAGCTCTTTTTGATAGCATTTAATTGCATCATAAAGTCAGCTTCAGTTTAGTTAGGGTGGTATTAAACTAATGAAAAAATTGGTATTTAATTTTGGTGTTACTGATATCCAGGCATTTGTGACTCTTTTCAAGGTGAAAATTTTTTTAACTCGAGCGGAGGTCTGAATTTGTAATCTATGGTTGTTTCCTTTGGTTTAACTGCAGTTAGAAGAATTCGGCATTTTCTTATCAGCTGACAAGTTGGATAGCGGTACCATATTTGAAAGATATGATTTGTGAATCTATAATTTTTCCTGGATATTTTTGACTCTACCTGTTTCCATGGCGTATCATTTAAGAAAAATTTTTATTCCACTTGTTTTTCAGGACTTTGGGCACTTCTGAGAATGAAGAGAAGAATTGCGGAAATATAGAATGTCTTAAGATATCAACAAAGGTGAGGCCTTTCTCTTTATATAAATCTAGTACATTTTATTTGTTTCTTCGGAAGTATTTACTCATATATCAACTACTTATACTGTGTCTTTAAACTTTACATATACTCCATTCTTATGTTATCAACAGTTCAAGTCTGCTGGACAGTTAAAAAAACACATTGTGTATATAATAGCACTATTATGCTAATAACCCACCAAATAATTTTCATCAAGAGGAAAGGTTCATTGACACATTCAGAGAGCCCATATAAGTAGTTGGCTCACCACACAATAAAATATGTGTTGGGAATATCATACATTGAATCAATGATTTATTTAAAGCAAACAGCATGACTTTTTATCTATTGACTATCTGCTTATGTAACCTATGATATTATGTGTAGGGTTTATTTAGTAACTGAATCAAAACTTTCAATCACTCTAATTGTTTTTCAAGTATAGTGACAAAGTGAATGATAAAATCGTGTTAAATATTCATTGCAGATCATTTCTACCCAATAAATGTTCTGAAAATCATTTTGTAGCCATTTGTGTAACTTGTGTCATCACTGATAGAATTTATTGAGCCATAACTTTTATTCACTCTAATAATTATATATATAGTGTCAATCACAAACTTTGGTGATTGGAGCAAAAAAATAAAACAACAATCACAGTTTTATATTTCAACACGAACTGCATTTGAACCCAATATATTTAGACAAGGTTTTGGCTTAACTTATTGCTACTCACTGACTCTATGGAACCTAACTAAAAGACAGACTCGCATGAGAGAATCATGCTCAACCTTACATGGAGAGATCATAAGACAGCACAATATATCAGGAAGAAAATGGGAGTCCGAGACATCACAGAATTTATTAAAAAACTCAAATGGTAATTGGAAGGTCATGTTGCAAGAATGGCAGACAACCAATGGACATCACGACTCACAACATGGATCCCCAGAGATCACATGCGAAACCGAGGCCGACAGAAAACAAGATGGAGAAATGAACTAAACAAATTCAGAAAATACTGGCTCCGCGATGCCCATAATAGTGAATTGTGACGAATCCTGGGGAAGGTCCATGTCCAACGACAGACATTAAAAGACTGATGATGATGATGATGACGATGACGATGGCGATGACGACTCAGCTGCTACTCTCCCTCTCCCCTGCTTAGCGTTACTTATTTTCTGAATGAAAAATATCTAAACATTTGCAGTAGAAGGAGTTGTAGTATGAAAGACCGATGATTGAGCACCATTTTTTTTGTTTTTGCCATTTTTGACAGGAAATCTGTTATAGCAAATTCTGCACTCAATCTATCTATTATGCATTGAAGATCAGGACGATAGGTATTGTCAGTGCTAAGTGATTCATGCAAGCATTACCGATAGAATCAGACTATTATGTATTTAATATAAAAGGCATTGCTTATGATTTTAAAACATGAAGCATTGTAAATGACTTTTGTGAAGAAATGCATTGAAAATCAACAAAAAGAAATTGTCAATGGTCAGGAATTGATATGAGCAATCATTACAGAATAGAGTTATCATATGTATAATTGAAATTCATTGATAATGATTATACTTTAGAAAATCATTGCAAATAATTTTACTATGGAAAAGCATTGTAAATGATTTTACTATGGAAAAGCATTGAAAATAATTTTACTATGGAAAAGCATTGTAAATAATTTTACTATGGAAAAGCATTGTAAATAATTTTACTATCGAAAAGCATTGCAAGTAATTTTACTATCGAAAAGCATCGCAAATAATTTTACTATAGAAAAGCATTGCAAATAATTTTACTATTGAAATGCACTGTAAATCAGTAAAAAGTGATTTTCAGTGGTCGGCATTACACACAGAACATACGGTTATTTATAATTCTTCTGTTCATAGGAATGGCTTATTGATCATGAAGAAAAATCTTTTATTTGAAACATCATGACTGATTTTTCATGATAATCTCAGCTTCTAGGTTTCCAAATTAATCACAACATTCACTGCAAAAACTCTTTTGAGAATTTTGAAAATTTTGAAATTAATAATGTTGTTCAATTTTGCCATTTAAAATGTCATTTTCTGAGATCTTTGAATTCCCAAAATTGTATCCAGGATCCATAACTGAAGGTCACATCAATTTTCAAATGGTTGGGATTGTTATTATAGTTACTGAATCGTATGAATTTTTTGATATTCAAGATTATTGTAAATAACTGCTTCCTATAAGTCTCCTCAGCCTCTGTACATCTGAAGGAGAAGCCTTATGGCTACTTATCTATTATATTAGGAACCGTCAAACCAAACTGTCACCAATACTATCAAAATAGATTTCTTCAGTTTTCAAGTTGGCTTGCTGGCAATGTATGTTTGTATCATGTGTACAGGCAGCACCAATAGAGCTACAGTGCTGAAAATTTCAATATTTACCTCAGAAAATACTTTTTTTGTCTATTAAAATTCTCCCTCTAAGTACATTTTTAGTGGTTGTGGAGGGTTAAATCTGCGATGTAAGTTTATGCTTAATTGATTCAAGGTTTTGTCATTAAAACTTGACTTTTTGAAATTCAGATGTTTTTAGTGATCCCTGCCCAACAAAAGGAGTGAGAAGTAATTTATTTACTGATCATCTCTTTTTGGAATTTTTCTAATTGATCATTCCCAACATGGCATGTTGGTTATGTGACAGTTTCTATTGAGTGACTAACCTGACCTATTTTCATTTTGTTCCTACCTTCCTTTCTGTATTCAAATGTTACACAAATTTCAATAAGACGGTAGGAAGAGAGAAAGATGAAAAGAAAGTTAGGTTGTTTGATAAGAGAGGGGGTAAAGCAATGGGAGAAAATAAAGTTAGGTAGATTATGTGAAGGTAAGAAGGGAGATGGGCTGATGACTGCTACTCATACAATACTCTAAGTATGACAGAGATGGCTCCAATATATGTATGTATGTGTGTATATATATATATATATATATATATATATATATATATAATATATATATATATATATATATATATATGACAGCATTAAATAACTTGAAGAGAAAAGTATTTGAAGTCAGGCAAATAATGGTGCAATGTCGAGGTTCACTTATTTCAAAAAGGTGGTTAACATTATCAGCAAAATCAACTGATTAGATAATTTACCGGGAGGGTAGGGAGCTTTTCACTTATGAAACTAATCCATGTTTGTATAACATTTAGATAAAATCATGAACAGGCAACGTAGATTGGAAAGGATATGGGAGATAACGAGAAGATTCAGACAAAGGGTGAGAGAAAAACAGTCATTAGATAGTGGATAATCTTAGTTGTCAACACGAGTCCAGATGGTGTAAATATTACTTGGCATGTTACAAAAAAAAAGAGCATTATATTGCAGACATTACCAACAGCTAGCAAAAGAAAAAAACAGGGCAAAGACAGGACAGTGAAGTCATAGTAAATGCTGTTTAATTGTTGTTGATTATATACAGTTGTAAGTGTTGAGCTGTTGAGATAACAGCTTGTGTTGATGTATTTATGATTTTATACTGACAGGAATGTCAGAATAAATTGTTGGTTGTTGAAGTTGAGTTGATTTACTGCATGGGATTTTGCAGGAATTGGTGATTGTTGTGTCTATACTTGAAGTTAAGAGAAATTCAGTACCAAAGCCATTGTTTTTAAGTATCTTAATCAGATATGGCGGCATTTAGGCTTGTTGCTTGTTAGTTACATGATCAAGAATTTTCTGACCAATGAGAATTATTTGATGGAGGCTACTCTTGGATCCACCTTTCAGTTACCTAAGATGCTTCACTAAATATCTACTTGGGCTCTTTGATATTGAAAAAAAAAGATTCCGATGAAAATAATGATTGGGGACAGAATGAGGAGGGTTGTTAGGATATTCTGTGAGGAAGAGGATAATGAGAGAATGAAAGTTGATGTTAATGATGATTATCTTCATTAATTATTGCCGAAGATGATAATCAAAACATGCCTTCTGAAAATGCTAGAGAAGAAATTCTTTGATAGAGAGCATTCTGAACAGTTTGAAATTGCCTTTTAATTTTTTCTTTTATGGATGGAACCAATCTTCTTTTAAAGTCTTCCACAAAAATATAAAAATACACATGTTAGCTTGGAAATCTTGGGAAAATCTGTTGTCTGGCAATATCTGAGTACATGATTTTTATTTGTTTTTTTTTTTATTGTTTTAGATATTTTTTTATGCATTGGTCTTTGTGGGAGAGGCTTGTGGGGAATGATTGCATGCTCAGAAATTCTAATTAAGGAGGTTCCTGGAACGACCATCTGGCACCATATACTGTTTCCAGTTCTTTCAAGCAAAAACTTGAAAGAGGAAATTTTTAAGGCCAATAAAAATGACGACTTTAACAGTTGGAATTTTGACATTGAAAGCCGAAAACGGAAGTAAATTTTCTAAGCTTTTTTTCCCCCAAACAATTTTAGACAAATTGTTTGACAACTACTTTTCCTGATGTTACTTTCCTATATTAGGATAAGAGTTTTCAAATAAAAGATTGTAGACTACATTTTTTTGACATTTTAAAAGTTTCAGGTTTTTTATTTGTAACATTTTTTGCACCAGATGTTCATTCTGGTTTAAAATTGTCTTGAAGGTAGTTTTATCTGCTTAATATAATAGACTTTGAATTATGTGGATTCAAGTCTAGTTATTCAATTAGGCTCAAGGCAGAGTCGCCAGTAAGGAGCAAATTCACAACAGTGGTGATGGCCTGCAAGACTAGGTTAATAAGCCTACTCCACAGTAAAACACATCTTATGTTTTGTATTGTTTCAGTATTTGAATTGTGAGAGTATGTCTTGTTATATTATGTGTGTTCTTAATTTGACCAGTGAAAAAAAAGTTTGCGATTTTATGAAGAAAATCAGAAGGCAAACTTTTTGGAAAAACTTTAGAGTTAAATGTTTGAACCCAATTTTTATAAAATATTGGACAGACATTTTCTTTGCCAAGGTTCTCTGACAAAAACAAAAGTAAATAATTCCTGAATAAATGATTACCAAAGGTTCAAACATAGATGTAGGATTAAAGAAATATAGGTGTTGATTATCACCTTAGTAAGTAAGTAAGTAAGTAAGTAAAAAAGAAAGAAAATTTTGAAGTAAGTAAGAATGAGTTCATTAGAGATGAAAGACAGTTGAGAGAAAAGATTCTGCTTTTTTTTTTTCTTGAAGTTTATGAATAATGAAAGATATGGTAAATACTAGAAACAAAATATGGTGGGTATTTCTGGTTTTTCATTAAGTAGGTATCAAAGATGAAAAGGTTTTTTTTCTTTTGTGGTAGACATGATTTTTGTTATTTTATTAAAGCACGTTCTCAGTACTTTAAAATATTCTCCATCACGGCCGGTTTAGTGGCCTATTTCTGATCTGCACTAGTTACACACTGCTATAGACTAACAGTCTGGATAATTGTGATGAAAAGCAACTAAAATGATGATGAAAGAAATGAGAGTCAAGCAACAACCCTGAATAGAGTATGACGACTGGTAATCAAGTTCCAGTTGCTGTTGTATGTGGCAGCTTTGCAATCCTCGCAAGTCTCAAGTCTTGTCGAGACCAGGACTTTATACCCATAAGTGACCACCCCCTTGGCAGGATGTAAGTCCACCAAAGACATACCTCCACCTTCATCATACAGCATAGAGTGTACTTAATTAGCTGCAGAGTGCACAGGGAAATTTTGTTTCTTACACTGGCAATCGACCCTTTTGTGTGTGAAGCAGACATGGTAACCATTCAAGTATCGAGATATCAGAAATACTAGTCAAAAATTACTATTGTCTCAATATATATGAAAGCATATCTCTCAATCAGAAAAAAATATTCTAGATCTGAACCAAAATTAAATCAATTCTTCATTAGCCTATGGCTCGTACTTCCACAAAACTTAATTTCTTTTCCATAGACATCTCATGTCTTTGCATAATTCTAACCATATGATCTTCATTTATGTCATCAGCGCAGCTCCATTCCTAGATATGAATTCAAGTTAGAAATTCACTTGCATTTATCACAACATAAATCTATTCTTTTTCTTACATCCCTTCAGAAGAATGAAATCTTTGCTCATAGAACTTTTTTTGATTACCTGCCCCTCATACGCTCCGAAAATTGAACAGCAATTGTCACTGGTTATATTTCTATCACAATTTATTGATCATTTCCCAATACCTAGATATCAGCATATCAAAAACAATATAATGTATATCTGCCATAGATTTTTCATTAAAATGGGAACCAGTCAATGCCAATTTTTAATTACAGGTAATGTCTGGTTTTGTTAATTGCATCGAAGAGATAAGCGGACTTCATTTCATCACAAAATCTGTTGAGATCAAAGAGAAAATCTGTCTCGAAATCTGTTGAGATCAAAGAGAGAAAATCTGTCTCAAAATCTGTTGAGATCAAAGAGAGAAAATCTGTCTCAAAATCTGTTGAGATCAAAGGCAGAAAATCTGTCTCAAAATCTGTTGGAATCAAAGATAGAAGCAAGAATATCTGAAAGTGTCCAACAAATTAATGAAGGAAATCAAAAGACAAATGGTAGATTATGGATCAGGTCTGCTATATCTGATTTGATATTTGTGAGCTCATTCTTTCTAATATCTTTATCTTGATTGTTGGAAAATATTTCATCTTGCAAAAATCAAATTCAGAGACTCTTGTAAATTTGTTGATACCAAAACTTATCGCACACTTTACTAAGGTGGTTACTGTATTGCTATACATGCTCATCTCAAAGACCATTCTTTAGCGCTTTGAGTTCAATCCTCGCAGGATTCCCAACAATTGTGGCTTTTTGCCCCAGTGAGCTAAACTTGGTAAATATCTACAATTTATCATGGTTTACAATCATCAGAAGTAGCTGACATTGGGTGATATGTCTGTGTGCGTACACATCTATATCTTTATGCTTATATATATATATATATATATATATATACATATATAAGCATAAAGAAATATGTAAATATAAATATATTTATGTATGTATGTATATGTACATATATGTATATGAATGTGTATAAGTAAGCATAAAGATATATGTAAATATAGATATATATAGATCGATAAGCATAAAGATATATATATATGTATTCATATTTAACATAAATCTGTAATTTGCCAAGCTATTCTTATAAGCCATTGGTAGTTTAATTCATATTTCTGAACGTGTTGCAGAGTTTTTTTCATACAAATCTTATTAAATGTGGGTGGGTAGTATTCCTTGATTAGAGAAATTTTTTTCAAATGACTTTAAGCACCAATCCAAAAATGATTGTTGAAATGGTAGAGGTAAATATGTGACCCTCAAGAGAACTCCTTTACCATCTCAACTGTACCCTTCTGAAATCTGCCAGAAAATATGTTATGAAGCATTCAAAGGTAGGGTACTAAAAAACTGGATTGTATGTACAACATTTATTATACATGCAAATACTACATTAATTCTTATTTATGTAAATCTGTGAGTTAATCCTCATGAAAATTACTGATCTTGTTAAGTGGAAGACTCCATTGTTACCTTTAAGTGGATTTGTCTAATCTTAAAGACAGAGAGAGAAGTAGAAAAAATCGCATCGTTCATTATATATATAAATGTATGATAATATATATATATATATATATATATATATATATATATATATACGAATATTCATTTGTATGCACACACACATGAATGAATACACATGTACATACACACACACACACACACACACACACATATATACATATATATGTATAGAAAAAGAGAGAGAGAGAGAGAGAGAAGGGGATGGAACCAAAAAAGTGCTCACGCTATTTGCCACCAGAACAGACATTTGATGCGTATTGAGCATAACATCCAGACTCGCAAAAGGAGAAAAAAAAAATACTGTTAATGCACTGTATGACTCTAAATTCTACAAACAATTGCTATTATGTATGTTCTGCAGGCTTGGCCCACTTCAAGACCATTAATCTGTGGCTGACATTTTCAACTAAGTAAGAGCAGAGCTAGGGGTAGAGTCTGTGGTTTACTGCATTATGTAAACAATCCACAAACAACATTTGGGGCTTATGCCACCATCCTCAAAATCTCTTTTTTTTTGTTCACCTAACCCTATTCCCTGCCCCCAAAATACATTTTTTCTTCTTCACAAAAGACCACAGAATTACTTTCCAAATATCTTTACCTTAGGCAAGTTTTTCACATAGATGGGTTTCCGTACGTAGTTGTCTTTATTTGGAAATTATGCAAACAATTATTTTGAATAACAATAAGGTAGTGAATGTGGCTATAGCATCGAGAAAAGTTTTGATTTGGTTGAGCAATCCAGTGGTTATTTCCATGGGGAAACATCTAGAATAGAGTGAAAAAACATCTTGGAAAACCAAGATTCTGGAGAATCTAGATCTTATTAAAATGCCTGTCTAAATGAGGTACCCCCGCCCAAGGTCTTAAAAGCTTTTTTCCAAAAATAAAAATAAAAATTTTAGAAGTGGTCTACTAAAGTGCTGATGCCAATTTTCAAGTCTGTAGACCAAACAGTATGGCCAGGAGCACTGGAACATGCAAACACTTGCAAATATAAAAAGGAATAAAATTCTTTACTTCCTTTGATCCAATGGTTGTTCAAAAATAATAATAATGATAATAATAGCTATAATTATTATAACTATAAAAGCAAAACTAACAATGTCATCATTCAGGGTTATTAAAAAAAACTCAGGAAAAATTATATAATTCTCCATTCAAAAATGTACTGAAAAAAAAAGGAAGAAAATAATAAAGAACTCTTAGTGCTTGCTGTCATTTGTTATTAAGTCAAATTTAGAAATGCCCCTCTCCTTTTTGTGGCCCCATAAAAAAAAATCAGTCTGAGAATTGCTGCCTTTCACATTCCTGTTCCCACCCATCAAAGCCATTTGATTCAAAAATGGTGACAAAATGGCCGACCCCTAAAATACACAAGACAAGGGGCAATAACTCATTTCAACTTGTCAGGTTTGAAATGCATAATTCCCAATTAGTTCGGTGCTCAGTCAGCTTTACTGTTGACCTGGTGTGACAATGCATGGCTTTACAGAGATTACTCTCAAAGACACTGTTTCCTCTTGTTAGCTTTCTCCTGACACAATGCCCTGATTGTATCCCACATTTGCTGGGTTAGACAGAGGTGATGTTTATGCCCCTGGCTGCCTGGTTACACAGTTGTTTATTATCATGATTCTTTATTTTATCAAAAAGAGCATTTTGTACGAGGAGGAAACAGCTTTTAAGCTCTAATCAAGATCAGCAGCTGAATGTTAGGAGCTGAAAAATCTTTAAAATATGAAATACATTAGAAAAGTTTATTTTTACTTTTGAGTGAAATATCTCGCAATAGGATGTGATATGAAGATAAGAAAGTTTCCGAGAAAGGGAGAAACAATAACTTTCAAGGTGCTAATCTGGATAAGAAGTTCAACTCTTGAAAACAAGAAAGTTCAGAATATTAAACATTTTAAAAAGTTGTTCTTTTTTTCCTCAATGATTTATATTGAGTTGGGACATTTTGAAAGGAAAAAAAAGAACTGAAGAAAAAATGTATCTTAGAATATAGGATAAGCATCTGCATACAGAATGTCAAAGGAACTTTTTGTTGAAATGTAGAATCAATGCATGGATGGTAAAGAAGCATTGCAAATCAGAATGATTTGCAGAATTCCTTTATCAACATCTTTTCAAAAACTTCTCACCACATTCTCAACTCTGGGAGGCTCCCGGATAATTGTGAGAGTGATGTAAACAGAGGAAACTTCAAACTAGTAAACACAGTGTAAAATGAAGTTAGTGTGCACACACATTTCAAATTGAATTTCTGATACAAAGTGTTGTTCTGTCAGATGATTTCTCCATCTTTGTTGATTTTATCCGTCTTTTCTTTCTTAATCAATATGTCATGATATCAAGACCAACCTTAGAAGCTGCAGGGTCCAAATAGAAACATGTTTTGTGGGGCCCTAGCCAAGGTCTGTTGAATTTTAGAGATATGATAAAGTTCATTATAAACCTTACATCTGTATAGTAGAATGGGAAGCGATCAAAATGTCTATGTAAAAATTTTTGGGGAATACGTTTTATGCTGTTCTATAACTAATTAACAAATTATCTAAATCAAGTGCTATAAGAAAAAAGTTAAAATATAAACAGTATAAACAAACACTTCTGACCTTTTGAGAATTCAAAATAAAACAAAAATCTTTGTTGTTCTCAGAAAAGCCTCTGTTTTGTTACGTGTATATTGCAATGTGTTATTGTATGTGTTTGATAAGACTAAAATAGATCGCTTTAGCAAAGGGCCTCCCTTAAAGCCCTGCGTGAGATTTACACACACACACAATATTTATGTATACATCACTTTTCGATCCTATTCTACGTTTTTATTTTGGGAATTTGAATAAGAAAATTTTCGACAGTTTGTACCAAAAAGTTCTTTTGATATTTTTGCTGTTTTATTAATGTAAAGAATAAGCTATCCCAAGCATGAAGCATATTATATATATATGTGAGTGTGTGCACATTTGCGTGAACCAAAAAATTACTGAAAAGTCACTCCGTTTGAAGTAAAGGCCGAGGGTTTTTGACTCCATTGTGCTTTGACTTGTCAGAAACTGTAAAAAAAAATTCTTTATAATCAGATACACAGACTTCTAGGCTAGATGATGAACTAAAAGATAAGTTAATTTGGCATTGCAGAGGAAAAGAGTCAGTATCTAAAGAAAACTTTCGGAAATGAACATTAATCAGTATTCAAACGATTGTCTTTCTCTTTTTTTCTCAATGTAGAAAAATTTAATTTTTGGACAAGATAGTCTCTAGTGATTAAAAACAGATTTATTACTATGTCCAAATGGAAATGAATCATGCAAGTTCCCGGACAGTTTTCAATACCTCAACCCAAATGTTCTATGAAATTCAAAGGGAATTATTGCTGGAATATGGACTGTCTTTGCTAAATGCTTCAGTGAGTAATTGGCTCATTTGAATGACGCAATCAAAGGAAAAGAAATGGCATTTTTTCTGAGCAAGGAAGTTAACATGATTTTTCCTGCATGACAGCCCTGCTCTCAGGTTGCAAATGCAATGCAGCAAATGATCATAGAGCTGGAATGGGAAGTTCTTCCACATGAAGAGTATTCTCCAGATGTGTCAACTTCAACATATCACTTTTTTTACTCCATACTACACACTATGTTTTGTAATTTCTACAAGTTTAAAATATCTGTTAAAGAATTCACTGAATCAAAACTGGAATTGCTCTCTTACGATTGTACGAACAAAATATCTGAAAGGTAGCACAAGGTCAAAGAAAACCATGGAAAATAATCTGATGACTGAATGATAATTCTATGAATTCACATGGATAATTGATTTTTCAAAAATGTCAGAAACTTTTGCATCAATCTTTAGAGAAGGAGAGAGACAGAGACAGAGACACTCACACATTTACATACATTTTGTTAGACTTTGATAAGACTTTTCACAACTGCTGATATCATCATGTGCAACATTTTTTCAGCTTGTCCCGTATTGACTGTAACATAATTATACATCTATCTTTCTATCAGACCATCTTTTATATGCTGTACATATTTCATTAAAAGCAAAAAAGGCAACACTAAACCATAGGCAAAATATACATATATATACATATATATATATATATATATATATATATATATATATATATATATATATATATATATGTGTGTGTGTGTGCGTTTGTGCGTGAATGCATATAAAAATTATTGGAAAGTTCCTCCTTTTGAAGCAGAAGGGTTTTCAACTCCAATATGATTTGACTTGTCAAAAAGCAAAAAAAAAAAGGCTTTGCAATTGGATACACAGACTTCCCGGCTGAAAGATAAGCTAGAAGATAAGTTAATTTAGAGTTTTGTTTTAACGGTACTTTTTATGCTCTATATTACAGCATTGCGATCGGTGGTGGTGGGAGAAGTAATACTGGAAGGATTACTTCATTTTTTTTTTTCCTTTTTCTCTTTTTTATCTCATATTTTTCAGACCTTTGCCAATTTGGAGCAATCTTTTTTTCTTTTTTCTTTATGTTTTTGCATATTATTTTACTTTCCACTAGTTTTCAAGTTAATGAACCAGGTCAAGTGAAGTAGAATTGTACGTCAGTCAAAGTTTTAGATACGCTTTTTTTCCTTTCTCATTATTACATTTTCCTTATTTTTCTTTCTTTTGTTGGAAAAAATTCTATTTCATATTCATTTTTTTTTAGAATCATGTTGTAGGATGATTAATGCCTTAAAAAATAGCAAAATAGAATTGAACTGTTTTTTATTTCATTCCATTTTCAAAAAGATATTAGGTTGTTACATATGAAATGTCCTTTTTGGAGTAGTAAGATGAAAGATGATGCAAATAACAAAAAAACGGTCAATATTTAATAAAAATATGACCCATTTTGAAACAATGAATTCTCATTGTTGACCCTGTAATGTTAATGTGCTATCTCTATGATATTTTTAGGTTTAATAATCACAAATTCTATAAAAGAATGAATTATAATGTCCCTATTATTGAATCTCTTTATCAGATATGAAGTTTGAAGTGATAGGAAAAAAGATAATCCGTGGGAGAAATGTCTGGCTTTGTCATGGAGCATTTCATTCATTTCATGTGGGATCCATTTTTCCAACTTTTAATCTATCCCTGTCCCATCCGAATGATGTGTTGGAGTCCCTGTTGAAGTACTTAAGTCGCCGGAAAGTGCTCAAATATCAATAATGTTGTGTTCACACAAATGTTTTATTGACATTATTATCAGGTTGAACAGCAATATGCCCTCATTTGAAATTGTACTTGAAAATTAGTCTGTCTTCTTGGATTAAGCACTGAAAAACCACCAATTATAATCGGATGAAAACGCCAATAAATCTGTAAATTTTTCACTTTCAGCAATCTTCTCTGTTACTTAAAGAGCACAACATTCCGTGTGTAACAAATTAATACTAATATTGATACCAAGAGGATATTTTGAAATTTATACGCCTGGTGATTTTACAAGTACTGTAAACTAACAGACAATTATGTTGGACAGTAAATAAAGATTATAAGTTGGAAAATCTTCGTATGAATTATCAGTAACTGTAAGTTCACTCTATACCCTGCTCTTACAGTCATTTCAGTCGCTTAAAATGTTACCAGATGACCTAGTCATATAGTATAATTCTAGTAAATCATGGAAAATGATGACTTCCACCCACTTCTCACTCTTAAAATATTTCTTTACATCTCTTATGTTTTTGTCATTTTGGAAAGGCCAAAACCAATTTAAAAATCACACAACTAACATTGAATTGTCTACCCTCATAAGGAGCTTAGATAGAAGAATATTTACCTTGCTATTGCTTCTCATACTTATACTAATAAGACAAAAGAGATAGATAGATAGATAGATAGATAGATAGATAGATAGATAGAAAGGAGGAAAGAAACAGAGATAGATTATTTACATCAGTATTTTTTTTTTCTGCTAAATTATAATCCTCCAAACCAGTCATCAAAGTGTGAAAAATACACTCAAAGATTTGGTGGACGCAATAAAGCTGAAACAAGTGCTAGACAATTAGCTAGAAATACTCATAAAACCTACTGCTTCAAGGAGAAACAAATTGCTATCCAAGGTTCAGAAAACCCTAAAATTATCTTATTGACTTTAAAAGAGTTGGCCAAGGTTTTGTCTGTTTCTTAGGACAAGGGTTGTTAAGAACCAATGTCTTTTCCAATGGCCTCATACCACTCAATTGGGACTATGCCAGAAAGAAAGATCTTACAAGATTCCTTAAAAGTTTTTATATTTTGAGTGTTCGAAAAATATTAGTAGAGTTTTTATTACTGTTGTCTTTGAGGCAAAATGAATAAAAGTGATTTTTTTTAAAAACTGAATTTATTACTTTCATATTTTGGCATTGTTTATTTCTTTAGCAAAACAGAAGAATCATAATAAACTTGACAGTTATTGTAAAGGTCCAAGTTTGGGCACGAATTTTTAAGAACTTTTTTTTCCCATCTTCTGCAGTGTAATGTTTAGTTTCTGTAAGTATGGGGAAATTCTGTTTGCCAAGAAAAGATCATTTGCAATGGAGTCAACAATCGATTGAAGCTATGTACGAAGGAAATCGAAAGGAAAAAACATTTTTGCTGCTAAAACTTATTTTCTAATTGAATTATCTAATTGAAATAAAAAATAATGTTTTTAACTGTTCAACTCATCTTTACCGATGAAACATCTATAAAATTAGATTTGTATGCACTATAAGTTGTGTATAGTTATTATCAATTCATTTTTTTTTTTTATCAAGCACGTTCTTCTAAAAATGTTTTTCTGAGAACATTCGATCAGAGTTTCCATGTCTTATGAGGATAGTATGCAAGAGAAGTTATTATGCAATCCAGATTTCTTGATTCATCACACACAACTAAACTGTTCTGAACTTATCATTGTTTTTGATTGGTTGATCTTAATTTCACACCTGCCAACTGATACACCATTTTATCATCAAGTTGAACTATATAGCTTCCTGACACTAATTTGTCTGGTTCCAGAACAAAGAAGAAAGGATAATTGGGTGAGTGATCAAAGTCTCTTTCTTGTTGAGACAAGTCAGTCTTGCAAATGAGAAACGCTAGTTGTTCAATGAGATTTAACTTCGCAAATAGGAAGAACTTTAAAATCATGTTTCAAGTTAGACAAATTAGAACTTCTTCGCATAAAAGTAATTAAATAACAAATCCTCTAGAGGATATGAAAGCAAATTTTAAATACTATCAAAGTTGTCTCTGCGGTAAACTGTCATCAGACGATGGGAAAATCCATAATGTTATGAGTCAATCCCATTTAGTTTAATTATTTCCAAAGTCGCTGCTGTGAAGGGTACTTGAAAAAAGTTAGTTTTCAATCAAGATTATTGAAAATACTATTGCTGGGAACATTTCATCATCAAATTAATTATCAGGTTGTAACAAAAGTTCTGTCCATTTTTTGTAGCAATAGTAGCAACAAATAATGCTGTTATAGTCAAATAAGCTGCAGCTCTGGGCACCTTTTTTTGACAGGGTTTTTGCAGGGGTCAAGAAATGGATCTTTCTTCAAAATGTCAAGCACCATCGTCATTGTCCAAGTTATGATGAAAAACCTGTAACCCATCCAAAAGTCGACCTTCTACTGGAGATGATCTTGTTGAGCATTTGGTGATATATCTGAGGAATTACCCAGCTCAAACTTTTAAACAATATCGAACAATCACAGCTGAAGTTCACTGCCAACAACTTCGGCATTTGAAAATAGCAATTGACAGAAAATAACCAGTGAACGAAATAGAGGTCATCCTTCATTACCATAATGCACGTCCTTATACCACAAGAATAGGGTTGCCAACAGGTTTGCTCTGTGGGCCTCGGTGCCTTTTCTAAAAGATTTTCAAATTTCATGTATTTTATGAATCTCCACGAAATCCTGAAAAAAAGAAGAAATCAAGCGAAAAATCACTCCAGGAGGGCCAGCCTTTGGCAGAACAAGCTCGACCTTCAAGAACAAGAAAGTTCCATTCGTCCTAAAAAGAAGAGTATATAACCGATGCATCCTCCTGATTGTCACCTATCGAGCCGAAACATGGAATCTAAGCAAAAAACTAACCTCAAACTGAGGAGCATGCAACGTGCACATGAAAGAATCTTGCTCAATCTTGCATAGAGAGATCACAAGCCAGCACAGTATATTCAGGGGAAAAAACAGGAGTCCCAGACATCATAGAATCCATTAGAAAAATCAAAAGGCAATGGGCTGGTCATATTGCAGGAATGGCAGACAACCGATGGACATCATGACTCACAATACGGATCCCCAGAGCTTACATTTATAACTGAGGCCGGCAGTATACAAGATGGAGAGACAAACTAGACAAGTTCAGAAAGTATTGGCTCCGCAAGGCCCATAATGGAGAGGTCTGGCAAATCCTGAGGAAGATTTATGTCTAATGACAAACGATAAAAGACTGATGATGATGAGCAGTTCATGGTTTTTAGATGATATCCTTTCATCTGATGAGTTGTTTAATTCTTCCTTAAATAATGCATTGCATTGTATAATTTGTTTACCATAGGCACAGATGCTTGTCTTTCTGAGGACTCTAAATTAACTGCTACTTAACTGACTGGATGTATACATAGATATATAAACACTTTATGCTGATTTTTATATCACTTTTACTTACAAAGTAAATATATGAAATTCATTGGTCTCAGGGGTAATCCAATATAATATACTGGCGGTTAGTAGGCAAGACAAAAAATTAAGAAGTGTGCCATTACAAAAAAGAGTTGCTGATCCTTGCGCTAGAGTGATCAAAGATCCTATAAAAGCATTCAGCTGGAAAAAAAGATGCATCCACCATACTCTCTTGACCCTATTTGCTTTGGGGTTTGCAAAATACATTTTGATAGACAAAGACTTACTTCAAGAGAAGTCAAATATGACTGGGTCTGTTATTTCTGATCAAAAATGAATGAATTTCACAAATGTTGTATCAAAAAACTTGTTGATAGATGTAATAAGGTTATTGGAAATAAAGGGGAATATATTAATGATTAGGTCTATCTTTAATCGTCACCATCTTTAGGTTTCCAAATAAATCATAATACCAGACAGAACTTACATTACTACCTAATAATATCCAATTCAATGTTATTTAATTTCGGAAGTTCAATGGAAACTAATATTTTTACTGGAAAATAGCCACAAACACTGATCCTCCAATTTGAAATAATGATAAAAATTTCACTTCTGTAAGTGTTGCCAGAAACTCCTGCTATATATTGAGCCAAAAACAAACCATATCCCCAAGAAGTCAATAGTTTCGGACATCATTAAATATAAGAATTTCAATGAACTCTTAGTGATAAATTGGTCTTCATTGTTGTGGTATTTTTACTCTTTCCCAAAAGTTCAAAATTGCAGTTTATAATTACTGGGAAGACAGCGGAAGGTTTTAAATAACTTTACTCTGTTGCCTGCAATGATTTTTCTAATATTTTTCATAGTTTTCCTCTTGTTTTATTTTATACTACTTTGTCAGCCAACAATAAGAACTCTGCACTCTTAGACTGAGCCCCAGGCACTTCATTATACCATCATTAATTGATGATTTTTGCGATATCCAAACTGAGATTTTTTAGATGTGAAAAATTCTAATGGATTCAGATCCATTTAGCTCTCCTTTGAGCCAGTTAACTATACTATCATATAATAGATAGAGGTATAACATACTAAAACATGTTATGCATCCGCAAGGAGCTTAAATAGAAGAATATATACATTATTTTAGCTTCTCATACTGTTACTAATAAGACAAGAGAAAAACACAAAAAATGCAGCGAAAAGCTTCTCATGCTTTTACAAGTAAGACAAGGTAGAGTTACAGTGAGTGCAAGGAAAAAAAGCAATCTCTATATTTTTCTAAAAAAAAAACAATATTTAAGCCAGTGTAGTTAGGGATTAACTTTCATCCTATGATCTTATGGTACTTTTAGCCAATAAACAACAAATGGTTCTATATCCCTTCATAGATATTTTCACAGAAAAGTGAAGTTAAATTCCTGTTGAGGCTACTTTTGTTCATTTCACAATAATCCTCTTGGGTATGACATGAATCAGCCTCTCCTTGCACTGTTTTCAATTTCCAAATATCTGGACAAAGGTCTTGTCACTAGCATGCCACGATGGTTGGCGGGGAAGAATGCAGTTGGCCGAGGTATTCTTTCCTGATGATGGAAATATTTAACCTAGTACTACTCATCTCATGTTGCTTGGAAAGGAGATGGGCACTGCCAAGTAACCACAGCACCATTAAGCTGGTAGTTCCATAGAGAATAAACCATGTTACCAAGTGATCTCTTAGATCACGTGACCATGAAGCAAATACAATGAGCACATAAGTATGGATTAAACTTAAATACTTGATTACATGCACTTCAACAAATCCTTATATGTTATTGTCCAAGCAGAATTGTCATCCAGCGAATAACAGTTAATATCAGTCCATTAGACAATTGCGTGGTACAATTATTCTGTGGCACCTCATATTTCTCTTGTGCCACTCACCCAACAATTGCTAGACTCCATCACACTCCTCCGTCCAACTAAGATCAATCACCCATTCTTTTGGTCTTCTCTTTCTCCTACCACTAATACAGAACATGCCTCTGTTTCTGTTATTTCCCACCATAGTGTCATATCATTTCTCTTCCCACCTAGCTGTTTTCTGGCCGCCCTCCCACTGCCCATCCTAGCTCATTATCTTATTCATTATTTATTTTTCCCAGGATGTTGGCAAATTAATCTCAATTATTACTTTCTCTTCTGTTTCCTTGAGAAACCAACAAAAAAGACTGACTTGAGACAGTCAAATGAAAAATGTACTTTCTGCTGTTAATATTCTCCCAATATTTTCTAAAATTTCAATTTCAATAATCATAATTAAAAGAAATGGGAGACAGGCAATAAAGTAAACCAGGACAAAAGACGGACTACGGACAGTCTAATAAAAAAAAATGTAGTTATTGTTGTTAATATTCTACTAATATTTTCTCAAGTTTCAAATTGAATAATAATAATTAAATTAAGTAAACGAGACATAGGTAAAATGAATATTTGGGCACCGAGGAAATATATGCCATGATTTTTTTTTTTCATTTCACTATAATTTGATTTGTGCATGTATGTAGGGTTTATTGTTTTTATCACTAATTCTTCTTCTTCCATGTGTCTGATCACTCTCAAATTCAGCCAGAAATCTGAGAAATCACTTTAAAGGAAGTTTCTTATCGATATTTCACCTTATTCTAAAATGGAGGCTGCTTTGACACTTTACTCCAATCCTTTGGAACATAACTTGGTTACCGGTTGCTCACTTCTGTTTTTAACATGGGTTACTTTCTTGAAATGCCTGTGGTTTCTTTATCAAGTGCAAGCATCAGGAAATGCCAGTAGCCTCTCTAATCATACTGGAAGGTTTCTTTTTGAGATATGAATCTTCTGTAGCTTCGGAACTTTCACCCAAGAGTGAAAACCAGCATATGCAAAAACTGGCCTCAGCAGAACAGAAGTGTCAGAATTTGAACTACTTACTGATGCAGCTGCTTGAATCTGATGTTTAGCCCTTGCGAATCTATAGTAGTCAGAGAACCAGAGGCTTTATGTTTAAACAGTCTTTCATTACATCAGAAACATGAATCATGACATTGACTATTCATCCTGTTGTATATCAAACTCTTTTTAAATAAAGAACATGGCGTTTGTATTTTGGATGTGTTTATCCAGATTATATTGATAGCAAAATCTACATGATTGATTCAGCCGGCAACACATGCTTTTTTTATCCCAGGAGTACAACAAATACATTCAGATTGGAATTGTACTAAACATTTATTGAAAAATGATATCATTTTACAATGTATCTGATGGATAAACAGTTATCACTACCATGACAAGAGTTACTGGCCCTTCTTTTTCACTTATTCTGAGAATCTATCCGTTATAAACCCATTTGAGCAGGCGGTCATATTTTAATCATGATAAGATCTTGGAACTGGAAGAGGAACAACTGATACATGTAGTGGGTATCAGGGGTATAGCTAACAAATAGCAAAAAATTTAGGGGTGCAGATAGTAGGGAGGTTGGCTCCTTGATTTAATTAAAAAGGAAAATTTGCAATAAAAAGACACACAGTATCAACCCTCAAAGGCTGAATCATTATTCATGCAATTTACTTATAAACAAACAAATATATATCCTCCTCATGAAGAAATGCGGTAAAACTTCCCCTCCTCCATTGACTTCTTTCCGGTGCATCGAAGCGAATATATAGATGTATGTATTTTTGCAGCTGCACACACACCTTTCATGGATGGCAAGAGGTCATGAAATCACAACAAATGGTAGCCAACGCTTACGAAGAACAATTTCCACAGCCTGAAAAAACAACAATCATTTTAGAACCGGGTGGAATACTGGAAGCAATTCCTCTTAAAAAAATTGACACTGACATAAACCACTGCTAGGTCATATTAGTCTTGTAGTATATCCTACATGGCCCATACATGAATTATGTTTCTCATTATATTTAATGCAATTATTCCAAATTGGACACAGTTGCTGTCTACACACCAAAGTCTGGGATTGGAGGACAATGAATTGTTTTCATTTATTTACTTTTTTCTTGATTGTTGCTTCTTTTAGTTGACTTGAAATTTATGAAGCAGGTTATTGTATAGTAAGCAAAAGCATTGAACTAACCCAAAGATGCGTAATACTTTGGACAAAACATTTGGGGGCACAGACAATCCAGAGTTAAAAGATACTTTATATGTCTCTGACTATAAGTTTGAGAAGTCATTATCATTCATTCCAAAAGTTTTTCAGTCTATTGAACACATTCTTTTCATTATTTCTGTTGTTAATACATATGAACATCACAAACTCGGAATACAGAAACTCAGTAGCATCAGAAACTTGGATCTTTTAAAAGAAATCATAATTGCAAGAAAAGTAACTTAAAAGTAGTCATATAAAAACCCCTATAATTTTGTGCACTCATGGTGGAATTCTATCCGAATATTATCAGAGTTTACATGTTTCATCTAAAATTCTGCGATTTATAAGGTGTCTAAATACAAACCAAAGGAAAGATAATCGATGGTCTTCCATACAAAAGTTAAGTAACAAAAAGAATAACAATTTCTTTTTTCAAAATAGCCACATCAAACTTTATGAAAGTTTTTATTCATGGATAAGTAAAATACCGTTCTTTTTAAATAACAATGTCTCAGAAGCATCTACATAGCATAAACATTGTGAATTGAATGAGAATTTTTTTAAAAGCCAATCAAAAAATGTCCATCAAATCATAAAACTAAAGGTATATACATAGTTAATTGTTTGGAAATGGTACAGAGATGTTTTATTGAGATTTCATAAAATTAAACGATTATTTTGTTTATTTTCGGTTACTCATAAATTCTGGGCTAAACACGTAACTTTGTGGTGTTAATGACCTGACACTTTAGTACCTGAAAGTAAAATTAGCCTGTGCTACACCAAAACCTGTGAATTTTAGAAACTCGGAATACTCTCACACCCAAAGTTGTGAAGTTTGGGATGATCAACTGTACAACATTTCGGCTGATTAATTTTACAGCCGTCCTCAGATGGACAATCCTTCTAGATTTTACATCTTTCAATTCCAGAAATGGTTATCAAACATGGAAGAAATGATGGCTAATATACTGAGCAGTTTGGCTCATTCCCAGCAATATGAGCCAAATCTGCAAAATCTCAACTCTCCATAATCGAGACAACCACCGATAACTCAAATGCTTTTGCGCAGACCCCATACTTCTTTCCAGGAATGTCTAGTTATCTAACTAGCCAACCATTGATGCTGAATACCATTCCTTTTGCAAATTCATGAAGATTATGCACTCATCCTTGGCAGTTAAGCACTCTTTATTGACCAGTACATTAATCTCAGCAGTTACCTGCTAAGAATCTGACTGTTGTCTCAAACGCACAGATTAACCTGATTTTGACACCATCAGGATACCAGGCAGTTTTTCAATTTTTCCAGCATTTCTAGAAAAGAAAGATTCCAGCCTACCCCTATGCTTGTTGTAATTACCTCTGCCAATGAAGTTGAATGAGATTTTTGTATTCACTCATGTTTTTCTGTTTGTCCTCACAATATCTCTAAAAGTTCTCAATGAATTTAAATGACATACTGTAGAAGGGTGGAAACTGGGATTTTGAGACTGATCCAGGAATTTTTTTCTCATACATCAAGACATTAGTTTGAAACATGGAAATTTACAAAATCACTTTCTCTTCATTGTAGTTATATGTGAACTGATTTTCAATTAGTTTTTAGTGTATAGCATTTGCAGATGAAAGTGCTTTCTGAGTGCTTTCCAGCCATTATTTTACAAGCCATATCTTCTTTCTCGGTCTTTTTTTTTTGCCTCTATACCCCTTTTACTGGACCTTTATAGAAAAATGTTTGCAAAAGAGAAATCTCATTTCTACTATTATCTGACAGTATACAAAACAATGCCACTTGGTGATGTATGACCCATATTCATGTCAATGTACCAAAAAATCCTCATTTCTGTCTGGAAGGATATTATAATGAATTCCCATAATTCTCTTACATGAGTAAAATGCAGAAAACCAATATTGAAACCAATAGGATTCTCTATAAAACCCTTAAAAACAAAACAAACCCAAATGAAAAATTTCTACAAATCTTATCACTGGGGCAAAAGTCCTGCTCTTCACTACAGCCAATATCTCCCTCCACAAATCAATTTAAAAATATCAAATTAAATTTAAATAAAAATAAACGTAATTTCCATACACTTGATCAAACTTAGAATTCAAAAGAGATGAGAACCCTTTTTTTATAACTGAATGTAATTTTGAGATAAGACTTGATTTTTCATGACAAGGCAAATTTCAATACATAAGGATTCTTCTTGAGGCTTTGAAAAGTATGCAAATAAAAATCTCATATAGATTCAAGAATGTCTTGGATTCCTGTCCATCTTCCTGACAGCGAGCATTTCCCCAAGGGATTTCTGACTTCATTAAATAGAAGAGGACTTCTTTCTGTCTTTCTTTCTTTTTTTCAAAAATAAGAAAGAACAAGAAAATTGTTGATGTAGGATGGGAAAAAAAGACCCAAATAAACAAGAATATTTTTCCTTTTTATTTCATAAGATCATCAGCTTATCATAAGATAACAAGAAGAATATTCACTTCCAATTCGAATGTGTTGGTCCATATGTTTGGATGAATGGAGCTACGTGTTTGCGTGTGTGTGGAAATATACATAGATAGATATAGATATCTATATAGGTATGTATAAGTTCTATCAAAGAAATACTTACAAGGAAATCAATCGTATGCAGTCATGGATATATCTGTGTAGGCATGTGGAGATGGATGCATATCTATACACACACTCTATTTATCTATGTATATTTTTACCGCAATGTTTTTCAATATTTATACATCAGTATCTTGGCATCACTTTCCCTTTTCATCTATCCATTTCAATGTTCTCATATCTATGAGTATAAATACTTTTATATATATATATGTGTATACATACATACGTATATATATATATATATATATATATATATATATATATATATATATATATATATATATATATATATATGAGTAAATGTATTTATATTTATGTAAATAAGGAATATGTGCTCACACGCATTTATATTTAATAATGTCTGTTCATAAATGCTGACGGCATATTTTAGCATTTACTTACATTTGTTATGTATATATATATATAAAAGTTTTATGAATATTAGACATATGTATAGATATGTACATACTTATGCAGTGTTTACATACATGAGATACTATGTATGTATGTACATATGGATTATAAATTGCGTTATATCACATAGAAACTTATTTAAGATGATCTCCCGTTGTTACACGGACAATATATCACTCACCCTAGACAACATAAAAGTTTTCTATTTTATATATTTGATTTATAATTCATACTGTAGGACCAGATATGTCCATTTCTTGATACTCGTATGTACATATGTAAATACATGTGTATTCCAGGATAAAGATGATTATATATCTTCATTGAAACAAAAACCAAAGATATCAATATGTGAGATCAGAAAAACTTGGTCTTATAGATTCTACCTCTTGATATATCTTGGTGACCACTGATTAAACATGTATACTTTAAACTTAAAGTTATGTATGTAGGAAGGATACATGTTGTTTACTTGCATATAATCGCAAATTCTCTTGGTGAATAGATATTATCTGAGGTGGAGCTCACTATGTTGCTTTTTTTCTCTCTGTTCCAAATCTCTTCATTGTACTATTTGCTCATGGAACTTCCATAAACAGGCTGTAAAGAAATGATTTAAATATTGATTACTGTTGATACTAAGCTCAGTTTAGTACAGCTCAAAACTGAAATTGTGTTATACTGACCTTCCAAACGAGGATTTTATACCTGCCTTGAAAATAAGCTATACAAAAGTCTGCCACCAAGCAGGCGAATGTTTTATCATTATTCTCCTTTCCTATTAAATGCTATTTCTCAAAATACCTTGACATTTGTGGCCCTTTCTTCACATATCTTCAGACAGTTCAACAAAGTTTGCAATAGAGATTACAAAGTTCTGCAAGTTGGGTGCTTTCATCCGAATTAAAATGGTATTTAATCATATATATTCAAGTGAGAATTTAACTATATATCTTTGAGTGAGCATTTAACCATACATCTTTGAGTTAGTATTTTGCCATATATCTTTCTGTGGGTATTTAACATTTGGGACCAACAATGATATACATACATCTTCAAGTGGGTATCTAACCATATATCTTTGAATGAGCATTCAACCATATATCATCAAGTATTTAGCCATATATCTTTGAGCTGGTTTTCAGCCTTTGAGACATACAATGATGTACAAGGGACTGTGTGCTGTCTAGGGAAAAGATTGATGCCCCGGTAAGTTGAACTCTACTATTCTCTTCATTAATGGGCAAATAAAACTTATATATTTTTCAATCCAATCTATTCTATAGCCTCAGTACATCTGAAGAGGGACATAGAATGGATTGACTGAAATGTTGTGTTAACTACATAAACAAGAAGCTGGGAATGAGCCAAACCAGTCAGTATATCAGCCATCATTTCTTTTCTGTTTGTTAACCATTTCTGGAGTTGAAAGATGTGCAATATTTATGGATTTTATACCCAAGAAGGGTTGTGGAATCAATTGGCCGAAACGTAGTTTTAACAACAAAAGTAACACAAAAATAGTCTGAAAAATTCTTTAAATGTTAATGTTAATTACCCTTTCTGAAAGCCAGAGATAGCATTTTGATATATGAAGGGTTCTGAATAGTGTTCTTTACTGCAAGTCCTTGCGGAAACCTCTACAGAATTACGACCTTTAAACATTACTCACTTCTTTACAAATATAGAACTGACGAAATGATGAACTTATGTATGTAGTGTAGAAGTGCTAAAACCAAATTGGTAGGCGCCATTCTGTGGAGCCAAGATGAAACACCCTGACAACCAATCTCTTTTATTGATTGCTTACAGTATTGCAGCACTTAACAACTGACAATGAACAGGTTCCCTGTTGAGTTTAAATGATAATGCTGATCGCAAGTATTACCATTCAACAACCGACTGGAAAGAGATATATAACCTTTTAGCACCCAATATGTTACCATATTACATTACAGAGATTATACACTACAATTCAGCTACAAGCACTTATACGTATGTCTGCCTTGTGACAGAGTTAGTTTTGTATATCCCCATCAGTGACGGAGGTTGGTGTTTGAGCCCAGGTAAAGGCCAGGGATTTGAATACTGATTCCCTGGGCAAGTAAGCTCTCTCTACACAGTACAATCTTCCTGCCCTGAATTTCACTTATTTCGCATTTCCTTATAGCAAAAGAATTTGTGTACATATATATATATATATATATATATATATATATATATATATATATATATATACATACATATATATGTATACTTTCTTTAGATTAGAGATGTTTCTTTTCACTAATTTAAAATAAATATTACTCTATATTGTACATATATACTATATACATTGAGCACTTTTAATCTAATAGACATTATTTAATTCTAAAATTCCAACTGCGCCGCATTACTTTATTGAAATTATTTTAAAATAAGATAGTATTATTGATATTATACACACACACATATATATATATATATATATACATATATATATATATATATATATATATATATATATATATATATATATATATATATATATATATATATATATATATATATATAATAGAGGGGTACTAGTTTTCCACAAGAGGGGTCCAATAAGTGACAGCGATAAATAAGAAGTAAAGAATGGTAAATAACTGATGATCCCTGAAAGAAAATTTCACTTATAGTACTATAAGGACAAATTCTGTGTGAAAATAAAAGAAAAATCCTTTTGAACATATTCTGATTTGCCTAACATGAATCAAATAAATTAATAAACAGAAACCAAAAAATTCTGAGTGTAAGATCTTTAGTTAAAGTTTAACAAGTAACATCTTGAATATGTGGAGACTAAAAAACTTTTATACCAAGAGAAGAAATTTTTTTCGCCAACATCTTTAGTGCATAAAGCTATAAAACTTCCCAGTCTATATGTATGTGTATGTGCACGTGTGTGTTTGTGTATTCAATCATACACACATTCAACCATTAACATTTGTATAATTTACATTATTTGATAAACTTATATACATGAATGTATAATTGTATGTGTGTAATAATATGTATGCACACACACATTTAAACATACATATGCATACATATTCTACACACACTGCATTCATAAGATTATGTGTGCATCTGAGTGTGAAAGAATTCTGTTAAATTATTCTTGTCAGGAAATGATTGTAATCTTTAATTATACGCACCAACCATATTAAATCATATTATTAAAAAGATGGATAAGTAATTATAGGCGTGTCAATAGATTTAATTAATCTTTCTTTTCCTTGCGATACTAACAACAATAATTATGGTAATGATACTAGTAATAACAGTCACATCATTAAAAAAATTATCATTATAATCAATATTGATAAAAAAAGAATACAGGCAGGAAATTCATATGAATAAAAAAAAATATGGAAAAATTAAGAATAATATTTTTTTTTGTAATGATAATTATTGACTGCTCTGAAAGAAGTGTTATGTAGTAAAACTCTGAAAAAATTACTCTAATTTGTTACACATAAATTTATTAATTTATTTTAAAGTAATATTTATCATTTTCAATCAGAAATTTTCTTCAAGAGCAACTGATAGATTCAAGTTATAAATTTTTTTCAGCAAAGTAATTTTTCAAAGTTGGTCCAAAGAAACGCTTTTTTCAATATGCACAAACAAATGGTATCTGCACAAACCTTCAGCTTTTAACATCAAGCTGTGGTTACATAATTAATTAATTAATTAATTAATTGATTAATTGATAATCAATTGACAACTTTCAAATCTCTTTACCATGGTTGAGGTGGGCTGAACCAGAAAACATTCATGATTACACTACACATTGATATTAATATTATACAAGAAGAACTTCAAGGGGGGAAAAAGTGACATTTTTCACATCCTTTTGACTTAGGACAAAAAGTACAAAAACTAAACCAACCTCAAAAAATTTACTTACTTTGATAAAAGGCCTCAATTTCTACGGCAGAAAAAGTAGGAGTGAAAAATGTCACTTTTTTCCTCCTTGAAGTTCCTCTCATATACTGGATGAATCAATTCTCAGTGTTTTCCTAACTCAGTCTGAAAAATCCAATTATCTTCTTGAAATAATTCACCAGATGCCTGTCTGTCATTGCATAACTAAAGAATGGCTAGAGCTATGGCTACCAAATTTTCTGTGGCTACTAATGGGACTCTGGAGCATGTTCTTAGCATATAACTAACTTATAGTAACAAATCATTTCAAACTTAAGGCTAATGTTAGACCCATCTGGTCAGCTTTGTGGGAATCACTCTCAAACTGCAAAGTTAGTTGTGTTGGTATTTTGATGGCATGAAAAAGTAATTGCCCAATAAATACTCGAAAATTTGGGAAATTCACAAACTTTTAAAAGGGGCTCAGTTTACAATGAATGTATAATGTAACCATGGATGCCGATTGGATCAGCTCTCCTCTACTTAAGCAAGGAGGATAGAAAGTTGGAATCTTATAGACAATTGATCAATTAATGTACTATGGTTTTACGTAATCACAAGGAGTCTATGAAATTCAAAGGAATCACCATACCCAAGCCAGAAGATTAAATCTATTCATTGTCAACAAAGAAAAGAAGATCTGTTAAGTTCTGGGTAGTTCCAGCAGACTGACAGATTGTAATTGAAAAAAAATCAAAAATATGGATGAATATCTAAACACTGCTGGAAATCTAAAAGCATTTTGTGAAATGGTGGTTAGTGATTATAATGTCTATAGTTATTTGGGAGCGATTAGATTTTGTAAAAACCTTATTCAATTGCTAACCAGCTCATCCCACCTGTATCATATTGTAAATCAGAACAAGTTGAATAAAAAAGAAAAAGAAATATCAAACGGAAGCAAACAGATTTTGTATGAAGAACTGATAAAAGTAATTGTCTTGACTGACATAAAGTTGATTAGTGTATTTATACCTGTATGTGTAGCATATGTTTGTGTATGTGAGTCTTTATATGTATATGTGTGTGTGTGTGTGATTATGTAGAATATACATGTATAAATATATATCTATGTGCATCTATTATACATAAAAACATGTGTAAACAGTATATATAAATATAGATATACTTGTATGTATTCAGATACACATACACACACACATATATGAATATGTATATATATATATATATATATATATATATATATATATATATATACAAAATGAGTAAATGAACCATTTGAATATCTTTTTGAAGTGAAACAGAATCTTTACTCATTTCTATAACTGCTCTACAAATGGTGTTGAGCTCTTTTTTGAACTAAGATCTACTTAATACAATAATACATATACACACATTTGTTGTATATCTTATTAGCGTTCTCATATATATATATATGTATACATATGTGTGTGTGTATGTATTTATATTGAAAAGGGACTTGTGATTGATATTCTTGAGAGTATGTTTATGAATGTCAACTGATATTATCTGCAAAACATACCAGTTGAGTCACTTTGCAAATGTTCCTACTTTTTCAACTGATATCTCTCAAGTATTGGTACTGTCCTCTGTTCAAATATACCCCACAAATGGTGATCAGGCTGTCTGAGGGGAGTCAGGATATCTTTTTAAATTGACATTTTTTTCCATCTTCAAAGGCTCGACTTCCTCTTGGATTGTATGATCTGCTAAATTTTCCCACACGATACTTTGTCACTTTTACCATCTTTGAGACTGTTGAATTTTTCAATTACTTCTCTCACGACCAAGGAAACCTCATAATGCCGTTGAAGAAAACAATATACATCCTTGGATTTTTTTCAGTCTGATAACATTATTCATTCTAACATTTCATTAGGCTAAAAATTTCATTGAAATAATCTAGTGCCTTTTTTCTGTCTTACTTTTGGTTATTGAATCTCATTCAAAACGATTTAGAATTGTGAATGAAAACTCTATGAATGTTATCAAATGACTTTTTTGGGATGGAATTTTAAAACATTGAATCTCATCTGATAAAATTCCATAATAAACATGTCAGTAAGGTTTCCTGCTATATGTCATCCACACGGAACCTGCTGACAGGATATCTCAAGAAATTTCTTTGTCCCCAAGTGTCAGATGAGACGTTGCAGTAGTTGTAAAGCACTGTAAATAACATTTCTTATTCTGCTATCAGAATGTTATATGCACTAGTTTTGGCTACAATATTGGCGTAGTCATATACATAACAAATAGTGTTATTCAATTTTCCTTTTTTGGTAAAAAAACTCCGGTCATATTTTCACAAGGTGTCAGTATTCATGACTACTGCTGGCAATTATGATTTACTCTGGCAGTGATTCAAGGTAGAGATTCAAGATAATTCTTTGTTAGTGATAAAGGCAGTAAAAGCAATGATTGTCCTGGAGCAACTGACATGATATTTTACTGATATTATATCCACAAGTGTCCACAGCCACTTTTCCAGATTGATAGATATTTCCAGGGCTGGGGCAAAAGGATATATTCGGAATATATCTTGGCAGCAACCCTGTAACCAGGTAAGTATAATACTATCTTTTTATGTAAGTACATTCAGTTGGGGTTACATCAAACAATAGTACAATGCCATTATCTCTGCTGACTCTAAGAATCTACTTTCTGAACCCTTTCACCCTAGGTTAGAAAGGCTGATCAAGTGGATGCCCATTATTATATCACACATTGATATCGGTAGTATTGGAACTCTAAAGGGGAAAAATATGACATTTTTCACCAAAGCTTCTTCTTTTTTTTTTTATTCCTGACTGGGGACAAGAAAGCCAAAAAAAAGTTTCCCCAGTCTCAAGTGATTTATTTAGCGAGGTATAAGGCCACAAATATCTGGTTAATTTTATTCAAATTCTTTCAATGAATTTGAATGATAAACTTTTGACTTCAAAAATTATAAAAATAATCTTTCGACAATAAAATTAATGTTGAGACATGGACTCTTCTTCCAAGTAAATCTCATACGTGAAATTTCAATACAGATATTTTTTTAAATTATATTCTAGTCCATGGCATGTCACTTTGCTGACGGCTATCATGTGTCCGTCGACAGGCTCACCTGATGGCTTCTACTGATACTATAAGTGTAACAGACATGATAAGAAGGTAGAGGGAGGAGAAAGTTAAATAATTTGTTGAAAGAGTTGGTAGGGAGAGGGGAAAAAAGAAAGTTAGGTAAATTAATGAGAGGCCAGCAAAGGAGATGGGCTGATGGCTGCCACTGATACAATAAGAGTGACACACACGGCCCTTATTTATATGTATATATATATATATATATATATATATATATATATATATATATATATATGTATATGATGATTTTCAACATGATAGCATTAAATAACTCATACTTGAAAAGAAAAGTATATGAAGCCAGGAAAATAATGGTGCAGTGTTGGGGTTCACATATTTGGAAAAGGTGGACCGATATAATCTGCAAAATCAACTGTCACTTTGGTAAATGCCAGAAAGGATTGCCATATTCTCTGACCCACCCATCCCAAAGAAAATATCACCATCAACATACCAAACTAAGCCAATAGGATGCAGAAAATATATGGAACTGACCTCCAAGATAGATATTCAATTTCAAAGGGATGGCTTCCTCTTAGATCATGTGATGTGCCAAAAAATCTACCATATAACATTTCTTTGCTGACACAGATAGATTATTAAAACATTTTGTTGTACTTTTTTTTTCCCCTTTATTTTCCCTAAATCTCTGCTGTCAAAATAACAAATGTTATTTGCAGTAGTTTTACCTCCAATATTGGCATAGTCATGTACATACTTAATAGCCATTTATTTGACTACCTTCTCTAGAGAATCATAGGGGCAGCCAATAAGAAAAAGAAAAGTGTACCCACTTCCTTGTAGAGGGTGAGGGTTCGTTGGTATAAGGCCAAAGTGTTTCAATACTAACAGGTTTTATCTTTGGTAATTTACAGGGAAGCAAAAACAAGAGTATGGAGTGCCTGTCAGACAAAAATCTGCCCTTCTCCCACAGGAGTGCCATCTGAGCTGGTGGTGCTGTCATTGTCTTGGTGTATTGGGAGTCGTTTATCATATCATGTAACAAACAGTTTTTTGTTGAGTTGCGCAACAAGGCTCATTACTGTGCATTTAAAGTCTATAACAGGTTCTGAATCCCTGTTGAATAGAATCATTCTAGACATTATCTTGTTAACTAGTCTCACCTGTACAAGATGAGAACAATTCAAAAGTGAGTGTTAAACAAAATACTAATTTAATGTTTAGCATTTGATTGTTCCACTCGAAATGTCATTTCTTTTACGCAATGGAGATTGATGCTAAAAGCGAAAAATCTACTAACGTAATTGCAGTATTCGCAAATACATATGTACATTCATGTACACAGGTCTCTGCCGTTATAACATGGCTGTTGGGGTCCAAGAAAGCCAACACCATGTTATACTTAGGTCATGATCAATTTAGCTATTTTAGAACTAGATCTTGCTATTTTCGTGCTAAATGAAGCTATCTTGAGGCTAGATTAATGTATTGGGTACTACAACACACAGCATTAGGATGAACCTCATTATTATGGGGAAAAAGGGATATATATATATATATATATATATATATATATATATATATATATATGAAATGAAGATTTTTTCAATGGCTCATTACAGCTTGCGCATTCTATTTCACTTACAAAAAAATTTTGAATCATTTTTACTTAGTGAAACAGAATGTACAATCTGAAATGAGGCATTGAAAAAAATCTCTACTCATTTTATAACTGCTCTACTAATGGTATTGAGCACTTTTTTCATCTAAGATATACTTGATACATTAATATAAATACACATATTTGTTGTATATTTTAATATTGTTCTCAATGGTAAATGCAACACTACGCTGGAGCGGCTACCCCATCAATCACAGGTTCGAATTCTGCAGCAGCCCCATTTTCTTTGATTGTTTTTTCGATTTACAAATGATACATCCACCGTGTTATAACAGGAGGTCGTTTCAAAATAATATAACATAATTTATGATTATTTCTGTTGGATTATTTATCCATTTCTTGATGATATATACATATATACATGTATGTAGGTGAAATATATACCAAAAGTCGTACATAAATCAAAAACTTCACTCCAACTGTGCTCAATACTGTGAGAAGAGACAATGTATAATTCTATCTGAGAAGCTGAGTGAAGCAAAACGAGGGTATACCATTGTCATAGACAAAATTATGTATTTAAGCAGTATATATAGTTTTTTTTTTCTCTATTTTTCTAAATTTTCTCATTTTTCTTGATAATCTTTTCTTTTTTTATTTTCTTTCCTTGTTTCCTCTTCACCATCATCTTAGCTTAGCACAGGGACACAGCAGTTGTGCACCTAGTGAGAATCAAACTCACTGCATTAGCTAATCACCTACCATACAAGCTCGCTAAAGATAGCCTCAACCTAGATGCCACCTTCTTGGTCTTATTATTAATTTACATACATCTTTTTCTTATCTCTATTCTTCATACTATTTTGATTACTTGTTGCAGTAATAACATATTCCAAAATTCTTTGTTACACAATGTCTTTTTCTTTCGCTATTTTTGCCTTGTATGTTTCTCATCTTTTTTGCTATGAATTTGAATAAGAAAGATATCAACATGAGTCTCACCATTAAAATTGTTTTTCTGATAGAGACTGCTTTGTGCTGGACTGTTTCTGTTGTATGAACTCAATTCTTAACACCAGCCTTTGGACTCCGGGACCCAAATGTGCATACAGACCTAATTGCAAATTCTTGCCAATATTGTTCGATCACTTATTCATGAGGAAAGTACAACGATTTTCCTGATGGAGCTTTTTCCCTCTTCTTTCAGACATTCTTCAGAAACCCTCAACCAAAACTGTCACCCAAACTGCCAACATGGGTTTCTTCAGTTTTTAAGTGAGTCTGGCTAGCTATGTATGTTTCGTATGTACAGGCCTCACCACTTGAGATAGAGGGCAGAACATCTAGATATTTGCTTCCTTATCATATCTAGAAGAAATGTCTTTTGTTTTTGAAAATTCAAATCCCTGAATAGGTTTTCAGTGGCGCACTCTAATCTTTTAATTGATCATCCACAACACAGCATGCTGCCAAAAAATATGGTCATAAGAGGGTTTCTATTGAGTGACCAACCAAACCTGTATTTTATTCCTTATTTCAATATTTATGAGCCATTTTAATCGTACATCCTATTGTAAATGTTTCTTTTTGGAAATTTGTAAAAGCCTCAACGGTCTCTGCATAGAGACCTTTTCCAGCTTTTCTCTACAGTTTTTCTGGAACATAATATTAAGAATGAGAATCTTATAAAGTTCTTTTGGAACTTAGAATTAAAAAACTTTCAAATAGCCATTCTAATATAGCCATTTCCAGACAACAAAAATTCCTTAGCATATATGAATATATATTTATGTATACACATTATACATAACACAATAATTAACGCTCCCCTCTTCAGGGTTGAGCACTCTTTAGGTGAGGTAACTCATTCATTGTAAACTTATGCAATGCTCTTCCATAGGAATAGAGCACTCTGGTTGATGGGGAATATACGAAAAAATAAATATATATAGCTTATATTCAACCTTACTGACCGTCCAGTTCCACAGCGCAGATGTAGGATACCAGCCTTCAGGTCTGAAGCAAAGGTTTCAATCCTGCCTCGTGGTGCTGGATGGGATAACGGATAGTTTATAACCACACTGAAGAGTTGCAATACAATGAAACAGCTGTCTGTGGATGACACAATAATATATATATATATATATATATGTTTGTGTGTATATCTATCTATATATATATATATATATCATCATCATCATCATCAGTCTTTTAACATCCGTTATATATTTACATATGCATCCCTATATATCCGTACACAGGAATACATACAATTCCACCTACCTACAGTGTGGGTATATATATTCCATGGTAATTTTTCTGATGATTTTCCAATCTAGAATGTTACTGCTTGCATGTTTTATTTTACATTTCTCAGAGAACCATATCTTTCTTCCTAATCAAAAAATAAGGCACTTAGAAATATTTTGAGAAAAAAATTACGAAAAGTGTTTTCTTTTTTTTTTTCAATTCATTGAGGATTTTGTAGTCGATTCACATTATATCAGAAGGTCATACACACCTCTCATTCCATGTGTCACGTCAACTTCTCTGAGACATCACCATTTCAAGTAATTCCTTCCAGATTTTATGTTCTTGTCAGAATTTTTTTTTCTTCCATCACCACAATCGTAATCTGAAGTTAAACTCATTCACAAGTGAACATGAAATTTTTTTTTCATTTTCCCATTATTGTTGCTTCTGGTAGGTAAGTTTTTTGGCATAGTGTGGGGGTGGGAAAGCACATTTTCTGTGGTTTTATATTTATTGGTTATATATATATGTATGTATGTATGTATGTGTATATATATATATATATATATATATATATATATATATATATATATATATATATACATACATACACATATATATAATGAATAAATGTAAACCATATGTTTTATATATATATATATACATATATATAAATAAAGGGGATTTGAAGAGGTTCTTTTGTTTTGGAATTTCAATGCATTCTGGGTAATTTGTCTTCCTAATGACAGTTGATACTAATTTACTGCCTTGAGATAAAATAACATGAAAAAAATTAGACAATGACTTAAATTGCTTTTGTCGCCATAATTTTTTTTTCACTTTTTGCATTACACATGTGTGTGTATACTTATAGGTATGTCACTTGTAGTCATTATGTTCCAAAGATGTTGTGAATAAACACTGAAATATTAACAAAACTATCCCTGACTCTAATCAAATATGGATTATCTACAAGCACATTTTTCAGAGGTTTTTGAACTTCAGAAAAAAATTTTTCCATTTAAGCAAAACCCACATTAATAATTACTACCATCTTATTTCTTTTGCTTTTTATCACAAGGCTTTGGATCAACCTCCCTAACATTCACCAGACCTCCCTATTAGGAACATCAGTGTCCGGTGATTATCTGACATTCTTGCAACATGTCCAGCCAATTCCCATTTGAGTTTGAGATTTTGTGTTTGAACCAATACATCCTAAGAATTTTCACCTATGGAGCTGAAACATGGAACCGAACCAAAAGATTGACCCTCAAACTGAGAACCATGCCACGTACACATGAGAGAATCATGCTCAACTTCACATGAAGAGATCATAAGAGCGCAGAATGTTAGAGAAAGGATAGGTGTCCAAGACATCATAGAAATCGGGAGAAAACTCTGATGGAAACAGGCTTTATTGTTACTATTATTTCATTACCAGTTTTACCTCCATCTTATTATTGTTGCTTTTCCCAATATTCTGGGTCAACTCATTTTTTGACTATTAGATTAAACAGCAAAAGCTGAATTCCTAGAAGACTTGAATTGGCATCCCATTCCTCAGGAGTCTGTCTTTCGTGGATTCTTCACTTCGGCTCCGAAAGCCTCAATGATTAAGCTTTAGCAGCTGAAGAGTGCATTGAACCAGAAGTTGGTGATAAAGTCACAATAATAGGATGGAATAAAAGTCATGATAGTTATAGAAAGTATGTGGCCTTCGGATTGTTGAAGAGTAAGTGTAATTGAGGATGTCAATGTGAAAGTATCAATGAATGAGGTTACCTGAAATAACAATGGACAATTAATATTCAAAGAGTTTTTGGGATCATTGAATTGACTTCATCTAATTGATTGCACTGTTAACACAACGTTTCAGCCGATTCATTCAATGGCTTCCTTCACACGGTAAACCAAATTTTTTCCAATGGTAGAGACATTATTTCATAGGATTCTAGTGATATCTCTTTTTTTCCTAATTAGACCTGGATTTCCATACCTTGTCCCTGTTCAAAAGCTGCATCAGGTTAAACAGCAAATATCACCTAAGTTAAATATCATAGCATTGCTACCATTGAAAAAATTCTGTTAACCACCTGAAGAAGGCTGTAGAATGGAATGTATTGTTAACAACACCAACAAGAAGGTGTTCAATCATTCAGAAAACCCTTTGAATGTTAATGTAACTTCCCAAAAACATAGAAAATTTCTTCTGTTATGAAATCAGTCTGGCTGACTGGCTATGCATAATGTTTACAAGTGAAGCTTGAGGTCTAAAAATTTGAACATTTACTTGTTATTATTTGCTGATTAACTATTTTTTCTGGTTTTTGAAAATTCTCCCCTAGTTGTGGGTTCAGTTTGCAATGTAAATTTCTGCTAAATTGATCCTTTAGTTTGTCTCCAATAGCATTCACGCTTATGTTTTGAAAAGACCTTCTCAGTGAACACTGCCAAACAAAAGGCGAGGGAAGTAACTTATTCATTGATTACCCCAATTTCCGATTTGATCATTGATCACCCCAACATGCTGCCAAAAGACATTGGTCATGTGACGATTTCTATTAAGTGACTAAACAGACCTGTTTTGATAAAAGTTTAGATGAAACATTTCTAAAGCATTATTATTTTATCTCCACTCTATCTTATCCTTGATGACTGTCAAGGTTGACTATAGAGGTAAGAGCATTGAGGGAAGTGTATGTGCAAAATTTCAAGTTTCCACTGGATGGTTAGGACTGAGAATAGTATAGAAGAAAGAAAAAGAAAAAGAATTGTAGTAAAGATAAAAAAGAAAGAAAAGGTAATAAGTTTTTATGAAAAGAAACTGTTTAGCAACATCAGATGATTCAATTTAGCATTCATAACTTTCCATTTCCTCTTTTTCTCTCTATTACTCTCTCTTTTTTCCTTTCTCTCTCTTTCTTTTTCTCTTTCTTTCTCTCATTCTTTTTCCCTTTCATTCCATATCTCCTCCTCCTTTTTTTCTTTCTTTCTATATTCCTTTCGCTGAATGATGACGTTTGAATAGAGTCCTTCTCTCTTTTTCCCTACTCTCTCTATCCATCGTTTCAAACTTTTCACTTTTTAGACTCGATGGGAAGTCTGAACTTGTCATTGTTGTTAGATTAGGAGAATAAAGTCAACTCGGTAGGAGTTCGACAATAAATCGGCTCAGCTGAAATTTGAACTCTGTTTGCTGGTTCTTTCTTTCCGCGACGATAATTGTTACAACACCCTACGAATCACATATGCTTACATTACATACATTGCTGTATTTGTAAATAGTTGAATACCTCTAAACACTATTATTTATGCCTAGAGTTTCAAGTAACTAGTTTCTTGATATGGCATGGCATGGTACAAGTATTGTCTTCTATTTGATACAGACAGATGGCCTACATTCTGTCTTGAACTGTTATAAATGAAGTATTGATGATTATGCAACTATTCCTTACCTTTACTGCCTCCATGTTCCAAATTCTATTACTCTGCCAAAATTATGGCCTGCAACATACATTTCTGCCAACTTGCCCATTTTTTTTTCCTCTGCGGTGCTTGGAATCATTGTATCGACAAGATGGTTTGTGGTGCCATTGATAGGTGGCAGACAAGAGTTGGAAATATTTTATCTATATGAGGCCTTTTTTCTTTTTCTTTCTTTTTATATGTCTGGGCTGTCTCTCTATAAAAGTAGCATCAACAATAAACTATGTTCTGACTGTTAAGAGGTATTGATTCTGGCACAGGGTGGGTATACAGATTAATTTTTGATCAGGGCTCACTCTGTTGTATTTCAGAATGGCTTGACACTTATGAATTTTGGATTCTATCAAAATTCATTTTGGACAGAATTTCTTTTTTGTTATTAATAAGTAAGTATGAAACCAAAAACGTTTTTCAGATCAGAAATGCGATTGGGAAATTGTTAAATATTTTGTAAAATTGTTCCTGAGCAGCATTTAATGAAGTACTCGAAAGAAAAAAGGTTATGAGCAATAAATCTCTTTGTCATTGTCGTAGCTTGTATGCCTCATATAGTAATGAAATGAAAAAAATTTAGAGATACATTAAGTATAAACAAACAGCAATAAAGCAGTCAAAAGACAGAGTGTACTTTTATCATATACTGTTTTTTTATGCATAAGATGCACTTTTTTTCCAGAAGAAAAGAAGCCCAAAATAATTCTGCATCTTATCAATCAAAAATCATATATGTGTCTTGTTCCGCAATGTTTAAAGAGTTTTCTTTCTATTTGAAAGTCGAAGAGTGTATTATAATAGATGGTGTAATGGTTAGCATATCTGCCTGACACAGGAGGTCATGGGTTTAATTCTCTGTATGAGCGGAGAGCTAGCTCTGCCAAAGGCTTGCCATCCTAGTGTGATTCTTCACTTGATTTAATGCATCCTCCCAATAGTCACTTATGGAGCTGAAACATGGAACCTAACCAAGAGACAAACCAGCAAATTGAGAACCATGCAACGTGCACATGAAAGAATTATGCTGGGCCTCACATGGAGAGACCACAAGATAGCACAGTACATTCGAGAAAAGACAAGAGTTAGGGAAATCATAGAATCGATTAAAAATCTCAAATGGCGGTGGGCTGGCCATGTTGCAAGAATGGTAGACAACCGATGGACATCACGACTCACAACATGGATCCCCCGAGATCACATGGGCAACTGAGGCCGGCAGAATATTAGATGGAGAGACGAACTAGACAAGTTCAGGAAGTACTGGCTCCGCAATGCCCATGATAAAGAAGTGTGGCAAATCCTGGGGAAGGTCTATGTCCAACGACGGACATTAAAAGACTGATGATGATGATTATGATGTTGAGCAGGGAGCAAGGAAAACTTTTCATAGGATAAAAATCCCTGTGTACTCAGTAGCAAATTGAGTACACTCCTAGAGGGAAGGCATGTATTGACGGTCTCACAGTTGTATCTTCTCCAGGGCAAAAAGTGAGCATGTCTTTAACCATCTTCAAGGATGTCGGGCCAACTTGGAAGGTAATGGCTATCTGAAACCCCAAATGAGTTACGCATTTGGTAACATAGCAGATTACGCGTGTATAATAGATTATAATTGACTAAAAAAATGATTTAAATGATCAGAGATGTAAATAGGAAACAAAATCAAAATGGCCTCTCTTACTTATCATTTCAACAAAATAAAATCATCACTTCTTATTGACCTCCAGTTTTATAATTTAAGCCTGGCTGAATTTATAAGAAGTATGCTCATCTAAAAGGGTTTAGTGTACAAAAGATTCGGATGGTTTGAACTGAATGTTTTCTTGGGATGGACGTATACTAATGGAGAATGCCAGACCAGAAAATACAGTATTCCTTGTTTCACAAAAGTTCACTTCCTGCCATTTCACTTTTACAACTGTGTCTGTGAGCATCTATGCTTTATCTTGATTTATTTTGTTCATTTAATAGCAACCATCCCAAAATATCAGAAAAGCCTGAGAGCTCTCAAGGGTGTTACACGAAGCATAAAACTGGCATTGGTAGGGGAACATACAAAATTTTTTCCCGTAATGGTTATTGCTTCTTCACTTTACACCATTTTTATGAAAGATTTCTTTGGAACACTCTTCTTTTCGATAGCACTGTAAATCTGTGCTTCAAACTTTGGTCTTTTCTTTCTCAACTGAGAAACACTTACATCTATAATTGCACCAAACATATATGTAAGTACGATGTCTACTACGGTGTATTAATACTGAGTATTGCACAATCTATTTTTCTCAATCAGTTTGGAAAATAAAATAAAACAAAATTCATTGAATTAATTGGATATTTCATCATTCCATGTGCAACACAAAAAATATTGGTTGCATTGAACTTCAGTCGATTTTTTTTTAAATTTGAAGACTGATATCCCAGCATCCTTTGCGTGTCTGAGCCATCTGATTTGTTCACAGTCCAATAATCATGAAAATAGAATTTATTGCGGCCAAATTCACTGGTTACTGAACCAAATATTTAGACATTTTAATTATAGAATCATGCCTCTC
>OY735228.1:31763316-31828316 GCA_963457665.1 Thysanoteuthis rhombus | reverse complement strand
TGTTCTTGAATTTTTTTTTTAGATGGAATGTACTTTTTATTCTTTCCATAATGTAAAACATATTGTTGCGAATTTGGCATTTTTTATTATTGGCAACTGTCACAAATTCTAAGCTGCAATTTGACTTATTGTGTCAAATGAATAAGCACACCCATCCCACTAAATGATATATTTGTGCTTATATTTGTATATTAATATGATTTTTTTTCGTGAGTATGCATCTGTATATATCTATATATATACGTGAGTGTATGTGAGTTAGTATGTTTTTTCTGTAAATGCTCTAAGAGGTGTGCATATTGGCTAGTGTTTCAATGCACTAGAAGATTATTTTCTAAAATTATACAAGCCATACTTCATTCTTTATTACCTGATATAAATTGACAATCTAAGAATATTATGGATCCTGAATAGACTTTTATTTTTCTAACTTCTCAGATTTTTTCTTTCCTTTCCTTTGTTATTTTTTTCTTCTCTGCATTAAAATTTGCTGCAAGTACTTGATTCAAATTTCATTTTTACATCATGCTTTGTCTTCGTTAAAAACTGATTTCATCGCATAATAAGATTTGTTATTTTTTGCTGCATTTGATATATTTATATAACATCCTCATATGGAGAAACTATTCAACAAAATCACTTTCAAACTTTTCATTGCATAACATTATTGCACCATTTTTAACTTGATGTTATCACAGTTTAGTGCAATATATTTTTGATTACATAATATTAAGCGATATTTAAAAATTATTCTAAGCCTGTTACCAGGTTACTAGCTGAACTTAGATCTGAAATTTTCACTATATTATGCTTGATGTATATGATCTATATAAAAGTGTTTAGCTAAGTGCATTGGCAAGGAAAGAGATTATGTTTGAAAAATAGATATTTATTATGAAAAATATGATTTTTTCATCACTAGGCTGCAGATTTATTGATGCACAGGATTGGAAAGAAATGTTTTTTCGCAGTTGAGCCATAAATCTATACAAGCAAATGCTATTAACTGAGCAGTTAGATGACTATTGTTGATCTTGAAAGATAAAGAGTTAACTCCCCTGAGTCTAGCATAGGTCAGAAGATGCCATTAGGATATCTATAAATACAATATTATGCACTAAATAAATGCAGTCATGTCCTCGGAGTCAATTGAGATTTCATCATTCTGAAGCTATGAAAGAAAAGACGATGACTGACCTTTCAACTCAGAAGATCCTCCAAGTGAATAAACAGAAAACACTGGATGACTACTTAGCCTCTGAGTGAAATTGTCCGTTCATTAATGATATTGATTGTCAAGAGCCAATGCTTATTGCTGATTTCACGAAAGTAGCCTCCAAAGAGAGACAAGAGATATAGCAAGAGAATAAAAGTTTCAGGCAGTTAAGTGGAAGGCCAAACAAAACATGCTGGTACCTACATTGCCTTGCATTGGCAGTAATTACTCTAAAGACAACTGGTCCCTGAAGATGGCAGTATTTAAACACATCGTATCCCCAGTAATTGACTTGAAAGGACAGTATCAAACACAGTTGTCCGATAGCTAATCAACTAGAAATAAGTTTCGTTTTGGTGCAATTAATTGCATTCACTGGCTTGGAATAGCGTTAAATGAAGAAATGGATGATATGCTTTCCATCCTCCTTGCAGCTATTATCAAGTGTCTTGTGTGTATATGTGTGAGAATCTATGTACATGTTGTGAGGTGGACTTGTTGGGTGGTTGGTTACATGATAGAATTATTAGCCATAGCTTTTCTTTGCAAACAAAGTTCAGTGAACATTCAGCCAAGGTGAGCAAGCAGTGGATTAACTTCAGTATCTGAATGATAAACACTGCTCGAAAGATGCATTCTTAATGTCAACTGCTGTTCCACTATGAACAGCACTCATAGATATTTGGTAATTACTGCTCTTATCAGGGATTTCATAAGGATAAAAACAAGCTTAACTCTTTCACTGCTATCTGCAATATATATATATTGGAGGCTGTCACACATTTGGTGAAAACATTCATCAAAATTCCTATGGGTTTCGAGCGGTTTCTTCACATTCTTTTACTCACTTTGAAAATTTAAAGAGCTCTGCTTCAAAGCTGCCGATATATAATAGGTGATCATGGTTTATTAGTCGTTTGAGGTTTTATCAAAAAGTAACGGAACCTTTTTAAATGGAAGAGTACATTGTGTCAAATGGTGGGTAAGAGATATTTCTATCAGTGAAATCATTATCTTCAAGTAGTATGGTACTTTGCTACCAGCAGAGAAACCAATGGAAAATTTACATATATATATATATATATATATATATATATATATATATATATATATATATATATATATATATATATATATGTATATGTAAAAATGTAAGCAGCAAAATTTTTCTGTGAACCGCTGGAAATATTTTCTCTGAAAAAATTGGCTGGCACCCGTCAAAGTGCATCAAAACATGCCCATGGAATAATAGGAAATTTTGAGATGTAACACATACTTTCTCTTTAATTTTTTTCTTTCTCCTTCCAATTGTCATTTTCATCAACATTCTGTCATATCACTTCACATCCACAATTAAAACATATATATATATATATATATATATATATATATATATATATATATATATATATATATATATATGTATGTATATATATATGTATATGTAGGATACTGTGGGCAGTCTGACTGATCTCTCTTTTGTCTCTCTATTTTTCTCTGTGTTTATACAAATCCAAATGTAATATTTTTCTTGTTCTTTGCTTCAAGCCCATGTCCAGAAGAGCAAATAAAAAGCATGCCGTGTTTGTCATTCATCTATTGATGGGATTTTTGCTTCTATTCTCTCTGTCTATGACTGACTCTCTGCTTGTCTCTGTCCCTGTCTGTCTGTGTGTGCGTCTCTGTCTCTCTCTCTCTCTCTCTCTAACTATCTATGTCAACTTCTAGGACCTTTGCTTCTATTCTCTCTCTCTCTCACTCTCTTCCATTGACTCAAAACCCCCAACCAAATATACCAGCCAAAAAAACAAAAAAAAAACCTACTGGGTCATTAATTTATCTTTCCTCCTCCTTTTTACTGAAACGTTGCCTTCTAGTGATTATGCGACTTTGGACGATCCAAATTTTTTCCTCCCCACTCCAAAATGGCAGTTTTTGTGAATAGTGCCAATTATCTGGAAGAGAAGCTGCAAATGGAGAAAGTCCGAAAATGAAAGGAGACACTGAAACATTTTCTTTCACAAATCGTGTATCCACCGGCGCCACCATTGTTGTTTCAACTCCCCCAAGAGTTTAGAATATCTTCTCCGGACATCTTCTGCAAGATTTAGGCTTGTTTGTTTGTTCACCAACTACGCTGCTAGTTATCTGGAAAAAATTTTGCCCCCCCCACCTCACTCTCAATTATGATTTCTGGTTTGTACTGTCTCTCTCTCTCCCTCATTGTCTTTTTATCCTACTTTATCTCTTATTGTCTTTCTCTTTATTTATCTATTTATTGAACTTTTCCCTTTTTTTTCTTTTCTTTTTGTCTCTTTGTACTTTTGATTTTTTTTTATTGTTTTCCATTTAATTTTTATCATCTATATTCCTTTCTCTCTCTCTCATCCTATCTACTTTCTCCTCTCTATTCCTTTCCTTTTTTTCTTTCTTTCTCCATGTCTTCCTTTCCCCCTTTCCCTCTTTTTTTACTCTTTGTCTCTCTATATAATTACTTATATAAGGAAGTGAATGAGAGACAGATATATATATATTTATATCAAATCACAGTAGCCCCACAAATGGCCAGCCAGACCAACCAGTCAAGAGCAAGAGCTTCAGATTCGTCTCTCTTTGCTCATCCATTTTTTAGATAATTATAGATAAAAAGATCTATGTTTTTTTTCAGTTATTTTTTAGATAATTAGTCTTGGTACACAAACAGGCTACGATGATTCATCTATATGAGGATATCTATCTATCTATCTATTCCTCATCATCATCATCATCATCACCACCATTACCACCACCATCCTCGTTGTCGTCGTCATCATCATCATCATCGTCGTCGTCGTCGTCGTCGTCATCACCATCATCATCATCATCATCATCATCGTCGTCGTCGTCATCAATACTCTTTCTTTCTCTCACTCTTTTCCTTATCATTCCAACAAGATGTGACATACTGATATCATACTCTCTATGAAGTTGGATGCTAATGTATTTATTTCAATCATGTCATGGGAGTGCAGGGTGGCCTAGCTGATGATGGCCCCTGCAAGCTGAATTTGAACTCAGGCTGGGACAGTTTGTGCTCACTTCACACTTATGCCCTTGGGAAATGTATCCATCTCTTCCTCAGATAGTTCAGTGAAGCGAGTGACATCACTTCAGAAAGTTGTCAACTCCAAGTCAATTTCAGATATCGCAAATGGGAACTGAGTAATATTATGAGCATGATTGGGGAGATCTGAAGCTGTAGTCAGCGTAGGGACACCACTTACTTTAATCGTGGCTTTATTGAATATACTTGACAGCACTAAGTTTGTTTTTTTTTGTCTTGGTTGCTGAGGACTTTATAAGGAAGCCAATAATTATCAATAACTTAGAATTAAAGAATAAATTAATTATTAATAACTTAAAATTCAGTTCAAGTTAAGAATTTTATTTTATTTTTATTTATAAACCAACATAAACAGATAAACGATGCAACAAATTTTACTTATTTATTCATTTTCAATTAAAAGATTCTTTTTGATTCTCTTCTATTTTTTCTTCTCAAAAACTGACTCCATCTTGTCTTTCAATAATAATTTTGCTTGGAGATTTTTGAAGAAGTTATTTATTATAATCTCCTATTCTGCTTTTTTTGTTTCTTAGTTATTTATGGAGATTGTGGATGCATTAATATTCTAGGCACAGCACTATCTTTAAAGAAGATTTGGGGAGGTGGAGAGTTTATTAGTTGCTTTTTTTTCCATCAAAATGTAATCCCCCATTTTTCTTTTTCCTTTTTTTGAATTTACTCCTTCTAGAAATTTTTTTGTTGAAATTTTATTTTAGTCAGAATTATAACTTTTTTTTTCTCTATATCTTGATTTTTCACTAATTTATTGTTTTGTTTTTGTTTTCATATATATATATATATATATATATATATATATATATATGTTTATTCTTATCCCATTAATTGTATAGCTCATCATTTTTCAAGATATGCAGAACTAAAACTCTGCTTTTTAGTTACCAACTAAAAATATAATTTCTCTCTGCATTCCTTTTCTCTCTTTTCTTTCAAATTTCGTTTTTATCTGTTATTTTGGGGAGTGAAAGAACTTTTCAAACTTTTATTTATCTATTCTTTTTGTTTGAAAATTCTTTTTAGAAAATCATAATTCTATTAGTTTCATTGAATCATTTTTATTAGTTTTTTCAGTCATAGATCTTTGAAGCTAGATTTACCCCCCTCAAAGCATGTACAGACAACAGAGTCTAACCCTTCCCTACTTGAACCAGATAAGAGACACTCATAAACATTGAGACATGAACTTCAGAACAGCCTATACTCGTAATAAATAAGGGATGTTCATGAAATGTCCAATAACAAAATTAAAATTAGAACAGAACAAGCAATAAAATCATATTCAACAATGTACAATTAAGAAAAAGAGAAGTTTTATGCCATTGTTAGATTCTTGAAAACATTTGTGGCCATTTGGGATGTTAATCATAATAAATTTTTCAACAAACTTTAATCTAAATTGCCTTGACCATGCAGACTGCAACAAAGTATGTCTTGGCACAGTATTGTTTTAATTTGATGATTTCATAATTTGGAAAGAAACTGAATTAATTTTATACATTTTTTATTTCCGATTAGACATTTTACTGTAGTGTGGCAGCGTCATCAGATTGAAATCAAATGTTTTTTTTTCAAATATCTGATGTCCATCGTTGTTATTTTAATCCAATGAACTGTCGCACTACAGTGAAATGTATGATTGACAATAAAAAATATATATGAAAATAATTTACTCATTGGGTGAAGAAAATAGAATTTCTGTTTTTTGAAACTTCCCTCCCTGAATAGGTCTTTATTTGGGGTTCAATTAACTATGAAAGTTTATGCCAAATTGGTCCCTAAATTTGTGTCCTTGTTTGTCAGTTTTTTTAATCTTAAATCCATGATTCAAACCATACCGATAGTATTTCCATCAAAGTATCTTGATTTTACCACCATCATTTCTCAAGTTCAAAGGTAAAAAGTAGCATATATGAATGGCAATGATTCATAATTTCCCTTGGAATGCTATGCTAATTATTTTCATTATACCCGTAGCATTTAGGCTTATCCATTCTACAGCCTTCTGCAGGTGTATTGTCTGTTTGTATAGAGAGGTGCTCTTGTTTTTAATAGTGCCAAGTAAATTTTTGTCTTGTTAACAGCAACGATTGTAATGTAAGTTGCAGATGTTTTTAACTCCTTTCTGTTTAACAAAGAATTCCAAAGCATGTCCCTGTTGAGCAGTAAACGCCAAACAGAATTGAAAACAACAAAATGTATGTCATAACAATGTGGATTTCAACTCTCTGGCTTTTACGACAGAACAGGGACATTGTAGGGAATCCTTTGTTTAACAAAGAAAGGGCTTAATAACATCTGCAACCTATGTTATAAGCATTGATGCTAATAAACAAAATTCTGCTGGCAACTGTTTTCTGCTTGGCACTACAAAAAAGAACGACCCTTCTCTTCATGAACTGATAATATACCTGGAGAAGGCAGTAAAATGGAAGGGCCGAAATGTAGGAACATCAAAATTAGTAATGACTGACCTGAGTATAAGTTTAACTGATGGTTTTGAGCCTTTTTTTGTGGTTAAAAAATCTTGTCATATTCAAGGATATACAAATTAATATATTTTGATGATCTGTAAGGAAAAGAAAAGTAAGGTCTATATTTTTAAGTAGCGGCTTATTTACTAACAAATCTATAAACATTGACACTAATTTTTGATTAGTCTTATTTCTATTGCTGAAACTTGATTTTGATGTAATATTTCCTGATGCTTGTAGCATACTAAGTAGCACTAGTATTTGAAAGTTCTACTAGCATGTTCGAAATGGGAAAAAAATTCATTATTTGTTCATGAAATGTTCCATCAAATTTGAAGACCATAAGAAATTTGACTAACAAGCTGTATGAGTATATATGTATATGTATATATATATATATATATATATATATATATATATATATATATATATATATATATATATATATACATTTGTATGTTTAGAATCATATGATGTACATCTGACAGACTGTTTCATTGATCTTTTCAAATTTTCAATATGTGTGTAAATATAAATGTGTGTGTATATATATATATATATATATATCTGTGTGTATATAGATATATGTTTACATAAATGTATATATATATACTGACATATTTGCAGATGTATAAACAAAAACACTGATATACACATATATGTATACATGTGCATAAATGATAAACTGATTTCCTCTCACAAACACAATTCCAAATGCATGCATACAAGTCCTCCTAATTCATATACTCACACACGCGTGCATATATATATATATATATATATATATATATATATATATATATATATATACTGTTACTTTTATTTTTTTAAGGATATGAGTTGCAAAGATTTTTATCCTTAATTCTTTCTTTACTGGAATCATAATAGCATTGGTCTGTAGATACAAATTAAATACCATATGTCAAGCAAGATTTCAAAAGAAGTTTCTGTTTTAAGTACATTTTTTTTGTGACTACACACACACACACTCATATATATATATGTGTGTGTCTATTTGTATGTGGCTGCATGTATATGTCTTAATCTATAATGACTGTTGAATACATATATGTTTGCTTGCTTGTGCGCCATATACATGCATGTGTATATATATATATATATATATATATTTGTGTGTGTGTGTGTATGTATGTATATATATATATATATATATATATATATATATATATATATATATATACATATATATATATATAAGGCTTTTCTCTACAAATAATGAGGGAAAAAAGGATAAGAAAGAAATATGAATGTTGAGTGTCAAAACAAAAAAGTTTATCGAAAAAAAAATGGAGAGGAAGAATATAACCAGAAATGAAAGAAAAAGAGTGAAAGGGAGAGGGAGAGAAATGGTAGAATAGTTGAATGTGTTCCAAGGTAAATCGGAATGGATTATGTTATGTTTAACCGTATTTTTGCATGTGTAAATACATATACATAAACATACACATCCGTTTGATATATACAATTGCAATCTCTTTGATTTCAAAGACATCTGCTGCAACAAGGTACTAATCATTTTTTCCCTTACTTGATGGCTTCAGAAAAAAGCCCACACATGAGAAACTGTCTTCATTGTCCATATGGTAGCCTAATCTCTAAAATTCTGTCATGTTGCAGACTTTTTTTCCTGAATGAAAAAAAAATCACTACATCTCCTGTATGCAAAGGTTTCACAAAGATTTTTTCTTCCAAATATTGTCTGTGGAAATGTAAATATGTCTTCTAAGTCTTTATATCTTATATTCTGTAATATACATGGATCTGTATTGAATTCTTTCTGAAGACTTACCAGTGGCAAGAAATGTCTCCAGACAACTAGTTCTCTGATTGATTTATTTTTTCTGGACTGTGAATGCACAACATTAAGCAGGTGATATGTTTTACTGGGGCACTATTGGCATATGTTTAATTCCAGCTAAAGCTTGCAAATGGCACCCCCCTAACCTACTGGGGATGTCTGTAAAATGCAATCTTCTTAACCATATAGTTCAATGTTTATCCATTTTTTTTCTAAATTTTTAACAGACGGAGTATTATAAACCATTATTCTAAAAAAGATTTATGACTGTTTTACCTTCATTTAAATTTTATAAATTGCTCTCCAAGGTGAGACCAATTGAAATGAGGTAAAAAAAAGGCATAGAAATTTTTAAGAAATAATGATGTGTTTAATGTTTGTTTAAACTTCTGAAAATGAAGACACGATGTGAGGGTCTGCCCTCTTGTTATTTTCACAGACTGATTAAAAGCTATCAGTAGACTATATCAGACAGATGGATAGAGTAGGTAGGTAGACAGACGGCTATTGGTATGTTATAACTGACAGATGTGGACAGAAGGACATAAGTAGATAAATTGATGGACAGACAAACAAATCAATAGATATATAGAATGATAGATGGAGAGACAGCTACAAATATTAGCAAGAATAAAAATATATTAAGCTAAATGGATTGATATGAACTGAATGTGATAGAGAAATAGATAGAGATATGAACAATGATAGATATGAACGTAGAGAGATAGATAGATAGATAGATAGATAGATAGATAGATAGATAGATAGATTGGTAGATGGATAACTGATATGGACTTATATAGATATGAACAGAGATAGACCGATTGGTAGATAGATAGATAGATAGACATAACAGTGATATGGATATAGAGAGATAGATAGATATGATCAGAGATAGATAGATAGATAGGTAGGTAGATAATTAAATGAATTGATGGATAGATAGATAACAGTGATATGGACAAAGTTAGATAGATAGATATGAACAGAGACAGATTGATGGATAGATAGATAGATACGTACATACATACATACATACATACATACATACATAACAGATATGGACATAGATTGATAGATGGATAGAAACTAAGATACATCTATATGAACAATGATTTAGATGACATTATCTCATTTTGGTATGCAATGGCTTTAAGATATATAAATTATTTGTTTTTTATTATTCTTGTGGCCACTCAGAAAAGTCAATATGTTAATCTCTTTTTCTGTTTTTGTAGGATTCAATGCAAAGATGTATTTGAAGAGCCCATCACAGGAACCCCTATTTGGATTACCATAGGTGAGACCCTTCAGACTGGTTTACCAAAGAAATGGGCTTACCCCTTCCGTTGAGCTGTGAACTGACTCAAAGACACCCCCATTTACCATCAAGTATAGGTTAGATATTGTCCCCACATACAATGTTCCATCCATGGACTGTGATCTTCGTTATTTGTTGGGCCTGGGTTTCTTGCAATGACGTCATCACAAGAAACTTCACCTCCCAACTGAATCATCTGACTATCAGTTCGGAACACGGTTACATCTACATAGGGGCGGTGAATCGGATATTTCAGCTGGATCTGGATCTAAACTCTGTCCAACAAGAAGTGACCGGACCAGAGAAGGATAATCCGAAATGCGGGATCCCTGTAAGTGAGGTAACATGTGGCATGAGCCTGTCACTCACCAATAATTCAAATAAAGTTCTGTTGCTCAATAAACAAGGCAAGTTGATATCATGTGGCAGCGTTTTTCAAGGGTCTTGCCAGCTCAGGAATGTCGACAACATTTCGATCTACGAAGAGATCCAACAACCAATGGCAGCTAACCGGCACAATGATTCCACTGTTGCATTTATTGGCCGCCAAGAGGACATTCTCTACCTGGCCACGAGCTACACCGTGAGTGGGCTTCTCAAAGACATCACCACGTGGGAGGTGTCGAGCAAAAAATCATGGCAGAAATTCGGCGAGATCCAGTACAATGAAAAATTTAAGAAGGATGTGGATCTGCAGTATATCACTGGATTCAGTGACCTTAATTACAGCTATTTTCTAGCTGTCCATTCGTCGAAAACCAAGAACGAGTCCAAGATCATCCAATTGTGCCAGTCAGATAAGGATCTACAGTCGTTCGTGGATGCCCCCCTTGTCTGTCATGATAGGCACAGAAGTTATAACGTACTGAAGGCAGCATCGGCCATTACCATCAGCTTCTCAAATTTCAACCACTTGTCAGATTTTAGACATCGGAACACAACATTGATGGTTGGTGTGTTTACAAACTCTTCTACCAAGCACTCAGCTGTTTGTGTTTACAATATGGAAGCTGTCCGTGATCAGATTTACAAAAACATCCTCTCTTGTTATAACGGCCAGAAAGCACAGGTGGAATATCCATATTTTCAGGGAGATTATTGCAGTCGGCAGCAGAAACAGGTGAGTAGTACAATATATATGTATATATATTTTTGTCTCTTAGACTTGTATCAAAAATTGGATCTTGAAATCCAAAAAGCTCTTTCTTTAGAGTGTGGTAGTAATTCTTATACGAGTATGCCTATACTTGGTTGTTTTTTTAAACTGTTAGTATCTGAAAACAAGACAACTCTCTCTAGAGTTCAATTGCAAGCCTAGTCTCCAAAATTCTGTCATATAACATACTTTTTTTGTTTTCCTAAATAAAAAATAAATCACTATATCTCTTGTATGTAAAGGTTCTGCAAACATTTTTTTTATAAATATCGTCTGCAGAAATGTAAATATGTCTTTATATGTTGTATTCAATAAAATATACGTATCTACCATGAATTCTTTCGGAAGACTTATCAGTTGCAAGAAATGTCTACTGACAGCCAGTTCTCTGAATGGTTTATTTTTCCTGGACTTTGAATGCACAACGCTATGCAGGTGATGTGTTTTACTAGGGCACTATTGGCACAAATATTTAATTCCTGCCAAAGCTTGACATTAGATTTTGCAGCAAGCAACCCCCTAACCTACTGAAGGGGGGGGGGGTCTGTAATAATACAGTTTTTTAAACTATTTGTTTAAATATTCATTTCAAGTACTGAAAATGAAGACACAGTGATTAAAAAGAATTTTGAAAAATAGGTTAAAAAGCCTAGGTAGATAGACAACTATTGGTGAATTGTGACAGACAGGTGTGGGGACAGAAGGACAGTGAAAAATAGATGGACAAACGAATCTGAAGAAATACACAGTTACAGCAAGAGAGACAGCTACACATATAAGCAAAAATACAATTGTACCAGCGTAATGTTTGTTTAAAGTACTAAAAGAGAAGTACTTCAGATTTTTATTGTATTAGGTTGTTTCACATGAAATGTCCTTCTTTTTTACATCATATACAGTAATTCTAAAAGTGGTGATATTATTAGAATTGCACTTTTTGCAGATTTAATGTAAATTGAGGTATGATTCATTATTATTGGAGGTTTTTGAGCCCACAACAGCAATGGTGTCTACCCGAGAAGTTATACTGATTTTCAAATACAATTTGAAATTAGGATCTAATGTTGCTCAAACTTCCGACAACAATTGTATTCTATTTGACACTTACTTTATTGACAGGTGATCAAAGTTGCCAAAATATCAAACTCATTGCTCAAAACTCCCCCCAGCACCATTTCAGCTATTAATTTTGATACAAAATTACTGACATCAAATAAATAAATACAGCATATATATTTCAAATTTTGCATTGTTTTTGAACAAGATATGTAAATGTCTTTTTTCAATTTTTGATTGATGAAGCAGAGAAAATTTGAGGTCAATAGACAGTGTGTTTATTCCAAAAATTTATAACTCAGGTCTCAAAACTCTTTCAAATAATTTCAACATACAAACGTCATTTTGAAAACAATTGCTCGTTGGGGGGAGGGGGATTATTCTATTCTGACTTGAAGCACTAACATTGAAACATATTTGGTCAAGCAGCCATGCAGAAGAGAAAAATTTATTCACAGAGAAAAATTATGAGTTATAAAATTATTTTTGTTTATTTTTGCATAGAAAAAAACAATGATATTGCTTTTAAGCTGAAAGCAAAGAAGTGACTTCTTGAATTTTGGTTTCCATTTTATACATTGTTTTTTTTTTGTTTTTTTTAATTTCGATTGTCTTTGATAATCTGAGAGGAGGGTGCGTAATGGGGAAGAAGATTGGAAACTTGGTTTGAAGGAAAAGCTGAAAGAATGAGACGAATAAAGGAAACAAGAAGATTTATTTAAAGAAAAAATAGAAGGAAAAAAAGGATAGAGTAATAAAATTGAAAAAAAATATGAAGAAAAAGTTGCAAGGAATAAAATGATAAAGAAACATTAGAAAAAATAACTTCTGTGCTGACTAAAGATGATCACTGCAACTTTTATATTTTATGTATAATAAATAAAGTCACTTATCAGACTTCTCAGTTTAGTTCAGTTGGTAAGGCAGCTACTTTCCAATCAGTTGGTCAAGGTTTCAAATCATGGTAGGGAAATATAAATTTTTATATGGGTTTGGTTTAATATGATGTGATGTGACAAATAATGAAGAGTTTACTCCCCTAAATTTGGTGAGGATTTTTCTTGTTCTCGTTCTTCTTATTACCGGCAACAACAAAAAAGTCCAATTTGGACAGGAGTTTGAGAAGAAATAAATGATGGAAAAAAAAGAAGAAAATGAAAGAGAATACCTATCTGTTCAGATAGTGGAAATTCATTTATCAAGAAATATCACATCTTACTTGAAGGATTATTATTCATTTTTTTTTTCAATAGTTCTAACCTTCATCCTAGAATTTCAGTTACTTTTTACCTAAACTTTGACAGACTATAATTCTATGTTCAACAGCCACAGTTAAACAGAGTAATCAAAAAAAAAAGGAGTAAGCCACGGTGAGATCCAAACTCACACCCTCTTGTTAGAGGGAGTCTATGCCTGGCTGCTTTTAACTATTCAACCAAGAGGACTTCATACTTAAACCAAAACTGATTTTACTCCTGAAACTCAAGTCTTTACAACCGATATTCAATGCTTATTGTAACATTATCATGATAATATAACAATATTTCATCTAATCAGAGGAATAAATTGAAAAAATTACTTAATAAGTTTTATACTTTACATGTGTGAGAGTGAATGGGCTTAAGCATGGATATCAATTACCCTATTTCATGAGCTGAAATACCTGGTTCTTTTCTTGTCGAGTTTAGTAAGGGGTCTGAATATCTTACTATAGATACTGCCTATGTATTTTTGCCATTGATGATCAGAAACCCTCAACCAAATTTGCCAACATAGGTTTTTCAGTTTTCAAGTTAGTGTGGCTGGCTGGCTGGCTGGCTGGCTGGCTTTGTACGTATCACAAATGAAGACCATAACAATGGAGCTGCAGAAATGAAAACATGAACACTTACTTCTTAGTATATCTAGGAAAAATTGATCTTTTGTTTTCTTAATTTTGCACCCCAAAATAGGTTTTGAGTCAGGGAGAGGGTGTCCAATCTGCAATGTAAGCTTATACTAAATTAAACTTTGATTGTGCCTGCTTGTTTGTTCTTTTAAATTAAGACTTTTTTAGTGATCATCATCATCAGTCTTTTAACGTCCATTGTTGGACATAGACCTTCCCTAGGATATGCCACATTTCTCTGTCATGGGCATCACGGAGCCAGTATTTTCTGAATTTGTCTAGTTCATCTCACCATCTTGGTTTTTGTCAGCCTTGGTTTCGGATGTGGTCTCTGGGGATCCATCGGTTGTCTTCCATTCTCGCAACATGACCAGCCCATTACCATTTGAGTTATCTTATGGATTCTATGATGTCTCTGACCCCCGTTTTCTTTCTGATATACTGTGCTGTCTTGTGATCTCTCCATGTAAGGTTGAGCATGATTCTCTCATGCGCACGTTGCATGCTTCACAGTTTGCTGGTTTGTCTCTTGGTCAGATTCCATGTTTCAGCTCCCGGGAGGATGCATTGGTATCAGTGCCCAACAAAAGGCAAGAGAAGTCACTTATTCATTGATCACCCCCTTTTCCAATTTCTGATTCAATCATTCCAAAGATGGCAAAGATATTGGTCACAGTGTCTATTGAGTGATTAACCAGACCTGTATTCCCACTGTTCATTCTCATGCCAGTATTCCAAGATAGTTGTAGTGTTTTTTCTCTATTCAGTGTCCTAATGATTTTGTTGTTGGGCACTTGGATCCCTTCCATCGATTCCTGTTTTCTTTCGTGTATCACCAATATTGCATATTTCTCTTTTCTCAAAAATTGCCATCGAGCCCTTCAGCTCTGTAAGGCAGTCTACCTTAGAGAATGCTACTCAGACAAAAAATCTCCAGTTTGCTAGTTGCCTTGGCTGTCTCTGCCTGTGGAGTGACAGAAGAAGGGCACCTAGCCTAAAGAAGGGACTCGGCTTGTGCAAGCTGATCTCTACTATGAAAAAAAATAACTAACCAGGTGGAGAAACAGCTATTACTATTATTACTATTTCTAATTACTCTTACAGCAGTATCAACAACAAGGTGATATCATTTGAATGTAATATAATTCTGTCAAACTCACTTTCATAGTAATAGTTTTAGCAATTCTCAAATGTCAGATTTCAGAGACTTACTTATATTGTAATTTTATCTTTGTGCGCTTCCTTGCACACTCATTTTTCTTTTTCGAAAGTTTCACATTATCAAAATAAACTCGCTCACTCTATCATTGTCTTTTCTTGAGTTTTGTTCTTGGTGCTGCATCTATTTCCTTCATTTTATTTTTCCCCTTCCTGTAAAATATTCCATTTTAAAATCATCAAACCATTTTGTCATTTCTAAAAAGAATTCTTTTGAAACATTCCTTCTTTTTTTTTTTTTCCTTTTTTGCTTGATTGTTCATCTTCAATATTTAAAAATCATAAAGTGAGTTTCTTCTTGTCTGTCAAAGTTCATTGCAATAGCTTAAAACAAGAAGAAAGAAAAACAAAATCTCAAAGTTATGAATTTTCAAATAAAATTGAAAATATTTTAAGAAGACTCAAACAACATAAGTGTCTTTTTCAGTAAAAGACACTTGCAATTTATTCAATAGATTTTACTTCTTTGAAACTGAAGCACATGTTTCTTGGAGATATTCAACTTTTGATATAAGTATTACTTATTGATTTCTGCCGACAAAGTCTCCAAGAATGGGCCAATGTATTGTCCTCTTTTGTCACTAGGTCAATAGTCTTACAGGATGTTTGAAACCGTCAACCAAAACTGTTTCTTCAGTTCTAAGTTGGCTGGCTGGCTGGCTGGCTGGCTGGCTGGCTGGCTGGCTGGCTGGCTGGCTGGCTGGCTATGTTTGTGCCATGTGCACAGGATGTATCATTAGAGCAAAAGGGTGGGAATTTTCAACCTTTACTCCTTGTTATTAGCATAATTTTTGAAAATACCCCCCTAAATTGGTTTTTAGTGAAATGGGGGGAGGGGCAATTTGCAATTGTTCAAGTTTATGCCAGATCAATCCCTAAGTTTTTTTTTCCATGAGCATTCATGCTTGTTTTTTTTTTCTTCAGAAATTCAGACCTTTTTAGTGATCAACAAAAGATGAGATGAGAAACCAGCGCATTAATCCCCCTTTTTTCCTATTTTTTCAATTGATCACCTCCAACATGGCATGCTGCCAAAAGACATTGGTCATGTGACAGTTTCTATTCAGTGACTAATCAGGCCTATTATCCTTCATTCATTAATTCAGATTCCAGTTATTTACTGATATAAAAAAATTTGCTCTGTTGTAAAAGAACCTTATTCAAAATATTAGTACGAAGACATTTTTTTTTACCAGAAACAGTTGACTAGATTCTTCTATTTTTGTAGCGAACAACATATCAATTAGGACCTTTTGCAGAAAGACAACTTATGAGATCTTTTTTCTAAATCCTGTAGCATTATTTGAATTCAAAACTTATTAATAATTAGGCAGGAGATATGAGTTGGAATATGATTGACAAAACTCCAGAAAATTTTTGTTTCAAAACTCTCTTTCTTAAATTATAAAACTCTTCAAAAAATGAAGCTGATTAAAAAAAACACTAATATAATGAAAATAAAAAGGCATTTTTCAACATTAATCTTAACAATAAATTCCAAATAAAGCATTCTATTTAAAAGCAATATATGCTAATTTCTTTTCTGTTTGTCTACTCATTGATCTTATTGGTTAATTTACCTTCCTATTATGTCAACAATGAAAATTATATCATAGAAACTGATTAAACTTTATGTTTGATCACTCATCAAAAGAACTTGAGTTGAGACGTTAAAAACATTAAAATTAGAATACTTGAATTATTAAAAGTAAATCACATAATGAGGTAGCTTTAGACTCTCCAATCCATATATAAATAACCCCACCATTTTTTATGGGTATGTGCTAGTATTCTAATAGTATATCATTATTAGTTATTTTTTCAAATAATAGCTAAGACAAATCTGTTTCCATGCAAATTACAATAATGATATCAATAGTTTCTTGTTTATTTTTGGTCAAGTGTGAAATGATTGAACCAGGCAGATAACTTTGTCTGTGTTTCAGCCAAATGATGATTTGTGAGATGTGGATGTATAAAAAAAATTAAAAGAGGTTTTCAATTTGATACAACTGTAAAAGAAACAGAGTTTAAAAGAGACAAAATAGTGTTGATATCTATCAAGCCTAGTTCAGTACAGAACAAGGCAAAATAGGGAGGAAATATGAGTTAGAATGATTGGGTTATGCGAAGTAGGGAGGGCCTCCCTGTCCTGGAGATCAGCTTTCAAAATCCTGTGCTTTATATAGCCCCAGTTCTTGTATTTGGGAGGAAATATACAACTATCCCACCCAGGAGCCAAACCAAGAGACTTGAATATTATTGCGCAGTAAGCAAATTTGAGGTAGAAGATCCTTTAAGAGGAAAAGTATCAAAGATCTTAGTTGTTTTTAATTCAAGAACTGCAAAGCATTCTGGGAGAATAGACACAACAAAATTGAGTTGATAATGACATTACCACCTCCTTATCTCTGTCAGACATTTCTAACAACCTATTTTCAAGTGTATCTGACTGAAATTAAGGGCTTGTTGTCATCTATGAGGACTTGAATGTCTGCTGTTTTATTTGTCTATCATGTTATTTTCCCCATTTAGCTCATGACTCTTTTAGAAACAATTCTTACAATAATGTAGCGCGAGATCTTTTTATTGATATATTATTTACATAATGTGAATAATTACCCTAAAGTATACTAAATCTGCCAAACATGAGTAAATACCGACTACCTACAAAAAATGAATGTATAAATTCATGGCTGAATAGAAAACTGACAGTTTTCAGCAAGGGATTTCATTTGTGAAGTCAATAGTTATTCATGCTACTTAGTAAGGTTCCCGAATATGAAAATTTGCCAGCATTTGATCTGTTCTTCATTTTTGTACTTGAAGATTGATGATGGGTTTGATTTCAGACCTTCAAAATCTGCTTTCAAATATGGAATGATCCTTTATTCTGATACATCAGGACTGTCTGACATGGAACAACATCTTCAGTTTGTATACTCAAAAATTCAAACTGATTCCTGATATTCTACCGCTGACACTTCATCTTCTTCTTCCAAGGAAGTATTATACCAAATGGAAAAACCAGGGCAGCCTTAGCATTATATTGCAACCAAATGAAAAATGCTTGAGTTCAAAGATAGCAAGATAAGACTGAGATGCAAAGGAGAAACTATAGCTTCATTATGATTATTCATAAAAGAAGAAGGATGAAAGAAAAAATAGAATTTTAATAGATTCAAAGCCATTATTCATCATCTCCCAACTTCTATTTCAAAGAATAAGTGCTTTCCATTCCTTGTTCTACCATATTGCATTCTCATTGACTAGCATTCATTAATATATAAAGTAAAACTGAAAATGAGATGTCAGCAGACAATACCTCCATGCTCATGGTAACTTGGCTTTTCAGATGAGCCGGGTTTAATTATATATTCAGTTGAGCCAAGTTCATTTCTATATTCAGCTGGGCTGAATTCAATTTATGGTATTGTTAGGTGAGAAACTGGTAGCCTTGACCTTCATCAGGATCAAGTCTTATTGATGGTAACAAAATCCATTATTCAAAGAGAAAATAAGAGTTGAGCTGGAGAATCAGATAGAAATGTCTGTTGAAATTCTAGCTATTTGCTTCTTTCACCAAAGAGACACCTGTAATTTTGATGTGGATTTTTTATTTAGTTTTTTATTCCTATTTCCATCTTTGTATTTTATGCCTTTTAGCATTTCAGTTTCACTGATATTTTTTTTTTTAAATTTATTCTAGCTTCGATTTGTTTTCTGCTTGATTTCAATTTGCTTATTTTTATTTTTTTTTACCCTGTATTTTATTCTCTAGAGTTTTATTTCATTTCTCTTCTTTTTTTCAACATTTTCTTTTCTTAGTTTCCATTTTTTAAATTTTACCAATAATTTTTCTCTATTTTAAAAAAAAGGTTCTTTTTTTTCTTAGCACAAATTTTTTTTTTATTTTTATTAGCTTTTATAACAAAACGTTTTTACGTGTATTCTTAGAAATCATCAACTAAAACTGTCAACATTGGTTTGTCCAGTTTTTTATGTTGGTCCAGCTGGTCAGCAATGAATGGATGTATTACTCATACACACACACACACACACACACAAGCCACAGCTACAGAGCTGAAAATTTCAACATTCACTCCTTATCACATTTAGGAAAAACAGTTCTTTGTTTTTTTCTATATATTATCCCCTACTGAATAGGTTTTTTGTCAGGCATTCATTTTCCAATGTAAACTCATGCTAAATTGATCCCTTAGTTTGTGTTTGCCAGTTATTTTTGAAATTTCAGATTTCTTTAAGTTTTCAAGTTGGTCCGCCTGGCTAGCTATGTATGTATGTATTATGCATACAGGCCAGAGCTAGAGAGCTGAAAGTTTCAACATTTACTCCTTAAAATGTCTAGAAAAAAAATTTCTTGAAAATTCTTCCCCAAGATAGGATTTTTGTGGGGGTTCAATTTGCAATTTAAGGTTATGCTAAATGGATCCCTTAGTTTGTGTCTGCTCATTTTTTTTCGAAAATGACTTTTCTAGTAATCACTGCCCAACCAAAGGCAAGAGAAGTAACTTACTCATTGATCTTCCCTTTTTCCAATTTCTGAATTGATCTCCCCTAAGACAGTATGTTGCCAAAAGATTTGATCTCATGACAGTTTCTAATGGATGACCAACCAGAACCGTTTATTTTCTTTTTTCACTTCATTCTTTCTTAATTGATATTCCATCTTTTATTTCATTCATATTTTGTTTTTTTCATTTTTCCTTACATTTTATAGAATTTATTTTCTTACAATATTATTCTCAGTTAATCTACTAATTATTTGTTTTTATTTGTAATTCAATTCAGTTTTTATTTCTAGTTCAATTATTTTCATAGCCATCACTATTTTTTTTTCACTAAAAATCTTATAGCATTTATCTATTATCTTTATTGATATATTTTTAAGTGATTTTTGTCTTGTCTGACATGGAAGAGGATGCCTTATGAATGATAATTCTTTCGCTCAAAAAACAAATTTTTATTTATAGAACTTCAAATAGATAACATTAATAAGTACGGTTTGCTATTTGTTAGATTAAGTGTCACTGACATCTATCCAGACTAACATCCACCGACTTGTTGTTTTCATTGATTTTCTCATTCAAATGGGGAGGAATTATTGATAATTTCTGATTTATTTGCTTCTTTCATATAATTATAGATTTTTATCTGCAAATTTTTAAACTGTTTATGAACAAATGTCATTTATAATTATACTTCAATATTTGTGCGGTGAGGCATAACTTCCATTTAAGAGCAAAACAAAATAATGTCAGCATCTTCTGGTATACATATACATACATACATATATATATATATATATATATATATATATATATATATATAATAGGAAGTGGATTCGATACTCAAAAAAGTTTATGTTTCTGCCCACTTTGGACCTCTTCAGGCCTAAAGCCTGAGGCCTGGAGAAGCCCAAAGAAGGCCGAACATGAACTTGTTTGTATAACAAATCCACTTCCTATTATATTTCCTACTCTTCTCTAAAACAACCTAACTCTCAGAGTATAAAGTTGAATGTATCAAGCACTCTATGAAATAGATTCATTAAATATCAGACATTGCTTTATATTACATTATATTATGCTATCTTGCAAACTTGATTTGTACTGTACATATATATATATATATATATATATATATATGTGTGTGTGTGTATATATATATATATATATATATATATATATATATATATATATATATATATATGTGTGTGTGTGTGTGTGCGTGTGTAATTGCTGCATAAAGTAATATCAGCAAAGAAAGAAGAAAGTGAATTTTGATTTACATAGATCATTAGTTCTTACGGCAGTGAGGCTCTATTGACTAAATACATAATGATATGGTGATGTGGGAATGCATCATAACAGTGTTCTCATACTTTTGAGAGTAGAAGAAACATATCCCCATGTTTTTAGGAGATTTTTATTCCCTCTTTTATAGTGTATTTGAGGTTCAAAGCCTTGTAGCAGATTTACTAAGGTGTAAAAATCATTCAACTCCAAGTTTGAGTGATCAGTACTTGTGGCTAATTTACTTATATAGTTTCATAGAGTAAACTTAGTGAATGAGTGATATTTTTGCATCAGTGTAGATACACCTGACTTATCTAAAGGTTGTATACTAACAACATTTCATGGTTAACGGTTTACCAACCCTCATCCTGTGAGAAGATTCAGTCGAAGATCAAGAGGCAAGATGAGAAAAGGTTGTTTGTTTCATAACTTAGGAAATAATAATTTTGACTTAACTCATATTGTGAAAAATGGAATTATGTGAATTTCATATTCATCAAACAAACAATTTTGAATTTGAATATTCGATATAAAAAGAAACTGAAATCTCTTTGAAAAAAAAGTATGGAAATGCATCCCTTCCCCCACCCCCCTAAAAAGTATGGGAATGCTGTTTCCAGGCATTCTCACAGCACGACTCCACTTGTCATAATGAAAAAAATTAATTAAAAAATGAAGTCTCAAATATCTAAAATTAGTGGTGGGTTCACTGCTGCATAACGAATACCCCACCTCCTTCAGACTTTCTCACCAAGGACGAGAGGGTTTGGAAATTGGAACTTTACAATCAATAAACGACAACGGTTCTGTACAATTGTTTTATGTAACTCCAACTTAATGTTCCCATATAAAAAGACTGTATTATTATTCACTGATGCTCATTCCATCATGTCAACCCAGAGTCAAGTTATAAATCTTGATTAGCAGTTAAGTGGATCAACTAACATCTGGATCTTACGATGGGTCATACTTGCTTGCACTAAAAATGACCACCAGAATATACTCCCCCCATCCTTATCGCCCCGAATTATATGCTGTGCCCCTTCCCCTTTAAATACATACTTTTGCTAGGAAAAGTGGTAGCAGCTGTCCAGGCAAGAGAGATATCTTTTTGATAATCTGCTTTTGAGAAAGTTATCAGGTGTTGATAGGTTGCCACAGAATTAAAGAGAGACAATTGATCAAAAAGAAAATAGATACGAGAGAAGTGAGGATGAGATAATCTTGCGCTGATAAAAGTGTGTTTGAGAAATCAAAAGAAAAATTCAAAAATCAAAGAATGAATTTTGCACCTCCATGTTCATTTCGAGAGAGTTCCACCTCGCCATCTCACCTGAAACACAAGTTTCCGCAAGGTTGCTTGTATTCTTGTATCGGTATTCTTGTCTTTCACCTCCACCTCTTTTTCATTTCCGAAGTTGTCAGAGTCTATTCTGTGGCAGCTTTAGATTATTAGAATCTGGTTCCATTCATTGTTAATGCTGTTTCGAAACCAACTTGTTGACAAAAGAAGTTAAAAGCCTTACACAACAGAAGTTAATTAATTTTCCTCGATTTCTGTTGCAATAAAATTAATGCTTTTCTTTGTTATCTCATTTGTTTGTTTATTTGGAGGATTTTCCTGTTGTTTATTTTTTTTTACATTTGTTCAGTTTGCAAATTCAGAGTTATCAAGAACATTTCAAATACTCTGGAATCTCACAAATTCATCCGAATTCTGTGAGCAAGTCACAAAGGTTTCGGGATGTCTGGTAAATTGTGTTTGCATGGTACTTCTCAATGCTTTTTTTTTCTTTTCTTGTATTATCTATGTATCTATCTATATGGGTCTGTTCATATCTACCTACAAATCTATCTATGTCTGTTCACATCTACATTCTATCTGTCTGTTCACATATATCTCAGACTGTTCATAGCTAGCACGTATCCTCAAAACTCCAGTACTCTCTTCAGTTTTGAAACCATAAACCAAAACTATCTGCATAGGTTTCTTCAGTTCATAGTTGATCAGGCTGACTGGCTGGCTGGCTGGTAATGCATGTGCACGCAGGCCACATATATATATAGCGAGAGAACTACAAATTAAAATATTTTCTCCTTATCAAGTGTTTTTTTTTTCATTTTTGCCCCACCCCCCTGGTTTTTATGAGAAGGTTCAATTTGCAATCTGAGTTGATGCTAAATTGGTTCCTTAGTTTATGTCCAACAGCATTCATGCTTGCTTTTTGAAAATTGAGACTTTTTTAGCAACAAAACATTACTCATTCATTGATCACCTGTTTTTTTCCAAATCTTTGATTGATCATCCCCAACACAACATACTGCCAAAAATCGTAGGTCACGTGAAAGTTTCTTTTGACTGACTAACCAAACATTATTATTTGTACTTACTGGGTTTTCACATCAGCAGTATCTGGTGGCTTTCACTACACACAGTGACAGCAACTCAACTCAAGACTCTCGCCCTCTTCTCGATATTCTAACTGATTTCATGTAATGCTGTCATCAGGATGGTTTCATTTCTTTCTTTGATTTCCAACTTTAAAACCTTTTTAGAACTGCTTTGAATATACTAATAATGATGAATGCAATTATCACCTAAATGTTCCCCAATTTTTTCAATTCCCTGGTGAACTTCAGATATTTTTCCAGCTTTTCACTTTCTATCAATTTCAGTCCGTGGTCTGCTGGAACAGCAATGGTCACTATCTGATAGATATTCTCTTTGTTAATGATGACTATACCAGTCTCCTCTTTTAGTTACCAAACCATTTGGGCCGCAAACCAGAATATAAAATTTTGGGGGTTTGGCAGAAACACTATTTCAGTGTTTCTTCATCTAATAAATTTTTACTGAATTTTATTTCAATTGAATTCCTGAATAGACTGAAATATATCAGAAGTTTTCATTTATCTCTGCCAACGAAATTAGAAGAGGTATATGTATTCATTCATGTCTCTTTGTCTGTACACACTGTATCTCCAAAAGTTCTCAATGAATTTCAATAAAATTTTGTGAAAGGATAGGTTAAGGAATAAGTGATTAAATCATATGAATAAAGGATAGATTATAGACTAAGGAAGAGTTCCTTGAATTTGTGGGAAGATAATTTTTCCTTTCTTCTCCCATATATGTATTCACTCATGTTTGCCCACACAATATCCTCAATAGTTCTCAATGAATTCTAACGACATTTTGTCAAAGGGTAAGCCACGGACCATGGGATAATTTATCAAATTCTTTGAATGGACCCAGGTATTTTTAACACTTATATCCTCCGCATCGTTTTGATATATTAATTGATTTTCATACCCTTTTTAGTGAATATTGTGTTGGCTGAGGTATGTGGTCTCCGATTGCTTTCTAGTTATTCAAAACTATTTTCTTGATCAAAAGTCTCTTCGATGATTTATACTCTGAAATTGTAGTGTTAATTTATACACACTATTTTTTATCAGTAACATTTTTCAAATTATTTTTTGATTTTTTAAAATATTCTCTTCTTTATAATCCTTTTGTTTTCTTCTTCTTTTTTTTCCAAATTATCAATTATCCTACAAAAATCTAGGCCCTCATTTGGGCCTGACTGTGAGTTTGGGAACCACTGCTTTAAATAATAAATCCACTTTACCAGAAAATTGCCTTCGACACAAATGAAGTTGGATACCTCATTAATGTTTTTGAATATTGGCTGCACTAGTGACATCTGAATTGAGCAAATTAGACTTGATTCACTTGGGACTTTTTTGTTTTTATAACATGAGAGTCAGAAATAATGTCACACATAAAACTCCTTTAGTCTTTTCTTGCCATGTCTTTTTCAATCAACATCAAAAGTGACTCAAAGCAGAAATGAGGCAAATTAATTAATTTTCCAATTATTGGCTCGAACAATAGCACCATCTAATTTTCCTCTCTTTGACTGTATTTACAGATTATTTATGAATGACATTGCATAAGGTTTAACTAACCCTGCCTTTACCTAGCATTGATTCACTTTGGCACATGGGGTTGAAATTGATGGGAAATCAGTGTTCTAAATGAGATAAACAAATGTGCAATTATCCTCTTCTAGAAAGGCTGTTGATTACACAATGTCAGATTGAATAACAAGACATTGGTCTTTAATGAAAAGGAGAGGAAAAACATAAAATGATAAAGACTTAAGAACCAAAGAACTGTGAATATTCTTTCTAATTTGTCAGTCATTATTAAGATCCTCCACCTTTGCGTTCAGCTTATATACAATACATAATGGGATAAAGCTCAATAATTGTCATTCACTGAAATTCCTGAAGGCTGTGTGTATGTACCGTAAAATGGATACCCATACATGTATTGTTCTCTGTGTATGGGTTTTAGTCGGGAGGTGTAAGAGAGTATGTGTTTGCATTTGTCATTCTCAGTCTAAACTGTGAGTTGAGCATTTCGCATGTTAAGTTTTTTCTTTTTCACTTTTTTTGCCATTCCTTAACTAATGGACTTGTTTTCGATTCAATTATGCTCAGTCGTAATCTGGCCTCATTAGCTAATAGAAGTGGAAAAAAAGAAGCAAAGAAATTACCTATGCGCATACGTATAAACATATATGTATGTGCTTATGTTTACGCATTTATTTATGTGGGTGTTATTCAATGTATACAAGCAAATTTGTACATTAGTGTATGCATATGAATATATATATATATATATATGGCATATATATGTGTGTGTACTCAGGCATATCTGCATGTACTTATCGATGACTTATTTGAGCGTTATTCATTGTGCACAAGCACATTATGTATAAGTATATATATATACATATATATATATATATATGTAGAAACATATTCACATATATGTGTATGTGTGTGCGCATTTATTGATATATATGCTTATGGGTATATGTGCATGTGTGTGTGTGTGTGTGTATATGTGCATGCATATTTACATAATAGTGTGTATATATATATATATATATATATATATATATATATATATATATATATATATATAGTTGTCTATATATGTGTGCGTACTCATACATATTCTTATATATATCTGCACAAACTTATGGATATTCATAATTATGTGCATGTGTCTGTGTGCATGCTTATATCTTTTGATAGATCTAGATGTATAAGCATGAGTACACACACACATACACACACACACACACACACACACATATATATATATATATATATATATATATATATATATATATATATATACATGTATAGCATACATGAGTCTGTAAATAGACGTATATGTATGTGCATACTTCTGGGTACACATATAAGAATATAAATGTGTGTACATAGTTGTATACAGACACATGAATGCACATGAGATTCTATTTGGGTGAACTGATATTGATGTGTTTGAACCTCTCTCTCTCTCTCTCTCTCTCTCTGTTTCTCTCTCTCATTTATGTATTTGGAAAAAAGCATCAAAGTATACAAATACAAACTCAGATATATCTGCACAAACATATCTCAGTTGTATCTCAAGTATGTGTACGAGCATCTCACATGTATATGTGTTTATGTGTGCACGCACATCTTCACATCCACTAATGCACACAAAACAAATTATATTGGTGAAATTTAATAGAAATTCTGGAAACATCTTCGAATAAAGAAAACATTATTTACATAGCTTTCGGCCACCAATGTATTTTGTACATTCAACAACGTGTAGAACAGACTAGTATTGGCTGTTTGAAAACTACTGTCTCATACTATATTCTTCAAGAGCCAGAAAAGCTTTATTGCTTTTCATTGCTTTCTTGCTCCCTTGGGTTGGTTTGCACATTTGCAGACCTTTTAAAGCACATTGAATTTTTTGATGAAAATTGCTCCTTCAAGATTTGCTGTGAATATTTGTTGGATGATTATAGAGCACCCAGTGAGAACCACAGTCAGTAACATCTTGTTGAGTGCTGCACCACAGCATTTGTAGTTGTTGTTTGAATTCTCTTGTACAAAAAAAATTTCTTGAAGTTTTGTATTCGCAGGTACAGGTGTCCACTTTTTTAAGCAGGTGTTGGTGTCCATAGGAGCCAAAAAACATTGTCCAGCGATGAACTTGTGATCTATGTAGACATATGTATATCAGTAGATTGACAATTTGATTACAGCAGAATGTGATAATTGTAAAGACAATTCATTAGGATATAATTGCTTGGCACTACTTATATTCAATAGCCAGTATATATATATATATATATATATATATATATATAGATAGATAGATAGATAGATAGATAGATAGTATGTAATGGACACACATACACGTATATGTGTTATCCTCAAACAATTTCATCAAACTCAGCTGAATAACTGATGATTGAATAACAGACTAAATGAACCTTTTTTTGTTTTCTAATGCAATTTTCACTTCACCCATATGAAAGAATATAAATGTGAGTACATTCAGGCTGTACACATGATATTGCAATTAAAAAGTGTTATTTCAATTCTGTTTGATGTTTATGACACTACTATTGCCATCACACTTACTGATATAGGATTGGCAATTTACGAGTAGCGTTTGTTCAAAAAGCATTACTTAGGATTCGTTATGATCTGGTACAGTAGGAGGTTCATGGGAGTGACACTGGCTGACAACGACACTAGAGACGCCAATGGTATAAGATACTATTATGAATGGATTCTCTAATGCAAAGGTATCTCATTTATATCTAATGCAAAGACCATTAGTCTAAGACAAAATTTACTATGGTAGATTCCAATGTAAAATCCTAATCAAGAAATTGAAAAGAGTAAATGGCATGTTATTTGAAGCCAGACACTACATTAATGGCGTAGATCTGAAATCTTTGTATTGTGCTATTTTCTCATCTCATCTTATGAAGGATAATGGCATAGGGACATTTTTTTCAATGATTTACCATTCTGGCGGCATCGTGGTTGCAGAAAGGGAGGGAATGATTAATGCAAAATTCATATTGAGATTTAAAATCAAAGCATGATTTTTTTTTTTTCGGCTGACTGAAAATACACCGATAGTCTTTGTTTGAAGACCAAACAAAATCCTCACTCCCATAGAGAGAGAGAGAGAGAGAGGGAGAAAGAGTGAGATATTAATCAGTCCTTTTACTGCCAGCCACCAGAGGTTAGCGGCCCACAGACTGTCTGACCCTTTTTCTGGTCTACTTTCAGCTAGTCTGCTATTCTCGACCACAATTGGTTACTACCCTGGTCACCAATCTTTGGTCCCCTTTTTATAGGCAAGGGTCCATTTTCTATTGGTACCTATTTTACTGAATTAACTTATCCTCTTCTTTTTCCTGATACCAGAACTAAATGATCATCTACCCTTTTTTCTTCTATTTTCCTCCTGCTTTCTTCTGTTTCTCATACAACTAAACTTATTGTCTATCTTCCTTCCATCCGCTATTAGAATCCTCATACACCAGCTTTTTCATCAGTCCCTTTTCACTTTCTTTTTTCCTAATGTCTTTTTAATTAAGCGGCTGTGACTGGATATTTGAGGGGGGGGGGGTATCCAAGCAACAATAATAAATCTACTCAAGATGTTTCTATTGGCCTTTTGGTGGGCTGAAAAGGGTTGCTCTGTGACTTATCTTATCTTCAACTAAGTATGTAAGTATACTTCACACATACCCGCACAATGAGTATCTTTAACAAAAAAAGTGCTATTTAAAAATAAAATCAAATATTTATGAATAAATGAAATATTCAGTTAAAGAGTCCCCATCAGCCCTCGTACAGTAACACTTACCTATGGTTACCAAATATAGAGATGTCTATTACTAAGATATTTTTTGATTGCAAAATAGAGCTATTCACACAATATCCTTTTCTGACTTTCATGCTGATAGTAACCCTACGTTTGCTAATCGCAACATCCTCAAACTTGATAATTAAATTCTATTGCTAAATTGCTTATTGGTTCTTGAATTATTAAATAGGGTTTACCCGCTTGGTCTTTGAGGTGTTTTAGACAACAAATAGAAATTCATTCATTAAGTACAAAAGGCTTTAATTTGGGATGCCTCCAAGTTTCGACTTGCATAACAACTAGATTTACAATAAATTAGATCGCTTAAAAATCCATTTCTGATTGGAATAATTTTACAAAAAAATTAAAGCTCAATCCACTTGGCCTATTATGATTTAAACTAAAGTTTAATATCAAATTAGGTATGATTCAATCTTATATTTAAATTTAAATTCAACTATAAATCTGTATCTAATTCTTCTTATGATTTCTTTCTAATATATCCGTTGTTGACATACTCTGTCTTACTCTTTCATAACTACTTCCCTCTTCAATGATGTGACTTTGAAGAAAATCTGGCAAATATTTCTTAATCAAACGAAAAAATGCAAAACTATAGATAATGCTCCTAGATCAAAATACTGCATGGACATTACCTCTCCCGAACTGAAAACAAAAATATTGTAACATTAGAAAAACAAGGGAGGAAAAGTATAACATTAAATATTGCATTGCACCACAAATGGCTTACATTCACAAATGGTTTCTATTGGCTTTTGTTGCTTTGTGTCATCATGGCCACAATGAAGTACGATATACTTACACATTAAATGAACTAGTGGTAATAAGTCTATCATGCTCTGCTCCCAAATAGCAAGCTTTGTTCCCAGCTCTGTTGTTCTCATATCATGCGACACATGAGGCAATTTATCAGACAATCATGGAAACCCAATCATTGTTTGTATATACCGTGGGTTCTTAAAGGCCAGGTTGCTATTTCAAACCCAAGAAAGACTACACCACAGTTCTATTCTCTAACTGCCCTGCTATTTACCCCACTTGGGAGAGAATCGGATTAATGCCTCTCCTAAGGGCTTTACTGCATAGTAAATGTAAATTGTCCCAGACAGAATTTGAACTTGGTTCCATACTTCCTACTGTTTACCATTAGGCTACCTGCACCTCTTAAATAGCGAACCAACATAGTTTGTTTGAGTTTTAAATCAGAATTTTTTTTTTTTTTCAAAAAGAACACAAGAGAGAAAAAGAAGGTTAGTATCAAAAGAATCACCTAGTAAACCTAATTGGGTTTGTGGGGAGCTCTCCTCTCTGAGAAGGATGCTTTAGTTCAGCACTGTGCAGTAGTCTAAGCAATACATGTAGACTGAATAGAAAAAAAACAGGATATTGATCCGTTTCTGTAATGTTTTTGTTATAAGATTAGATCTTTATATATCCATGCAGACTTCACTGGTGACAATTCAAGCCTTCATGATAATTTTGTTTTAATGTGATTTTCTTCTTGTTTTAATGTGATTTTTTCTTGTTTCATTGATCTTCTTGGTTAGCAACAAATAGATAGATAAACAAAGAAAAAACAGAATAAGTTACAATGAAAGAATCCTTATCTCAGAATAAATAAATGAATAAACAAAAAGAGGCAATATTTTTTGATCTACTTCATATTTAGATCATGCATTTTTTTTTTACTCTTCTGATTTCAATATTTAAAATTCTTCATTATGCAGTTCACATTCTATTTTATGGAGAGATAAAATAAAAAGTTGATTTATGGAAGTAAGGAGTGTCAGATGAATGATTGGTATCGAAGTCTCTATGTACAAATTTCTGTGTGTGTGTGTGTGTGAGAGCGAGAGCAAGAGAGAGAGAGAGAAAGAGAGAGGGAAGCAGAGACAGAGAGAATGATGCCAAGGTATATTCAGTAAACTTTTGATTTATGTAAAAATTATGGATACCCAAGACAGAAAACAGAGTTTTTCAATTTCAACAGAATAAGAGTTCAAATAGAATACAATTGTCAAATCTCAGAATTTTCTTATATCAATTCTTCTACTTTCCTCCACCCTTACATTTTGTACAGATTTTTCATATAAGTCTTTGTGTTTAGCTGTGCTTATATATTTTGTTCATAAATTTCTACTCTCACCATAACAACAAAATAAGATCTAGCATAATTATAGGTTTCCATTTGAGAGCCTCAAGAATATATAGCCCAAAATATCCAAATGATAAAGAGTAATATATCAAAAACACCTTCAAACTCCTCCAATACCCCATATCATTCATACTCAACTCAAATAGAAGCAAAATGATAAAGGGTGATCAATGAATAAGTTACTTCTCCTGCCTTGGGGCTGAATTTTCAAAAAATAACCATAAATGCTTATATAATTATAAATATACCAAAACAATAAAACAATATATTTTGTATAGATTTTTTATTTGAAACAGTCGATCAAAACTGACAACATTCATATGTTTCTTTAGTTTTTAAGTCGGTTTCATTTGCTGGCTATGTATATATCATAAGTACAGACTGCAACAATAGAGCTTAAATGCTGAAAATCTTAATATCTATTTATTGTTGTATCTAAAAAGAAAGTGTTTTTCATCTTTTAAATTCAAAAAAACAAATATGATGTTAGTTTCGAGGTTTCAATTTGCAATGTAAGTTTATGATGAATCAATTCCCTACTAAGTGTCCAGCAGCATTCACGCTGTTTTTTTTGATTTTTTTTTAATTCAGCCAAAAAGCGAGAGAAGTAATTTATTAATTGATCACCCCTTTTTCCAATATTTTGATTGAGCACTCACTACATGGCATACTGCCAAGAACATGGATCACATGATGGTTTCTATTGAGTGACTAAACAGAACAGTATTGACTCTTCCATCTTGCTGTGCACTTGCTGTGAAAAAAAGCAACCTAAATTTTCAGTAGCAAAATATTGTTTGTACCAAGCACTTTCCAACATTGTTAAATATTCGGCCTTGGACTTCATTTCTCACCATTGAACAACATACATAGAGTTTTTTCCATTTCAACAGAATTGTGTCTTAAATAGAATACAATTGTCAAGTGAGAATAAACCTTTATACTTGAATATTTTGGGAGAAAAATATTGTCCTATAAAAATAGTGAAAAATCTCCCTGCATACCGTAAGTACATAAAACAATATTGGATCAAATGAACTTGTAACCATAATGTCCATTTTTGTAAAACTCCATCCAAACCTGGAGTTGACACAGTTTTTCTTCCGTAACAATAACAACAAGAACATTCCTAACCAAATTCAGGGGAGTAAAAAGTAACATTCCCCTACCTTGATTTGAAATCATGATCAACTGATTAGTAGTCGTGACTTATACCAACCAAGCTAAACTGACAAGTCTTACATATCTATCAAAATTTATACTAAAAATACGCAAAGGTATACATCATTCTGATAAATAAACCCATTCATAAAATTGACATTTCCTTACCGTGATTTGGAATCATGACTAAGTGATTGGTAGTCAGCTCTCTTACCGACTGAACCAAACTTACAAATCTTACATATCTACGAAATACATCTTACAGATTCGTGGTGTTTGCTTGTATATTGTTTACCAGCACGAAAAATGGAATTTGCGAAGGTTCACCACACACAAATGTCCTTAATCCACTTTTCTTTTTGCTCTGTCTCATCGCCAAATATCTGGACGGAAAATCACATCACTGGCATGTCACAATGATTGACAGAGCAGACAGTGGGTGAGTGAACAAAGGCAAATCACTCTGTCATTGGCAGTACATCTGCCAGGTGAAAGCAATTAACATTGACAAGTATCCAATCAATAAATGTACAAGAAGCATTATGCACTCTGTTGGTTGTAGGTAAATAGGTACACATATTTTTTTGTCAAACTCCAATTTGCCTTAACCCCCACAAGGAAAGGATGAGTACACAAGGTCGGTTAAATGTGGGGATACCACCCACACAAACATGTGGGTAGGAAGTGCACAAAAATTCTCTTTATCCTTTGCATCTATAGCTGCAAGCATGCAAGAGCTCTGGTCTTTAAGTCTCAGGATGAATCCTGAGCTCTTTGGACTTAGCTACACAAAGCAGCACCACACCTCATGACGTAAAATCCTGATCGTCAGTGGCACCACATCTGCATCTGTAATCAATCTTCTACTTCTACTGAGTTGACCTTATTTCATTTTCCTTACCTAACAACAATGATAAGTTCAGACTTCCAGTTAAGACTAAAAAGTGAAAACTTTAAAATGATGGATAGAGACAGAAGGGAGAAAAGAGACAGACTCTGTTCCTACATCATCAATCATTAAAAGGAAGAGAAAAAGAAAGAGAGAAAGAAAGATAAAAATAGAAAGATAAAAATAGACAGAAAGAAAAATAGAGAAAGGAAGAGAGAAAGAAAGATAAAGATAGACAGAAAAAGAAATAGAGAAAGAGAGATTGAAAGCTGTAGATGGTAGATCGAATTATTTGGAGCTGCTAAACAGATTCTTCAAATTAGAATTTACTACTTGTTCTTTCTATCTCTTTTTATCTTAAGTATGATTCTTTTTCTCTTTCTTTTTCCTCCATTCTTTTCAGTCCTTACCGGCCATAGTAGAATGTTTAAATTTAGTACACTCCCCTATTCAATGAGTAGGGAGAACATTTTTTCATTACTATGAAAATTAGTGTCTGAAATAGTTGCAGTCAGGGTGGAGTTTGACCCTGAAGCAGCCATTCCTGTAATTTTCTTTCTCTTTTGATATAAGTATTTATTTATATCTCCACTATTTGGTCCATCATTATTTATGCCACGCTACAGGTAATGCCTTGACATTCTGTAAGTGCTGTGAAGAGGTGCATTCCCAGAGGAAAATCCTCTGTGCTAAAATAAATCTTTTTGAGATTCTCATTTAAAAACTGGATGGATGGATGGCTATATATGTGTCATGTGTGCAAGCCATACCAATCAAGCTAGAGAGCTGAAAATTTAAACATTTACTCCTTAGTATATTTAGAAAATTTTAGAAATTCCCCCTGAATAAGTTTTGGTGCAGTGATCAATTTGAAATGTAAGTTTATGCTAAATTGATCCCTTACTTTTTTTTCCAGCAGTGTTCATCCTTGTTTTTTGAAAATTCCCTCCCCCCAATACGGTACGCTACAAAAAGAGGTTGGTTTTGTGATGGATTCAATTGGGTGATTCACCAGACCTGTTTCTTTTCTTACTTCTGTCTTGCCTTGTATACTGCATCATTATTAGTTGGTAGTAAGAATTGTTGAAGAGTATGCAAGATGATATTTGATAAGCTTAGCTTAGTCTGGCTGAAGGACAATAGTAGAATACCAAGTAACAATATAACTAATTATCAAAAAAAAAATAAGTTATGAATCTTCTTTCCTGACTTCTATAAGATGAACTTGTGAGGAATCGGTTGCCAACTGCAACACCAAAAAAAAAAAATGTGGAACCCAAAATAATCTAACTTGCTCTCAATGGCTTGCAAGATGTGTTTGCCAATCAAACAAAATGTGGGACACAAAGTGATAATCAAACTCACCATTAGTGGCTTGCAAGGTGTGCTTGCCAACCCCAACACCAAAAAAAAATATCCATTTTCTGTTTGCTTGATTGAGTTAAAAGCTCTGAGTGCCGATTAAAGATTCATTTTGACCTTCACACCCCAAGATTCCTCTCCTTCACCCATCAATAAGGACTTAATCCTGATAGTTACAAAGCCTCAGAAGAAACTTGACCACCTGCTATAGTGTTTATTCCAACCATAGTCCTCATTTTTTTTTTCAAATTTTTACCTTTTATTTTTTTTTTTGCTTGGGGCAGTTTTATGAGGAGAGTTTTTTCTTTCTTGAATTTTTTTTTCAATGTTCAGAAAAGCAGAAGTCAAATTCCCTACCCTCTGGTATCTGACTTATTCTCATTAGGTGAGTTATGACCCTACCCCCATCACTCTCTCCATTGCTCCCACTACACACAGTTCTTCATTAATTGCTGGTGTGATGAGGGTCTTGGGCATTCGAGTTGGTTGGTAGGTAGGTAGGTAGGTAGGTTGATTTTCATGGTGGGGACAGGGAAAGTATGGCTTAGGTGAATAGGATTGGGAATATATGGATATATTGGGGTTTAAGCTTCAGGAAATGAAAACTTAAATAACTGGTGGTAGTCAGAGGGTGGATACTGTTTTCATTCTTAGGTTGGAGGTTGGGGGTTTATGGGTTTATGGGTGGAGGAGGTCAGTAATTAAGTTTAGTGGATAATGACTGGAACTAAATAAGTGAATGATTGGTAGGCCGCTTCTCCTCCCTTCCACATTCCCCTTGAAGACAGGGAAAGTGCAATGTGGTGCGGGCAGGGAGAGATTAGGAACTTTTGTTTTCGAAGAAACAGTTATTTATTTTCCATTGAAGGAGAAAATCAGGAACGAGGCAGGTAGGAGTCAGGCGGATTGGGGTTTGGTGAAAAATTCAGTTAATTACAAAACTGGAAATTGAAGGAAAGACAGAGAAGACAATAAAGGAGGGGGAGGAGGAGGAGGAAATACTAGTTCAACATTAAAGAGAAATGAGGGTGAGAATCTGGAAGATGAAAATGACAGGGTAGAATAGTCTAGGAAAGCGAGATGGAAAGGACACCACCACCACCACCACCACCACCACCACATCATCATCATCATCATCATCATCATCATCATCATCATCATCATCATCATCATCATCATTATTATTATTATTATTATTGTTATTATTATTATTGCAATTTCATACCAGTAGCCTGGTAGTTACCACTGGAGGTTGAGTGACAGCAAGTGTCCTCTCCTCATTCTCATTGACCACAGTAATACTGTAGTCGTCTACTACTACTACTACTACTACTACTACTACTACTATTATCATTGAGGAGCAGGAGAATGGAAAATAGGAGAAGAAGACAGGGATTGAAGTTGAGATGAAAAAAAAGAGACAGAAAAAAGATAAGAAAGAAAGAAAGAAAGAAAGACAGAAAGGAAGAGAGAAAGGTAGAAGAGCATTTATAAAAAGAAAGGGATGGAAAAAGGAAAAGCCAGTGAAGAAGGCCAAAGAAAAACAGGGAAGAGGAAGAGGAAATTGAGACGAAGGGAAAAGGAATAAGAGCCTAAAGTCAAGTATAGAGGGAATATGTTGACAGAAGAAGAAGAAGAGAGGAAGAAAAGAAGAAGGAAAAGTTCAGCCGAGAGTAGGAGGAGAAATTGTTGATGGAGGAGGAGGAGGGATGGTAAGCAATGGATTTACAAGAAGAAAAATGAAGAAAAGGAGACAAGGAAAGAAAAGAGAAGAAAGAAAGTGTATATTTAAGACAGAAGGGAGAGGGCTGGTTAGTCACTCAATAGAAAATGGTGATCAGTTAAAAAATCGGGAAATGGGGTGATAAGTGAATAAGTTATTTCTCTCAAATTTCGTAAGGCTATCTGCATTTTCAAAAACAAGCACACACAACCTGAGTGATTATTTTAGCATGAACTATCATTGTAAATTGAACTTTGATTAAAAACTATTCGGGGATGGAATTTAGAAATACACAAATTGTTTTTTAGACATAGTAAGAAGTAAATGTTTGAATTTTCATCCCTTACACTTTATTGAATCAGCCTGTACAAGTGATACTTACATAGTCACATACACATACATAACAAGCTAGCCAGCCAGTCAGACCAACGTAAAAACTGAAGAAACCTATGGTAGCCGTTTTGTTCAACCATTTCTAACATGAAGGATGGGAGAAAAGAGAAGAAAGTGTATATTAGTTGAAAGGAAGTGAAATATGGAAATAAGTAAAGGAACAAAGAAGTAGGAGATAGAGATGGAGAAAAAAATGAAGAGAGGGAAAATAAAAAAAATGACGAGGTATGAAAGAGAGATGGAAAGAAAAATACTGAGAATGAAAAGTAGTGATTAGAAGAAAAGAAGAGAGAAGAGGGAGGGAGAAGGACAGAAGTTGATAAGAAAGAAAGAAAGAAAGAAAGATTAAAAAGGTCTGAAAAGAAAAAATTTGAAACAGGTCTGGTTTGTCACTCAAAAGAAACTGTCACAGGACCAATGACTTTTCACAGCATGCTATTAGGGATAATTTGAAAATCAAAGAAGGGGTGATCAATAAATAAGTTATTTCTCTCATATTTTGCGAGGTAGTGATCAATAAAAAAAAAGTCCATATTTCATTAAAAAAAAATGAGCACGAACAATGCCAGACGCAAATTAAGGAACTAAATTAAAATAAATTTACATAGCAAATTGGACCCCCCACTAAAAACCTATTCAGGAGTATAATTTTCTAAAACCGAAGTTTGAGAATCTTTTTTTCTAAAAAGGAATAAATGTTTAAATTTTCAACACCCTAGCTTAATTGGTAAAGCCTATACTCGCATTACATACATACATACATATATACATACATACTTTGCCAAACAGCCAGACCAGTTTGAAAACCGAAGAAACTTATACTAATAGTCTTGGTGACAGTTGTGGTTGACAGCTTCTAAACTGAGAAAAAGAAAAAAAAATGTATGATAACAAAGATTAGAAGACAGGTAAAATGAGAGAAGTAAGAACTTGGTTTAAGATTTCAAAAAATTGTCAAAATTGAAAACGACAAATTTTAAATTTTTGTTGATAATGTTAAAGACGATTAAACAATTTTTTAATTGCTCATTTGATAGATTGAAAATGTTCATTTCTATTTGGCAGACACTCCTTATTGCTAAGAATTAAAGTGAAAGGAATGGCCATTATTTCAAGATCAAGATAAAAGAATGGTAAAATTAGAGACTTGCAGAAAGTGATCAAGACTTGTTTGAGATAATATTCAAAGAGAAAAAAAAAGGCATTCATTATTGTGTTATGTTTAGGGATAATGAAGTTAAGGAAGGCAAAGAAGTAAAGTACAAGAAGAAAAATTTTTGAAAAAGAATGAGTTGGAGAAGATGAAAGAAAAATAGATGAATGAATATTTAAAGAAGAAAAGGAGACCAAGCAGAAGAATTTAGATGACGAATTAAGAGAAAAATTTGGCAAAGAGAGAAAGGATAGAAGAGCTGTGAAAAAAGAAGATATAAAATGAAGAGGGAAGATGTGGAGGAATGAGAAAATAGAAAAGAGAGTAAACGAGTATATGGATTGAAGGGAAGAAGGATGAAGAAATAGGTAAAGGAGAAGGAAATGTTAAAAAAAAGAGCAAGGAAAGGAGAGAAAAAGGAAGAAAGAAGGAAATGTGGATGGGAAAGATAACAAAAATGAGTCGGCAAGAACAACAAAAAAGTTGGAGAAGAATGAGAAAAAGAACTTTTTTGAAATTAAAAAAAAAGGTGAAGGTAAAAGAAGAAAAAAATCAGATGAAGGAATATGAAAAAAACGAAAAAATTGAATGGATAAGGGAGAAAGAAGAAAAAGGAATCTAGAAATTAGCAAGAAATAGAATTGAAAAAGGTGAGAAATTTGAGTAAGGAGAATTTTGGCATGAAATTTAAACCCAGACTTAAATGGAAGAAAAAGAAACTCAGAAATACATTCAAGCCTGGAAACTTCCATTTGCTTCAATAAACAAGGTTTTTACGAAGGTCTCTGTTTGAAAAAAAAAAGGACGAAATAAAATTAATAAAGCGAGAATGGGTTGGGTATATGAAAACAAAAATCTAAAATATGTGAAATCTGAACAACAGGTTGGCAACCGGAAATAAGTGGGATAGATTAGTAATTGGTTAAAAAAAAATCTGCAAAATTAGAGGAACTTGTTTCTCAAGAGGAAAGTACAATTTGGAGCAAATATATGTGGTGAGCAGATGTCTGTTATGTCCAGGTCATATTTGAGGTTTTTGAATCGTTATTTTCCGAGCTTAGCTTAGTCTGGCACAAGGTCATAAGTGTAAAGTGCCCATTGAAGATCAAACTCATTTCAACAGTTGTAGACTGTGAAATTAACTTGTTAACCATAACTCCATTGTAAGGCATCACTATCGAATCATCACGGGTAACCAACCAGCCAAGTGGGCTACAGATTCTTCTTTTTTTTTCATCCCTGTGTGTGCGTGTGTATCTGGGCACATTTTTGGGGCTACAATCATGAAGATTTGCATGAGTCCACCACCCAGCATCATCTAAAAATCTATTTTTCCTTGTTCAATAAAGTGCTTTTGGGGGGTCTCTATGGTCATTTTGAAAGGACAGTTTTTAGCCTATTGGTACAGCCTGTATTTGTAATACTTATACACATACATAGCCAGCCAGACCAACTTGAAAACTGAAGTAAACTATGTTTACAGACTTGGTGACAGTTTTGATTGACGGTTTCTAATATTAGTATAGTGAGAAAGTGTGTGCATTCCTTGCTGTTTGATTTATTTCCCGAATTCATTGAGTGCCTATTTATGTGATGTGCATCTTTTTCTGATGTAGTACAGTTGCAGATATATAGTTTCATTGCTTGTGTTTTACTTAAAGTGAGCATCTTACATGTTTGAAGTGTATTAGATTCAACACTAGTCCTGAGTTGATCATCATCAATGCTTACCAGCCATCTTCTATGAGATGCATCTTTGAGTAACATATTTCCAGTTAGAAACCTCCCAAGCTACTGGTGAGCATTAAAGTCACTAACTTCATCTTCAACAAATATTATACAAGTTGTTTCTGTTACAATTTCTAAATCTATAAAGTGAACTATTTCTCACAATTAACTTTTTGGGTACCATTTTGCTATTTCTGTAGTTATACTCTTTTGAAGTTTATCAGGTTGTAAATCATATATGAAGATTCCATGTTGCTGAAAACGCTTATGAACTGTTGCCATTCGAAAGGTAGTTTTTTTTTTGTTGTTTTTAAAGAACATTGGACGGATAATATTGAAAACCACAGTAACTTTTTTGGCCACTTATTGAAGAAAAAAAAACATCTGAAAGAATTTGGAATTGCATCAAGACAATTACAAAATCCCCAAATGTGAGCTATTGGATTTTTTTTCTCCATGACAGATGTATTTTGTTCAACCTTCTGTCTGAAATTCTGAAATGAAGAATTATTCCACACATTATTCAGACTAATAGCTTCCTCTTTGGAGTCTTTCTTTCCAATATTTTTGCCAATATTCTTTTCTTTGGCCTTTGTCCAGATACATCATGCGCTTGAAGAAAGCTGAAGAATATATCAGCCAAAATGGTGGAATGATATGAGAAATGAACAAACAACCATAGTCTGGTTACTTCTCTGAAGGACCAGCAAACCACTACTATTGAAATACTTATTCAAATGGGTAGCAGACCCCCCCCCCAACTTACCTCGGGCATTTGCCAGGAGAAGGAAACTCCAATAAACCTTGAATCTAGCAACCTAGCTTTCATCTCTGCCTTCCAGAGGACATGGCATACATGGTTTAAAGGGTAGAGGTGCACATGCTACATCTCTGCTGAAAACTCTATTGGGCTATTCACATACAGGCCTCAACAACTTTGAAACTAAAAAGATGTGGAAAACCCTCCTGGATCTGCATTCACAGAGGCAAACCATCAAATATATACATACATATATATATATATATATATATATATATATATATATATATTTATATATATATATATGTATATATATATTTATATATATTTATATATATATATATATATATATATATATATATATATATTTATATATATTATATATATATATATATATATATATATATATATATATATATATATATATATATATATATATATATATATGCATATAATGTAATTTGCAATAGGTCATAACTAAGGGTGTAGTAGTTACCCAAAAAGTCACTCAACCTCATGAACAATAACTTGCTTAGTGCCTTTCATAACTAGAAAAAGAAAAAGACCATTGTTTTGAATAGACAATTAATAATGATAATTGGACTGACAGCAGTAATAACAACAGCAATAGCAGGTCTGGTTAGTCATTCAATAGAAACTGTCACGTGACCAAGATCTTCTTGCTGCATGCCATGTTGGGGGTGATCAATTAAAAAGTTGGAAAAAGGTGTAATCATGATTGTTTTTTGTTAAGCAGTCATCACTAAAGTCTGAATTTTTTAAAAAAATAAGAAGCGTGAATGGTGCTGAGCACAAACTAGTGAATTGTTTTGCATCAAATTACATTGCAAATCGACCCCCCCCCCATCTATTTAGGTCGGAAGATTTTCTCAAAACAAAGGAATTTTTTTTTTCTATACATAAGGAGTAAGTGCTTGAATTTTCAGCCCCGTAACTCTATTGCTCCAGCCTGTACTTATGATACAAACATACATACATCCATGCGTGTATTCATAGCCGGCCGGCCGGCCAGCCAGCCTGACCAATTTGAAAACTGAAGAAACCTTTGTTGATGGTTTTCGTTGACTGTTTCCAATAATAAAGAGAAGAAGGAAAAGAATAACAGCAACTTCTGCTGCGACAGACCCTATTATTGACCTACATTTTTTTTTGGATTTAAATTCATTTAGACATGTAATTAAATTTTGGGGACACAGGCCACATTTAGATGGAATCAAAATATGGAGTGAAGAGTGGGTGAGTGCGGATATGGATTTGTCAATGGTGTGTGGGTATGCTGTTTAGGTAATGATTGGTAGAATGCCCAGACCCTCCCTTCATCAAATTGTTATATTGTTTTGTGTAACAGAGAAATGAAAAAAAATGAATTCAACTCTAATTTCTCAGTTTTGCTTTATTAGACATTTTTTCTAGCCTTTGTTTATGAAAGTCAATTCTGGAAGTTTTATGGAAGCCATATTTTTTTTATAATCTGAGGGAAAAGTTATTTTTACCATTTCTCATATTGCAATTAAATTTTTTAGAGTATTTTTTTCCCTTATTTTTTTTTATGAGCTAAGATAAAATAACTATGATGAGAAAACACTTTAAAAGATTTTTATCATGAATTTTCTTTCCACCCGGTCCAAATAAACATAATAATATGATGGGCAGATGACCAAAACACATCTGGCTATCTGTGAAGGATTTCTAATTGAGATCCCTTTGTCCTTTTATTTCTTTTAAAATTCATATTTTTATCATAAAAAATTGGCGTTTTTTGGTTTTATAGCCTTCCTAACATCTGTGTGTCTTTAATATTTTGAATAATTTTGTATGAGCTTATTCTGGGAGCTATTTATTTCTTTCTTGGCAGAAAGAAGCATATACGTTTGTATTGTATTTATTGTGAAATTCTTATTTCCACTCTAAAAAGAAAATACATAACATTTGGTTTTAGTTCAATTTGAACATGTGAAACAAGTTGATTTTTTAGCAGCAGAAATTTTATTTCTTTTTAAATTCATGTTTAAATCGTAAAACATTGATGTTTTATTTCTTATTTGGTTTAACAGCCGCCCTAACATCATAAACATCAGCCTCACTCTGACGATTTTAGAATTGCTCCTTTTACTGATTTTGAATACGAGTTGCCCTTGTTTTAATTAAAAGATTATTTTACCATGAACTTTATATCATTCATACGAAAAAAGGCGTTTGAAGGGAACTTTTAAAAGAATTTGTTGAGTCAAAACATTTAAAGATGTTTTTTTTTTGTTCCATCTATCAAAGCCTGCATCATTTTTTTTAGAATTAGCAGCTAGCCCTAGCCCTTTTCTTTATAGTAATTTTATTGAAGTGTGTGTATATATATATATATATATAGAGAGAGAGAGAGAGAGAGAGAAAGAAAAAGACAGACAGACAGAGAAACAGAGAGCGAGAGATAGAGATAGGGAGAGAGTCAAATTTGGTAATTCATTTGACAAAACAAAAACAAAATCAAGCTTTTTGGTAACATCGATTCTTTTTAATAATGCTTTGTTCATTGATGTAGAAATAAAACCAACCTTATGTTTCCTCACATCTTTGACTTCACGTCAGGAATTTTCCTACTTGAACTTAACTTTGAAAACTTTGATATGGTTAAGCTGGGCTCTTCAAAATCATCTCCTTAGATTCTAACCGCATACAGTATACTTTAGTATACTGTTGTCGCTTACAGATGTGTATTCTGGTGTCGGCAGGTTTTCTGGGATCTACTCAAGGAATTTTCCCAGAGAAGTCTTCAAGCTCATCAGCTTCCTCATGCAAATGAGAGAATCATGCTCAACCTCACATGGAGAGATCACGACAGCACAGTATATAAGGAAGAAAACGGGTGTCCGTGACATCATAAAAACTATTAAAGAACTTAAATGGCAAAGGGTAGGCCATGTTGCAAGAATGAAAGACAACCGATGGACATCACATCTTACAACATGGATCCCCATAGATCACATAAGAAACCGGGGCCGACAGAACACAAAATGGAGAGATAAACTAAACAGATTTGGGAAATACTGGCTCTGCGACGCGCATGATAGAGAATTGTGGCGAATCCTGGGGAAGGTCTATGTCCAACGACGGACGTTAAAAGACCGGTGATGAATCTGTTTACTGTATTGATTTGCCAATTTTTCTGTTGTACTAGGAAAATTTTACTGTCTCAACACATGACCATATTGTCAGTATCTTAGGCCAGCCCTGAAAACAACTTTTGAAAATCCAACTGATTTATTGTATATTCCAACGTGTAATATTGTTACAGACATTTTATGATAGTTATTTTAGGATAGACATTTCATGATAGATATTTTATCAAGTGCTCATTATGATTATGATAGAATTTTATTCAAATGCTCACTGTTACTGTAACAGACTTTTCATCATATTTTGAATAGAAAAGTTGAAAATAGATAAATTTCATGCCATCTTTTTTATCTCAGTGAATGTCCCTCATTAATTCATGTAGTTAGATTCACATCTGTCAATAGAATTCAAATTTTGAAAAAGAAGAGAAATTTTCTCTCACTTTTCCACCACAGGTAATTACCATTTAGCTAGTTTTAGAATGTAGGGGATTTGCCTATCAAAAGATCATGGTATTGAAAATCGCTTTACGATGTTCAATGCAGACCGAATAATCATTTTTCCCTCACGTACATCGATTTGTCATCGGTTACAATTCGTCTATTGTCAAATCATATTTTATGCACATTTCTGAACTCTTTTCATGCAACATTCATGGTGTATCCGTGTTAAGATCTCTATGCCTGTAACCAACGCAGACCAAGTATGGACAAGTCAGATTTGTACAGACAATATTCATCTTGTTCCTTTGAATCATTCTTTCCTTTATTGAGGCAAGCATATTGTTCGTTCTCTCCATATTGATCGCATTATTCCTAATCATCAACTTTTGACCAACCTTCCATGAATATTTTTTGATTGGCAAACAATGAGTATTAATTTTAACAAACAGGCATGGCCGTAGAGTGTGAGAAATATAGCTGAGTCATGCAATACTCTTTATTCACCCTGCAGCTCTTTGTTAATGTACCACCGATGTCTTTTATGAAGACAGTCAATGCTAGGTTGAATTATATAAAAAGGATTAGAAGTAATAACTTTTTATGTTACAATAGCATTTGGGAGAAAAAAAATGACCGAGGTAACAGAAGGCTACTTGAAACTGGTGTGTTAGTGGGCAGCAAAGTTTTGCTATTGTCTGATAAAGTGAAACAACATCTTTGAACAAAAGCAAATTTATGAAGTTATAGATGTCGGAAGGCAAGAGATATCCAGTGAAATTCTAAGGTATATCTTTGAAACAGAGTGGTTAATATCTGTACTCACAATTATCATTGACAATCGTGAAAGCGCACTATAAAACTAATTCTAGCATTTTTTATTTAAAGAAGGATAAAAATATCTTCTAGCCACCATTTGAAACGATGGACTCTTCCATTCAAGCAAGTTCAGTCACTTCTTGATAGAACCCCATATGAAATTGATAAGATGTCAGTATTCATTTTCAGTATTTTACTGCTTTTCAAAGTATTCAAAATAAGTAAGAGGATATGAAGAGACCATTTGCACTCTAGAGAAGCACAGGAAGATATGAAAAAAACAATTTTTTTCTTTGAATTAATGTCATTTCAATCAATTATTTCCCTATATCTGTTAATGCAATTTATTCAACTTTTTCAATGGTTTTTATGTTTTACACAGAATTCGATATTATAGTACTATGTATAAATCTTTCTTGTTGGGATCATCGGTCGTTTACTATGTAATTGTTTCAGGGATTTAAAAAACAACACAGTTAATCACCGCTACCGACAACACTTACTGACCATCTGGTTCCGTGGAGCAGAGGTAGGATACCAGCCTCTGGGTCTGAAACGAAGGTTTTGATCCTACTTCGTGGTACTGGATGGGATAATGGATAGTCTATAGCCACACTAAAGAGTAGTAATACAACGAAACAGCTGTCCGTGGATGACACAATAAATATCATATATATATATAGTTGCTTTTCTAAAGAAATCATTTCATAGAAATTCAAATATATTTGTGACTCTTTTCACGGGTAATAACTAGTGTAACAATATTTATGAAAATACAATAATCATAAAGATATTGCAGTTGCTCCATTAGAATTGTAACAGTGCCTTTGTGTTACTATAGTCTTAGTTATAACATTACTGTGATAATAATGCTACCTTGTTAGAATAATTTGAAGCCTAACTTTATTGTAATGATCGTCATGCAGGCAATTAGTGGTCTCTTCTTGCAACTATGGTAATGAAGGAGAAATCTCAGAAGCTGCCGTTCCAAGAAATGTCTTCAACCAAAAAAAAAAAGAAAAAAAAAAGGAAGGTTTCTGCTATTCGCTCATTAGCTTCCAGTGGTGTTTATAAATTGGCTTGCTTAATATATGTGATAAATGAGTCAGACAGAATAATGAAAAAAAAAGGTTTAAATGAAGAAGGAGAGAAGAAAAAAGTGGAGGTGATTGGGAAAATAAGAGAAGAAAATTGGCGAAAGAAGGAAAAGTCGGAGAAAGAAAAGAAAAAGAACTAGAAGAAACAAAACTAGAACAAAATAGGAGAAGATTAACTGAGTCAGACAGAATAATGAAAAAAAGGTTTAAATAAAGAAGGAGAGGTGAAGAAAATGAAGGTGATTGGGGAAATAAGAGAAGAAAATTGAAGAAAGAAGGGAATAAAAGAGGGAAAAAAGAAAAAGAAATAGAAGAAAACAAAATAGAAGATGAACTGGAGATAGAAAAACTAATAGAAAAAGAGTAAGGAAGGGGGAGATGATTGAAGAAAAGGGAGGGTAAGGAAGAAGAAGAAGAAAAGGGGAGAGGAGGAAGAGAAGGAAAGGGTGAGTTTAAAGATAGGGAAAGAGAAAGAGGTCTTGGCAAAAAAAGTTGAAAATAATCTTTGAGAGAATAAGACTAAGGAAATAAGTAGTGAAAGATTTTGAGAAGAAAATAAGAATGAATATGAGGATAAAAAGAGTGTGAAGTTTAAGAAGAAGAATGCAGAAAATGTTGTAGATAAGTAGATGAAATTTCTAAGGAAGAAGAAATGATAAAAGAAGAAGAAGAAGAAGAAGAAGAAGAAAAATCACAGAAAGTAGAAAAGAAAATAATGTTGATTTTGATGGAAATGATGAAGAAGAAGAAGGAAAAAATATGATGCTGCTGCTTCTGTTGGTGATAATGAAGTATGCAATGAAGAAAGAATCCAAAAGAAAAAAAATGTCCAAATGCTTGTAGAAGGTACCGAAAAGATATTCTTGATGAGGTCATTTTTAAAGAGGCCCCAACAAAGCGTTTTGCCTGTTTACATCATTAGAGGCAGGAAGCCAGAACTTACTCCTGCAACCTTCTTCATGGAAAAAAAGATAAAGACAGTGAAGAAAAAAAGGCATTTTTGGAGTTTATCGATGATTCACTCGGAAGTAAGTTTTGTCTGGCCATCCTTATTCTGCAGAAATTTCATATAAGTGTTTGCTAATTATTCCATGAGTTATTAAGACTAAGATCCTCATCTTTGTTGTTTTCAACATAACATTTCAGCAGCTGTTTTCTCCTGCCTTCTTTAGATGTATATTGTCTCTTTGGCATTCTCTTTAAGAATTCTAAATATCGGACTTGGAATTTTCTGATTGGAATTATGAGGAGGTTGATAATAAGGAAACAAGAACCATAAGTTCAACAATGTGTCTACAATTCATATGTCCATGTCTCTGATTTCCAATTTGAAAAGGATTCTAAACGAAGTAGAAGCATAACTAATTATGATAATAGTAGCATGAAAAGGAGGAAAATGAAGGTGGGGATGATGGTATGTTATACTAGCTTGTTAACCATCACTATAGGTCAGATGCCCCAGAGTTTATGTCTCAGTAAAACCTCACTGGAGTTGGGAATCACAAGCTTGAATAAAATCAAAACTGTCAAACTCCACTTTTAAAAAAACTTTTAGATAATAAGAACAAGAACAATCTTCAGCTAATTCAGAGGAGTGAACACTTTCCTATTTGTCTATCAATTCACGTTACCAAACTGATACATAAAATTGACATTTTCCTACCATGATTTGACCCAGTGATTGCTATGCTGCTCCCCTATTAACTAGGCCAGACAGACAAGTCTTGTATATTGACAAATTTATTCATAATATATAAAATACAGAAGTTGCAGTAATCATCTATCTATTTAAATTTCTGATAAATAGTCCCAAATGGATAATGAATTTTTCAGGAAAACAATCTTGTAGATTTAGAAGTATAAATAATCACAGGTAGTGTGTTGTAACAACATAAATCTATATTATATCAGTGCATTTGATACCCTATATAATAAAACACAATGACAACCTCCCAATTTGTCATTTAGAAAGTATGCAATCAACGGTATTTCATTATTTTGCTGAGAAGCTAAAATTCAATTTGCATCCGCAAACATTTTAATTCCAGGAATATTTTCAAATCTTTAATTATGTTGTTTTTGGAAGAAGAAATTGTGGATAGGTGGAGGGGAAAGGAGGAAGAAGATAATTAATGGAAAGAAGAGAGTTAAAGAAGAAGAAAAAGAAGAAAAAAGAAGAAGATAGAGAATTCAGGGATACTATTACAACTGCAATTACAATGACAGAAGTTGATACACCACTTTTCTCCATAGACAAATGCCTGCAAATCATTATGTCTATTATGAAGAATTCTGGAAGAGCAGAAAAATTTCAAAGAAAAAGATGCATATTCATCATTTACAATGCATTAACAAGAAAAGATGGCTGTAATAGTCACAAAACGGTAGGGAAAAAGAATGTTCAGTCACCTTTTAATGGAAACAAAAATATGTGTTTATTCTTTAGGGAAATATTCCTTGCTCTACCTCTATAAGTTCTACTGAGACAGTTAATCCAGGAAAAGTGCTACTGAGTGAGAATTGTAGATTATCTCAAGCCTTGTAGTCTTCAATGAATAAAAATATGTGTACTGGTGACTTAATTGTTAGTAAACAATGAATATGTCTTCTCTTTTGTAATCACGAGCAAACCTATACATTAAGCAGATGAATATGGTATTAATAATGATGCATGACGATGATGGTGGTGGTGATGGTAGTGGTGGTAAAATAATCTTATCTTTTCCTGAATGCTAACAACCAAAATATCCATTTTATTGAATTTCAAAAGAAATTTTCTTTCTCAAAAATTTTTTTCCTTTCTTGTCTTTTAATTCGAATAATTCTGCATTTTCTTGTTGTAGAATTTCTTCATTTCATTTCTTGAGACAAACCTTATTCAATTATAAATTTTTCATTTGAAGAAGAAAAAAAGAAAAAAACAAAATTAGTATTGTTTAATTGATCAATTTTATGTAATTGCGAACTAATTATCCCAAATAGACATCTCGTCAGGGACAGCAGATAGCAGCAAAATAATATTTTCTCTGAAAAACTTGTGAAACAAGATGGCAAATATCTTTTTTGCTTTAACATTTTTTTTATTTATTTCAGAAATTTGTTTTTGATGTATTTCTCAGATAGATAAAAAAGCGAATTTTCCTATAAGAATTTAATTTGAAATTTATGATAAAAGAAGCGATATTTGTGTTTTATAAATCCAAGGTGAGGGATTAGTCTTTTTGTTTGAATAGTGAATATTCATTCAGATGATCTTTAGTATTTTGAATTATTTACGCGGTGTTTCTTAAAATATGTTGTATTATGCTTATCCCTGGTCCAGGGAGAGATGTCAGGGCAGAGGGGTTTTGTCAGGTTACTCTCTTCATCTCCAATATCTTGATGACAGAAGCTCACCTGATTTCAGAACCGAGTAATTTCTTTTCATCTTCACAAGACGCTAGTTGTTAAATTCTCAATTATTCAGAAATGGGCAAAATTTTGTAAGCTGAAGACAAAAATTTATGACTTGTTACATGTACTGTGAAGATAATTTTAGCTCAGAGAAAGAGTACAAATAAAGAAATCATTGTCACTTTCTCTCAGAGGCAGGTGCAATACTCAAGTGACTTCCCATCAAAGAAATGTAAAGATGCTGGATCACTTCATTTCTTCATTTTAAGCAGCCATTTTTAAATTTATCTGGAGAGCAGAGCATGCTGAAGCTCTGAAGTCAATGAGCATTTTCTAAAGTGAGGATATCCATTTTGCAGATAAAAATATCATAAAAACAATTGTTTATATAAGAAAAAGAAGAAAGATGAATATCTGTAGCTTTGTTGTGTTTTTGATATAAACCTTTCACTTATATATTTAGCAACATTAAACAATGCATTTTCAGATTAAGAAAACTTTCATAATCATCATCTTTATCAATGATATTCTTAAAAACAGGATTTTTCAGCTACATGTTTAATTATAATCCAGATTCTAACCAAAGTGAATAGTAGGTAAATAAAAGGGCCATTAAATATATAGAGAGAGATACAGATAGTAAAAAAAAAGACAGAGAGAGAGTCTGCTATGGTAGTCGAGGTAGGTACTAATTTTCCATCGACCCCCTAGGTGTGTGTTCAAGCCAAAGTAAAAACCAGGATTTAAAAAGCTAGTTTTCATGGTTGCAGAAAGCTCCCCACCAATCGAAAGATTGGCGCAATACTATCTTATCAATACCTACATGAGCTCTCCACAATTTAGCCTTGTGCCAGATAGAAGTGGCAGACAATAGAATAGAGTCATGGTAATCCAATTAACCATCTAAGCCATTGTGAGTGAGTGTGATCCACGCGAGTATTCCACTATTGTTGATTTGCACCAGATGAGGCCAAGTTCAGTAAATATCACCCTACATGTCTATGTGAACAAAAAAATTCTTTGTGAGTACAACTGACATTTTACCGAACAGACATACTGATATTCATATTTTACATTGAAAAAATCGTCAAGTGCAGATATACCTTGATTAGTACGTTTGTTCCAAAATTTTCTGTTTAGTTCAAAACAGTTCACTGCCTTATTATGATATAATGTTTTTTTTTAGCTTATATTTGGTTACGTTAATTTGTGCAGCAATACCTTAAGTATATTGCATCAAAAACTGCACTGATCAAAACTGCACTGTTTAAGGTATAACTGTATAATTCAAAAATTTTAAAAGTATTTGTGATTTTGAATGTGCATTTTATGTTGTGCCAAAATTGTCAAGAGATGTTTTCAAAGACTGTTTTTTTTTCTTCTTATCTTTGTTACAGTTAATGAGAATGACCAAGGAGCAGTATATGTGTAATCCCCAACCATTACCTTCCTATGCCAAAGTTGTCGGTCACATACCAATCTTTGCCCAGCCAGTGATCACCTTCCGAAACGAAATTTTCACTTCCATTGCTCTCACCAAAACAGCGACTCATGTGGTCATGTTAGTCGGAACGTCTACTGGACATTTAAAACAGGTTTGTTTGATTTTGGATTCAAAAAATTACTTCTTTCAAAATAATCGAAAGTAATTTTCTATCAGGCTGTTTTGTAATAATCATTAACATTTTCAATACGATTCATTTTTTATACAAGTTTTTCCTTCAGCTTATTTTTGTTGCTTGTTTAGTAGCAATTGCTTTTAATCATTACTTATTTTTTACAGTTACTCTACAACCATTAGGTAAGCAGCGTAGATCAGAAATAATCATAAAAATAGAGATAATAACGACAATGCTTCATCTGAGACATTTGGATAACTCAAGACTATGATATTTTCAATATTTTTCTCTGCTAACATGCAGACAGATCCTTTTTTCTCTTATGATAAGCAAGTGTCTATCTGAGAAATATACAATGTGCACATGAAAGAATTAAGCTCAACCTCACATGGAGAGATCATAAGAAGGAACAATATATCAGGGAAAAAACAGGAGTCTGATACATCATAGAATCCATTAGAAAACTCGAATGTTAATGGGCTGGTCATTTTGTAAGAATGAAAGACAACCGATGGACATCACATCTCATAACATGGATCCCCAGAAATCACATGCGCAACCAAGGCTTGCAGAATACCAGAGAAACAAACTAGACAAATTCAGAAAGTATTAGCTCTGCAATGCCCATGATAGAGAGTTGTGTCAAATCCTGTGTCTAATGACGGGCGTTAAAAGACTGATGATGATCATGATCATGATGATGATGATGATGATCATCATCATCATCATGATTAATCGTTGAATTCAATTTCAATCATGATAAAGAAGCTTGACACTATCTTTGCTTAATCATGCTATATCAGTGACAAAATAAGTACATCATGGTAAATTGTTATCTGTCAGGATCAGTGCACAGGGAAACTTGAGTTCATGCCTATTCAAAAGAATTAGCATAAAATGACACTAGTCTGAAACTATTCGATATGTTTCTGATAATTTGGCAATTTTTATTTTCATTATATCAATCCATCACGTTATCAAAAATTATCTAATATTCAAAAAACAAATAAAATAAGAAAGAAATAGGAAGAAAGACATTCTATACTTTAAAATGCAGCAAAGAAATATCAAAGACTCATAATCTGCCAAAAACTTCTTTGACCATTTTTGTCTGATCCCAGTAAAGGCTGAATATTGGAGTAAAACTTCCAGAGGCTTCTGCCTGGGTAGGTAAGGTAGTTAGTTGGGAGAGTGTTTTTCCCATATTCCTACTCTTTCTTCAGCCAACCATCATAGCATTCCAGTGATGTGATATTTTGTCAAGATATCTAGTGATGAAACAGAAAACAGAATGAAGTAGATACATGCCTTTCCCAAGAGTTAGAGTGCCAAGTGAACATGAACAATCTCAGTTCGCCCAGTCAATTTTCTATGATAATAACCTTGCATCTCTTCATAACCCTCACAATGAAGTCGATGTGTTTTTGACAGAATCTTGTCTTTTAAAAAACTCACCCACGCAAGTACTTGATATAAATATTCATTACGTCAGATTAAATGTATCTGAGACCTTGCATTTTCTATTCGAATGAATATTATACATGAATTTTTTTTTAAAGTAAATTACCTGCCATCACAGTCAATAATTAAACAGTTGAAGCATCAAAATTTAAAGTCATATAAAAAAATACCATCAAAGAATGAATATGGTTAGAATAACTTCTTTTTATAATATCACCAGTGGTTTCCTCTGAAAAACATCTAAAATAGAGTAAAGATTTATCTAAAAACATTCTGGGGAATCTAGATGTTGATAAAATATACATGTTAAAATAAGGCCCCAAGAAGATAAAATAAGCTCCTTTTTTTTTTTTTTCAAAAAATGAAAAAATGTAGTTTTAGAGGGTATCAGGTGGAGTACTGATGCCAATTTTCAATGGCTAGAAGTACTGGAAGACACAAACACACACTCATATAAAAAGGAATAGAACCCTTCATCACCTATAGTGGTTACAATTGTTCAATTCATTCAAGAATCTTGGGTTTTTCACCATTTTTAACCACCTACATATATCCTAGATATATAATATATTTTATAACATTTGAGGCGATATGTGTTTTACAGGTGTTTACACTTATGCACCCAGCAAAATATTCGATCAATAGTAGTTTGTTAAGATTATGGGAAATTAAAAACCTTATATTCCTGTTGTAACTCTCATGTTTATTAAGGAACCCAGAAGGAAGCTTAAGGTAATATATCACATTATTGTTGTATGTGACCAGTCTTTTTTTTTCCTTTTTAAATATGGCAGGTGCATAAGGAATTATTGCAAATCATCTAAAAAATATATTACCATTTCTGACATTTTGTTATTCAAGAATACATTAGAATGAATTGCAAATTTCAAAATTCTCTTTTTTATTGAAATCTTGCTTCAACAAAACAAGTAGAAAATATAAATTATTTTTTTTAAAAATGCTTTTTTTGCTTAATGACATTCAGATGGCAATGAATTAGGAAATAACTGCACATTTTATTAAGACAAGAAACAACTTGATCAGTTTGTTCACCCTTCTGCCTTATTTCATCTCATGAATGTGTCGTTATCATTAGACGGTTTCATCCACCCCAAAAACAATGAAAGAAAAAGCAGAAAAGAAGAATAGAGATGAAAAGGAACTAACATCATTCAATATTCAATAAAAGGAATGAAGAAATATTACTTGATATCGAAGAAAATGAAACAAACATTCCTTGATGATCAATTATACAAAAATAAATGAAGAAATATCACTAGATATTCAATAAACAGGCTGTTTGGTGTGTATTTAAAATTCAATCATTTTATAATTCATTAAAATATTCTATGGATTGTGCAAAATTTTAATATTAAGGCACAATTAAACTAGCCTCAAAGCTTCGCAAATGAAGTTTCAGGAAAAAAGAAAATCAGAAAAATATTAATAATTTGTTTTGTTGACTATTTGACGAATTCATGAATATTTATGCTCATTAGCTGTCAAAAATGATCTTTAAAGATGATCTCATCAACCTTTCTTCCTTCATCATGTGTGTGGTGAGGCTCTGTTAAACAGGGATTTGTCAGTTAACTGACCGATTGGATTTGGGGCTGGGGACAACTCATAAATATAAATTCACTTGGGTTGGAGATTAATTGAAAAGTGAAACACACTGACAGGTGATCAGATTTTAGAAGAAACATTTCATGAAAATGTATGAATATCATTTTCAGAGGTCTGTTGCCTCATAAAGATGAAGATTCTCAAGGGAAAAATGTAGAATTATTCAGGTCATTTTTCAGGTCATTTTATTAACTAAGGACAAGCTATATACAAAGCTTGATATTCAATATATAGCAGAGGGAGTTTTAGAAAGATGGCAAGCTTTGTTTCGACAATTGAACCCTTTCTTTCTATCGCACGAGAAAAAATGTGACCCTTTTCTTTTTCCGAGGATTATGCATCCGACTGGATCAGCCAAAATAATCAAACTTTCCTAAACTTAAAAGCAATATAATTATGATTTATTTTTATACATTATTAAAATGTATATATAACTGCTTTTTCTATATTATTAAAATATTTAAATTATTTTTTCAAGTACAATCCAAAGAAATCAAATAGCAAAAAGAATATACAGAAATGGTTCAACCAGTACAACTTTTGTATAAAATTCATACAATCTCAAGTATTATAGTTTCAATAATATCATATTCAATGGTATTTTTAAACTAGAATTCTCATCTGACAGTTTTGTCTCCTTATACCCCCTCCCTTATCTGACAATCCAAGTTTTCTGCATCGTTCTAGAATCCTTATAGATACAGTTATTGGACAGACTATGCCTTGTGTAAAGTTCCAAGGGTAGTACTTTGGAGGGGACTCATATATCTACATTCTAGAATGGATAAGTTATTACTCCAATCCTTTTCTGGACAATTTAACTCCTTCTTTGTGTTGTTGATGACGTTACAACATTTTGGTCTGACCCATTGTAGATCTTTCTACTGGTTTAAAATCCTTAAGCAAAGTTGAAGGTTTTCTTTTCTTTTCCAGTCAAATGCAATGACACTTTCCAGTGTTAGAGATAATATAATTATGATTATGATGTATAATTATGATCCAATTTCTATATTATCAAAATATACAAATTACTTAATGTTCCATTTCTATATTGGAAAAATGCTGTGGAATTTTCATGAGAGATCCTACCATATTTATTCATGTAAAATACAATCTTGTTAGAAACCGTCAACTAAAGATGTTGCCAAAATAGAAAACAAACATTTTTTAAGCTGGTTTGTCTGGTTATGTATGATTATATCATGCATGAAGGCCACATCAATGGAGCTGAAGGGCTTAAAATCAGAACATTTACTTTTTATTCTGCCTAGAAAAAACGTTTCTTATGTTTTTTTGAAAATCCCTCCTTAAATAAGTTTTTAGTGGGGGTTCAATTTGCAATGTGATTTTATGCTGAATTGGTATCTCACCTGTGTTCAGCAGCATTCACACTTGTTTTTCTTTTAATTTGGATTTTTCTGTGACCACTGCCCAAACAAAAAGCAGGAGAAGTAATCTATCCATCAATCACTCGTTTTCCAAATTTCTCCATTGATAACCCCTAGCACAACATGCTGTCAAAAGACATTTGTCAAGTGATGGTTTCAATTGAGTGACAAACCAGACCTGTTTACTATGTGACAGTTTCGTTTCCTTATAATCCTCCTCTTATCAGACTATCTAAGTTTTGTACATGGTTCTAGAATCCTTATAGATACAGTTATTGATTGTTTTGGACAGAATACGCCAAGTTTAGACTATACTTTGGAGGCTGCTCGTAAGAAATAGATTAACGTTCCAAGTCATTCTAGTCAAGCAAAAATGGTTATAACGTGAGTAGAACATTTATGAATGGGTCTACATAAAAGGGGGACTATCAAAGGTAATTGGTTCTTTGTTGGTATAAGTCAACAAAATTGTCAAAATATTATGCTATTGTACTTTTGGGCTTTTGATTCTAATATAGAATTTCCTACATCATACAGGAATTGAATGACTATAGCCATCAAAGGTAGAGAAGGTTACTATCCTTTTTTAAAGTGTACATGTTTTTTATGTGTTTTGTGTGTTCCAATGCTCCTGGCTCTACCGTTTTGTCTACAGACTTGAAAATTAGCATCATTACATCTCTAGACCCCTTCTAAAAAATTGGGATGAGGATTTTTGGAAAGAAAAGTTTTTTGACCGTCTTAGGACCTTATATTGACGGGTTTATTATCAATCACTAGATTCTCAAAAACCTATGTTTCCAGATGGTTTTTTTTCACTATTTTTTGATGTTTTCAATGTAAAATGCAAGTGATGTCATAAATAGAATTTAATCTTACCACATTTATTCATCTATGGAATTTCTTTTGTGTGACTTCAAATTTTGACTCGATAGTTGTTCAATTATTTATTGTGATGGTGAGTTATATTTCAAATTTATTCATAAATAATGTTGTTACACCACAAATCCATAAATAAAAGATGTAGTAATAACACAAATAAAAACAGAAGTCAAATCATAAATTTACATCATTTGTCAATATCTAGTGGAGAACAAGTTAAATCAATAATGAGACATCTTTTTGGGCTCCCAAGCTGAAAACTGACATAAAATAAAGCCATTAAACCAGAGCCCTGAAATCACAAATCTTTTAAATAATCCATTTGACATACAAAAATATACGAAATAAATCAAAATGGAGCCACCAGAAGATAACATCATACAACGATTTTTATGCAATGTTTCAGCTCATTTTTCAAAATTGGAAAAATTCAGCATTTGCTTTGTTTTCTCTGTCCAACTGTCTGTCTTTTGTATTGGGATCATAATACTCAAACATTCAGTACAAGAAATATCCAACATTTCACTGAATTTTTACTTATCAAGAATTTGTTCTAAGATTTTCATTTACTTTTTGTTCAGGCTTCTGTAAGATTCTACAATCGCTTTTTCCAACATTTTTCCTTGAAAGCAATTCCTACTTCTTCAATCTAGAGGGCTCCCTCTAATCTGAAGTCAGTAGAATTTTGATTATAAGGGAAAAAAACACATGACAGAGTGCTCCAACACTGTGGCATAGAGTTAAACTAAGTTATCATCAAATAAAAAGATCCCATTAATCCTAAAAAGAAAGGTGTATAACCAATGCATCCTCCCAATAGTCACTAATGGAGCTGAAACATGGAACGTAACCAAGAGACGGATCTGCAAATTGAGAACCATGCAACGTGCACATGAAAGAATTATGTTGGGCCACACATGGAGAGACCACAAGACAGTACAGTACATCCGGAAGAAGACAGGAGTCAGGGACATCATAGAATCCATTAGAAATCTCAAATGGCAGTGGGCTGGCCATATTGCAAGAATGGTAGATAACTTATGGACATCACAACTCACAACATGGATCCCCCCGAGATCATATGCGCAACTGAGGCCAGCAGAATATTAGATGGAGAGATGAGCTAGATAGATTCAGACAGTACTGGCTCCGTAACGCCCATGATAGAGAAATGTGGCGACTGATGATGATGATACTCTGCTTCAGTATGTACAGTATGTTTATTTACAGCTTAGTTTGACACAAGGCCACAGTAGTTTAGCACCCAGTGAGGATCAAACTAATTGCAGTTATGAAACCAGGGATTTCAGGAAATGACTGAAATTTAATCTTACTATATATATGTATATGTATATATATATATATATATATATATATATATATATATATAAAATGCTTATTTTCAAGGTAGACAAGCCCTCATTGCTCGGTGCAATATTTCTTCCTGAAATCTTCCAGTTCTCTTTAGTTGGCCCAGTGCCTGAAAAGCTAATCCTTGTAAATTTTTCTCTCTCTTTCCCTCTCTCTCTCTCTCCCTCTCTCCCTCTCTCTCTCTCTCTCGCTCTCCCTCTCTCTCTCTCAATGGGGATTTCATTTAGTTAGAAGCATCATTAACTTGATCAATCTCATCATTATTTCCATTATTTATCCTTTTTCTAATTAATACTGTCTATAGTTTTCCAGATGATCGAACTACTTGATGTTCATGTTCTTAACACAAGATTTCAGGTCTTTCCATTCTAGGCCCCTCATTTGGTGCACTATCCAAATGTGCTCGTGGTAAACTGAATTTCCAAATGGTGGTCACACTACAATGTTGGATTTGGATGATGTAATTTTCTTTTTCTTTGCATGTTAGGCCTGGATTTCCATACCTTGTCCCTCTTGAGTTGTGGAAACCATATGGCTACCACTCAACTAGAATTCAACTGTCCAAAAAATTTCTTTGAATTCTAATCATTAGTTCCGGAGATTTTGTATCAATTTTTGTAACTTGATCCATTCTTTATGATTATGCCTTGAACTAATCAGTTTCCTAATGATAATCCATACTAATAACTTTTTTCTTAGTTTCCCAAATCTAGACTAATATTTGAGCCTATCGTTCTTTGTCCATGTCTCTTTTACGCTAGAACTATAATGTCTTTTGACCTAATATTTGGCAAGGAGAATCTTTTAAAGATGATTTCTTACATAGGCTAACCTTGGAGATAATTCAAGTTCAGCAGAGGTCCTTATCTGGTCAATTTTCAGTTCTAACCCTTGAAATAAAATTTCATCAAGTTTCAAGCACCTGACGCATTTTCTCTAAAGACACACACACATGCTTTCACACAAGAAGTGCCTGTGTTTTACTGAGTAGTAAGAAGAGAACTTACACATGCATACACATTCAAAGACTTTTTTTTTAATCACTGTTTTGTCTAAATTACAATTCCTGTCCGTTGGGCAACACTGGGTATCCCTGCTAGCAACTAATATTAAGCCTCCTTATTATCTTGATTCTTGAGCCTTGCCTCAAAACCTTACAATATTTTTATCCTTTGATGTTTTGATCCTTGAAATCCTCACACCATTTTAGTTTCTTCAAATTACCCCCCTTTGAAGCCATATATTAATTTCTGTTTTAATATCCTGATTAATTCAACTACATACCCCACCATTTCTCACATCTTAATTTCTCTCTATGATATACATTCTACTATACCTTTATCTATCTATATGCATTTTATCTGATGATGCAAATCATATGCTGTTGAATCTGAAAGCTTTTTCCTTGGATATGAGTAATCACCGAAAATTAAGCTCGAAGTAGCCATAGATGCTGAATATATATCAAAAGAATAATGTTATATGATAATGATAAATTAATAATGTTCTGTATCAATAATAAATTAATAATGTTCTCTGATAATAATCCACAAATATGAAATGCATTCTGCATCCATATTGACTCACCGTAGCCCCACGAATTGCCTGCTCAACCAACCAGCCAAGTGGGTGATAGATTCTTTGCTCTTTGCTCGTTTTTGTATATCTTTTGATTCCCCTATTCATATTTTGGAGCTACGACTTTGAAAATTTGCATGAGTATATTACTAGACACCATCTGGAAACAATTTTTTTTGTTTTTTCTAAAAAAGTTATTTTTAGGTCTCTTGGATCATGTTTAGCCTAAATCTTTTGCTGGTGTTTTTAGATGATTTTAGATAGAATGTCTATTTTTTTTAGATATTCTTAGATAAAAGATCTATTTATTCACATAAGTTTAGATTTAATTTTAGATAATTAGTTCTATTTACGCTGGCTTCAGTGATCCATTTATGCGAGGTACAGATATACATATATATTTTTGTGTATATAACACCTTTCAATAAGAGCCCAAATACTACACTGATTCTATGCAAAACTGACTGGGAGCAAAACTTTGATCTTAGACAGACTGTAGAGAGACAGCACTGATCCTCGGCCTAGGATCAATATGTCGGTCCCTGGTCCAAGGACCAGGGACCGACATATTGATCCTAGGCAGAACGCACAGATACTCTGGTGATTCAAATCCTTTCCCTCTACCAATTTAAGCTCTATAACATTATGATAGATTTTTCCAATTTTTTTAGATATTTCGATCTGATTGACTGCCAGACAATTTGGAACCTTTATAATTCCTTGCCTTTAGATATTCACAAATTTCCAGTATTTTGATCAAAAGCACTGATCAATACGTAAATATTCCTGCCGTTTTTTATGGGTACTCTGCTTGAAAATCAATAATGTTCTGCAATAGTGGATTGATTCATGATTTTTCTCATTTTGAAACTCATGATTCCAATATTTTTATCCTTCCAATATTCTGGCTTTTCGATAAGCCAACATTTTGGTTTTTTGATTTGTTAGCATTGCTCATATTGTATTAATTCAGACCTACTTGTATTTTGAAACTATCCATTTAAAAAACAAATATTGCATCTTAATGTCTTCAGATTAGTCTATATTGGCTATTCAAAATTACTTATATCACAGATTACCGGCACTTATGAAATTTTTCATCTCTGCAACATTATGAGAGTTAGATCATTCTAATTTTTAAAATATTTTGATCGGTTTGACTACCAGACAATTTGGCACCTTTTGAATTCCTTGCCTCCAGATATTTACAAATTTCCAGTATTTTGCTCACACCAAATTCTTGTTATTTTGAGTTGCCTAAACTTATACCATCTAGAACCTTCTAAATTCTTTCACTTTTCTTTCTCTGCCTCACCCAGCACAACAATTGAATGCTTCAAAATTGATTGGACTTTTCAGGAACTATTTTGCTTTTGGGAAATCAAAAATTCTTTTAACTTGAAAAAAAAAAGAATTTGATAAAGCCCAAAAGCAAACAATAATTTTCCTTACCTCCTTCCCAATGTTCCAAACTGTTTTCTAAGCCAGACATCAAAGACAGTCACTTGCAGCCATCTTCATTTTTGTTTTTTGTTTGTTTTTTTTCCTTCCCACACGCATGTTTTCCTCAAAAGACCTGGCAGTAAGATGACTAATTCGGTTGCTCAATCTTAATTTAATAACATTCTGTCTAAATTCAGTTACAAGAAAAGATTAACAGAATAAATAAATAAGCACATTTACAGTATACACTGACTTTAACTCTTGACATAAAAACAGCTCATTAAAGTCCATCTGTTTGTACTTTGTACCAACTTACAACATTGTCAACAATAGAATAACTGCTAACTCACAAATGCAGTAACTGGAAGTTTGACTGCTATAATAACAACACAATAGACTGGAGATTAAAAAAAAGATAAGCATTAAAATAAAAATAAAACCATCATGGAATAAGTTTGTAAAAATCCCATCCGACACAATCTCATTCTAATGAATGTTGCAATATAAAAAAAGCCAATTATGGCTAAATGATTGCAATTTGAATTGTGTCGGATATTGGTGTGATTGCAGCTGATATTCTATCTGACTTTTTATAGTCAGTATGTGTAAAAATCTTATGTTGTGTAAATTTTTTCCTGTGACAAGTGTTCAAATTTTTAAATTCGACATAGAGAATCAACAATTTTTCAATAGAAACTTAATATGCTATCTACAGGATTTTAAATTTTTTGTGCACACATTAATTTTCTTTGTGTGCTGGTTGCAAGCCCATAAAATTCAGATGTAAATCACTAAAAGATATAAAAAAAAGCTTTCAGATGCCAATAATTTTCATGGTATATTGAGTGTGAATAGATATAGTGAATATAACATGAATTGAAATAGTTGATTATTTCATAGTCATCTCTGTTGTGTGAGAAAACTAAACAAGATTAGAAAATACGTAAGACACATTTTCTACTACCACACAGAAGATCTACTAAAACTTGAGGATAATTTTGATTTTTAACATTTGTTATACCCACCAAGTGATAAATTACTGATTTGAAGATTTTTCCAGACAATTGAAGTTCTTTTTATAGTTTTGACCAATTCAACAACACGAGCGACAAGAAGGGGTTCAGTGGCCAGAAAAACCCTTCAAATGTTTATGAATCTTTTCAAGACTATAGACAATGAATTACAGTGGTTTAAATATTGGTTAAAAACTTGTCAAAAACAGCATTATCTCTGGTTCCTGTTTGACGCCTCAAAAAACAAAGAAACAAACAAAAATCCGATCCTCAGGATACATTCATAAAATAATTTATCAATTAGTCCCTCCTGGTCAGAACATCCTCATCATATTCCAAATGTCCAGTCAGTTCCATCCAGTAATGATTGCACACTATCACGCAATGACTGAAGATTCCCAGTATTGGCACTGATATCTGCATGTTTGCCTAATCTAAAATTGACCAAACATATTATTTAAATTAATCGTAAATGATTGACAGATACAATGACAGCTGATACCTTTCGCGGAATCAGTGTCTCCTGACAAAGAATTTGATCCGAAGCAAATTTGTACACCAGCAGAACAAAGGCAACTTGCTGATACTTAAGCACATTTGGAAGCTGGAAACGAGGCAACAGTGGAGAGTCGTGGTAAGAATTGTTGATGGATTATTGATATCCGCCTCAAACCAATTCCTGAATCTACAGGATATACGCAAATATCAGGTTTCTCTCCTTGTGTGATGATATGTCATTATTACAGAGTAATCCACTTTGAGTAATATTCTTGTCTTCAAAACATCTGGGTTTTTTTTTTTTCTCTTTCTTTTTGTTTTTTTTTTACTTTTTTGACAAAGAGTCTGTGGATTAATTTGGTTGAATTTATTGCATCACGGTTTGTGGTGAGAACCATGGACTGAAAAACTAAGAGGACTGACTTGTATCATTTTTCATTTCCTGTGTCTGGTCAGTGATTATAACAAAAACCAAGCCGATGCGCGAGAAAGAAAATCCCAATTAGAAACCATTATTGTGTTTTAAGAATCTGTATATTCTACATAGAGCTAGAGGGCTGAAAATTCAAACTTTCACTCCTTATTTTATCTAGACAAAAACTTTTTTTTTATTTTTTCAAATCCAAAATTTCTCGATGGGGGGGGGGTATTTTCTTTTTGCAATGTTTGTTTATGCTTAATTGGTTCCTTAGCTTCTGTCTGACAATATTCAAACTTGTTTTTTTGAAAATTTGGATTTTTTAGTGATCACTGTCCAACAAAAGGTTAGAGAAATAACTTATTCATTGATCATCCCTTTTTCAAATTTTTCAATTAATCACCCCCAACACAGTATGCTACCAAAAAAAATTGATTGTATGACAGTTTCTATTGATTGACCAACTAGACCTCTTTCAGTTACTCTTAAATCTATGCTCAGCCCACATAAATAAGTTTTCAACAAAAGACAATCATTTAAACTGAAGACTTCATATCTTTTAGAAAGTTATACTATAAGAGGACTGTAAAACATGTCTCTGGTTATCACCGAATAAAACTCCTCCGGCACGAAAGATAATCAAATCTTTTTGATCAACCTGCCGGAGTCCTCATTTTTGCATCATGGCACCTCATCATAGGATTTTTTTATATTTTTGACTTCTCGATTTTAATCTGCAATCTGTAGAAATCCTCAAGAGTCTGTCAAGTGGCACTCCCAAGAAATTAAAAAAATCTTTTTATTCCACATAATTTCTTTGATGCTAATTTCCTTCTAAACTGAATTTTTTCCCTTCCAACTTTTATTATCTCTTCTCTCTAAATAATGATCTCATAAACATAATTGAGTAATAATCTTAAATTGTTCGATTTTCCTAGAGGAAGCATTATGATTATTAAATTTTGGTTACTTTTTCTTTCATCTTATTTTTGTTCCTTTTAATTGCAATGCTCAAGTCATTTTTACACTTTACAACTGTCAAGCAGCCTGGATCAAAAATAAAGAATTTTTTTACCGACAAAACTTGAACTCACAACCTTTATCTCTGTGACCCTGTCCGACCAGGGAAGTACCTCACCAATTAGACTATGAAAGCCAACCAGCAGACATCATTCAAATTCAGTTATAGAGCTACATTCTTCACTCCACACCAACTTGTTTGTTTACACCTAGTAGTAGAAGTAAACATAATGGTCGGCCGAATTTCTTCGATGAAACATTTTCATTTTCATCAATTTTCCTTTCGTCTTATTTTTGTTGTTTTTTTGTCACGGTTCTGTTTTTAATTTCTCCAATCATAAAACAAGCAGCGTGTATTGGAAATAGAGAATAAGCTCCCAATGAGATTTGAACCCACAACACCCATAGACCGCAGTCTATAGTATATATCCAGGAAGTCTGACTGGAACTCATTCATTTCTGAGAGTGAATTTAATCCTCATTCAGGGAATTGAAGATCGCCTATATATTACCCTGATTTTCCCTTGTCTCATTAATTAAAGATTGGGACTGGCTTGTGTATTTGATTTGATCCTTTAGAGACTTCTAGGACATATTTATCCTATGGTTTCTATGACTGCTGGGATATATATGTCCTGTAGATCATTTCAGAAGTCTACTGGGATATTTCAATCCAGACATTGGTTAGCTTCAAAAGGGTTAAATAATTGAGATGTGAATAATATCTATTTTGTTTTATCATTCCTCTTTCGTTTATTGAGGACCAAGGATGACATTGTCAGTAGAGATGGTTGGATTCATAATGATAACCGATGACTCTTGTAAAAATTGAAAATTTTCTCCGGACGAATCTGTTTGTATTTTTGATATTGTTAACTTCCTTTAGTCAAGATGGTTGGTGTATCAAAATAATGGAGAACCTTACCTGAGAAAAATATTCATCAATGCAAACAGGACATCAGGAATACAGAGTGACAGAAATAGGATTGGGAGAACTAGGAATACAACAATGCTGTATCTAGGAATTATGCTTAGAGATCACTGAAGGATCCATCATAGAATGAGCCAAGTGAACCCTTGCTTTGGGGCTGTTTTGAAATGTAACTCTCCATGTGAGGCCCAGCATTATTCTTTCATGTGTACGTTGCATGGTTCTCAATTTACGGGTCTGTCTCTTGGTTAGGTTCCATGTTTCAGCTCCATAAGTGACTATTTGGAGGATGCATTGGTTATACACCCTTCTCTTTAGGATTAATGGGATCTTATTATATTTTAAGGTTGAGCTAGCTCTGCCGAAGGCTTGCCATCCTAGTGTGATTCTTTGCTTGATTTCTTCTTCTTTTGAGGGTCTCATGGAGATTCGTTGTTCTAGGTAGATGTAGTGGTCTACTTTCTCGAGTTCTGTGTCCTCGATTTTGATCTTAGTGTTTTTATCTCCAATGTGGAGGTTAAGACAGCACAATACATCTGAGAAAAGACAAGAGATAGGGACATCATAGAATCCATTAAAAATCTCAAATGACGCCCATGATAGGGAAGTGTGGCAAATCCTGGGGAAGGTCTATGTCCAACAAGGGACACTAAAAGGCTGATGATGATAATGATGAGATGTAACA
>OY735228.1:31640816-31755816 GCA_963457665.1 Thysanoteuthis rhombus | reverse complement strand
ATATATATATAAATATTGATAGATAGATAGATAGGAAGAATGAGAAACAGAGAGATCAGTTTACACGCGATTTTAAAATTTAAGATTTAAAATTTGAACACAAACACCTTAGATAAAGCAACTGATAAAACTAGTATAAAGCAACTCCTAAAACCAGTAAAGATGTATATACATATAAATACATCAAGAAATGAATATAAAAAATAATAGAATAAAATGAGGTTGCTGGAGGGATCGAACTTACCACCCATAGGATAGCTGCTTCAACATGGCGTTGCTCTTACCATTGAGCAAAACATCCGCCTGTAATGCAAAGGACTAGATAACTGTCTCAACTCCAAATTCCAGTGTTTCTTATTCACGGTCTATATCTACTCTGTTTCTTTCAACATGACAATTTTCTTATTAAGAAATGAATTCCTGCAGCAGCTCTATTTTTTTTATTGTTCTTTCTATTTATGATATTTCAGGCCAAATGATATATTCACAGTGTAATAACGAGTGATCATTTCAAATAAGAATTTCTATACGATATAACACAATTCATAATCATATGCATTTATATATATATATATATATATATATATATATGCATGTGTGTGAGTGTGTGTGTGTGAGTATGTTTGTGTGTGTATCATTATCAGCCACGTTCCACAGCTGGACAAATGCTTTTTCCATCTTCTCCCATGATGACTGCAAATGTGCTAATCTCAGCCACTTTTTTTAAATTTCATCCCTCCATCTTGGAGATATATATATATATATATATATATATATATATATACGTATACTCATAGGTAAGTCAATAAATCTGCAGCCTGATGATGAGAAAAGCATTTATTTCACTCAACAAATATTCATTTAGCAACTCCTTTCATTCCTTGTCAAAGCACTTAACTGATTGCTTCTCCATTAATCATATAGATTAAACATTATACAGTTAAAATTTACAGATAAAAACCCAGCAATTAAGTGTGTCAGGCTACAGACTTATTGATCTTATGCATATATATATATATATATATATATATATATATATATATATATTACAAATTTGGGATGCAATGTAACATAATATGATATAATGCAATTTCAAATGTATTTGCCTGATTAAGCCCTGACAGGGCAGAAACATGAACGTGTTTGTGTAGCAAATACCTATATATATATATATATATATATATATATATATATATATATATATATATATATATATATATATGTATGTATGTATGTGCATATTGCCTTAATTTGTAACAAACAAACAGAAAACAAATGAAAACTGATTTTATCTGTTGTAGCTGGAAATCCATAATTTTATGTATATATATACAAACATATATATATATATATATATATATATATACATAGTCTAGAAAGCTTTGCAGCTTTCAACACTGGAATATAAGAGAATTTTTCCGGTCAACTATTCATAAATATCTGTTAATGCAATCAATATAAGATCTTCAAAGTGTTTTTTTATGTTTTATACAGAATTAGGTATAATAGTTGATATGTGAATTTTTCTTGCTAGGATCATCAGTTTTTCACCATGTAACAGATAAATTAACATTGATCCCCAGCAATTTTGATCAGATACCCCCCCCCCCCCCGCTCAAACCTTAATTTTGATATTTGGATTGCTAGATTATTTTTGGGTCAATTTCACGATAAATGTATATGTATTGCTTCATTTTATTTAAGGCATTATCATAGTGTACTGTGCAGGGATGTTATTTCATACCGCACGTCATTGGATTTTTTAAAACTAGATGCTTATCCAAGTCGGATACCCCCAAAACATATAATTTTGACAATGAGGCTTCAGTGAGTATAATAACGTATTGGGTTTTCATCACTAATGTTGATATATAATATACATATACATACATATGTATATATATATATATATATATATATATATATATATAATGTGTTCATATCACTACTGTATATACATATATACGTACCACACAATACAAATTAGGAATGCAATATAATGCAATATGATATAATACAATATTCAATGTATGATGGGTTTATTTTATAAAATGCTCGATACATTCAACATTAAACATGAAGTTGATTTAGGGTAGATCTTAGAATATAATGGAGTAAGGATTTGCTACACCATCACATTTATGTTTCTGCCCTATTTGGGTTTCTTCAAGCATGTTTGTGTAGGAAACCTTTGCTCCATTATATATATATATATATATATATATATATATATATATATATATATATATATATATATACATATATGTACACATACATAAGTATATATGCATATATATATATATATATATATATATACATACACATAAGTATATATGCATATATATATATATATATATATATATATATATATATATATATATATAGCATATCAGGAGTACATATAATATGATATAATATAATACAATATCTGATGTGTGATGGTTTTATTTTATAAAATGTTTGATAAATTCAACATTATACATCAAGTTCATTTAGATTAGAGCTAAAAATTATCTTACTTCATAATAATCACAAGCACACACACACGCACACACGCACACACATATATATACATATATATGTATATATATATATATATATATATATATATATATATATATATATATATATATATATGTTTGAATGCTTCCTGTCTTACTTATTTTGGTGTTCAGAATTTTCAAGTTCTGCTCTATCCCAGTTAACATTGAGATCATCTGGCTGATCTTTTAATCTAAAGAATGATATAAAAACGTAGCTCACTATCTTGTGTTCATTTTTCATCCAAGTGAAAATAAAATTACCAAATTCAAACCACTAAAAATATATAATTTGTTCAAAAAATGTATTAAAGACTTGATATTCATCAAACCAAGCGATTTCTATTTTGGTAAAAAGGAAAAAACTTATCAAGAAATGAAAATCAAAACATCTAAATGCAGACACTTACATGGTCTTCTGATGCTAAAGATACTGTAAGGATATTTTTCTGCCCAGCCCACTATTTTAAGATACTTTTCTTCTTCTTCTTCTTCTTCTTCTTCTTCTTCTTCTTCTTCTTCTTCTTCTTCTTCTTCTTCTTCTTCTTAATTGAAAAATTGTCTGGAACTTAATTTAATCACAGAACTACTCATACCCTAAATTTAGCCCCTCCAAATTGATATCAATGATTCAACTCTTAAAAAAACACCCATTTTCAGCTGTGATCATCATACTTTGTCCCATTCAAAATCATTCTAGTTGAACAACAGTAGTCAATAAAAGTGGCAAAATGTTTAATCTTTCAAGAACAAGAAAGTCCCCTTAGCCCTAAAAAGAAGAGTATACAATCAATGCATCCTCCCGATAGTCACCTATGGACCTGAAACATGGAACCTAACCAAGAGACTTACCCTTAAACTGAGAACGATGCAACATGTACATGAAGAGATTACAAGACAGTGCAATATATTAAGAAATAAATAGGAGTCCAAGGCATCATTGAATTCATTAGGAAAGTCAAATAGCAATGGGCTGGTCATGTTGCAAGAACGGCAAACTAACAAAGGATATTGTAACTCACAATGGGGATCATCAGATGCATAATACAAGATGGCCAGCAGAATACAAGATGGAGAGACGAACTTGACAAGTTCAGAAAGTTTTGGCTCCGCAAAGCTCTTGATAGAGAGGAATAGAAAACCCTGGAGAAGGTCTATGTCTATCGATGGACTGATGATGATGATGTGTTCGTTTGTTACAACACTCCTGGTCATACTATTTTGTCTACTGACTTAAAAATTGGCATCAGTTCTCCACTAGAACCGTCCTAAAAATGCTGTTTTGATTCGAGGGGAAAAAAAGCTCTTATGGCCTTATTTTGACTGGTTCATCAATAACATCAAAATTCTCCAGAATCTAGATGGTTTTTTTCCACTCTGTTTTAGATTTTTTCCAGTGGAAAACACCAGTGATGTCAAAAATCAAATTTATTCTGATCGTATTCATTCTTTGATGTAGTCTTTTTAAATGACTTTTGACGTTACAGCTGTTCGGATATTGACTGTGTTAGCAAGTTTTTTCCAGTCAGAAATTGGCCCCTTTGGTCTTTCAGCATGAATAATCTCTCTCTTAACATCGTTTGAGTCAGATAATGGACCTTAACTCATTTTTTGGTATATTTTTAAACACTGATGGATATGGGATAGGAGTGCTATGTATACCTACTACTGGATTTCAGTGTAGTTTATTGTCTCAAAATTGGCCATATTTTTGAAAATTACCCATGGTAGCTTACTATGCCCCACAACCCCTTGCTACCAAAGTTCACCTTACTCATTCCCTCAGTGACCCCAAGCATGAATCCCAAGTTTATCCTTACTGAATACCTAGTTCCCAAAACCCATTACCATCACTGTTTTTAACATTTGAGTTTATATTTACTTATACAAAGCCAAATCAAAATTCATGGTTATATTTATGAACCAACAATCAGAGAATCAAACCTATTTTCAATAGCTTGCAAGATAATGATACTTTTCCTGTTTATGTTATGTTAGCTGTTGGCACCTCACATATAGAGAGATCAACCATTTTTTCACTTAACCGACAGAAACCTAACACTTGTTTTAAAACCAAATGATTGCAAGATTTTCCATCACATATTCAAGGCATGATATAGAAATAAACAGGCCCTCCGCTTCTTTCTTTCACTCTTTGTTTAATTGATATGTTAGAAATGGATCCGATTGAATAACATTATCTGTCAGAGGTTACTGGTGATCTAGAAAGGCATTATATCTAAAACAGATAACCTTGCCAGTGAGGATATATATTTGCTAACATAATGTGAAATGCGCTACACCATTTAAGATCTCTATCTTTGAGCAAATTCAATTCCTGAAAATAACGCAAAGTCTCCCACTTCCTTCGAATCAGTAAATGAATAATCAATGGTAGCAGCCGATTCCTTTCTCTTTCTTTTTTTTTCTTTTTCCTTCCCTTTTTATTTATTTTTTTTTTCTCAAATGTAAGCTTCACTTTATTCATTACCTGGGTGGGGGGAGAGTGGTGATTGGAAAAGGGGGAGTGGAGGGTGAAGAGAAACAAGAATCTAATCCTTGCACGTTTTATGCACTCAAGAATTTATAGATTCCGCAAGGTGATAGCAAAGGAGGAAAGAAAAAAAAAAGAAGAAATACTCCTTTTTTTTCTCTTTCCTTTTTGATTGTGAGTGTGTGGTGGAAATTGAAATGAAGGTTTCAAAATTTTTTTTTTTTTTCCAAAAGGTAAAAATAAAACCCAGAACTTGAAATATGAATGAAAAACAAGTTTCCTTTTTCAAATTTAATTAATGGACTCTTCAAAAAAATTTATTTTATTCTTGCCTCGAGATTTAAAGTCATTAAGTCAAGTTGAGATCTTTGAAGTAATGTAAATTTACCATCAAGTTGTCTTCCATTTTGTGTTCATAGAATCAAAATCACTTCTTCTACTTTCTAGCCTAAGTTTTATTTTCAACATTAACATTAACATTTTAATAGATTTCTCGGCCATTGTATGTATTCTTGTATATATCAATGTATATATTTGTAGCTTTCTCCCTATATAAATGTACATTTGTGTGTGTGTATGTATATATATTCTATGTAGCCTGTGATATCAAAGGCAGGTTTGCTTAAATGAATTAATGAATTTTCATCATCATCATCATCATCATCATCAGTCTTTTAGTGTCTGTCATTGGACATAGACCTTCCCTGAGATTAGCAAGACCTCTCTATCATGGGCGTTGCGGAGCCAATGCTTTCTGCACTTGTCTAATTTGTCTTGCCATCTTTTTTTTTTGCCAGCCACAATTTTTTATTTTATCTCTAGGGATGGTTTTATATTGTGACAGCATATATTAAAAGTATACATTCAAAGATATAGCAAATATGACATAAATCAAAAAGGTTGATCATTCAATACTTATCTATGTTCTCCTGGCAATAATGCAAAATATTAACGAAGTCTGTCTAGAAGGTAGAAAAGGTATATTTTGGCCACAGAAAAATTTGTCAAAGCCTAATCTTGATGAGTGTTGGTTTTGATGCAAGAGTGTAAAAATCACCACAGTAGCATTAGTGTTTAAAAGCAGAATTTACTGATTTAACCTCTGAATTTTGCAATTTTTAACTTGAAATCTATTCTAGCAGGTTTTCGTACACAATTTCTTTACTGTGCTTTGAAAATCAGAAATGAAAAGATTTTCTTTCCTCAGGAAATAATGCAAGTGTTACTGACAGATAAGAGGTGTGTGGGTGTGTGCGTGTGTGTCGAGGGAGGGGGATGAGTGTGCTCATGGTATATGTATAACTTCTTGATCATTGGTCTTAGTGATTGCGCAGACTTCCCAGAAAGAGAAGTCATGTATATTTTAAATCTATGGGGGAGGATAATGAAAGGCTTTATGTCAACTGGAGGGCTCTTGTCTATAACTTATCATTCTCAAATCACCTGGGTAAATAGGTAGATTCAATGACTTCTATCTGTGTATTTTTTTCTAAATAGCCAAAAATTGCCAAAAAGATACTTGGTCAAAACCACACCAAGAAATGGCCAAAATGTTTAAGTAAGTCCACACTAATTTAGTGCTTTTTTCACACCCAAAGCAAAAAAGGAAATTAGAAAAAACATTAATTCACATCATATTCTCTAGAGATTTCCAGGGGGTGGAAACTGGCTCATCCTGGCCACCTCTTGGCAACGAGCCTGATTATACACTTGATGAAGGTTTAAGAATGATCTTTGAAACCACCGTACAATAGTTATAATCAAGCGCTTGTCATAGTGCAATGGTTACAGAGTTCATCATATAAGCGATGAATGATTCTATTCCTTTTTATATTCTAGCACTCCTGGCCATACCATTTTGTCTACAGACTTGGAATTTGGCATCAGTACTCCCTTAAACCGTTTCTAAAAATGTTTGTTTTTTTTTGTGTGAAAAAAGCTCTATTGACCTTCTGGGGACCTCATTTTGACTGTTTATTAAGAACATCTAGATTCTCCAGAATCTAGATATTTCTAGATGTTTTGTTACTCTTTCAGATGTTCTCGAGTAGGAAATGCTAGAGATGTGATAAATCGAATTTATTCAGACCATATTCATTCTTCGATGTAATTTTTTTACACGACTTGAAATTTTGATGCCACTGTTATTGAATTATTGACTGTGATGGCAAGTCTAGACATGTTTCTGAATACATATAATAAGTACATATACTTTTATTAGAAACCATTAGCTAAAACTGTCAACATAGGTTTCTTCAGTTTTTTAGTAGGTCTGACTGGCTGACTATGATATATGTATCATGAAGTTGCAAGGCTAAAATTTTGAACATTTACTTCTTATTATACAAAGAAAGAACTTTTTTTTGTGTTTTGAAAATACCCCCATAATAGGTTTTGCAATGCAATTTCATGCTAAACCAATCCCTCAGATTGCATCCGATAGTTATGACACTTCTATTTTGGAAATTTAGACTTTTTTTAGTGATCACTGCCTGAATTAAAAGCAAGAGGTGTAAATTATTCAGTGATCAACCCTTTTCCTAATTTTTTGATTGATCATTCCCAACACAGTATTGTGCCGAAAGATATTGATCATGTGATGGTGTCTACAAGCGACTAACAAGACCTATCTTTTACATATTTATAAATGTATGTTTCGGCTGTGAGGGGTTGCTTGCTGACCTTTTAGTCATATAGAGTGTCAGTTGATGAGGAAAATTTGCATCAGATTTTTATATCTTTCTCGTCGAGCAAACTCATCCATTTTATTCTCTGATATTCATTGTCTCGAATCATGGATGCATTACTAAGTAATTTGGCGAATGTCAAAGAATATCTATAACAACATAGAGATTGTATAAGTAAGGTAGGTGTAATACATAAAAGCAGTTCGTCAAACTGCAAGTGAATTTTTATTACCAGGTCTGTAAAAATGTACAACATGGACTTTTGTCATTTCATATGTAAAATAGAGAGGGAATGTTAAACAAGGGATAAGGTTACTTCTTCAATCAAATAAGGAACCCTTATTGTCTGACCACCTCTGATCACACATAAAGGCAGGAATGTTTTAACACCTCTTCTCATGGATTTACTTACTTATATTTTGTTTGTAACTTGTTCATCACTAGCAGGTTGCTGTTGACACATTTCCATGATCAAAGCCACAATAACCTGTATACTTTAGTCATGTTACCAGGTTACATGCTTTGCCCTCATTCGACTACATTTAACACCAACATGCTATTTTGAACACACTACTGTGACTTTTTGAGCTCAAACCACACTGTTGTAATCCCTAATATTATGAAGCTTTCTAGGGTATTTAATGTCAGAAAGCTTCACTCTTTTTACTAAAGACTTCAAAGAATTGAGACAGAAGAGATTTAAAAAAATTTGACAAGTGACACTCCTACAATTCCCTCCACACTGAAAAAATATTCAAAAGTTTTAATTCAAACATGAAAGCAGGTTTCTAGCCTATTTGATACAATGAAATTTCATCATTTTACAAGTGACTTATCTTCAAAGAATTGAGACAACAGAAATAAAACTTATTTTATTTGCAGACCGACTAATATCAAAATCTAAAAAGCTGTATCTCTTCATGGAAGCTGGTTTCTCAGCTATAACTTAATCCTTTTAGTGACAACTCGTGTAGAAAGAATCGAGTCACAGCAGGTAAATATTATTTGACTACTGTATAGGACTAAAAAATATATTCAGAGAGTTGTCTATAGTTTTTAGAAGGGTCATTAACATTCAGAGATTTTTTCGGACGATTAAACTCTTTATTGTTCGTGTTGTTAACATTGAGTTTTAGCAGATTAATTCCGAAAAGTCTATACTTGGGAAACTGTCTCAACAAACATAAAAAGAAAGATGGGGGATAGTTGACCATATCTGAAGAGAAAAAAGCAAAATTTCCCTCTATGGCAAGATGTTTATACCATAGACAGGGAACGCTGTTCGAAACTGAGGAAAATTAAGGCGGCAGCCCATATCAATATGCCAACTGAAAGCATGTCAGGCTAATAAAAAGAGGACCCTGATGGAGCTTCCTCTACTTAACAGACAAGGAAATCCAGGCCTAACAAAGGAAAAATGTCGACATTACCCTAATTCAGATAATACACCTGAAGAGGGCTGTAGAATGATACATTGTGTTAACTACACAAGCAACATGAGGGATTTCAATCGTCCAAGGAACTCTTTGAATTTGAATTATTAGTATTTGAAATTTCTACCAGTTTTTGTACCTTGATCCATTCTTCATGATTGTGCTTTGAACTAATCAGTTCAATAATAATCCTAATAATAACTTTCCTCTTTGTTTTCCAAATCTGTACTAATATTTGAGCCTTTCGTTTGTTTGTTTGTCCATGCCTCTTTCACACTAAAACTACATGACCTATAGACTCAATATTTGGCGTGGAGAATTAAAAAAAAAAACACTTCTCAAATAGGCAAATCTTGGAGGTAATTCGAGTTCAGCAGAGGTCATTCTGTTGCCAATTTTCGGTTCTAATTATTGAAAACAAAAGATTCCTATACTAGCTGTCTCCCTTCATGGAAGCTGGTTTCTCAGCTATAACCTAATCCTTTTAGTGACAACTCATGTTGAAAGAATTGAGTCACAGCAGGTAAATATTATTTGACAACTGTATTGAACTGAAGAATATATTCAGAGAGATTCTATGTTTTCATTATTCTCTTATTCATCATTTTTCCCACTTTTGAATTCTCTGTGCTTCCAGGCAAACTCACCAATATGCTGCAGACATCTTCAGTTTTCTATTAGTGTTCTCTTTCTCATCTTCATTAATAGGTGTTCAAAGTAAAAATTCAGGATTGTGAATCTCGAGCAAGCTGCAAAGAATGTTTGGCAGATGAAAATCCATTTTGCGGGTGGTGCTTTCTGGAGGATAGGTAAGAAAGTTTTTGAAATACTGCAAATCAATTTCCCTTTTATATGTACATGTTTTTGTGTTGGTTTATGTGTTTGTGCATTACAGCGCTCCTGGCCATATTGTTTTGTCTACAGACCTGGAAATTGGCAAAGTAAAAATTCATGCTGCAGAAAACGTTTGGCAGATGAAAGAATGAGTTTTATTTAAATTTTTGTTATTTTTCCAGACCAAAATATTTATTAAGGGTGCATCAATAAGTCTTGAGCCTGAGACATAGTTTTCTTTTATATATGAATATTAAACAAAGCAGTAGGAATGGGAAAATTTTGAAAAGGCTCCAGCAAGATCCGAGGAGTAGGTCTATGTGATTAGGGTGAATGAGGTCTAAAGGGTATAGCACTCACTTTCAAAGTGACTTCCTTGCAATGAGCCAAGAAAAAACTATTTAGCTACTTGGATGCAGGTAAGGCAGTCAGTGGGGTGGTATGTTTTCTTTCAAAACGATTTGTCTGTAATTTGGTCAATTCAGGGTCAACACAAACTGCTTTCATCTGCCCTTCTAGAGCAGGATTCTCCGTTTATTTGGCTCTATCAACAGCTTGAGCTCCTACGCAGTTACAATCCAGTGGGAACCTGATTTTAAAATAGCACAAAATAAATGTCTTGAAGTTAGGTTTGTTTGACAAAGTCCGAGAAGTCAACAACCTGACCACACACATTCACTATCTTGATACTAAGCTCTAGACCTTTACTTCTGAAGGAGCAGTGGAAGTATTATGGTCCTTGTAAGCCCAAATCAATAACTAATCCTGCTCTTCAATTCCTGGTACTAGCTTATATAAACACTTCAATCATTCAGAACCTTGATGCTACCGCTTGTAAAACCAGCTACCAAAGATCCAGACTAAGAAAGTTTACTAGTTCCTTGACCTATTCACCCTAAAGGAAAAATCATTTCTACAGTAGAATCGAGACGCTCTGGCACTGCTGGAGGGAATCTTTCGCATCTCAAAAGGGTTTTATGTGAAAGAATAATCTGCAACAGTTGCTGAGGTCAATTCCACCATAATTGAACTTTAAAGTTGTCAATCAGCTCTCTCACCAAAAAGTATTCTAATTCTACCCTTGAAAGCTTTATTAGGTTTTTTTTCACAGGTAGGAATCATCTAAGGTGAAATTATTCAACATCATTACTGTGTTTTGAGGCTGTTAAGGTGATGGATTAGTGACCGTAGAAAATTTATTCAGCTCTTTTCACGAAGTTCTTTTGAATACCTTCCTGATGAGTGATTCAATTTCTGTCTACCTTGTGCAAGTACCAAAATAAGATAGTTTCATGTGACTTAAAAATGTGGAGGAGTCTATTTTATTCTTCTAGTTATCATTGTTGGGGTTATCCGAATTAGGGGACTTGGTTCCATTTAAACATTCAATATTTTTTCAGAGAAGTATTGGAAAGCTGAAATTCTTTTCCTCTTTATCAGAAACCATCAACAAAGGTTTCTATGGTTTTCAAATTAGGCTGGCTGACAGGCTGGCTATTTATGTATCTATAACACATACAGGCTGAAAAATTCTCCATTAAAAAGGTTTTTAGTGCAGGGTTCAATCTAAAATAGTCCCTTATTTTTTGTCCAGCAGCATTTATATTTGTTTTTTTAAGATCTAGACGTTTTAGTTAACACTGCCCAACAAAAGAAAGACGAGAGAGGTAATTTATTCATTGATTACCATTTTTTAATTTTTTAATTGATCAGACCATCACACATGCTGCCAAAAGACATTGGTCACATACTGGTTTCTATTGAGTGACTAACCAGACCTGTTTTTTCCCTTTTTCTCCATGTAAATAGATCAAATGATCTTCTTGGAAATACTACACTTGGAATATTCAGCAATTTTAGTTTCAGATAGGTTAATATTCTCAAGGAAACAATTTTTGTCTGAATTTCTGAGACGGGTATTGTTACCACTTTCTCTGTCTTCATTGTTTTTCCAACAGCATTTCAACCAATATCAGCTCCAGTCTTCCTCAGACAGTTCCTCTGTATTTATTGTTTTTGTCATAACTTTTCAACCAGTATCAACTCCATCAGATGTTTGTTGTAATCAGTAACCTTCTGAGAATGTTAAACAAAACCCTTTAATAACCTTATTTACTCAAGTACAATTTCAAATATAATCCAACGCCCTCTTTTTGTAGCAATAGATCATTATTCTGTCTATATATAGTATCGTTATTTTTATACCCAAGTAGATTGCTCACCCCCAATTTTAACCTAGATTTTTTTTTATCAAATCTATTGCATTGTGCATGAGTAAACGTGGTTATTAGGAAAGAGTAGACCTTGAATTAAGGCTCTAAAAATCATTAACTTAGTCCTCGAGAGGATGTGGCCTAACAGATAAAAAGACTAGTAACAGCATTCTACACAAGTGCTATATTTTGGCATGTCTAACTTTTATCAATGAAATACAACTGATGAATACTTTTTAATGGGAAAAACTCCAAGTGAACAAAGATATCCAAGTCTTCTATTCATACTGGCTTCTAAGATCATAGGTACATCAATAAGTACATATCATAATGATAAAAAAGCACCCATTTTATACCACAAATATTCATTCTTCAACATAATCTCCTCCTGGGTCAATGCACTTGATTCAATTGAGAATATTAATCACATAGATTGTATATCATCATACAGTAAAAACATCAGATAAATATTCAGCCAATGATTATATCACAGACTACCAACTGGTGAATGTTAAGATGATAAGTTTGACGAACTGAAGACTGATAGTGTTTGTTCTACACCTTATACTTAGTAAAATAAGGATCGCATTGTATAAAAAAATAAAATGTATTCATTTTTACAAGTCAAAATAAGGTATCATGTTATATACAAATAAATATAGCAATCTATATTCTTACAAGTTTTATTTATAATCATCTCGACATTCTCACTATCTGGATTTGTGATTTCGGTTACAATAGCATTGTGTCATTTTATCAACTAATACACCACTCTAAATCAGAAACTCTGCTATAGGTTCTGGTGCTTTACCTTTTGCCATATATGAACAACTTGGCCACTCCCAGCTTTCATGTTCAAATGCAGTCTTGGTAAGACGAGACAATAAAGAGCATTTCATTCCTTCCTTGAAGTTTGTCTATTTACTTGCAACCGGTTACTTAAATCAATCTTTCCTGTTGCTTCTTGGCACCGGCACTTACGATTGTCATTTACTGGTAGAACATTAGATTAAAGCAACGTTTTATTAACCCATTTTATCCATTAGGCTATGTCCCTTAGGAAACTTTAGTAGAGATTCTTTTTAGAGCCTCAACTTATAATACCGTAAAATAGAAGTTATGGTTGATTATTATGTATATTGGACAAAGCCAACTTTTGTATAGTTAATGAGGTCAGTAAGAAGCTGTGATTGGGGGCATGGACAACGATGCTTGCACCCCTACTACTAATATTGGCATCGCCAATTATTACTATAAAACAATGTTCAACTGTTGTAACGAACAAATTTGGACATAGAATAAATCCTGTCCAGTTATACTGTGTACAAGTTGCTTATCTAAATATATCACAGTCACCCAAGCATTACATGATAGCAGCAGTGAAAAGCTAGTGAAAAAAAACAAAAAAAGCATTACAGTATATAACTACTTTCAGGATGCTTTTTGCAAAGAACAAACTCGCTTATTGTGCCTTGTGTGACTATCAAACATTCTAGTGCACTGTAGTGAATTCTTACTTCATATAATAGTCTACAAATTTTTACTGCTTATTTCTAAAGCTCTTACAACTGTAACTCTTTGTATTCATTTAGATCAGTTTTACCATTTTTAGAAAAAAAATTTGTATCAGTACATATAAATTTTCAGCAGAGCAAATAAACATTTTGATATTTCTTTAGAATGAAAACAAATAGATGTTCTGGTTGTTTGCATTAAATACACAAGAAAAGATATTTGTGTATGTTTCCAGGGATTTCTTTTCTCATGAACAATTGTACGCAGTTCTTTCAAGATGTAAAGATTCACAGTTTGAAAGCTCAAGCAATAAAGGGAGTATCAACAGGAACTATATTCGGAATATGGAATTTTATTTAATCAAGTAACTATTTTAAATATAATATGATAATAGTCAATGATTTGTATATTATCGTCATCCTTTTAGTATCTGTCGTTGGACACAGACCTTTCCCAGGATTCGCCAAACTTCTCTATCATGAGTGTCTCTATCTAGTTTGTCTTACCATCTTATACATGCCTGCCATGGTTTTGCATGTGATCTCTGGGAATCCACGTTTTGAGTCATAATGACAAGCAGCCGTCATCCATTCTTGTAACATGATCAGTCAATCACCATTTGAGTCTTCAAATGGTTTTTATAATGTCTTGGACACCTATTTTTTCTTTCAATATATTGTGCTGTCATGATTTCTCCATGTGTGAATGATTATTTCACATACATGCTGCAGGGTTCTCAGCTTGAGGGTCAGTCTCTTGGTTGAGATCCATGTTTCAGCTCCCTAGGTGACTATCAGGAGGATGCATCGGTTGTATATCCTTCTTTTTAGTTGAAGTAGGATTTTTTTGTTCTTGATGGTTGAACTTGATCTACCAAAAGCTTGCCAACCTAGTGTGATTTCTTGCTTGATTTCTTCTTCTTTTGAGGATTTCATTGAGATTCATTGTCCCTGGTACATGTAGTGGTCTACTTTCTCCAGCTCTGCATTTTCGATTTCGATTGTTGCGTGTTTGTCTTCAACATTTGTTATACAAGACATTTCTTTTACTGATGTTCATGTGAAAGCCAACTTCCTTGATTTCTTCATTTAGTTTGGCTACCATTAGATGGTCATGAAGGTTCTTTGCAAAGAAAAATGATGTCATCCGTAAATTTGAAGTTGCTTAGCACTTCGGATTTGTATATAATGGATTTATCAAAAAATTAACAGGTATATGTTGAATATTTAATGAAATCTATGCAATAGAATGAAAAATGCTCTGTATTTTGGTGTTGTATTTAATTTTATGTTTGCGAGAATCTGACTAAACCTCAAAGAAATTTGGTGGTGGATAATTTTTATTTTATACACACTACAAATTTTTATTTTCTTTTTTCATTCGCTACACTTCTTTCTCCTTTACTTCTCATTCAATTTCTTTTTTTTATTTTTCTTCCTCTCAAATCTACTCCTCCGGTCCCTTCTTCTCTTTCCTTTCCACCTCCTCACCCTGCTCCTCTTTGTCCTACATTATATATATATATATTATACTTCTTTTTCTTCTTTCCTTCATCTTCATTCCTCTCATTTTCTTCCTACTCCTTTTTCTCGCTTCTCTCCTTTTCCTCACTTCTCTCCTCTTTTTGCTTTTCATCCTCTCTACCTGCTTCTCTTCTTCTTTCTTTTTCTCTGTCTCACTACTCTCCTCCCATTTTTCTTTTCTTCTTCTCTACCTTGCTTCTCTTCTTCTTTCTATTTCTTTCTCACTACTCTCCTCTTTCTGCTTTTCTTCCTCTTTATTTTGCCTCTCTCTCTATTTCTCTTTCTCTTTCTCACTACTCTCCTTTTTTTTTCATTTTTCCCTCCTCCCTTTTCCTCCACATCCTCCTGAATGAAATAATGCAAATGTAAATTCAAAACATGAAACAAAAACTCCTTCACAAATTTTGTTTCCTTTTACTCAACGAAGAATGGAGAATATACTTCATCATGATTAAATATATTGGACTGAGATATTTGTTTACTTTTGTCATGTTTTATTGTTATGAGGAAAAATTATTGTTAATTACCTTAAAATGGATGAATGTTGATTAAAAGAAATTGAAATAAATTACAATGATATAAACAGAATTTTTTGTTTAAAAAATAACATTAAATAAACTTGTTCAAAACTGAGAAAGTTTCTGATCAGAACTCCTGCCTCACCTATTCAGTACCAAAAATTTGCTCAAGAGATCTTGATATCCATTGGCTATCCTGTTTTAACAAAAGCACACAATGTTGCCCATGGATGGGCATCAGTCCATTTAGTCCAACAATTTACCAAATTGCAAAAGACAAAAAAATGTGTGAGAAAAAGACAAAAAGAAACAAAAACATTTTAAAAATTTATTTTCTTTTAAAGATTTGTTCCATCTTGTAACTTCGGAGGATTAAAAAAAAACTTTGTTAGGTGTTTGGCAAGGGAAATAAAATCATTGCATCGTCTGCCAAGAGAAGATGACTGAAAATCTGATGCTATCATTAAGACTCTATGCTTATGGTGCCTTTCATCTTCCATACTTTACCTCTGGCTGATGGCCAATATGCAAGACTGCAGTATTATCTCCCTGTCATCACCATTTTCCCTTCCAAGGAGAATTCAGTTCTCTCCATATTTACTTTTCTTTTTTACTCTCCTCTTGTATCTTTTGGTTCTTTTTTTCTCCTCCTACTCGTATCTCTCTTTCATTCTTCAGCTTCTTTTTCTTCTTCTTCTCCTCTAACTCCTATTTTTCCATCTTTTTTTATCTCTTTCTTTCATTAACCCGCTCACTCTTTTATCTTTCTTCTTCTTTATTTTTTTCCCCTTGCTACTCTATCCTCACCTTTGTAATTTTGCTTCTTCTTTTTATCTTTCTTATCTTTTTCTTCTTCCCAACACTATGCCTTCAACTCCTTCTCCTTGCTATTCTTTTTGACAAAGAGAGGGAGAAGAAGAATAATGAGTAGAAGGAGGTGGAGGAGCACTTTGGAAGGGGAAGAAAAAGAAAAAAAGAGGCAGAATGACAAAATGTTGCTCCTCTTACTTTTCCTCCTTACTCTCCTTTTCTTTTTCCTATTTTCCTCACCACCATGCTCCTCTTACTCTGTCTCTGTCTCATTACTTTTCTTCTCTTTTCCATTTTCTTCCTTTTTCCTGCTCTTCATCCTTACTATCTTTCTCTTCCCCTTCTCTCACTCTCTTTGTCTCTCTCTCCTTTTTTTTCATATACCCTTTTCTCATTTTTCATTCATTTTTCTTTCAGTCCATTTTTCTCGAGGATTTCTCAATTCATTGTGACTCACAATCATTATTTTCCCTGCATATATGTCTAACCCAAATCACATGGGAAAAGATATCTAATCAGATTCTGCTATTTCCAGAGAAGAAGCTCTGAAGAATATCTCTGTATATATGTGTGTGTGTGTGTGTGTGTGTGTTTATCTTTAAATTTGCCAACAAGAAATACTCACAGAACTATGATAATACCAGCCTATCTGCTGCAGGGTCAAACTTCATTCTTACCTCAATTCCGACTGGAGAGGATTACTGTAATTTTTGTATTGTATATATGTATAATGAATAAAATGATTATCACAAACTTTATTCTTACCTCAATTCTGACTGGAGAGGATTACTGTAACTTCTGTATTGTATATATATATAATGGATAAAAGAAATTATGTAAATATATATTAGCAACTATTATCCAAAACTGTTGCCGAAACAGTCTTTTTCAGTTTTTGTCAGTCTGGCTGGCAGGCTATGTATGTATCACTCATACAGGCTGCACCAATGGGCTTGAAATTTAAACATTTACTCCTTTTTATGACTCTAAAAAACATTTTTTTAGTTTTTTGACTATTTCCCTGCTAAATAGGTTTTTAGAGGTGGAGTCAGTGCAGTGTAAATTCAGGCTAAATTGACACCTTAGTTTCTACCCAGCTGTATTTATGATTGTTTTTTTGAAAATGAAGTACTTTGTTTAGAAATGACTGCCCTGAATTTAATTTATTCATTGATTAACCCTTTTTTCAAATTTTCAATTGATCACCTCCAACAAGGCATGCTGCCAAAAGACATCGGTCATGTGATAGTTTCTACTGAGTGACCATCCAGACCTGTTTTCTAGTAAAAGTGCATTTATTTATCTCTTACTATAAGTAATAAGAAATAAGTCCTTGCATATTTGTAACATAAATTTTTGAAGATATATAAGACCTGCCAGTTTGATCAGTCGGTAAGAGAGCTGCTTACCAATCACTTTGACAGGATTTCAAATTATAGTTGTGGAATGTCAATTTCGTTTATCGGTTACGGTTTAACGTGACAGGAAAGACAAACAGTGAAGAATTTAGTCCCCTGAATTAAGTGGACATTGTTCTTTTCATTGTTGTTATGAGAGAAAAATAAAGTTGACTCAAGTTTTGAACTTGGACCAAAATTTGACCTACACACTCTGTCCGATACACTGATATCACGATGAGGTGGCCATCCACTGAAGCTCAAAATGGATAGCTATTAAGCTTGGATGAGTCGCAGTGAGCGGTAGTCCTCTTATGTACTCTAATAAATCATGCATCTGATATACTGACAAATATGTTAATTATTTTTCTAACCATCCCAAACAGCTGATTTTTCAATGAAATTCTCTCCAGTGCTGAGCCACGGCTAAATGTTTTCAAATTCAAAGCATTTGAAAGACATTGCATGTCATTCTGACCCTCGGGGTAACTACTTGCTAAATTCAATTAAAATTTTTGATATAATGCTACATTTAGCATTAATTTTCTAGATAAATGCTTTCCTAATAATCAATAGCTATGCTAGCATTTTACATGCTCACACAATTTTTTTCTCCCTTGGTTGATGCTTCAATGATTCAAGATTACATATTTGACTGGCAAGGTTAATTGAAACTGACTGGGAAAAGATAATTACCTTCTGAGATTATAATTAATTTTTGTTCAGGCTGATCATTGGCTTATAGAATAGTTAATTAAGCATAGAGTAGAAAAGAAAAGAAAGTGTATAGATGTATATCAGTCTTGATTATTCCATTATTTGAACAGTAGAGTTGTTTTTAGATATTTATGGTTATTTACTTATCTAAATTCAAAATGTGGTAACAGTCCTTCTACAGGAAATATATTTTTGAATTTGAATTTTATCTCATCAATTTCATTTTTCTAATATGGAAAAAACTTACAATTTGAAATTTAGTACCTGAAGGAAATTGGTTATTTCAACTAAATACAATATGGTAGCAGATTAGATTAGGCCAAAGGCCTTTGATCTGGTATTTCAACTATGACTATGACTACGCCTATTACTTCAGCATGGCTGAAATCTTCTGCTAACCTAATGCTTGTCAAGTCTACTCTTAAAAGTTTGAAGTGTATTGACCACTAACACTGAAACTTATGTTGTTAGATAACATCCAAAACAAGATGCCATCAGTCACATAGAAAGATCTAGCTAACAAAGTATTTTATAAATCCATTTGGCATGAAGATTTGGAGTAACGAGGGGACAATATGACAGGTGAGAATCAGGCTTGGTGTCACTGGGAGGGATCACAAAACAGCTCATTGTATTAAAGACAAAAGAGATTACATAATCCATTAGATAACTCAAGTAGCCATTGGTAGGCCAAGTTGCAAGAATGTCAGACAACCGCCAGGCATCATAACTCATAATGTAGATACCCAGAGATCATATGTGAAACTTTTGCTGACAGATTTAGACAGATTCAAGGAAATTTAGCTCTGTGATGTGCATGATAGAGGGATTTGGAAAATCTTGGGGAAGGTCTATATCCAACAATGGATGTTGAAAGATTGATGATGAATATGACCATAGATTTAAGCCACATCCAGCCATGGGCTTTCATAGTCAAAGTTGGTCAATTTGTCAAGTCTTATAAGAATTTACTTCATTATTTTTACATCATTTTGCTGATTTTAACAATCAATGGGTATTTAACCCAGAAAGATATGATAACAAAGTAACAATACAATAGTTAATAGGCTATCACAAAAATCTTCAGTGAAAATCCTCAATCCCAAAGTTAAGGTATTTCATGTGACTTGTTACATTTGTGAAAAAATTTCAAAATTTTTATCAAATATTAGTACAACATTTTTTCATTAAAATTCACATTTGAGAATTATTGTTATCACAGTCAACTTTTATTGAAAAGTCAAGTGAATCTAGTATATTTGAATACAAAACAATAAATAATACATAGACTCACTATCACAGTCTATAAGTGAACAAACATAGCATCAAAATTTGTAGTCATGTCAAGGAATTTCATCAAAGAATAAATATTGTTCGAATAAATTCTATTTATAATATCACAAGTGTTTTCCACGGAAAAACATCTATAAACTTTTAAATTCTACAGAATGTAGATGTTATTATTAAACCCACCAGAATCATCATCAACATCAGTCTTTTAACGTCCATCGTTGGACATAAACCTTCCCCAGGATTTGCCACAATTCTCTATCATGGGCATCGCGGAGCCAGTATCTCCTGAATTTATCCAGTTCATCTCTCCATCTTGTGTTCTGTTGGCCTCAGTTTTTCATGTGATCTCTGGGGATCCATGTTATGAGACGTGATGTTCATCGGTTGTCTTTCATTCTTGCAACATGGCCTGCCCATTGCCATTCGAGTTTTTATGATGTCACGGACTCCGGCGGACTCTATTCTGGTGGGTTTGTCAAGATAGAAAAACCACCAGAATAGGGCCTGAAAAATGTTGAAAAGAAACATTTTTAGAAGGAGTGTAGAGAAGTACTGATGCCAATTTCCAAGTCAGTTGACAGAATGGTTCGGCCAGGAGTACTGGAACACACTCACGAACACATGTACAAACGGATAGGACTTTTTTTCCATCTTTAATGGCTACAGTTGTTCAATAAATTAATAGATATATTATTGTCTCATTATTATTGATAGAATATAACAAAATGTCTGTGTTCTGATCAGAGTGACCATAATGATTACACTAGACCTCAAGTGGATATTTTTCATTGTTTCTTGGCCTCATAAGAGAGTATTTTCAATGAATTTAGATACAAAACAGTGCAATGTTGGTGCATACATTCAATGAATTCTTTTGGTTCTTTCCTCTTTTCTAACCATTTTCTTTCTCTCTCTGCCAGGTGTACCTCCAAAGCCAACTGTGGCACTAATTTGGACCAGCAGCAAAAAGACCGATGGCTTTCTGGAGAAGCCAAGAACTGCATTTCTATTTTTGACATCCAACCTGAAAAAGTATCAGTATCTACAGTCAGCGATGTAAGTACACATTAAATAACATTTTTCTAACAATTAAGTCTCATTTATATCTGCCTCTTTTCTCAGAGTAAAAAGTGAGCCATTAACTTCCCACAACTCTCTGAGACCTAAACAAGGCAATGAGTACTTGCATTTTGGTATAATTATATCTACTATCATGTGGTTTTTATTACTTGAAAAAAGAAACTACACATTTATTAGATTTAGATTTATATCGAGTCATAAGCAACACCCATTTTTTAATTATTCTATTTACTAAAGTATGAATAGTGACTAAACCCAGCTTAATTTTTAGTTTTGAATAATCTTCCATACAAAATTTTAAAAAATGAACTTTTTCAAATTGTCCCTTTAAAACTCATGCACATACACTGTAGTTTGTATGGACCTGGACTCACTTATAATGAGGTAGAAAATAATGTACTCTAAGTTCCATGTTATAGCATGCCTATCGTATATATTCAAATAATTTTCAAACTATTTGTATATTCAAGTAATTTTCCATGCATTTCTATAGTAAAATAATTGACAATACGACTGTACGATAAAATTATAAGAAGTGCATTTATATTTAACATATTATAGCCTTATTCTGTCAGTAATATCCAAGAATGAAACAAATTAAAAAATCATTCTTTCTGCATTCAAGACCCAGCTGATTATTGCCAGTTTTCTCACCATTTACAAAGAATTATTTAAAGCAACATTGACTGAAATAAATCAAATATCTTCGAATACCCCTTCCCTACACATCCCAATCTCTCTTCTCCAAACTACCTCTCCATTATCCTTTATCTTGTCTCTTTCTCTCTCTCCATTCTTCCTCCTCCATCTCTGCTTCACCTCTCTCCATCTCTCTATCTCTTTCCCCTCCTCTCTACCCTGCTTTTTCTTCTTCTCACTATCCTTCTCTCTCTTGCATTTGATCACAATTTGATCTCATCACAATTTATTTAGACTAGCATCAACATCCTTGTTGTTTTCATTAGAAGTTTTTGGCTGATGCATCCTTTTGACCTTTCTCATGTATACAGGAAAAACTCTAACCAGATAACTGAGCACTTGAAGAAGCCTGGAGAATGCACAGGCTGGAATGATCTAATAAAAAGAAAAATCAAGATGCTACTGCAAATAACTAAAAAAAAAATAACCACAATTGCTCCTGTATCTATCAGCCCTGAAGCAATTAAATCAATTCCACAAACTCTAAACATTGCAAAACAGAACTGAAGACGCCATGCTAGTTTGTCACTTATCGTCTAGACAAATGTTCTCTTTCACTCGAAAAGACGCAAAAATCAAAGACGAATAAAGTTCTTTCTGACATTAATCACATTAGTCTTTTTGCCTCTAAATTTAATCAATGCATTAAATTTAGTTGTTGCATTTTGGCAGGGGAAAAAAAATTTGGAATTTAGCTGTGATTTCCCCAAAGAGATAAGTATAACAAACTCTGGTTTTATGTACAATTTGTAAACCAGAAAAAATAAATAAATAGTAAATTCTTGGTTTGTCTTTGGCATCAGAACGTCAACAAGTTTATGTCACTTTCATTTGTTTTCTTCAACCAAATATGGAATTTTCTTTCTTCTCTGAATGATATCCAAGTCCAATCTGACACAAGGCTTGATAACATGGCTGACCAAATATGAAGAAGGAAATTTAATATGAAATGAATAATATATAAAAAGTCAATTCAAAGAATGTCGTTAATCGAATTCAGATAAAAGTAAAAGAAAGATGAATTATAGATACTAAACAACCATAGCAACTTTTATTAAATTTGTTTGTTTGCATATTCCTGTGTTCTTGGTTATGGCGTTTTGTCTACAGACTTGAAAATTGGCATCAGTACTCCACTACACCTCTTCCAAAAAAATTTCATTTTTGGAATAAAAGCTTTTTTTCACCTCTTTGGGGTCTTATTTTGATGGGTTTAATAATTACAAATGTCTAGATTCTAGATGCTTGTAATCTGGATGTTTCTTGATTTTTTTTTTTAGTTTATCTAAAGCTGTTTTCATTGTTAAACATCAGTGATGTTATGAATAGAATCTGTTCTGACCGTAGGTATCATTCTATGGAATCTTTTTACGACTTCAAATTTTGATGCTACGGTTGTTCATTTATTGACTGTTATGACAATTTTTGATATATTTTATACTTCTTCTTCTACCATCTTGTTTTTTAATTAGTTTATGTAAACTTCTAATATATCCCAATTCATTCAGGCTAGCAGATACATTCTCATTGTTTTCGTTACAATGTTCTGACTAATGCATGTACGGGAAAAACACAAACCAGGCACATTATGTATTTGAAGAAGGCTGTAGAATGCATGGGCTGAAACAGCAAAAATGAGGATACCTGACAGAAACAAGATGAAGGATGCCAGTCCAAATATCTCATGAAATAACCACAGCTACTCATCTTGGAATTTTAGACTAGATGCTATTTTTTTCTTTAGTTATGTCTCTTTTTCACCTCACATCTTTCTCTCTCTCTCTCTCTCTCTCTCTCTCTCTCTCTCTCTATATATATATATATATATATATATATATATATATATATATATATATATATATATATATATATATTCTTCTTTATTTATTTTTTCACCTTTCCTCTCTTCTAATCCTGTGATTCGGTCTACAGAAAACTAGTATACTTTTCCTGATTCGGTTCCCATTTCTCTTTTCAGCTTATCCTAAATATGAGCAGCCAACTACCCAGTGAAAGTACCTACACTTGTGTATTCAAGGAACTAAACAGAACCTCACCAGCCACTGTCCACAGGAAGACTGTGACATGCAAAACTCCGGATTTTTCCAAGCTGAGGGACTATAACAGAGAAAATTCACGTAAGTCAGATTCTAGAATATTTGCCGGTAGGAAAACTGCAACCAGTAAATCATACACTTGAAGAAGTCTTGTGTACCTGCAAATTTATTAATCATACATACATCTCAAAAGTTTCCTGTAGTCATCTTCAGTCAGAATAGAGTTTGACCTTGCAGCAACCAGGCTTGTTTTATACTATATTTGTCTCAGTTGTTTTCGGTATATTCCAATCAATATATTGTTAACCCTTCTTTCAGGTATACTGCATTCTGGAGTCGAAAGGCCAGCAGATACAATAAACTCCATAGGAAATAACTCATAATTAAATTTGAATTTGAAATTTATTTCCCGCAAAAAAGGCAGTACTGGCTTTGTGCTATAATTATTTTATTACTAATTCCCTTTCATCTTCTAATTTGTTTCTGATCACAACATTCTGGGTTGACACGCTCCTTGGCTACTAAAGTAAGCAGCACAATGTTGAAAATATTTCTGATTTCGTGCTGTTGTAATAAAAAGCAACAATGGTAAGATGAAGAAAAACCAGAAATATAATAATATTGATAATGAAGAGCATATCAACCCAGATCATTGTGATAAAAAGTAATAATAATAAGTTGTAGGGAAGCCAGAAATAAATGCTCCATCTGAAGGAAAAAAAATTTTTAAATAACAATGGCCTTTGTTAGATTTTCTAAATAGAAATCAATTCATCTAATTTTTTAATAGAAAACTATTTATTTCTAATTCACCTCCTCTTTAGTTGAGAAAAAGAAGATATCAGTATTTATTTTTTCAAGAAGATCTGATTTTCATCCTGAATTCCCTTCCTCATAGTCTTACCTCTTCCAATCATACTATCAGCATGAGTCTTTAGTACTCAGATCCCGGAATTATTTTTATTAAGTCAGGGGTAATTTTTTTTTTTTTTTGAATACGTAAGAATTGTTTGCTGAATTATACATCTGAGAAAAGGCCGAAGAACACATCTGCCAAAATGTGATAAAAACAACAATAAGGTTATTAATCCAAGTAATTAATGAAATGATAACCATACTCCACTTCAGAATTTCAGGTTACTAGTTGATTAAAATCTAAGTAATTATTTTCCCTTTGTAATAAGAATTTTTTTGTATTTTTTTCCTCTCCCAAATCTCACTCTGATATTTAAGAGAAAGAAAGAAAGGAAAACCTGTGGGAGAAAGATACACATTCAAGTGGTCAACAAGCAATGTGAATATTTGAGTAACCAGAGAAAAGAAAAGAAGACCTATTACTGTTGAGATAAACATACAATTAACCAAAATCAACACTTCTCATTGCTTTAAGGTTGTTTCATACACATGCTGGTACTATTTCTTCAAAAAGCAGCTCAAGATACTGAACAGGAGGAAAAAACAGAAAAAAACAATTTTCAAGGAAAAAGATTCAAGGGGACACAAGGGAGCATAGGCATACAAGCCAAGAAGGCCTTGTCCCTATACATTTCCAATTGAAGCAAAACGGATAAATTTCAGACAAATCAGTGTAAAATTTGGTGCAAATCAGGCCCTCTTTGCTCCTAAACGAAACCATTCCCATACGCCCATGGAACAGAGGTCCACAGAGCTAGAGAAAGAGAAAGAGTAAGAGCGATAAATGGGGCCACCACTGACTGTACAGTTGTAGATAAGATGTGATTAATAAGTCAAAGTACATGAATAGCATAAATAGGAAAACAAAATCCTTGAGAGTGGCTACAAGAAGAAGAAGAAGTGAGCTTGCAATTTTTTGTCTCTATCAGGCAGACACTCCTGCCTTGGGAAAAATTCATTAACACTGTTTTGATTATTCTTCTTCCGTAACATTTGGCTATTTCCTTCCTTTCTTAATTCCTTCCCTCCTTCTTCCCTTCTTTCCTTCTCATTCATTTCACTTACTTTTTCATTCGCCCATCCTTTCTCACAGCCATATGCTGTGGAGTATCTTATCATTGGCCCCTGTTGAGGCTGATAAGGTGGGTAACAGCTCTTTGCTGACACTGCCTGAGCAGGTAAGGTAGTTATAGGAGAGTGCTTTACCAAAATGTTCACTCACTCATTATCATCTTAGTTCACCATTATGATATGCCATATGACTTGATATTTTGTGATTGGACAGAGTGGAGGGAGGAATGGATTCATGCCTTTCCTTATGAGTATCTGCACAAAGCGAACATGAGCAGTCTCGGACAAAATTTAGTCTCGGTTCACTTATTCCAACCCGTTTCTGCATTCACCATCATGATATGCCATTCACTAGACAGCAAGTAGGGAGAAATGGATTTGTACCTTTCTCAATGGGTGTTAGTACTAGGTGAAGATGAGCAATCTCAACCAGAGCTCATTTTACTTGCTGGTAACAGTCAGACTGACCCACATCTCTTACACTTCATAATGTTTTAAATAAGAACGATCTAAAGCTAAAACAATTAAAACATTTTTTGAGATATTAAAAGAGAAAGGAGAGAAAAAGGTGCAAAAGAGAGAAAGAAGAAACAAGAAGAAGAAAAAAGAGGTGAATGTGAAGGAGGAAGAATGAAAGAAAAACAGAAAGAACAAACACTCATTCTCAGTCCTTTTGTTCTTGCAGACTTGTTCTATGTTTAATTTTATTTCACTTAAACATTTGAATGTGGACCTTGAGATCTCTGGCGAGTTAGAAAAAAATAACGGAAAGAGTTCTCGAGAGAAAGTATGCTTTTGTGATTATCACAAAATTAACACGTTCTCTCTTATCAGGGAACAACATTTTTAATTCTTATTCTTATAATTGAATTTTAATCAATTTTTTTTCGTCTTTCTTCATTTTTCATATTTATTGAATCTTCCTTTCATTTATTTTTTGGTGGGTATTGGTTTTTAGATTTTCGGAGGATTCATAGAATCGTGCAGATTTTTTCCTGATCAGTTTGAAGTATTGCCTTCCTTGTTAAAAATCAACTGACAAACATCGGAAAATCCTTGTTAGATTTTGATCCATCTACAATCTGTTTTTTGGGGAGATGGGGGGTCTGAAGATTCTTCCGTTGGCCTATTAAGTAACCATCAACCAAAACTGTCACAAAAACAACACAGGTTTCTCCAGTTTTGAAGTTGGTTTGGTTGGCTATGTATGTTTCATTCACACAGGTTGCACCTATGGAGCTTGAGGGCTGAAAAATTCAATATTTACTTCTCATTATGTCTGGGGAAAAAATTGTCTTTCTTTTTTTAGAAAGAGTCCAATTCGCAATGGAGGTTTTGGTAAATTTATCCCTTAGCTTATGCCCAGCAGTATTCATACATTTTTTTTAAAATTCAGACTTTTTTAGTGATCAGTGCCCAACAAAAGGCAAGAGAAGTAACTTATTCTTTCTTCCCCCCTTTTTCTAACTTTTCAATTTATCACCCCCAACATGGCATGCTGTGAAAAATGACGGTTTCCATTGAGTGATTAACCAAGCCTTTTTTTTTTTTTTTAATTTGTTGTTTTTTTGTGGGGGAGGTGAAAGATTTTTCCATCAGCCTATTTTCTTGTTATCGGCATGTGAAATGGATTAAGGTTGATTTCCATTCGTCACAAAAATCATTCCCGCTACTTTTGTGATCCCCCCCCCCCAAAAAGAAAAAAAAAATGTGTTGCAGAAGCTGAAAGCAAAACGTTGCCATAGCAACCAGCAAAATTGATTTTGTTGATCTTGCCCGTCAAATGAGCACACATGCTTACTTGCACGAGCAGATGCAACAAAAATATTGCCCAAGATTACTTGTTGAGCCAAAGATCTCCTATTATTCTGCAGGGGCGAATCCAGGATTTCGTGCGAGGGGGGATCAACACGGAAAAAATTATTTTTTGCAAATAAATGCTCAAAAAAAAAAAGACGATTTTTTGAAAGATCAAAAACAGGAAAGTAGTTTGTGATCCGGTATTTTTCTCTTACATTTGTGTAGAAGCTTTCCTGCTAGAATTGACATAATAGTGAAGAAAAAAAAAAATTGATCAAAGAAGTTTACCACATAACCAGTAAATAAAAAAAAATTCCTAAAAAATAAGATGGAAGACATCTTACTCATATCAGATGAAAAATAAAATGATAAATTTTTGATTTTAAGATTAATTTATGATTACATAAGATTAAGTGGTGTGTGTATGCATGTATAAACATGTATTGCTTGTGTATGCATGTATTACGTCTGCTCAGATGGTGTAATGGTTAACGTGTCTGCCTTACACGCAGAAGGAGACGGGTTCAATTCTCAGTGTGAGCGAAGCTTTTTTTGGCCACTATGAATTGTTGGGGATGAATTGTTTTATTCTGCTATCATAAATTGTTGGTGATGAATGTTCTTTAATCCATTATTCATGTTTGTTTCATTATCGAAGCTTTCAATCTGTGCATTTTCCATTATATTTCAAATGATTATATCTACAAGGCAGATAGTAATATATCTATTTTTTTGAAAAATCATCAAAGTGAAACAAAAGTTGAATCTAAGTTATCTCTGACCATTGTCTTTTCAAGATTTTTTTCAATGTTTTTTTCTTATGAATTGGTATGTGTTTTTAATGAAAATGTTTCAAAATTGAATATCTATCTTTCTACAGCTTCAATTGTGGTCACCCTTGCCTTGAATTCAAGCGAAACCGCCAAGATATTTGTTCGAAAGAATTATACCTTTTACGACTGCAGTGCATTCAAGTGGTAAGAGGGCTTTTCCGCTATTTTGATTATAAATCTGAACAAGTTATGATTGTACTTATTACAATTTTAATGTGCTCAAATAAGTTTTACTAAGTTTTTATGATAGAATAGTGCACAAATTTTATTAGATAATTATCATTATTAATTTTGACTACTATTCTCCTTCATCTTAATTTTTAGCTGCTTTTTTTTATCATAACCAAACTTAAGAGACTATTGACCTGTACCAATAAGCACACAGCACAAATCAGATGTAAAGAATAAGCTCTCAGAGAGATTTGAACTCACAATCCTTTTGACTAGGGAAGCTTGGTAAACACCTAGTTGCTTTTAACTGTCTGAGCTATAAAAACTCTATGGCTCGACAAAAGATCAAATCTAAGCCTTGAACCTACTTCTCATTCCTAATCCCCCGCCACCAGCACCATGTTTAATTTTTTGTCTCTGTAATATAAGTAAAATTAATGATAGTTGTTTATAATACTTCATCTAATAAAAACTATAAAATGATAAAGATATCAGGAGATAGTTTGATCCTTATTGGCCACTCTATAATTATGGCCTTGTGTCTGACTTGATTTAGTTTCACTTTCTATACTTAAAAAATATATGTTCAAGGATGTGGAGAGAATGCCGGAAAATCAAAGATAAGATGTCTCACAAATTGTTGGTTTTATAGGTAGCTTCGTGGCACCGAATGTAATATAAACAGGTTTGTTGCTTGAGGTCTTCTGTACCGGTTTGCAATACATGTATGTATTGCATAAGGTACATGTCAGTAGCTGGCAAACTCTTGCCATGTTGGCTTGTGATAGTCGGTAGTACCACTAATAGAAAAAACACAACTGTTAAATGGTTGGTAGCAGCCCTTACTTTATGTAGATGTAGAATGGAGAGAGAAGCAGAGGTTGAACAAGGGATAAGACTTCCTTATCTAAAATCTTCTGACTATATGAAAAGGCAGAGAAGGAGTATACAAGCACAAATGTTAGCATGAATCTTAAGTGGTTGCTTTTATATTTGCCTACTCTAGCGAAATCCACATCAGTACCTAGCGATGTGTCCTTAGTTGATCACAGAATTCAGCAACATATCATTCTCTATAAAAACACCAAAAAAAATGTTAAGATTTAGAGTATTATGAATACCAGGGCACATCTTTTGTTAAGACATTCCTAATCTCGGACATAGTCAGCAGATGCTTATCTAAATATTAGCTTCAAATACATTGAAAAAGGAAATAAAATTGTATAAATCTAGGAATAAAATTTGTATGGATCGATTTCTATAAATTTAAACATTCATTGACTTACAACAGAAAGAAGTCCTTCAAATGTAGGTCATAGACCAATCACTCATGCATACTCGCTTGAGCTATGTATTATTAATAAAAACTTTAAAATCTTTTTAGTTCTACACTGGCTTTTTTTTTTAATTTAATCATGCTGACAAGCCGAATGAACAAGAGAACAAAAACACATTAAATATTTGTTTTCACTGAACAAACTGAAAAAGAAATGCAGCAGAAAGAAGAAGATTTGGGAATAAATGAAAGAAAAGATTGAATGAAAGAAGATTTTAAATGAAAGAAATGCAGACTTTGAATAAATGAAAAATTTTGAAAAAGATAAAAGGAACGCAAAATGAAAGTAAATGTGAAAAAGGAAAAAGTTAATTAAGACATGAAATAAATTGGTAACGTAAGAAAGATAAGAATAAAAGAAGGAATTAAAATTGAAAAATAAAATGAAAGATATGACATAAAAAAAAACACTGATTGAAAGGAAGAAAAAAAAAGAAAAAAGAAATTTAAGGAAATGAATGAGAAAAAAAGTTGAAAGATAGAAAAGCCTAAGGAAGGAAATAAAAAAAAATTGAATGGAAGGATGAAAAATTCAAATGAATGAAAAAAAGAGTAAAAAAATATATGCTTAGAAAGAAAGAATAAAATGAAAAGAAAAGAAAGAAAGAAGAGAAAAGGAAGAAAGGAAAGAAAGAGAAGTTGAATGAACAAAAATCATTTCATAGAAAAACAAAAGAAAGAGGGTGTCAAAATGAAACCGAAGAAAAAAGAAAAAATCTGCTGTGGATTATAACATTACATTTTTCCTTGATTGCGTTTTCTATAAATCGAATCGTATGACTTTAATAGAAATCTGCTGCTAATTCTATCTATAAACTGGAGATTTCTTAGTACAGACATCTGCACTAAGAAATCTCTAGGTTTCTGAACAAGATCAGATATCCAACAAATTCACTCAAACCTACCCAGCCACCCTTATCCAGAATTCACCATTTCATTCTACCAATCCCTTGCAGATGCACTCAACATCATCTTTTTTTTTTACCAATGCAAATATTACGTTTTTTTTCTCCAAGTTCTAAAAGGTTTATCAGATTAGTTTTCTGGGAAATATTTTTTAATAAAAACTAAGATAAAAGAATTGACGTGCTTTTCCCACCCCCCTCTCAAATTTTCCAAAGGGATATACGCTCCCTAGTTCCTATCAAACCCAGTTCAAAATCAATTCAAAATGAGATTTATGGGGATAAACAAGAGTGGATCAATGTCCATAAGCTGACACGTAGTTATTCGCTGAATTTTGATCTGAGATTTTCACATTCCACACCTCACTCGAGGCCATCATCTCATAAAGATTTTGTATGCCTGCAGTACACGAATGTATAAAGGGTCTGCAACAACTTCACCTGGCTAAAAGGATATATTAGGAATATATTTCATCCGCAAATCTGTTACCAGCAAATAATAATATTTTTTTATATGGATCCATCAAGTTGGGGTTACATTGAAAATAATTGATTATGAGGATTTGAGTTTCAAACCACTTGCACTGAGGGAGAATGCCCATTCCAAGGGGTATCAAATTTCTTGTTTGTCCCCCGTCCCTAGCAGACACTAACGGGTGATTGATAAGTAAGGTGTCCTACTGCATGACATCATAAATATATTTGAACGTGCATTCAGTTGTACATGAAGTCCTACTCAAACGTGCTTAGTGTCAGTATACTGTGCGATGGCATTAGGTAAAAAAGTTTGTTAGTCATTAGTAATACTTCCAAGTTTTGTATAGAGTAGTGATCAATGATAAAACAACTGGCCCTTGAAGGTTGCGTGTCAATTGTAATTCACAGACATCGTTTCGCACCCTCTATACAGCCCCAATTTGGCACTATCAGACTTTTGGTTGTTCTCAAGATCGGAAGTGGCATTGAGCGGTAAACCCTCTCCATCCGATGCCAAAGTTGATGTTGGATTGAAACTAAACCACCAATCTCCCTCATGGACTGATTAAAAGAGTGGATAGAATATTTGGAAAAAATCGTAGCACTAAATGGGAAAAAAATATAGAAAAATAAACTTGAAATTTTGAAATGGAATGCATCTCCTTCATTTTGCTGCCAGTTTCATTATTGCATCTGGTCTAAAACCTCATTCATCAATCGCCCAATGTATATTGTTAAGCAAGAACAAAAAGAATTCAGAATATGACTAACATACAAAATGTCTGCCAGAAGTTCAATGAATTGGACCAGTGTGCACAAGGCAATTGTTGTATGGATGTTGCCGCTACCTTTTGTAAGATCAGGATTCACACGCATAAGGGGACTACTTAGAAAGACATTTCTGAAACTAGATGCTAGATTACATAATTTTTTATTTTGATCAAATTCCAAAAGCTTTTAGACAACACTTCATAAATTATTTTAGAAAATTTACTGCTAACAAATTGTTTCAGTTCTAAGATCAATAGCATTGTTAATATTTTCAACTATTCCACAAGATGGTAGATATATTATGCCAAATTGACAAAATTGCAGAATAAGTGAAGTTTGAACGCTTATTGCAAAAAATGAATACGTAGTTTCAATTTGATCAAAAGTTTATTTAAGCAAGAGAAGGAGATAAAGCAACAATTTTTTACTATCAAAAGTTAATGTAATTAAAGTGAAATCAAACTTTTTTTTACAATGAATAAGTAAATACCTAGTTTTACCTTCTTTCATAAAAAATGAATAAATACACTTTTAAATTGATCAAAAGATTAATTAATCAAAACAAGGATATGAAACAACTATTTTTTATGATTAAAATTTTATATTATCAAAATGAGATCAAACTTTTTTTGCAAAAAAAAAAAGAAGTAAATTTTGCCAATTTGGCGATTTTGCTGAATCAGCATAACAGGTATATGTTGTAAGTATCTAGGGCCAAAGAGAATGATATAGATCAAACAATAATATAACTTTGTAGTGAGCACGCACCTCTAATCAATAAAAGAGACATTGCCTGGTGTCCTTTGCCTTCTCAAGGGTCATAATGCTTCAATGAAACCATAAATGCTTACAATAGATACTCAAGTCAACAATTTATGTATCTTCATAAGTACATTAATAACAACCCTGATAAAATTAAGTATGGGTGTTCAAGCTTTCAAACAATCAATTAAGCAAAAATAATTCATCCCTGTCCTTTATTGCACTGTCAAATCAAAACCAATATCTTTGAAGCTAATGTTTAGATAAGCATCTGCTAGCAAAGTCTGTGATTGGGAGTGTCTTAACAAAAGACCCGCCCTGATATTCATATTGCTTGGAGGCAATGTTTCTCAAACCATATGCCGTGGCACAATAGTGAGCTGTAATTATCTCCCAAGTGTGCTACGTGAATTTTTCCAAGTACGCAAACGTATTTTGAGCCTTGAATATGTCCTGTGCGGGTAAGGCTGGATTAAGGTATTTTAGGGCCTTACTCACTAATAGAATTTGGATCTCACTAATTTTCAAAAAATGTATATATTTTATAATTCTATAATATTTTAAAATCTTGAAGGATTTGAAATATACTTTGAGTGGTCCCAAGATTTTTTGTAAGCTTTAGGTACTGTACCTATTATGCCTAATTGATAATACAGCCCTGGGTAGATGTAATATCATGTTTGTCTCACTTCCACCACAGAGATGCCAATCTAATGGTTTTATCTCTAGATTTTGTAAGATCTAAACTTTTTCAGTGACTGATGAAAGAAAAAAAGGGTAATCTGTCTGTATATCGGTATGCTGATATAAAAGTTTCTTAAATTAACTACTGAAATGTTTTTATCTAATTTATTTCATATTTTAATGAGAAAAGAGTGTGCCACTGTTTCAAGCAAATTTCTCAGTGTACCACCGTACAATAAAGTTTGAGGACCAACGTTTCATGAACTTATATCTTCATCTTTTCTCTTGATACACCTAGTGGATTTTATCAAACTGTATTTTAATAAATTTCTGAATCAACCTATGGATCAAATATACGATATTTAAAAAAATCTGATTCGTTAAGAAAACTTTAACGTATTTCTATGAAAAATCATTTGCAATGTATTTTCCTGATTATTGATTTGCAGAATATTTCTTCTAAAGATTTCTCTCGTAATTCAATATCGATGTATTTTACTGTTAATTGTTTCCACTACATTATCAAAGTTAATTAATTTCCAGTGCATTTCTGCTAAATATCACTTACAATATATTCTCCAAGTAAATACAGGACTAAAGAGTCTCTTTAGCATTGAACAAAAAAGTAGGTAACGTTTTGGTATTACTTAAGAGCATATAACTATTTTTTAGCCTTGTCTCAATCAAAAAACAAAACAGAAGACTTTCTTTCCCGAACATCAAACATCTAATTTTTATTTATATTCTATTGACAGGTGTACGAAATGTGCCAGCAGTGTATTCAACTGTAAGTGGTGTGTTAATGACAACAAATGTGTTTATGAGGACAAGACATGCTCTGGTAACAAGTCCATTTATGCTAAACATGTAAGTTTCTCTTATTTTATCATTAATTCTGATATTTTGACAACTTCAACATGATTCTCCAACCAAACCGCTCAGCATGGTGTGACCAGAGTTGCCTGGGGACAAAAAAACAAAACAAACAAAGCCAAAGCAGACACATGAAAACCCTCTTGATTGAATAATGTGTTAAGTGCTAATATCTCTCCAATTAGGGGTATAATTTTTTAGTCTACTAACTGGTTTTAATTGGAGACTTGTTTTTTAAGTGAATCTGTTAATTAGGCATATGTCCTTGAGAACGTTCAAACAATCCAGATTATAGCAATATATCATTGTCAATTAACAAGAAAATGCTATCCTATGCTAAAGGACCCTCCTTCCATGCTGATTTTTTATCCTTTGAGTGACTATTTCATTGCCGAACTTATAACATCCTATACTAAAGAGCTCTTTTTATGCCAGTTTTTGAGTCTGAAATTGATTTACTATTTTCTACAAGTAACTTAATGCTTACCTTTGATGAAGAGCCATTCTTTCTTGCTCACTTCAGCGTCTGAGATCTTGTTCTGTTTGATAATGGGAAATCAAGATGAAAGAAAACATTTTTATCTACAGTCATTCCTCTTTTATCTACATCTCAAGAAGTCAAAGATAAATTCCTGAAATTTTTATCACAGCTTTCTCTGATATCCTCTGACCATTAAAATAAGAAGCTTGAAGTGAGAATGGAGAAATAGCTTCTGATAGGACTTGAACTTGATGTAAAGAGGAAATCAATGGGCTGAAATCAAATCTTTCTTATCACTTCAATTTTTGATTTTCTCACCCTTAAGGCCATTCCAGACTGATTGGCTAAAATTTGTTTTATGAATTTACGGCCATTTTTTGCTTTCTGTCTTCGTCTCCCAATATTGTACATCCTCTTGACTTTTTCAAGTCATGCTCGTCTTTTTTTGTGATTAAAAGGAATTTTTAGTATGGTGTTCGAAACCACCTACCAAAATTGTCAACATAGGTTTCCTCAGTTTTCAAGTTGGTCTGGCTGGCTGGCTACGTACATATATATGTATGTATCACATGTACCAATGAGGCTAGAAGGCAGAAAATTTGAACATTTACTCCTAATTATACCCAGAAAAAGACATTTTTTTTTGTTTTTTGACCTCTCGATAGATTTTCAGTGAGGGGTCAATTTGCAATGTAAGTTTATGCGAAATTAATCACTAATTCATGTCCAGCTGCATTCATGCTTAGTTTTTGGAAATTCAGACTTTTTTTAGTGATCATGCCTTTTCACAATTTTTTAATTGATCACCCCCTGCTACCTTGGATTTCTTCAGTTTTCTAAGTTGATCTGGCAGGAGAGAGACTTTGCTTATACTTGTGTCCCCTTTTTCTACAATTTTTCAATCGATCACCCTCACCACGGCATACTCCCAAAAGACATTGGTCACGTAATGATTTCCATTGAATGACTAATTGTTTGTTTTTTCATTTATTATTTAGAATGCTTCAAAGGTGGAAGTATTTTTTTTCTTTTATAAAAAAAAAACATTCCAGAAAAAAATCAGCCCCAACTTTCACCAACAATTAAATAAAGTATTTATTCAGTACAAGCAGAAATTTCCTTGAAGACGAATTTTTATACTTCAGTTTTGAGACAGTCTGGCTGGTTTACGATCTTCCTGATTCGCCATGGCTTCCATTTCTCTGTTGGCTACTGGGATACTTACTTCCACTTTGATTAAATATTTACTTTAATTGGAAAGTTTTTTTTTCCTCTCAATTTATTTCTCTTTCTTCTTCTTTTATAAAGTCCGTCACAATTTGATATTTGAAGCAGATGAAAGAGAAAAATCAAAAGATTTTTTTGGATGCTAATCAAATGCTAACCTATAGAACAAAGAATGGAGTAAAACCAGACATAATTTCATTAGAGATTCATAATGCACATAGATAAACAATTTTGGTCAATACAAAAGAATTAATAAGAGGAAAAATGGCTCAAAGCAAAGACCGCCCAGTAAGGCTAAAACTCTAATCCCTAATCAATGGTTGACTATTCACACAAATCATTTTATTTACCCAAGAAGACTTATTTGAACAAGTTGTATATTTATATATATGTATATAGTGTATTTTCGCTGCAGATTTCTTTTTAAACAGGTTTCATTGAACAATATCGGCATTTTGTGTTGGTTCAATTTTTTTATGAGTTTCTCTAGTTTTCTAATGGTATTCTTTATCACTGGTTCAAAGGGGTGAATAAATTTTCAAAATTCCATTGTGTATTTTGTTTTTATTTTTATTCTTCCGAGTACTTTCTGCTATCATTGGTCTTTTCCAAAACTAGTTTGTTTTGAAGTTACCAAGTTATGTCAATTATAGAGTTTGTCTTCATTCTCAATCCTCACCAGTATTGATCCAGCAATGTAGAATACCATTCAGAAGCTAGAGAAACTCACAAAAAACTGAAGCAACAAGAAAAGTTGATATATATATATATATATATATATATATATATATATATATATATATATATATATGCATATATATATATATATATGTATGTATATATATTTCATCATCATTAGCCTTTTAGTGTCTGTCACTAGGCATAGAACTTTCCCAAGATTCACCAAACCTCTCTATTGTGGACGTCACAGTGCCAATAATTTCTGAACTTATTTAGTAATGGATTCTATGGTATCTCTGAAAGTGTTTCCTCTGATATACTGTGCTATCTTGTGATTTTCCTCCACATTGAAGCTGAGCATGATTTTCTCCTGTGTATATTGCATGGTTCTCAGTTTGCGGATCAGTCTTCTGGTTAGGTTCCATGTTTCAGCTTCATAAATGACTATGGAGAGGATGCACTGGTTGTATAGCCTTCTTTTTAGGATGTGGAATCTTCTTGTTATTGGAGGTTGAGCTTGCTGTACTAAGTGTTCACCACCCTAGAGTGATTCTTAACTTGATTTCTTCTTCTTTTGAGGATTTCATAGAGATTTGTTGTCCTAGTTAGATGTAGTAGTCTACTTTCTCCAGTTCTGCTTTTTCAATTTTGATTGTTGTGTTTTTATCTTACATATATATAGATATATGTTTTGCCAAGCGAAGCCATCCATATATATACATACATACATATATATATATACATATATATATACATATGTATGTACGTATGCATATATGTCTATCTTTCATCGTTATAAAAAGCTTCATGCACAGGCATTGCTTGATATCATAAGACCTAACATAAAGATTTCAAATCCATAACTGGGTTTGAAAGCCACATCCGTTCTTGACAGGGTGGAATCATTCTTTAAAGGGAAACCAGCTACACTAAATCAAAGGTTCACTCTGATGTCTTGATCAGAAATTCTTAAGGAATCAGACAATTCATGGAGGACTCTCCTTGAAAATGCAATGTAGAGTCATTTTGTGTGCAGTATCAGGTGGGTGGTTTCTAGCACAAATGCTCTTCCTATTTGTCACGTTTTTGTCACTGCTGGGTAGCCAATAAATACTGTCTCCAGAGTAAGGTCAAAACTTTGTTGGCAATAGTGAAAGTGCCTGTAATGATAACAAAGACATTGAGCAACAGTTTTAGCGAGTATTCTTGCTTGAAGAGCAAAAACAACTGTAATGTTTATATACAGAGGTTCTATAAGAAAACACGGAGGTTTCCATGGAAACACCACCGGAATGAAACCAATCTCAAAGAGAGCTGTCAAAAGGTATTAGTGAAATTGATTTGGATGAGGACGACTGCCACTGATGGCACATCTAACCACCAGTACGCCCACACCTTCCCATTTGTGCTCTAATCAAGTCCAACCCACTAACCTGCAGTCAGCTGCTTTTCCGGGCGTCGACAGGTTGAAGCCATATCGGGTGTGAGTCTCAAGACAGTCTGGCAGCACCCACCACTATATATATATATACATATATATATATATATAAATATATATATATATATATATATATATATATGTGTGTGTATATATATATGTATATATATATATGTATATATATATATATATCTTTTTTTTTTCCCTTTTCTTTTTCCTGCAATCGTAAGGTAACATACTTTGACAAGTTCACTGGTCAATTTGGGCTTCAAGAACAGTGGTTTTCCGTGGTTTCCGTTGAAAATGACAAAAAGTATTCCACCGATCCCCTGGAATGAAAACATATTACTAGTGTCCAGTCTGGTCTGACACAGCCGGAATGTCTGGACAATCCATTACGGACATGTATATTACTTTAAGAGGTTTTACACAAATGTGTTTCAACTAGAAATACTTTGGTTTAGTCAAGAGATTTCAGTTGGTAACAAAATTACCATTTTACTAATCTAAGGAATTACATAGATAGAAGTGCCTATAAGATCGAGTATGCGTTCTTCTGTCTTTGTCAATCAAATAAATATTATCTATTTACGCAAGTTAATTTTCTTGGGTTGTCTCCAGTTATTATATCCATTACATGATAATTTCAAGGGCTGTTTGGAATACTGAATTCTTTCTTTTGTGCTGCTTCTATTGATACCACAATGCTTCAGCTAAAAAGCATGACACTTCTTCATAACATTTGCCTTGTGCCAAAACTAAAGTTGGTAAATGAGGTAAATAACTATAATCAAATCATTGTGTGGCACATCAATGTGGCCTTGAATCAGATTAAGCTAATGTCAGTAAATAACTGTATGGTTACTTACCATAACACCATGGCTAGCCAACATGTCTCACCGATCAAGATTCTTGTGTAGTGAGTTCTATCCTCACTTACAAAATTGTGTCATATAGGCCACAAATACAGTATTTTCACTAATCCAAGAATTATTGCAATTAGTATCTTCATTCTTGTTGTTTTTATCATAATGACAAGACGGCTTCTTTCATATTATTTAGTCTTTCTCATATGTATGTTGTATCTGGAAGATATGGAGTGTTGCCTAGTACTTTTCTGTCTGAACAACCCATGGATTTACAATATCAGTTTGCAAAGTTATAAACAACATAGTTATATATAAAGCTTAGCTTAGTATTTGAAATCCAGATTCCATTATTAACTAATCTAAACTTGATTAGGTACAAAACCACAATAGTGTATCATCCAGCAAGGATAGAACTGACAGTATACTAGCGATTTGGTATGTGAGTAACTCACTAAACATCACATCATGGTAGGTACCGATATATAGTTATACTATAGTTATTTACAAAGCTTAATTTAGTCTGACTCAAGGCCAGAGTAGTAAAGCACCTACTAGAGAATTGGTCTGTGAGATGAACTAGTTAGCCACACTACTATCATAGTTGCTCTAACCTGACACTACAATTGTAACTATTTGTGGTAATCATTGGATAAACTGATCTTGGTAAGACAAGGTCAAAATAAGAGGAAAACTGAGTAGAAAGTGAAGTGGAATTGCCTGCCTGCCTGCCTTGAAAATCAATATTGAAATTCCTGGCTCAATTATTTACTGAGCTTAGCTTAGGATGGTACAAAATACATTAATGTTGCAGCAAATGAGGATAGAACTCAGTGTACAAAAGACTTTGGTTAGTCAGATGCAAGATCACATTAGTAGAACATCCAGTGATATAATTATAGTTTTTTGTCTCAATTACCAATCTTAGTTTTGGCATGAGGTAACCGGTAGGGAGTATCCAGTAATAATGAACCGTCAGACCAACTTGCTAAATTTTACTCCATAGAGAAGTGTTCATGTTTATGATCAGAACTGTATTTGTGGTTGTTATTTGTCTCATTCTCTTTTGTCATATTGACAAGATGGCTTCATTGTATGAAAATTCTTGTTTTATTTCATTAAATAAAAGAATTCAATGTACACCAAAACAACTGTATGAAAGGCACACAATGAAAGACACAGACATAATATATTTCAGAGGATGCCATTGTAATCATGAACCAATAATTTGACTTTGATCTGAGCACACACCTCTATGGCAGTTCAATAAAAGAGACCTTGCCTGTTATCATTTACACTCTCAGATCTTATAATGCTTCAACAAAACCATAAACACTTACAATTGATACTTAAGTCAACAATTCATCGGTACATTATTAACAACCCTGATAAAATTAAGTATGGGTGTTCAAGCTTTCAAACGATGAATTAAATAAAAATAAATTATCCCTGTCCTTTATTGCACTGTCAAATCAAAACCAATATCTTTGAAGCTAATGTTTAGATAAGCATCTGCTAGCAAAGTCTGTCATTGGGAGTGTCTTAACAAAAGACCCGCCCTGATATTCATATTGCTTGAAGGCAATGTTTCTCAAACCATATGCCGCGGCACAATAGTGAGCTGTAATTGGGAGCCTTGAATATGTCCTGTATGGGTATTATTATATATGTCTCACTTCCCCTAGAGTTACCAATCTAATGATTTTATCTCTAGATTTTGTAAGATCTAAAGATTTTTAGTGACAGATGAGAGGAAAAAAAGGATATATATAACAGTATGTTGATATAAAAGTTTCTTCTATTGACTGCAGAAATGTTTCTGCCAAATTCATTTCATATTTAAATAGGGCAAACATTGGTGAGCCACTATTTCAAATATATATCTTAGTGTGCTACCATACAATGAAGTTTGTGAACAGCTTCAAGGATTATTATCATTTTTTTTCAACACTAAACATTGCTTGACTGAAGACACCATGCAACATACACACACAGGAGTCTATTTCTTTAACTTTCTTCTTCTTTAACAATCATAAATGTAATTTTGTTTCTTTGACAGAGTGACCAGTCCCCGAAGACAGCACAAAAATGTCCGAGAGTCCAATCATCTGCAAAGCTACTTATGCACGAAGGGATTGCCAAAGATTTCAGTTTCCGAGGATTTTTTCTTCCGCAAGAAGTAAGTAAAATTATCAATAGCCCTCTTTTATGATTGGGATATCAATCCTGAAAAGGATTTGGTTTAATGTGAAAGGACAGACAAACAGTGAAGAGTTCACTACCCTATATTTGGTGAGGATTGTTCTTGTTTTTATGATAGATAAACAAAGTCAACTCCACACTTGGACTGGAGTTTGACAATATTTAATCCCGCCATCATGACCAGGATTGAAATGCAAAATCTTCTTCTTTCTCCTTTTGCCATTCTTCTAAATTGGCAATACAACTAAATTCCGTTGAAAATTGAACTATAAACAGAGCTTAGAGTCATTTGATACTTGTATTATACTCATCATTTGTTCTTGATTTTTTCCAGTAAGACTGAGAATTAAAGGTTATTATGCAGCAGATATGTTGCTCCAGTCTCTAATAACTTGATACTGTTATCAGTATAGGCTGTGAGCTTTTTGAAAAAACTTACAGGTGGCAGAAGCATTTTAGAGCAAATTATATTAAGAAGTAAGATGTAAGACGGTGAAGACTTTATTGTAGTTACAATCGCAGCTCTAGGCCCAATCCTGCAAATTTTTTTGAGATTATTTCTTGGGTTTTTTAAGATTATTTTCCAGATTTTCCAAAGTTCCTCAGATATATTACACCATCAGAGCTCCAGCGCCTGATTGCAATTGTGGAGTCTGTGGTCCCACGCACCGTCACTGGAAGAAAGACATTATTTTTAATATCCAATATGGGCAAATAGATTTGATGGATTGAAAAACTATAATATGAGGTTCAATCTTCAGTGTTCAGTGAGCAGGATAAATTTCCATTTTGGTTTTGAAGTGAGAAGGATATCTTGAAGCAAACCCACATTAAACATCAAAGCGAAAGATTTGCAATAATAATACAAGCCAATAAAAATATGGTAAATTTAATGATAATGATCACATATAAATTCATCACAGCAATCTTTCTTCCTTCATTTTAGAAACTGTAAACTAAAACTGTCTAAGAAACTGTCAACATAGATTTTTTCAGTTTTCAAATTGGTCTGGCTGGCTCTGTATCTTTCATACAGGCCATCCCAATGGAGCTAAAATTTCAACATTTTCTCCTTATCATGCCTACAAAAAACATTTTTTTGTTTTTCTGAAATCTTCCCCCCAATAGGTTTTTCGGGGGGGGGGTCAATTTGCTATGTAAGTTTATGCTAAATTGATAAGTTTGCATCCAGAAGCATTCATGCTTGCTTTTTGAAAATTCGGGCTCTTTCAGTGATCACTGTCCTACAAAAGGCAAGGGAAGTAACTTATTCATTGACCACCCCTTTCCTCGATCTTTTAATTGATCACTTCTAACATTGCACGCAGTCAAAAGATGTTGGCTATGTGACAGTTTCTATTGACTGACTAACTACATCTGTTTTTTTTTAATATTTATCTTTAAATTTTGAATAATTGCCTGGTTTTTATAGAACGGTTAATTTTTCTTTTTAGGGTTTTAATCACCGAATATCAGATTATTTTTAAATGGTCTGCTGAGAGATGAATTCGATTGAATCTCACTCTCTAGCAATCTACTTTTTTTAATTTAAAAAAATGTCAGACATTTTTTCTTCCCCCAACCCCCAGATTCTTGAATCAACCCATTTATTTTGTTTAAAACTCATTAAAATGTTTGTGTTCTCAGTAAAAACATCTTACAAATCACAGCGCAAAAAACTTGCAGACAAATAGCCAAAAAGTGTTTTCTTAATCATCCATCTCTCATTATAAAAGATACTTTTTGTCATCAATCATTAACATTAATTTGATTTTATGTTTATTTATTCATTATTTTTATACTGTGTGATTTAATCAAATTTCCTCACCTAAACATCTTAATGATTTGCTCTATTCAAAACTTATTTACATTCAACAAACAGAATATAAAGACAGAAACAAAATCTCCTTTTTTAGTCTTGTTTTAATGCTAAAATGTTTTTAATTAAAAATCATATTCATTTTCTTTTAGTAAATGCAGTTAGTTTCCAGACAAACAAATTTAGTTGGGAGGTGGGGATTGTCTTTTTTTTTCTCTAAATTTAAACTCTAATCAATTTTTTTTAACACTCTGTGCTATGTTTATAATGCAATCAATTATGTTTTAATAGTTTTGTTTTTTTCATCTTTATCACCCTGCTGATATTCATTTCTCACCAGTCTTATTTTTCTAAATCTTTTCAATCTTAACCAGGAGTTGTTTTTTTTTTTCAAAAAGATTTTTCATTAACATTCAGTCATTTTTCGTTCTGAGTTCATTCAATTTTCTTCATTTATTTTTCTTTCACAGACTCATTCCCGCAAATATCAATGCCATTTTGAATATGGTTCTACTCAAATTGAATACCGGGCAAACGTAATCAATAAAAGGAATATTACCTGCACTGTGCCTACGGTAACAAATACCTACTTTTCTTGCTTTTATATCTTTTTTTTAAATCTTCTTTTCTTGTTAATGGTTTTGGTTTTCAGTTGGCTTCTTATCATTGGTCTCCATTTTTTTTCAAATCTCAATAACATCAAATGATCTTTTTGTTTTTTTAATTCCTATTTGATGAAGTATTTTAAATCATTATCATATTCAATTTTTATGACTACTTTCTACCGTCATCTTGGTTTATTATTTGCAATAAAAAGCAACTAATGAATTAAGACGAAGGCAAAGAATAGCCATAGAAATTTCAAATAAGGTTATGTCTGAATGAAGTATTGTCATTATTATGTTTTAATAAGTTTCTCTTTCATCTTATTTTTTGTTTTTTTATCACAACACTGAAGTCTTTTTTACATTCTCTGACCATTAAGTTAGCAACCTGGATTGGAAATAATGAATTAGCTTTCAACAAAATTCGAACTCAAATCCTCTATCTCTGTGACCCTGTCCGACCAGGGAAGTACCTCAACAGCAGACATCATTCAAATTCAGTTATAGAGCTACATTCTTCACTCCACACCAACTTGTTTGTTTACACTTAGTAGTAGAAGTAAACATAATGGTCGGACCAAATTTCTTAGATGAAACATTTTCATTTTCATCAATTTTCCTTTCGTCTTATTTTTGTTGTTTTTTTGTCACAGTTCTGTTTTTAATTTCTCCAGTCACAAAACAAGCAGCGTGTATTGGAAATCGAGAATAAGCTTCCAATGAAGCCTTACCAATAAGACCATAAAAGCTAACCAGCAGACATTATTCCAATTTACTTATTTGGCTACATTCTCCCTTTTTCAATTTTGCTTTTTGCCATATGGTTTGTTTATACTGGATTGTCGTAGTAATTGTAATAATAGTAGTAGCAGTAGTAGTATTCTTGAGTTGTTTGAATTTTTATGGATAAAGCATTGTCATTGTTCTTGATTTTTTGACTACATATTTTTTAAGATCCTATTTTTATTGCTTATTTTTCAATCCTACGAACATCAACTTATGATCCATGGATCTAATTGGAAGCTTATTCTTCATTCCTAATCCATGCTGCTTTATCAATGGTTATATAATGTAAGAACAACCTGAACACCATAATAGAAAAGCAACAATAATAAGATGAAAAAGAAACTTGTCAGAAATTATTAACAATATCCAGCGATCTTTTTCAGTTTGCTAAAAGCAAATATGAAGAAAGCACTTAAATGAGTTTCAATAATAACAGAAAACAAGCAATTTTTTCTCATATCATTATATATATATATATATATATATATATATATATATATATATATATATGTTATTGAGAGGACAATATGGAAAATAATAGCATTTGTCGGATATTGTATCCGCATACTCATTAACAACACTATGTTGAAAAGGCTACCCTAGTGGTCACGAGTTCTATTCTTCCAATAGCTCCATTTTCACCATGTTTTGGTTATAACTGGAGATAATTTGAAATAGAATTTCAAAATATTACACATATATAAATTATTTCTGTCACATTATATATTCATTTCTTAATAATATCATTGTCCATGTTGAAAGAAACAAATAGAGCAGATATAGACAGTGAATGAACAAAATAAGAATTTGGGATTTGAATATTATGCGGGCCTTTGCATTACCAGCAGCTGTTCAGCTCAATGGTAAGTGCAGTGCTACGTTGAAGTGGTGACCCTATCGACTGAAGGTTCAATTCCTGCATCAGCCTATTTTCTTTAATTGTTTATTCTATTTACGTTGTGTAGGCCGAACGATACACTCACTAAGTAATAATGGGAAATCATTTCAAAGAGAGTTTTAAAAAATATAATACAGTATATAATTATTTCTGTCAGATTATTCATCCATTTCTTAATAATATATATATACATTATACATATATATATGTATATATATATATATATATATATAAAGAGAGAGAGAAAGAGTGTGAGAGAGAGAGAGTTACTGAAAAACATTAGAATCATCCCTTATCAGTCTTGATTCCTGCAGCCGCCCATTTTCTTTAATTGTTGATTCAATTTACGTTGTCTAGGCCAAGTGATACATTCAACGTATGATAACGGGAAATTATTTCAAATAGAGTTCCAAAATAACATAATGCAATTTATCATTATTTCTGTCTGATTATATAAACGTTTCTTGATGATAAAATATATATGTATACATAGACAGAGAGAGAGAGAGAGAAGTTGTACAGAAAATCTCTTCTTTACTTTCCGATAGAATCATCCCATATTAAATCATCTTCCTCAATAGTGGCACTGATAATCAGAGCCTCCTCCACTCAACAATTTGTTTCCATCCACCCTTTCTTCCCCTGCTGGCTACACACAGCCATTACTGGAAGTAACAAATGGAGCCTGAAGACAAGGGCCTTTTGAGAAATTGCCAAACACAAACTGTTTGTGCCTGCCTGCCTTGCAATTCCACTCCGTCAAAATGGACGGAATTTGTGTGTCAACTAATATTGAAACAGTACTTATGAGAGAGGATGAAGTGCACCTTATCTAGCTGCTACAGAAGCTGTTATAGTCGGCAGTGGTGGAAGGCTGAAATAACAGCAGTATTGTTCATAATGTTTAGAGTGTTTCTCCTGATTTTGTTTATCTAAGATGGACAGTGGCTACTACCGATTTGGCATTGAAGAATCGGCCAGTGAATGCAAAGACTAAAAACAATAAGTTACTAATTCGGTTATGTCTTAAATGGCTGTAGTGTTTCTAAATACAGCATTACTTCTCGATTTTTACCATCATCATTATCGTCGTCATTTTAGCGTCCATGGTTAAACATAGACCTCCCCCAGGATTTGCCAGAACTCTCCGTCATGGGCATCACAGAGCCGATACTTTCTGAACTTGTCTAGTTTGTCACGCCATCTAATATTTTGCCAGCCACAGTTTCATGTATGATTTGTGGGGATCAACGTTGGATGTCACAATGTCCATCGGTTGTCTGCTATTCTGGGAACATGTCCAGCCTGTTGCCATTTGAGTTTTCTAATGGATTCTATGATATATCGGACACCTGTTATTTCTCTAATAAACTGCGCTATTTTGTGATCCCTCCATGTGACATTGAGCATGATTCTCTCATCTGTTGAGACCCCTGCTGTAATTCAATCGTGAAAATAGATTTACCGAAAAAGCTTGCAAGTTGGGGTTAAGATCATTAGCAAAGATAAATGGAATTGATGGACTGAGTTTGAGTATGTATGTATTTATTCTTCCCAATTGATTTTTGGAAAGGCATGAATCCAACTCTCCCTGTACTCTGCGTTGCCAAAGGTTAGGAATTCTTCCCTGCTACTGATAACATAAAATTTAATAATACTAGTTGAATATTGTTTTAAGAGTAGATTGGAACTGCCAAGTTCTCCCTCACATTTGCTGATGAAGTTCCATGACACCTCGAAATCAAGGGACCCACCATATCTTGCAAGCCATGGGCGGTGATGCCAATCCTCACTGAGTGCTACCTGAATGCAGGCTTATAACAGGTCAGACAAGAAGTCAATAGTCGGAGGTGGTTGAAAACCATTCATCCTTCTTCTTTGATCACCTGCTTTCTTGGAAATATAAAAATAAAGTTGCTAGCTTTGTTTAAGTTTTTATAATATAATGACACGATTCATCGTCATAAGATGTCAGTTTGTACTGAGAATTGACTGCACATTAAAGTATTCCATCATAAGATGGAATGAGTTGTATGTTTATAATGCTTATTCTACTGATCAATGTTTCTGAATGTTAAAAACTTAATAGATCTCAGAATTGGTTGGGTTTGTTTTTTTAGTCTGAAATTCAGAAACGAGGCATCAATATCATTCTATGATGGTTTTTTTCTCAGACAATCATTTCTATCTTTGTTACTTTGACCATCAATCGTTCATTAACTGAAATGTAATTTAGAAAACAACAAAGATGACATTGCCGGTCCAAAATAAAATAATTGATTGATAAGTCCGTTCATGTTGAATAATTGGCTGATGAGTCTAGAAAAAATAGATTTTTACTACTTCCTATGATACTTACTGCCACGTTCTGTGATTTTCAACTAGAATGGTCATGAATATAATCACATAAATAGCCGTTGAAAAGAAATATCCTTCACATCTGTTGCCTTGTACCAGTCTAAGTTAGGTTTATTAAATAAGGATTTCCAGCCATCAATGAATGGTTGTCAAGCTAGTCTTGAATTCTATCTCCAGCAAGTGCTTTTTTTTTAGTGAGGGCTCAATTTACAATGTGCGTTTATGCTAAATTGATGCCTTAGTTTGTATTAGCCTGCTTTTTTGAAAATTAAGACTTTTTTAGTGACCGCTTCCTGAAAAAAGCGAGAGAAGGAACTTTTTCCATGATCACCCCCAACACGCTATGCCGTCAAAAGACAGTCTCATGATGGTTTCTATTGAGTCTCTGACGAGTCCTGTTTGTCTTTGCAACATACTATGTTAAGCTTAGTAAATACTAATCAGTAAATAGTAGTTGATGAAATTGGGTTGTTTATAACCTCCTTCTTTATTGAAGAAAAAGGAAATGATCTGCTTGGTGAGTTCGATTGTTAACAATTTTCTACCAACACCAGTGTTGGTGTTACAATCAAAGCAGAAAAAAAATGCTGATTTTCAAAAGAGGTAGTCCCTCCCCAGTTGGAATATTAGCACAAAACAATCTTTCTGTATCATTCACACCTTTTTCGCCATAGTAACAATCTAGAGCCTGTCTCAATTTGGACATAATTGCATATTTCCAGCTGGCATCAGTAGTTGCTGTTCAAGCCTATGTAGAAGCTAGGATTTCAAACGCTAATTTTCAAGGCAGATATGCCATTACCATGTGGACAAATAGTGCAGCACAATTTTCCTCTATTTGGTCTTGTTTCACAAGCTAATCTTTATAAATGTCAGTAAAATGGTTCTAATTGCAGTGTAGCCCGAAGTTTATCTCAGACATTGATGACAAGATATGAAATTAAAAAGATAAATTTTTACTCATAAATTAATCTGATGGAATGGTGCATCTTTTTCAAAACAATCTCATTAAAGACTTTTGAATTGTAATGGACTGATAGGAAATAAAACAAAAATTATGGCTTCTGCATTCAGATTTTGATTCAGTATCTCTGACGTACTTTCCCTCAAACTTAGATATCGATGGTCTAAAATATCTAAGAGCATTTTTATTATTTCAGCATTGTGTATCTCTCGAAGACAATAGTTTGCAATGAAGATTATTCATTGTTCTGTAAACATAAAGACAAGAAAGTAGAAATGTCAATGCTAATCATAGCTATGTTTTCATTCAAAAATTATTACTATAGTATGGCCTATACTAATGATATGTTTTTGTTCATCTAGTAAAACTCAGTCTATTCTTTATGTTCTCAAATATATAACGTTTAGTGTTTTTGTCCAATATCTTATTTTATACAAGTTGTTCAAGTAACTCATTATACCACAGGTAGCATTTATTGACTAAATCCATCAAAACTATTATTCACTCTAATCATCACATTGTAATGAAATTAGTCTGACTAGTCAGTCTAATAGCAGACTTCATTCTTACAGGCATGTAGTGCTATGACTTTCTGAGGTCAAGTCAGGCTCTTGAATATCTTACCAAATATATATATATATATTTATATGTATATATACATATATATATATATAGTGAGCTGGCAAATGCTGAAAACATACATAAAATAAACATATTTGAATTTCCATATGAACAGCAAATATAATGAAAATTAAAAAAGTTGATTGTTTTATACCTATCTAAGTTCTGATAAAAATACTGACACAAAATATTGACTTGAGAGGCAAGACTATAGGGTACAAAAAGTACATTCTGTCCTCCTCACTGAAGAATTTGTAGTAATCTTATTGGTTGATGAGTATTGATCTTAGTACAAAACTAATACATTAAATCAACTGTAATTACTACCATTTCATTATGTCGGCACTTAATCTGTATGCTGTACATTGAAAATTAGGAATAAAAGGCTTGTCAATGGTCAGGATTTATTGCAAGCAGTATTGAAAGAATAGGTCTATGATATGCATATTGTAAATGCATTACTTGTGCTTTTACTTTATAAAAGCATTAGAAATTATTTTTCTATAGAAATGTATTATAGATGATTTTACTATAATGTACTATTGTATTTACGTACTGGAAGTCAGGTAAAAAGGGGCTTTCAGTCGTTAGGCATTAATGTAAGCATCACTAATAGAATAGAGTTATTTGCATTGTTTCATATATCCTAAAGCCACCAAAAAATTACATCGACATGAATCCACAGAGATCATATGCAAAACTGTGACCGTCAAAAAAATATGATGTGCACAAACAATTTAAGTTCATGAAGTATTGGCACCAGTTTGGCGAATCTTGGGGAAGGTCTATGTCCAATTACAATCACTAAAATGATGATGATGATGATGATGCAGCAACAGCAACACTTCCAGCTCATTCTAGTAGGGAATATTCAGGAATATATGCTGGTATCTGAGAGAAATCAAGGTTAAATAGTGGCCTACAGAATGGGTTTACTTTCGTATATAAAATGCAAGAAAATCATTTTTAGTTTTGTTTTTTTTTTCATAATGTGTGTATTATATACTGTCAGATACTGCATTTTTTTTTTCAAAAGCTTTTTTTATTATGAAGTGTCCACCACATACTGTGAAATACTATATTTTTGTCAAAATCTTTAAACAAAACATACGCAATATGAAACATCATAAAAAAATATTCTGTATCTGAATCATTGTTTTAATCTCTGTTCAGTGTTTGTCACAGTTTGAGATTTGCTTAAAGTCAACAATCGGACAAACCTGAGTTGAGCAACACAACTTTCAGAGACCCGAGGCAGACTCTCGGCTGGCAGATGACATCAGTACAATGCAAGATATCGATCCACATAAAATTGAATATTTGATAATGAAGCACATATTATCAGTGTAAGACCCGGTAAAAAAGAAGAGAGGAAAATGAAATGGAAAACTATAAATCTCTTAATTGATCTATGGGGAGTAATTTAACCATCTCAAAATATTGATTTTTTGATCGATGATCAAAGGATCAAATAGGTGATTATTTTTGCAGTGTTTGATCCTGGCTTTTTTGAACTAGCTTTCACAGTCAATACATCCTCTTTGTCTCTCTCTCCCTCTCTCAAAACTCTCAGCAGCACAGAGGCAATTCCTGATTCTATTAAAAGAACCCAGATTCCTACTTCAATGGACTATTTAAATGCTTGAATAAGTAATAAAAATAGACCACAAACTATTTCCCTATCATTTGGTTTAATTTTCTGATAACAGTTTTTGGTCTTGTTTTTATCTTGGTGAAATTTGTTTTGTGCAAAAGAGCTTTGAGTTAATTAAGTTCCGAAAGAGTTTGTTGAGGAAAGCCCTAGACACTAATATCTTCATTTTCAAAGATCTGATTATTCTACAGATATACAATGTTCGTCCAGAAAGTAACCAGCCATTTGATATTAGCAAAAAACCATCACATGACCAAAATCAGTTGGCAGCATGTCATGTTTGGGGTGATCAATCAAAAAATTGGAAAAATGTGTGGTCCATGAATAAATTATTTCTCATGCATTTTGTTGGGTAGCGATCATTAAAAAAAGTCTGAATTTTCAAAATACAAGTGGACACAAACTAAAAGATCAATTTAGCATGAGCTTACATTGCAAATTGAACCCATCCACTGAAAACCTATGTAGGGGAGAATTTTTTTGAAAAAAGAAGTTTTTCTTTGGCATAGCATGTTGAACTTTTGAAATTTTCAGCCCTCTAGCTCCATTGGTGTGGCCTGTATCTGTAATACATACGTACACTGCCAGCCAGCCAGCTAGACCAGCTTAAAAATCAATGAAACTTATGTTGACAGTTTCAGTGACAGTCTTGATGGACAGTTTCTAATAGTCTACTTGACAATGGCACCTTAGTCTCCGTTAGAGTGTTCCCCTTAGAATCTCACAAATCCATCCTGGCATCTCTCCCACTTTTCAAAACAGTCTGTAAAGTACCCTTTCAAGGTCACCATCTGCTGCCTCATCATGTTCTATTTAATCTCCACCACTGTCTAAAATCTTCCTTTCAACATTGATTTTAACTTTGGGAAAAGCCAGGAGATATGATGAGCCATATCTTGACTGAAGGCGGGGAAGAGAGGAACTTACAGACAGGGGTGCTGTGATGTTTTGTCGAAGAAACTCTGCCTAAAACAGGATGAATGGGTGTTGTGGATACGATAGTTGCACAGTGCACAAGCTCAGTCAAAAGCCACTTCTGATTGGCTGCAAAGTTACATCCAAACCATGTAACCATTTCTCAAGATGTTCAACATGGTTGGGTTTTTTTCTAGACAGACCTCATGAAATAGATAGTAGAGAAAAAAGCAAGAGTGAAGCCTCTGAAATCCACTGAGAAAACAAAGTCTAATATTTGTATCAACTTGACCAATAATATTTATATCACATTAATTGATACAAATTCTCAGTTGGATATATGTAAGCTAAACAAACGATTCTATGCTATAATAAGATAAATAAGAAATGACTGAATTTTCTGCTGCTGCTTGAAAATAGAGACAGTGGGCTCAAATTCCTTGGTCTGACATAAGGCTATATTTATGGAGTGCCAAGTGAGTTCATTGTCCATGGCTGGCAAGAATATATAAGTGAAAATGAGAGCTATTTTTGTAAAAACTTTTTTGTCCATACATTATCCCAGGAATCTATATTTCATTTAAGTATCTCATGTAAACAAGTGTGTATGCGTGTGCGTGTGTGTGCACTTTTTAAAGTATGTCTATCAAAAAAAAATGTCTTGGACTTCTACCAAAAATTTGATAAATTTTGTTCATCAATCTAAAAAATATTTTTCTTTTCTTTTCAGCGCCAGATAAACTTTAATGATAAAAAACCCATCTTCAATGTATCAGTGTCTGTGAAGTGGGGAGACATTATAATTGAAAATGAAAATGGCTTATCAGCTCTTCAAGGTGAGTTTTTGAGTCCTCCACAATTTCTATCACTTTTTTTTTCCATAGAGTCTGGTTCATCTGATAAAGGCATCAAATTATTTTTTGTACTGGCCCGTTGTGTTTGGGAGAGGACTGATCTTCATTCAACATCAAAATCTCTCTCTCAACAACTTTTGTGAATTACCAAAAGAGGGATTAAAGTTACCGCAGCTAGTAGCCTGATTAGCTGTTAACCATAGCTGCACAAACCCACTTATGTGAACACATTAATTCATTAAAGATTAACTTGATTAAACAGCATGTGTTTTCTATTTATTAATTCATTTTCAAAACGAAAACAGGAACACTGGCAAACATGTACACATCAGCTGCATAAAAAGGTCGCACTTTGAAATCTTTTGAATTGAAATTGATTTCACTGTTAAATTTTTTAAAATCGCTCAAGCAATTATTCAATTATCAGGTTGATTGAATTATGGAATTAACAGTTTGATTGAAGCAAAATAGAAAAGCAAAGAAATTCATTCCCATAAGAGGAAATGGGCCACAAATAGAAAGCTTCAAAGTGGATAGAATAACGAATTCAAGCTACTTAGACATTGGACTTTATGTTATACGATTTGTCTCTCCAGTTTATTGTCATACAACAAATGTGTACTTGCAAGTTTTGCACATATAATAGAGGAAAGGAATGAAAGCCAGAGAGTGTAAAATTGGGTTTCTCAACCTTGACGACATTGCTTGCCAGTGAGTGATTTCAATTCTTGGGTGAGCATTGAGCTACTATGCAGAAAATGGCGGGTATTTCGAAATTTTGGTGAATAATAAAAAATGAGTCATCAGCAACCTTAATTGATTTATCAAGCAGCACTGTGATATCACACATTATGTAAACCCAATTCATCCGCACTGGCTGCGTCTCACCAGACGCTGGGATTGCATTAATAATAACTGAAATGGTATGTGTGTGCCAAACATTCGATATTACTACTCAACATTACTTTCAATAAAGAAACAAGGAAAGTTGGTCATTTTTATTGCTTTCTAATTGCTTTTTAAGTGTTTATAATTTGCTGGTATCTTTTTGAGTATTTACTATACAATTAAAATTGGTTTACTTTCTCTTTCTCTTTCTCTCTCTCAATCATATACTTGCAAAATTACCGATTGACAAGTAGAAATTAGTTTTATTGTACAATTTCATTCATTTTCTTTTCAAAATGAGGCTGTTGAATTTCATTCGAACATCAAAGTAGTCAAAAATATTACACTTCTAACTGTTAAGAATATTGTCTGATCAATTTTGCTGTTTTAAATATGACTGGAAAATACATACCATGTAACATAATTCTGTCATGAAAACTGTTTCCAACATAGAAATAACCAAGATGCCATAACTGGGACAGTATCAAAGACAATATGATAGTTTACCTGCAGGGCATGGGAGGTTAATTAAGTTTATGAATTGTGTGGTAGATACATCTTTGAATGATGTGGTAGACATCTTTGATTATGATCTAAGATGGCTCCTCACTACCTGGTCATCAATCGCAGCCGACTCTCTACTCTCTAAGGAAAGAAGCTGGGGGGATAAGACAGAGAATTACGATGTTTCCAGTGTTCAAAGTCTGAAGCAGTTTAATTTGTAAAATCTCTGATACCCATTTAGTATCAATCAGTTTTGTTCTCAGAAAAAAAAACTCTTGTGAGCTGAGTTAGACTAATGGACAGGAGAGCAGAGGATTTTGAGGTTTTATTTCGGGTTATTATTGATTGGTGCAAACTTTTCCTAGAATTCAGACGACTGGTCAGCACAGAGTCTTGCTCTCTCCTGATTGCTGTACAATACACATTTTTGTTTAAAAATAATCAAGTCATCCAAATTCATCTTTTAAAATTCCAACCTCTATAAAATCCATTACCTCACCTATTTTTCTCAATGTCCAGTTTTGCTCTTCTTGCCTGTGTCAGTAACCTTAAAGTGAAAATCACTTTGCACTTGATGTGATTCATACCACAGACTTAGCTATCAGCAACATGACCGTTTGTTCGTGATACGATGCCGTTCCGTATAGACCATCTGCCAAGTAGCAATTATTTTTACTGTACAAATTGCCTATTAGTGAATTGTTCCTTTTTATATTTGTTCTTGGGGAATTGTTCATTTAGCTGAATGTTCGACTAGATATCATGCCTTTGGATCAATAACTCTTTGTCACTTGCTCTTGCTATGAGTAACATAGCATTTGTATGTGCCGTAAGTAAAGAGAATTTACAGAGCTTTTCACTATTCCTACTCTCTTCTTCCTCTCTCTCTCTCTCTCTCTCTCTCTCTCTCTTCCCTCCTCTCTCTCTCCCCTCCTCTCTCTCTCCCCTCCTCTCTCTCTCCCCTCCTCTCTCTCTCTCCCCTCCTCTCTCTCTCTCCCCTCCTCTCTCTCTCTTCCCTCCTCTCTCTCTCTCCCCTCCTCTCTCTCTCTTCCCTCCTCTCTCTCTCTCCCCTCCTCTCTCTCTCTTCCCTCCTCTCTTTCTCTCTCTCTCTCTTTCTTTCTCTCTCTCTATCTCCTCCCTCCTCTCTCTCTCTTCCCTCCTCTCTCTCTCTTCCCTCCTCTCTTTCTCTCTCTCTTTCTTTCTCTCTCTCTATCTCCTCCCTCCTCTCTCTCTTCCCTCTCTCTCTCTCTCTCTCTCTCTCTCTCTCTCTCTCTCTCTCTCTCTCTCTCTCTCTCTCTCTCTCTCTCTCTCTCTCCGTTTGGTTTATGCAGACCTACCATTCAGTTGGTATCGCTAAAGATACCAAAGTCCTGGTTTCAAACTCCCATCTGCAATGTAAACAGAAAGACAATTGATAATTATTCACTCACACAGCAGCTCTCTCTCTCTCTCTCTCTATACATATATATATATATATATATATATATATATGGTTTATGCAGAGACACTCCTCAGGAGGTAGTGCCGGAAAAAATAAGGTCCCCAGTATCAAACTGTCTTCTGTGTTGTTAACAAAAAGACATTGAAGTCTTTCCTATCTCACTGCAACTCCTTTTTCTTTACATTCTCATAGACTATTTGTGTAAAAACTTTTGTTCTGATTGTTATGCTAAAGGGAGAGTAGAGTTCTCATTTCAATTTTATTCTAAGTGATAGTTAACAAGCTCATCCAGTAAACCATTGGCTAGTTTAGAGCTGTTGATTCACACTAGTGCTCCCACGATTTAGGCCCTATGCCATGCTATGCTTAATAATCAGGGAATAATTATTTGTAAGCTGGTTTTGCTGACTAGCTAATATGTAGTGAGTTCGAACCTCAACAGGTGCCCCACTCTTGTGGCTTTATGCCAGTATAAGTTAAGCTTAGTAAATGCTTAATAAATGACTCAAAATTTTTTGATTTCTGGCCTATAATCTGACATAGTTGAACAGATAAAGACATTGCTTGTGTTCAAGTTTGTTTTCTCATAAGTGGCTTTTTATTTTTATCAATTTCATTTTCCTCCTTCCTTGCAGTGAAAAGATACAATTATAACAAAAAATAGATTTTTTTTTAAAGAAATATATTGATTTTGTGTTGTAACTGGAACTGTTGTCACAAATATTACACTTATATTTGTTTAGTACGTGTGTTGGTGGCTCTGCTAACTTATATAAAGCTAGTGTCACAAACTGGTAAACATGTAATAGAGGAAAGGACTAGAGGCCAGAAAGTCCAAAGTATCAGCCTTTTTGACAAAATTTCCCAAGCTAATTGCCATATATTAAAGATCTAATTTTAAAAATCTAAATTGGTTGACTTGTTCACTCTCTCATTCACATACTTCCCCCAGTCACTTTTTCTCTCAGTTGAAATTAGTTTTATTGTACAAACCAATTCATTTCATTTTAAAAATAGAATTGTTGAACTTTATCCAAATATCTAAGTAGACATAAATATTATGCTTATAATTGTAAAGAATTTATTCTGGTCCATCTTGCTGGTTTAAATTTGACTCGAAAATACATATTATGGAACATGATTCCATCATGAACACTGTGTTCAACATGAGAATTAACCAAGATGCCATGACCCAAACAATATCAAATATACCATAGTTTTCCCTTGTAGAGGTATGAGGGGTCCATTAGGTTCATGGATTATGTGACCAACGGTAGCCAACTTTCTACTGGTGGTTCGGCTCACATATGAAGCTAGTATCACAAACTAGTAAACATCTGAAGAGCTGGACTGAATTCAACTGAGGGTACCAACTGGGATGGGGGGGGCAAACTATGGGGATAAAACAGTGAAGTAGGATGTTTCCACTATACAGAATCAACGTAATGAAGCAGTTTGACTTATAGATGAAATTAGATAAAATGCAGTGGTTATTAAGTCTGGCAGTGTAGTCAATAGTACATCCATAGTTACAGACGCACAAGCCTGGAGGGCAGGGGGCAATTGTCTCCCCTAAATTCAGGTAAAACAAGTTGAGGGCAAATAAGTGTAATTTGGGCAAGATAGTGGAAAATTTTGTTCGACTCAAACCTTTTTATTTCTATTATCAAAAAAATTCAGAGATATATCAAACCTTTTTGATGACCAAGTATCATCAAATCAATGTAGAATGATAAAAAATGTGTCTGTCACATAATCCATGAACCTAATGAACCCCTCATGCCAACGAAAGAGTTACCATATGCCCACATGAATAGTGTGTATTGAAAATCGGGGTAAAATGGATTCCCTGGAGATGGGGCTATTACATTTATAATGTAAGTACATTGCTTATGGTTTTATTGAAGAAATGTGTTGAAAATTAGTTAGAAAGAAGTTGTCATCGGTCAGGAATTAAAGTGATTGTTATTAACAGAAGAAGGCTATCAAATCAGCGTTAGCCCTACAGCCAAGTGAGCTACAGATTCTTCACTTTCTGAGCATTCAAGCCATTGTCTATGTCAGTGTATGTCTAAGTGTTTCTAGGCACTCCTGGTCACATCTTGGGGGATACAACCTTGAAATTTTCCTGGCTATACAACTGGGCACCATCCAAAAGAGTCCTTTTGGGAGTTTCTATGGTAATTTTTGGGCCAGCAATGCCCAAATTATGTGCTAGTATTTTGAAAATAATTTTGGATAAGAAGATCTACTTTTTTGGATAATTTTGGATAACTTTTCAGATTATCACTTCTAGTACACACACAGGCTATAGTGATTCATTTATGTGAGATGTGTGATATAAAGTGTATAAAATATTACGAGACGTACATTATTGCCAGAAGTTCAGAAACCATAATCAATAATAATTAAGAAACAACATTAAATAATAATTGTGAAATAATATCAAAAAAGAAAAAAGAAAAATTTTTCAAATCCAACATGTATAAGTCTTTTGGCAGTCACTGCTGAAAGGAATTAGAGAGTCTATCATGTATTTATGCTCGTACGTCTATGTCTAGTCACTAAATATGAAATCATGCTGACAGGAAAAAGTAGAATGACCTGATTGCAAATGTCTCTGGCAAAATATGTTATTTCTTACTCTTCTTTTTCAAAAGAGACTCAAGAGAAAATGACGGTAATCGATTTTCTTTTTTTATTAGAGATTTAAAAGTTGTGTCGCAAATACATTGAAATGATGGGTATCATAAAGACTGAATTATTTCTAATTTTCTATTGTTGTTGTTTTTGAAGTCTATTCTGCTCTGAATCTAATCTTTTCTTCCCTCAAAAACCACTTTATTATTCCTTAGTAAGATTTAATTATTTGATTATGTGCTCACAGTTTGGCTCATTTTCTCCTTCTTATTTTTTCAGTGGAGTTTTACCGTTGCGATCGAGTTGGTCCGGATTGTGGAGAATGCATGAGCACTCGCTGGCGATATCCAAACATGAACTGTGTTTGGTGCGACTCAGGCTGTAAGTTTTTACCACGATGTACGGAACAAGTCCACCGAGTGCACTGCCCAGATCCAAACATAACTTGCGTAAGTAAATATATCATCATCACAAAACTTTCAGTACTGTAACAGATCACACCAAGAATTTGTCTTGGTTCGTGAGGGCCAGATTCGGATTAAGATTAGAGTCTAAATCTGTTTCAGACAAAGCTTTAACTTTTCATGGTTTCAGGTTTATCTCAGATTTTATGCATGACTCAAACAGAATGGGATGATTGGGTGCAACAATTTGAGTACCAGGCATTTTGTAAAACTCTCCGAGAGATGGTATCTATTACTGTCACAAATAGTCGCTGACATAATACATCTAACATGACTATGATTTGAATTGTTAAACTGTGCAAAACACATTTCCGACCATTAAAACATAGTTTAAAAATTTAGGCTGTCTCACAAATCTGATTTGGAGAAGCAATCAAATTCGCTATTTTCCACGCTTTGTTTCAGATCGGTTAATTACTTTTTATATCATCATCAACCTGTTAGCATCTGTCATTGGACATTGACCTTCTCCAAGATTTGCCAGACTTCTCTATCATAGGCATAGCAGAGCCAGTATTTTCTACATTTATCTAGCCATCTTGCTTTCCATCGGCCACAGTTTCACATACGATCCGTGGGGATCCACATTGTAAGTCATTATGTCCAGCAGCTATCAGTCATTCTTGTAATGTGTCCAGCACATTGCCATTTGAGTTTTCTTGATATCTTGGACACCTGTCTTTTTTTCTGATATACTATGCTCTCTTATGATCTCTCCATGTGAGGTTGAGCATAATTCTCTTGTGTGCACATTGCGTGGTTCTCAATTTGTGGGTCATTCTTTTGGTTAGGTTCCATATTTCAGCTCCTCGGGTGATATATAAGATACATTGGTTGTATACCTTTCTTCTTAGAACTAGTGGGATTTTCTTGTTCTTGAAAGTCAAGCTAGCTCTACCGAAAGGTGATTCTTCTCTTTATTTCTTCTTTTGAGGACTTCATGGAGACTCACTGTCCTAGGTAGATGTAGTGGTCTACTTTCTCCAGCTCTGCATTTTCAACTTCAATCATTGTATCTTTGTCCCGAATATGTTTGTTGTACATGACCTTTGTATATTCAGTCCAATTAAGCTCTTTTTTTCTTTTCAGGTTTATCCACTGTCCAGTCCAGTGAGAGGAGGAACCAAAGTCACAATTGAAGGGCACAATTTGGGTACACGATTTGATGAAGTCAAAAAAATTACACTTGGTAACAATAGTTGTGAGCCAATAAGAGAAGATTATGAAGTGTCAAAAAGGTAATAATTCTCACAGTTCTGAAACTCTTTATCTAAAACTAGTATCCCCCATTTTAATTTTCTGTGCATGGAATGTTTTGTAAAAGTTCACAATTGGTAAAGATCTGTCTTTCTCAATAAATATGTGAATATATGAGAGGGAGATTTGATGCTCATGCCATTCCCAAATGCATTTAGGTAACAAAACCAAAAAGGAGTAATTATGAATACAATGCTGCTGTCTATTCCTGGGATGTATTTTTTAACATCTTCAATATGAAGATATTGTTTGTTTTTTTTATAGAGAGCATATAGTCAACTTTCTATGGAGTTGAGGATATCGAGCTTATCTCACCAACCATCTCTTGTAGCGTGGTGCTTGACTAAATCCAGCTTAGTGAATATTTATTATAAGTGAGAGAATAAAATGAGGGATCAATTTAACTATATAATTGTGTCAAAAATGATCCCTCGCTTATTTATGAGTAACTACAGGGTGACACAAAAGTCATGAAGGGATTTCAAACCTTTTGATCATTTTAGTCTGAATGATTTTTTTTTTAAATTTTAACAAATGAAATATATAACATAGAGGGACTTTGTTAATCTATTTTTTTCCCCTTTTAAATGCCTACCAGTTTCAATTTCACTAATTCTTGCTTTTTCGATAACATTTTGCATATAGCGTTTTTCAAAGTTCATTTGCTCCTCTTCACTAATGATAGACGCTAGCCAACTGATAATGATTATGACACATACACAATTTCCAGCATTTTGGGCTGAACATACTCTCCCTATTTGTGGGAGATCACTAACAGTACCCAATTCTCAAGAAACACAGAGACGTGACTAATCATGGGCTCAGAGAGTGGTATCTGCATTCTTAGATAATGACAATAAAAAGTATTCAGAGAAAATCCTATTATTTTAGTTCATTGCTCAGATGTGCACATTTCTGTGATGAATCCCCAAGGGTTCCTTTATATATCTGAGAAGAGGACGAACAAATATATACAAAAATTAAAAAGGTTATGATTCTTTTAAATCCCTTTGCAAGTTTTGTGCCACCCTGTAGAAAAAGAAAAATATGAGAAATTTCATGAAACTGATAGAGAACTTCTTTTACTAACCCTGCCTTTGACTATTCCTGGGGCCTTATTTTTTATCCCCTTATATAAACTCTACTTCTATTATTATTGTAAGAAATGAATTGTGCTTAACATGAAAGATCACTTCCAAATGACTCTAATAACCTCCCGATGTTCCACACAACATTTTATGACTGCCTGCAGATATAAGATGCCTGGAAGACAATGAGGAACTACCAGATGTTATTATTGGCTCCTGATTTTTGCCAGATGTCAAATAGTATAATTAATTTCAGGCAGATGCTTAAAATGCTTCACAATGCTGTGGAGAAATGTAAACACATTGACTCAGTAAGAACCACAAAAAGTTTGAGCGGTGACATTGTCATACTAGAGTTCACCTTTCTCATTTGTACTCTAATGAAATTTGAAAAATTAAAAAAACGACCGACACCAAAACCATTTAGTTTTGCTATTTCATAATTTAGGAATAATGAATTGAAGCTGTTGGTATTATTGAAAGAAAACACAGGAGTTTATCATTAGAATTATTTAGAATAAATTTTTTCTCCCTTTATTTAGGTAGAGTTCTTTCAAGTCTTATTAAATCATTGAAAAATGAATTGTGGAGGTATTGACCAACTAAGAATTACCCAGTTTGCTTTGTTGAGGTTCTTTCTCTTTTATTTTCTTTCTTTCATTGTCAAAAACATTAAAAAAATTCTTGCTGAAGTGTTGTTTCCTATAAACATAGTGCTAAAAAAAATAATGAACAAATAATTGTCCCTACAGTAAATGTATTTCTATACTGATGGTAAAAATACTCTACTCAGATTGTGAAAACCTCCAATGATAATTTTTGTAGAGCTTTGCAAGAATTATATTTTATTTATATGTTGTGAGCATGAATGCAGTTTTGTCATTAATGATGTGAAACTACTGAACAACTTGCACAATATCATACACGATATGCTCATTCTTACCAGAACATCAACTGAAATAGGATATCAATAATCAATCACACATTTGAAATCATCGTCTTTCTCTCTAAATGGTTTTATTTATTTATTCTAAGCTAAGCTGTTTCTCGACTAATGGAATTTTTTTCACCCCCTTCTAGAATATATAGAATATTTTTTGTCATAATTTACTTTTTAAGAAGAAAACTAAACATTCCCTAATTAGGAGATCATAACAAAAACCTTCTCAACAATCTGAATAAAGACTTTGCAAAATCTGTGCTGTTTCTCACTGGCTTATTCTAAAATAAACTCAACAATTAAATATCTTCTGTTTGCCTTATGAAGTACGTCCAATTGGGATTTGTTCTAAGTTAATTACCTTCATTATACAATCGGTCTAAGTATATTCAAATCTAAGCTCCCATGAGATCATGAAAGTTATGTCCTTTCCAAAAACATGACGAGGTTGTGTATAATTAAATTTGTGAAAATTCATGCAGAAAAGACTATTATTACTTTTATGAGAAAACTTTGCTATCATAAAAATATCATGATCTATATTTTTAAAAAAATGTTTTCTTTCATAAAAAAAAAAAATTAAAAATATCACAAATAATAAACTGATTAAGCGATTCTATTTTCCATAGATTATTAATAATAACGATCTTTCACTTATAAATTGAATTTTAGACTCAATTCCCTTGGGGAGATAGTCGTTAAATATTTCATTGCTAAAAAATCTTCATCTGTTCCTTTCAAGGCTGGAGATCATAAAAATAATTATTTGATTCAATTATTTTATCATAAGCTTTTCTTTTCTTTCCTTTCTTTCTTTCTACCTTACACAAGGAATTTATAAAAAATGTTCTTTCCTAAAAAGAAAGAGAAACTGAGTTTATTATGGCTTATTAAATTTGTAGTAATGATAGCCTCTGGGCGATTTTAATTTCATTGATCCTCTGCATTTGGAAGTCGGTCTCATTTAACTTTTATTATATTTATTCAGGTTTCTGTTATGTAATAATAATGATATGGTATGAAACTCTTTCAGAATTATTATTTTTATCATTAATCTTTACATTACATTTTCTCCATAATGGATTCTCCCAAAAGTAGACATAGGTTATAATGCCTTGAATACCCAATATGGAATAGATACACAATCGATGGCTTCTGGAACTAAAATTGATCATCACTATGCATCTTATTGGCCTTAGTACTGCATTCTCAGAATAGTATTACAATTTGCAAGAGTTAACATCATCTTTTCAACAAAATATGTAGAAAAAACATATCGACCCCACTAGTACTAAATTGCCTCCCTTGTATTCCATAAAGGGAAATAACTTCGAAAAAGTAAAAAACTGCAAAACAAAAGAAATCTTATGTGTTCTAATTCAAGGGACATAACCCTGGATCCTACATGATGAACACATTTGCATCATTTCAATTTTTTTCTGGTATTGTAAAAATTTCCAAGTGTCCCTTAATTTAGTGCTCAAGTAATTTTGATTTGATTTAAGTTGATTGATTATTTTCATTATACAAATGGTCTGAGTATATTCGAATCTGTCTGTTTTCTTTCATACATTTTCTTAATAAATGATAAATATTTACAATTTTTGCAGAATTGTATGCATAGCTGGACACAGTAGCAACCTCACAGCAAGTCATGGTGCTGTCAGAGTGAGAATTAAACATTCCAGGGCCACGTATAACAAGTATTTCTTTTACAAGGTTGGTTTCTGTTTTGTTCTATTATCTTATCAATATTTTTCAATATTATATTTTCAGTGTAATATCATCATTTTTTAATTTGAAAAATTTACCTTGAAATCATGTAGATAATCAGGAAAGGTGCCAATGTTGGCTTAAAATTCTATTTTCAATGAATTTTCTAGATTTAGTTTCAACTCAATCTTCATCGAATAATCATATGTAATAATTCCCGATGCTGATTAAAACAAGAATCGGAATCTTTAACTTTGTGCTACTCAATACTTTAACAAGTCGAGTAATCAAACCTTCTTTAAAACTCCCTATAATTTGATCAAAAGGTTTTGTTTATATTTACCAAGTATTTGTTCCTATCAATTCATGGTACGGGCGCAAGTCCACTAGTCTGACCATCTTTTATCTGACCAAAATTTGATCAAAAGGTTTTATTAGTATTCACTAACTGTTTATTTCTACAAATCTGTGTGCAAATTTAAGTGTATCGTAAATGGATCAGAAAAGTATTGTCCAGTTGTTACTGTGTAATTCAATGTCTTAGCTCTCTTGACTTATGATAGTCTGAACTAGTTCTAGAACCATAAATGGCACTACAAAAATGTCTTTTTTTCTCAAATGTCTTTCACTGTTGGAACCCATGTAAATATTGAGATACTGTAAGAGTACTTTTCAGTTTGCAAGAGTGAACAATGCTTTGATTTTTAATGTTGAATTTCAGGATCCCAAAGTAGAACGTATTGAGCCAGCTTATGGTCCTATGTCTGGTGGATCTTTAATAACTATAATTGGACAAGATCTGAACACTGGAGTCAACATTGTTGCCAAAATTGGCAACTTTGAATGTCACATCAAGAGGTTAGTAAATTATTATATTTACTTTGCACATATATGAATAATGTTTCAAGAATATCAATCAAATGTCTGTCATTTTTAGATGGCCAGTTATCATCATCAATGTCAACCAACACTGTTGAAATAGGTTTATTCAGTTTTTAAGTTGGTCTGGCTGGCTGGCTGGCTGACTGGCTGACAATGTATGTTTTTATCATCGGTACAGATCGCACCAATTTCTACATTTACCACTTATTATGTATAGAAAGAATATTTTTGTTTTGTTTCCTTATTATATTCCCCCTTTTAGTGGGGGTTCAATTTGTAATGGAAGTTTATGTTGAATTGATCCCTTAGTTTGTGTCATATTTATTCTTTGGAAATTCTGACTTCTTTAGTGATCACTTGTCAGCGAAAGGCAAAGGCAGTAACTTATCCATAGATCATTTCTTTTTCTGATTTTTTAATTGATCACCCCCTCCATGTCATGCTGCTAAAAAATGCTGGTCAAGTGACAGTCTCTATTGAGTGACTAGTTTTTTAATACTGGTCATTTCAAATAAGATTTTAATACTGGTCATTTCAAATTTGATTGTAATACCGGTCATTTCAAATTACGCATTCAATATACCTGTCCTTTAACCCAATATTGCAAGGCTGACAAAAATACATCCTATATCATTGTTCTTTGTTCGATAATTTTTAAAACTATCATTATTTCTAATCTGACTGTAGCAATTTCTGATTTTTCCTTTTAAAACATTTTTTTGTAGCCGTAACATTCATGTCTCCAGCTGCGAAGATAAAACTGCCAATGTCACCAGTTGTGAAGCCACAAGGTGTATCTGTAAAACCTCCAAGAATATTTACAACACCACCAAGCCTCTGGACTTTAGCATGACATTCGATGATCATAAATGTGAACACCATCATGTTTTCCAATATCTTGAAGATCCAATCATTACAAGTATACGACCATTGAAAAGCATATCCAGGTAATTTTCTGTAGATTTTTATCACCACCACCTGAATATATATATATATATGTATATATATATATATATATATATATATATATATATATATATATATATATATATATATATATATATATAGTTATTCCTTGATATTCATGGGGCTTATGGAAAATCCGCAAATGATTTTTTATAACTGCCCCTTTCAAACCCTTTTCTGCCAGCCAAACCCATAAAACTTGTTCCATAAACAATTAACAAACACTTTACCATTACAAATAAATAGATAAATAAGTAAGTAAATACAGTAATAAATTTGATTTTTGAAACTTGATTTCATTTTTTCTGGTGACAGATCTGCCAATTATGGCTGAATCTATATTATTTAAGTCAAAAACATAAAAACAGCCTTAATCTGCTCAGAAGACCTCTTAGAGTTCGCCTAAGTATTTTTTCTTTTTCCTTTTGTGAATATCAAGGGAAAACCGTGTTTGTTAAAGTAAAATTTTGAGACTGTTTTTCAACCTTTTATAATTCATAATTTTATTTTCCCCACGTGTCTAATTAATCTATTATCATTATTATTTTCTTAGTGGAGGAATGAACCTGACTATAACTGGTAAAAACTTTCATGCAGTGAAGTATCCCAAGATCTACATAGCAAGTGGTAACAGCATACCAAACAAGACCAATTATGAGGTACGTAAACAACTCTAACCTTTTCAAAACTTCATATGATGCCAAAAGGAGTGCCTACCTCTAAGTTTGGCAGATCATTAGTGCAATGAATTCAATATTCACAAGTCCTCCATTATTGTGGCCTTTCATTTTTTTTTTGTCTTCATTTGGACTTTTGAAGCCTTCATAGGAGCATTGGTAACTAGTTTTTGAACAAAACAGTCAAGATGCAAATGTGATCCTGATTTAAATCTTATTACTACTAAAAAAAAACAGTTGCTGAATTCTGATCTTATCCTGCCAAATATTCATTTATCTATTTTAACGGCAATTATTTTTTTCAAGTAATAAGTAAATTATGTATGAGATCCCATACTACTGTGTTTATCATTTGTTTTTTTTTGTTTTTCTGTTATATTTTTCTTTCTTTTTTTTTAAATATTTTCTGAAAAAAGAGAAAAGACATTAAAGTTTAACCTTCTCCTTAAAATGGCAAACTGTTCTCATCTCCATTCAAAATTCTAAATATAAAAAAAATCTGCTGACTCATCTCTTGGAAATAAGATTTGTCTTTAAGCCAGCCACATTGGTATAAATAGAGAGAACATTTCAAGATTGAACTTATACCTTACCTGCAAGTAAATGAAGTTTGTTTTGCTGTGCTGATTGCCATTAGAATTAATTTAATGCTCTTCTAACGGTTTTGTGTATTCCTCTCACCTTCAACTTCCAGAATTGCACAGTTATGAACAGTACAACAATGTTTTGTCCAAGTCCACCTTGTCCAATCAGCCTGAATCATCATATTACAAGAAGAACTCCAGTCAAGTCACATGTTGAACAGCTGGCATTTTTAATGGATAACGTGAAGACTGTACAACATCTGAATGAGTCACACAGAAACTTGGATTCAAGCCTTCACTATTACAGTGACCCTGTCATATATACTTTTAATGGTATAGATAAAATCAAACGGCTCAAAGCAGAAGTTCTCATTATTGATGTAAGTATAATTGCTTTCATGTTTATTTTATTGGTTTTTGTTCTTTTTTTGTTTTCCTGCAAATATCTTTTCTTCGTCATTCTTTCATTTGACATCTTTGTCTCTCTTTCCCTTTTTCTCCCTGATTCTTTCATTCTCTTTTCTTTTCTTTGGCAATTCTTTCAATTTTCTTCCTCTATCTCTTTCCTTGAGATTTAGGGTATTCTTTATCAGTATCCACTAAAAGCTAACAATTTGATTTTAAAGTATGGATACCTCAAAAGAAAAAAAAAACATTTCTCTTTAACTGACTGGCAAAAACAATTTACAGTGTTAATTTGGGGTCAAATTTTAATAGCAATTTGATCTTTTTTCAATGACAGAAATTATGAAATAATAGCAATTATTGTTATCCTATAATTTTTATTTTTAAAATTTTTTCCGAAAATTTTCCTATAATTTTTATCCTGTAATTTTTATCCTATAATTTTTATTCTTTAATTCTTATCTATAATTTTACCCTATAATTCATTCCTATAATTGCCTTCCTATAATTTCATCCTATAATTTATTCCCATAATTTTCATCTCTTTGCAGGGAAAGAATTTGAACTTGGCGGCACGGGAATCTGATGTTATAGTTCGCATTGGTAATGAAAGATGCAATATAACAACATTGTCTATTCATCAGCTGGTGTGCCGTCCGCCCTTACACCAGCCTGATGGAGAAGGGAAAGATAATTCCTTGCCTGCCGTTATAGTAAGTACTCAGCACTCATTCATATCACTGGCAAAACATTAAAATTTCATTATAGAAGTACAACAAAAAAAAAAAGAATTAGTAAAAGAAATATATAATATAGAAGTTCAAAATTTCCCAAAGAAGATTGCGAAGTTATAAGTTTGAGAATTGATGAATAATAATTTTGGTTTTTAGTGCGGGGCCCAATTAGCAACATGAACTTGAACTAAATTGGCCCCTTACTTTGTGCCCTGCAGCATTTTTTTTTTAATTCAGACTTTTCAGTGATTATTGCCCAATAAAAAGCAAGTGAAGTAACTTATTCATTGATCACCCTTTTTTCAAATTTTTTTGATTGATCACCCCCACCCCAACATGGCATGCTGCCAAAAGATGTTGGTCACGATATGGTTTTCATTGAATGACTAACCACACCTGAATAGTATGAACCATCTGCCGCAGAGATCAGAGCTATTTATTCATTCATAATAGAGTTCACACTTAGGTCACCACAATATACTTAGATGCTGTGGGATAACAAAATCCAAAAACAAGCCTGAAGGTCGGACTAATAATGCACTGGTTGTGTGAAGATCTAGCAAGGACAGTGTTGCCGACTTTATTTTCAAGTTTACATCTAAAATTTAGTCAAGAAACGTCTGGATTATTCAGATATGTATTTAAAATATGGGAAATATATCATATATTATTGATGAATTGAAGGTGACTTATCTTCAACATTTATTCTATTAAAAAATTACTAATACTCAAATAAAAATATTACATACTTAATCAAAAAATTATTTGAATAGTGATTTCTTACACCTAGATGTAGCCCAAAACAGATTTTGATGAAAAACATCTAAACATCTAAATTAGCAACACCAAGGAAGTAAGGTTACTCACTTCCAGTAGGACAATGGTGGCGATTGGTGCTAATTATTGCACATCTAAAAAAAGAATTGCACAAGATGGCTGACAGAGATGTCTGTGTTTGAGTTTGGTGAGAAAAAGACTGATGGAGATAATAAGACCCGACCGTCAAAGGATCAGCTAGCAGAGAGATTACAGTTTTGAGTTGTTTGTGGATAACTGATGACAAATGTTAAATTTAGAATCCTTTTTATATCTGAATATAGGATCCCAGAGCCATCCTAAAACAGTGAAATCCGATTGGTTTGAAAATAGTTATTATTTCAGCACCACGTTCTGACTTGGCAGAGTAATGCTCTAATCCTTTCAGCATGCCATATTATGTTCAACCTATTAATGGATATGTATTGACTTGGGAGTTTTGATACAAAGCTCTACCCAAGAAATTCTCCACTTTTGGCCCTCCAGACCCCCCGTCAGATGTACTGGCAGCACCTACCCAACTCTCAGATACCCTGGTAATAGAAACCATTTTTATTTCAGGTTGACACTTAATCTTGATTCTGAGGAGAAGAGGGTTCTACTATAAATGATCACATCATCTTGGAGAGGAAAATCTTCTATCCGCTTAGAGTTATAGGTTAACCAGATGAAGCATCACGATACTACCAATTAAACTATATGAAATAGAACCATTACTTTATTATGACACCCTCATTTTAAAGAGAAATAGCCACTTCAAACTCTGTCATTGACTTAATTACTTAGGCATAATGGTAATAATAACAAATGAAAATTGGTCTGAAAAACTGAAACTTGATGAGAACTTGAAAATTAAATTAGTAACACTGCCCTTGTAACATCTTCACACAAGGAACAACCAGTGCATCTATGGTCTGACTTTCAGGCTTGTTTTTGGATTTTATCATCACACAGCATCTATGCATGTTGTGCTGACCAAAGTGTGAACTCCATTACAAATGAATAAATTGCCCTGTGAGAACCCTACGACAAACTTCAGTTTGGCTGTTATCAGGCAGTACAATAGCAGATGGTTCATACCATTCAGATCGTATTCATGAACAGATATGGTTAGTCACTCGATACCAACATCTGTTGATTGCACACCATATTGGGGGCTGATCAGTTGAAAAATTGGGTGATCAATGAATTTTTTCTTTTTTTTTTTCTTAAAGAACTTTTGCCTATTTACATACTTGTAAAATATCCAATATTTTATTAATTTCAATTTCTTTTCTTAAATTACTCCAGGTGGAAATTGGTTACAAAAAGTTCGACATTGGTTACTTGGAATATGATACTGGAATGTCCCTCCCCAAGAATATTATCATTGGCATTGCAGCCACAGGTTTCTTTGTCGTCATCCTCATCTCCCTGACAATGATTATCTATTGGCGGAAAAGCACACAGGCTGAAAGAAGATACAAGAAGATGCAGATTCAGCTAGATAACCTGGAGAGCAATGTTAGAAACGAATGTAAACAAGGTAAGTAATTGTTTGATTGGATACCATCATCTTGTATGTGTCTTCCTTTAGTCAGAGAATCAATAACTTTACACCAAGAAGCACAGTCTAATAGAATTACTTGAAATTGATTGAATGATTCACAATGGCAATGAGCGGGCTATGTTGCGAGAATGGCAGCCAACTGATGGACATCACGACTCATGACATGGATCCCCAGAGATCACATGCAAAACCAAGGCCGACAGAATACAAAATGGAGAGATGAACTGGACAAATTCAGAAAATACTGGTTCCCCAACACCCATGATAGAGAATTGTGGCAGATCTTGGGGAAGGTCTATGTCCTACGACAGACGATAAAAGACTGATGATGATGATTATGACGATGACGATGATGACGATGATGATGGGAATAGGGATGGGGATGGGGTACAATCTCAAAATGTGATAAAGATTCATTCAAAATCTTAGGAGTCCACTCATCATCTTTTTCAAGTTTTTCAGTTTTTCTCTGAACTGCACACATTACGTAACATCAAATCTCTTGGTGTGTGTGGGGGGTGGGTTGCGAGAGTGAGAGAGAGGGGGACAAGATTTATTCTTGAGGGTTCAATTGGTCTTTATTGCTGACATTCCAGTAAGTGCTACGATCCCTTACTCAGAGCAAAAATGCTATTTAGATTTCTTTCTCTGAATAAAGATATTGTATCAACTTCAGTATGCATCAAAAACAATGCATTCATTTGTGTTTTTTTCCCTCTTTCCAGCATTTGCTGAACTGCAAACAGATGTAACTGACCTGACGAGTGACCTTCTTCCAAGTGGGTTTCCAGTTTGGGATTATTCCCACTACACGTTCAAAGTTCTTTTCCCTGGAGTCTCAGATCATGCAATTCTTCACCCGCACACTGAAAGAATGGTCGGGGTAGGTGCTATGCTGCTTGCGATGCAGTTTTTCTGTTTTCTTTTATTTGTTTTGCAAAGAAGAAAAAAAATAAAGCATAATTCTCATCTTTGGTCTCTATTGCAGATGTACTAGAATGTTCTAGAATCTTTTACCCAGAACAAGATGTCATTTGGATTTTTTTCTAAAAGTATTGCCTTGCTAAGTTTTACACTTGATAATTATCAAGAAAAATGTGTCTATATGTAAAAGTTATGTGATGATGGGAATTTTTTAAAAATGTCAATTTCTCAGGAATTTGGTAAATGAAGTCTGAGTGGTCCCAGGGGTACCATTTCTAAATTTTTGTATAAAAACTCATTTGTAAAAAGCTCTTCTCTTTGGGGGAATGGCTAATTTTGGTACATGGTAAATTCAAAGGGCTTTTCAAAAATAGAAAATAGTCAGAAAATAGATATTCATTTTACTTTCTTTGTGGTGTGAAGAAAAAGAAGACGAAAAAAAGGTTCAAATGTCAGTTTCTATTGAGCTTAACTTAGTCAGGCACAAGGACACAAAAGTGGAGTATCCAATAAGGAATAAACTCACCATGTTAACTAGTCTACTTTTTCTCTATGACTGTTGCTTTAAGAAGTAAGTATCCACTAAATTTAGTTCAGTCTTGCATAGAATCACACAGTAGATTACTTACTGAAGATTGAAATCACCACATTTGCAATGGTCTGCAAGACTTGATTCCAAATCGTTGTTTGTGGCTGGCACCCTTTAGGAATACAGTATGCTTAGTTCAATCTGGCACAAAACAATAATGGGGTACACTCTAGGACAGGTTTTAAAAAGAAGGTGCCATTGTAGATGTTCATGTAAAAAAAAGAGCAATTTCTTAGAAATAGGATTAACCCCTAAATTGATTATCTGTTGATTGATAATCCCTACTAATTATCCATTTCTGAATTCATGACAGTTATGAAGAGGAAAACATAATTCTCCGCTCACTTCGAAGGAAATCTAGCTGTATAAATAAATATATTTGTCAAGAAAAAATGTCTCTACGTATAACAGTTATATGTTAAGTCACTATACTAACTGTCCATAAGACTAGTCCACTTACTCTGACTCTATGACTGAAGTACTAAAATGTTTTTAGGGGAGATTTTTTCAATGTCTTTATGCAAGAGTATTCTAGTGTTAAGGATAAAATCTGGTAAATTATTGATGCTTACCCTGTGTGTATAGGGATTTTTATTGGCTTATATGTTTATAGCAAAAAAATCGGGTGAAAGGAAATAAGTACTTTTTCACAATTTTTATATTACATACTCTTAATTTGTAAACATAAAATATGGCCCAAAATTGAATGTTGCTTAGAAAAAATTGATCTGGTGAGGAGTTGAAGACAGAATTAAGAACCAAGACATTTTTATTTCTGGGTACTTTTCATGCTCAACCTCACATAGAGAGATTATAAGACAGCTTGGTACATAAGAGAAAAGATGTGGGTCTTAGAAACTGTTAAAAAACTCAAATGGCAATGGACTGGACATGTTATAAGATTGGCAGACAACCATTGGACATCACGACTCACAACATGGATCCCCAGAGATTAGGTGTGATGCTGTGGCCAACAAAAAGTAAGATGGCATGACAAACCAGATAAATTCATAAAGTGCTGGCTCCACTATGCCCATGATAAAGAGATCTGGCAAATCTTGGAGAAACTCTATTTCCAATAACGGACACTAACAGACTGACGATGATATTTGTTTGTTGGTAATCACTTATTGATGAAAGGGTACAAGAGTCAGAGGCACCTGTCTCCTAAAATTAGGCAGTTACCAAACTGTAAAAATAGTTGCACTGATCTGTTAGCGATCAGTCTTGGAAAGAGAAGAGTGTGTCTCTGCTGTACCATAAATATTTCCTAGTTCATTATTGGGGTTCGAATCAAGGGAGAAAAATCAAATAAAAACAAAAATCATAGTTTCAATGATGCATCAACTATCCATTATAGTAGTAGCAGCGGAAGGAGGAGGAGGAGGAGGAGGAGGGGGGAGAAGAGCAAGTATTATTTCTTTGAATCAGTTGATTCTTGTACTTGTCATATTTTGTGATTGTGAAATATTCTGCAAGTATTTTTTGGCTTTTTTTTAAAAAAACAAAAATGTAGACCTTTGACATCATTATCAGCTCGTGAAATAATTGATCAGAATAGATTTCTTTTAATGATGTTACAACTCTTAATGACTTCCCACCTCTTCTGCCTTTCCTATTTCTGTATTTAACATAATTTTGACCGACCAACTGACTGACCGAAAAGCGTCTATTAGAGATGTGTGGACACTTCTTGAGAGGTCATCTGAGATATATCAATCTGTTGTGTTTTTCTTGCAGCGGTCCCCTGGAATGGTTTTCATGGAGACTGGACTCCAGCAATTCAACCATCTTCTAAACAATAAATACTTTTTACTCACTTTTATCCGCACACTGGAGTGTCAAAAAGGATTCAGTATCAGAGACAAGTAAGTGAAATGTCTTTTATCTAAACTCAAAGAATTTTCATTTCTTTCAGTCAATGTTATAATCTTTTAATTCAACTTAGAAACCTCCAATTTTTACTCCAAATATAATTAACATATTATTACCTGGGAATCAAGATATTCCTTTTTCCATTCTGTGCTGTTTATTTTAACGTGCCAATTATAGTTTTCTATTCCCAATATGGTGTAAATTCATGGGATTCTTACCTTTTATCTTTCATGTAAAGAACATTAACCAATTTCACTTTGAAAATATCTCTAGTTTATCATCACTAGAATGTTAATGATAATAACAATCATTACATTCTTATACAGAGGGTTCCTGAGTTTGGTCAACATCAAGACATAATGATTTATTCGGTCTATAAATTAAAACAAGATAGACAGAAGATTCCGCATGAAGTTAGACAAAAATAATCTGTCCATGGTGTAAACTACAAATTTCTTTTTGAGGTTTCTGGTCCTTCTAGGAATAAAAAAGTGATTAAATCAAGAGGGATATAAACTTGCCGTGATAATGTTCCTTTGACTTTTTTTATATAGCTTAAGATTCAACATGATATTTCTCTACATCTCTGGTCAATCATCCTTTCTGTTTCAGAGTTAATGTCGCATCCTTGCTGCTAATAATTTACCAAAATAATATGGAGTATGCCACGGAGTGAGTATCCTTTCTTTTCTGATAAAAATTAAAGAGTTCAGTTTAATTGGTCCTCATAGATTTTGTCATGGTTTGGCAAACTGAATAGCTTTCAAATAAGAAAGACATTCATTTACTACACTGATGTCCATAAAAAGCTTCATGTAGTTCATTAATATTCTTGTGAATTAAGTTGAATAATAACTGTTGTACTGGTTTTATTTTTCATTTTTATTTCTTTAATCATTTGAAAGTGAAAAATCTTATAAAAATGTTTATTTTAGGAATCATCAATCAGCAGATTTTTTTTTTCTTAGTTACAATCCAAGACAGTTTTATTGTATCGGGTTGTCTGCATAAAACTGAAAAACAGCTTTTCAGCCATTTTGGAAAGCTGACATTTTTTGTTGATATCAGTCTTTTTTTCCAAGTTCATGCATTTATGCTTTTAATCATTGCTACTACTGCTACAACCGAATGTAATAAAAAGTATTTGCTGCAGATATCTTTGTGTATTGCATTGAATATTGTCCAATTGAGCCAATATTAGAAACCATCATTAAAAACTGTCACCAAAACTGTCAACATGGGTTTCTTCAATCCTCAAGTTGGTCTGTATCACGTGTACAGGCCGTACCAATGGAGCTAGATGGCTAAGATTTTCAACGTTTACCCTTTATGTCCAGAAAAAAAACTTTTTTTTGTTTGCTTTTTCAATTCACTCTCTAAATAGGTTTTTAGCAGGAGGCGAAATCTACAACATAAGTTTATGCCAAATTGATCCCTTAGTTTTTGTCCAGCAGCATTCAAGTTCGTTTTAGGAAATTCAGACTTTTTTAACGATCGCTATCCAACAAAAGGCGAGAGCAGTGATTTATCCATTGATCACTCCCTTTTACAATTTTCTTAATTGATCACCCCAACCTTCTCTACTAGATGCCCGCAAAAGACATTGGTCAGGTAACAGTGTCTATTGAGCGACTAACCAGACCTGTCTAACATAAGATTTATATCTAATTTAGAGGAGATTTCTTCAATATGTTTCTAAGATTTTTTGTTGGATGCTTACCAGTTCTTTCACTTCAGATTCAGAAAGATCGCATTGAAAAATGCTATCATTAAATAATATATCACCTGGGGAATTAGAGAGAGCACAATGAATAGGAAGCCAGAAAGTAGTTCAAAGCATGTCTCAACAGTAAGACAGGAAGCGAGAGAGAGAGACAGACGGAGAGAGAGAGAGAGGAACAAGGGAATGCTTTGTGAGTCTCTTAAACTGAAATCCAATTCTGCACTACAAATATCAGTTCCCAAAGAAGATAGAGTTTGCACTTAAATACAAGTAACTGCTATTAACATTCATTTTAAATTAATGTTTTTAATCATGCCATGTGAGATATCTTGAATATGTTACTTGTTTTCGATTGCTATATTTTAGCCTGCGGGTTCTCCAAACATTCTTTGGTATATGTTGCATTCAATGTCAATGGTTGTTCTGGTTTATCACCATAAACCAAAACTGTCATCAAAACTGTCAACATAGGTTTCTAGAGTTTTCAATTTAGTCCAGCTGGATTGCTATTTATGTATGTATTATGAGCACAGAACTAGAGGGCTGAAAATTTAAATATTTACTCCTCATTATGATTGAAAAAGACGAGATTTTTTATTTTCTGGAATCTCTCACTTAGAATATTTTTTTTTAGAGAGGGATTTAATTTGTAATGTGAGTTTAAGCTAAATTGGTCCTTTAGCCTGCATTTGGTAGTATTCATGCTTTTTTTTAATTTAGATTTTTTTTTTTTTTGGTGATCACTGCCCAATAAAAAGCAAAAGAAGTAAATCATTCTTTTTTCCAAATCTTTATTGATCAATCATGCCTCTAACATGGCATGTTGCCAAAAGATGCTGGTTTTGTGACGGTTTCTATTGAGTGACTAACCGGACATGTTTATTTTGTCTGTTCATTCTCTTGCCTGTTTATCAAACTTGATGTCTCATGGAGTGCTTTCTCTTTTTCAGAATTCTGAAATCTCTACTCGATGAACTCGTAGAGAAATCAGTTGCTAGCCGTCATCCAAAATTGATGCTGAGAAGGTAAGTGTCAGCTCTCCACAGGCATGGCCTAGAGATTGGCGGGAGGTTGGGGATTCGGGGGTGCCTTGGTAGCTTGGCTCCTTGAGTGGCCAACTCTAACATCTAGTGAGATTTGTCAGTTGAGATGTATTTGGTGAACTATCATTTATAATGCTTTTTTTTTAGGGGGAATAGGGGCGTTTGATGTACGAGCGGCATTTTAAAATCCACCCCTCCCCTCTGTAACGCCTCTACAGTCCTTCGAAAAGTTTGCTTGCATAAAAGCCAAAATTAATTGCAGAAAACCAAAAAATAAAAAAAAACAAATGAAGGCAGGAAATATTTTTGAACTGATTCCAGATTTTTGCCCTCTCAATGTTCTTACCAAATCACACAAATTGTAGCCTCAGGATAATATCAATAATTTTTTTTCCTTCATCTAATTGCCTAAAGAGATTATCATAAGATGGAAATAAATTAAGTATGAAGGGGTGGGGAAGCTGATATAATTTTTGCCATTTTCTCTTCTTAATCCAAGGAATGACAAGTAAATTCTGAATATTCGAGATTTTCCGAGTCTCTTAGAGTCGGTGTCTGGAAGTAGTGAGATATTGCCTTAGGGGGAGTATCCAACTGTTTTTTAAAATCAATATTATCATTCTCAGGTTTTCTCTTGCATATTATTCTTTCTAATTTATCATCATTATTTTTTTCATCTCGTTATTCTTCATAGCAACAAGAAATAGTAGTAGTAGTAGTACTTCTTCTTCTTCTTCTTCTTCTTCTTCTTCTTCTTCTTCTTCTTCTTCTTCCTTTTCTCTCCGAGTATCATCGTCATTATTTCATCTCTTTCTCTTCTCTGTTGTTTGTACTTGTTGAATAATGCTCAGCCAATGAGTCAGAACTTCAAGAGAGATATCCCAGACTGTTTGAGGATAAAGGAGGATGGATCAATATGTCCGTGCCCTGACTGTCATTAGCTGAATTTTCATCTGAAATTTCCTTCGCATAATGTTTGATCTATGTGATTAACGGAGAAGTGTTGGGTCAAGTGCATTGACAAAGAAATGAATTATTTTGAAAAATAAATATCTGTCAAGTAAAATGAATGCCTTTTTTTCATCATTAGGTTCATTGATGTACTCACATACATACAATGTATGAACATTTATGTGTTTCTGGGTATATATTTATATATATATATATATATGTGTGTGTGTGTGTGTGTGTAAGTATATTTACACATATTTAGTCTTACAGATCAGTTTCCTAGTGTAGCAAGTTCACTCTCCACTTGGTAGTCCACTACTGTGGGGTGCTAAACTAAACTAAGCTTAGTAAATAATTATATATGCACACAAATAAATGTATATAATGCTCTTCTATAGGAATTGAGCACTCTGGTGGATGAGGGATTTCTGTGCAATTTGAATATATCACTTAAATTCAGCCTTATTGTCTGTCCAGTTCCGTAGTCCAGAGGTAGGATATTGGCCTACGGGTCTGAAGTGAAGTATATCACGGTATAATGGATAATGGAAAGTCTATAGCCACACTGAAGAGACGTAATACATCAAAACAGCTATCTGTGGATGACACAATAATATATATATATATATATATATATATCTACCTTAATTAACACTTGAGTTAGCCGCAACCCAAACTTACCAAACAGTCTAACACTAAAATATTATCCAGCTCCCCAGTATCTATGACAACTATTTCTTAAGAATGCCTACCTCCTCTGACCAGCACAACCAATAAAATGCCCATAATTGCTGATACTACTTACAACCAAATATCTAACCAAACTATCACAGATTTCTTCACAGACACAATACAGTCCAGACTCACCACCATGACCTCCCAGGAATCCTCTCTCTTGATTTCCATTTTTGCTTTCAAAGCAAAATATTTCATGCTTATTTTGGTTTCTACAGAAACCTAACCTCTTGACCGCTAAAAGGAAGACACATGCTAATGAAAATGGGAACCCGTATTAATTGATTTATTTATTAATCAATTAACAGATAGTCTCCATATACTTTTAATCCTGAGTCTGGCTCATTCCCTATTGTTTACACATATATCTATATTGCAGCACATCACCTTAAAAGTCCATTGCACTGTCCTTCAGGCTATTCACCTACAGGTACCATTGACTAAGCTGTTAAGTCATAGAAAACCCTCCTGGATCTTTGTTCATGGAGTCAGGCAATCATATATATACACACATTAGTCTATGACCTTCTACTGCAGTGACAGTTATTATGTGTAAAACAACAGGTCTGGCTGATTACTGCTACTTATATTATGTGTCACAGACAGTTGTAAGTGAGTGGTGAGAAAATAAAGTTAGGTAGTTTAATAAGTGATACCTTAGTGTGACAGACACAACTTTTATTATATGTATCATATGATATACAGAAATAACAATTAGGGAACTTGGTTTTTGCTCAGACTAGTTTACTTTTGGTGGTGAGTGAACAGCATTGGTTAGAAAATAAAGAATAAACCTTAGTTGGGATGCAAACCCACACCCTTTATGGAAGCACTGTTTAGCCCAGTCTGCTCTTACCAAGCTATCAAGAATCACTGCATTGATCAAAGCACGAATAACATCCTTAACTCATCTCTTATTCCGATTGGTGGCTTAGTTTGTTAATATTCTGTTAATTTCAGAATTATTTGTATTGTTATATATTATTTGTGTTGTTCTCAAGTCAACTGTATTATTCGATAAGAGTAACCGACAGTATGATAAATAGATGACAATGTGGCAAGTAATGGTTGTAGGAATTAAATTTTGGATCAACTAAATCAATCACACTTGTTTCTTAATTGAAAAAGATGGCCGAGAAACATGATTTTGTGAGTCATTTTTATCTTTTATGATTAATATATACAAGAATTGGAAAAAAAGAATTTTAATTCAATTATTCACCAATATGTGTTTTTTTTCCCTTGCAGGACAGAATCAGTGGTAGAAAAACTCTTAACTAACTGGCTGTCAATATGTTTATATAAATACCTTAAGGTAAATTCATTTTCTCATTACCGACAAAACCTTTTGTTTCTGTATATTTCATATATTTCCTGAATGTATTTCTTTGATATGGAATCCGACAATATTAAAGTACTATGACATTTATGAAAATTTATTTTGCATGTTTCATCTATTGAGCTTCATCAGAAATACATACATACATACATACATACACACATAAATTCATACAAGACATTGTATCGTAACCAACACAGCAAAAAAACAAAGATGACCTAATCTAAAGGATATCTGTCTTGTCCATAACAGTAAATGAGCCAAATACAATATTTTAAACTTTTCATTTTTCAACATTATTTCTGATGAGGCCAAATAAGCAATACCTGTTGAACAAATTTTCCTAAATGTCATAATACTTTAATATATCCTGTGTCAAATTACATCGGATCAATGCGTATTTTCTGAAATTTGATCTCAAAACTAACTGCTTCATGTCTAGGATAACAGCATTTTGCTGCTATGGTCAGGGCAGGTAAGATAGTTATGGGAAAGTAATTTGCCCAGGTGATCACTTCCCCATTTCTCTTCTGTCAGCTATCATGGCATGCCAGTGATGGATGAGAATCTTGTCTAGTTATCTGGTAATGGAGTAGAGCATGGGGAGAAGTGAATTCATGCCTTTCCCATCAACTGGAGTGAAAAGTGAACACAAGCAGCCTTAGATGGAATATGAACTTCTCACACCAATAATCATTTACACACTACCCCAAACGAGTATGACATTCAAATAGAAATTAGTTACTCTTTTGATTCTGTTTCATATCGAATAATTTATACACGTTTTCTTTTAAACTATTCATTCAAATAAGTGACTGGAACAACATCAGTTCTTATATTGATACCAGACATTGGGAAGTGATTTGTCCAAGTGCTTACTTACCTACTCATTTTTCTCCGTCAACTATTGTGGCATGCCCATGATGAGACCTTGTATCAAAATATCTTGCACAGTTCGGGATGAAGTGAATTCATGCTTTTTCCATAGTACACAGCGAATGCAAGAAACTTCAACTGGAATTTGAACTTGGTTCCTCATTTCTGCGTACTATGCTAATGAATCATTACACACACCTAAACTGCATTGATTTTACTTCAAAAGTAAAGTAATTACCTTGCTTCAATTGTTTTAGTTATTCATGTTACTGATCTCATTTTGCTTGTGTATAATAATTCAATGATTGGTTACTTCATTCTTTCTTTCAGGAGCACGCAGGTCCATCTCTCTTCAAACTATATAAAGCTATCAAGTTACAAGTAGAAAAAGGCCCGGTAGACTTTGTTACCGGAGATGCTCGATACTCACTGTCTGAGGATAGATTACTTCGAGAGAAGATTGAACCTAAAACCTTGGTAAGTCCAATTTCAGATTCCTGTGAAAAAAAAAGAGGTAAAATTAGAAAGTATCAACCAAAACTGTCAACATAGGTTTCTTCAGTTTTCAAACAGGTATGGTTGGCTGGCTATATATGTATCACACGTACAGGCCACACCAATGGAGCCAGAGGGCTGAAAATTTAATCATTTACTTCTGATTGTGTCTAGAACAAGCGATTTTTTAAAAAATTTTGCTTCTAAAAAGGTTTTTAATATGGCGTTCAATCTGCAATGTAAGTTTTTGCTGAATCGGTCCCTTAGTTAAGGGTTGGCTGCATTAATGATAGTTTTTCGAAAATTCAGGGTTTTTAGTGATCCAACAAAAGAGAGTTAACTTATTTAATGATCACTCCTTTTTCAAATTTTTTTTATTGATCACCACCCCCATGCTGTCAAAGATGATGTCCTCAACTCAGTTGTTATAGATCAATGTATTATAATGATAATTCCTCATCTTAGATATTCAAAAACGGAAACAAAGACAATGAAGATTAAGCTATGTATTTGGATTAATGTCATCTCTTTGTTTGATCATAAGGTCCATAGCCTGACACAATTATCAGCTGAATTTTGACCTGAAATTTTTGCCGAATAATGTTTGATTTGTTCTGTGAAATGAATGCTTTTTTCATCATTAGACTATGGACTCATTGATGAACCCCTCTTAGTGCATATGTTTGTGTGTTTGAGAGCAAGAGAGAGAGAGAGTAATAATTCAGAGAACTATTGCTTTGAAAACGACAGTAGTGCTTCCATACGAAGATAATGATTTCTGGGGTCAGGCGCAGCTTCAGAGCTGGAATATTAGCCTAAGAATACCTCACAATATTATCATTCATAAATTAAAAATCATTAGTAACAATGAGTTTAATGCAAGATGAATATTCATTAAGCTCACATTTGTCAATTATTGGTTTTTGATTATCTTTTTCATTATTCCAGGTTCTGTCTGTTGAACATTCTGGAGAGGTCGTCCAGTGCAAAGTACTTGACTGCGATACAATCACACAAGCAAAAGAAAAAATGGTGGAAACATTATATAAAAATACTCCTTACTCACAGAGACCACCAGTTCAAGATTTGGATTTAGGTAAATCTACCTTTTTTTTTTTTAGTATATATTATTTTTTATGCCCGCATAGATATGCTAATCTTCCTTTTACTCATATTTCATCCCTTCTCCCTGCATATTCATCAATATTTAATAAATCAGTAAGAAAAATATAATTGATTTCTTTCATATTTCAATGTCTGTTTTACATCATCCTCAGGATTATGATGCTGTCTAGTAACTTTCTTTCATGTACAATGAGTTTATGTCTCTTTGTGAGAAACTGTCAAGCACAACTATCAATATAGGTTTCTTCAGTTTTCAAGTTGGTCTGGTTGGCTGGTTGTGTATGTATCACATGTACATGCCACACCAATGGAGCTAGAGGGATCAAAATTTGAACATTTACTCATTATTATGCCTAAAATAAACATTTTTTTTGTTTCTTTACTCCACCCCCTCAACAGGGGCGGGGGTTAAATTTACAATATAACTGTACGCTAAATTGGTCCCTTAGTTTTTTACAGCAGCTTTCATGCATGTTTATTTTTTTAATTCAAACATTCTTAGCGATCACCGCCCAAAAAAAAAGGAGAGAAGTGATTTATTCATTGATCACCTTTTTTCTCATTTTTTTAATTGATCACATCCAATACTGGTCATGTGACGGTTTCTATTGTGTGATTAACCAGACCTGTACATATATTTTTCATTGATTTTCATGAATTCTAAGTTTACATTTTGTCTTTCTTCCAACAATTCCAGAATGGTACCAAGACATCAACTCACATGTTACATTGCAAGACGAAGATGGAACAACAGTTTACAAAGATGGCTGGAGAAAGCTTAACACTCTGTCTCACTACAAACTCTCTGATGCAGACAATGTCGCACTAGTGAGAAGGCAGCAATCTATAAAAACTATGAATGGTAAGATTTTCAATGATTATTTTCCCATTTTAACACTATTTTACAAAACAACAATGGTCATCTTAAAATATCAAAGGGGTTTCTAGACAAATTAGATTATGGTAACATCATCTTTGATTTATTATTGAATGATTAGTTTTATTTATACTTGTTGCAAAGAAAGAGGAAGACACTTATAATGATGGTAATATATGAATGCTGTTTATCATAAGTACATCTTAAAGACTTGTTACTAATTGATGATAGTATATGCACATAGATATAAGTATATATATAGTTGTATGAGTACATAAATTCATATATTATGATGTCTTGTGTTCATATACTCGTGAATGTTTCAGTAATAGAGGAAAGAGTATTTTCCAAGAAGATTTGATGAGAATATTGGAGAAATTATACTGTCTTTTACACAATTCCAAGACGCGTTTTAATTTTTGACATTTTTTTTATACCTTTTGGTAAAGAACAAGAGGGATATAAGGGATGGGGAATGTCCAGACAATCACCACCCAGGGACAAAATCCCTTAGTTGAAGGGCAAAGTAGAACAAATCGTATGCATGTATGTCTTTATATATATATATATATATATATATATATATATATATATATATATATATATATACATATATATATAAACAATATATATATATTAAAAAACAAATTTGTGTATATAGATATATATATATATATATATATATATATAACCGCTTTAAGGTGAGCACTCTTCCTATTAAGCTAAACAGCCGACTGAAAAGCGGAGGCTGAAATAACTGCTTTATCCTTACATTCATATCATGATCAATCAGTATCCATGTCCGCTCTATTGTTTCTCAAAGCTGACAGTTATATTATTAGGAAATGGATATATAATCCGAAAGAATAGATATGAATGCATTGTATAATTTGCAACTCTATTTGTAATGACCCCCTGATATTACTCAGAGAATGAGACACTTGGCCTGGACGGTATATATATATTCATCATATTATCTTGTTATTTTCAATCAATATTTGATAAATCAAATTTCTAGATTATGAATATAGGCTATTTTCCAAAGGGTCAGTGTAGTTTGTACGGTATTTACCCCAGATTCTGCACACTTCCAAGTTTTTAAAAAATATCTATTTTGCTGAATAACAGAATCTCGGGCAAATGCTGCATCATAATTGAATGATTTCACATTTTTTTTTTCCAAACATATACATTTTTAACAGAAAACATTTTGAATTATGTAATAATTATCAAAGACGATAGGGCTTTTTTCAAGTAATAATATGTATGTTATTACTTAGATAAAATCTATAGATAAAATATTCATCGTTTATTTTATTTTTGCTATCATTTTTATTTATTTATCTATTTATTTATTCAACTGAAGTAATGGATTCAATTTAAATGGATGATACGTAATTCCCTTACGGGCAAGGTTACCCAACCTTAATTTAGATCCTGGGAAGCCAAGGAAACTCTGAAAATGATGGGGTGGATGTGCAACAATATAGCATATACCTACTTCTCATTTTCCAGTTTTTTTTTAATGTTTAGAGTCTTTTAATTGAGACATTACCATATACTTAGTTCCAAAAACCAAGCTTTACCTTATTCCTCGTTCCCCAAACAAATTTCCATCACTGTGGGAAATTAAATTCTCTACCCAATTAATTTCTTTTAAAACACTTCAAAATTTTTCATGTGGATCCAAGAATCTTAATTCTCTTAAAGTGCCTCTTCATGCTCCCTAATAAAGAGTAATTAACTTATTTCTCGTTTATTCAAACTAATAAATTTGTAATCTTCGCTTGGTTAGTCAATTCATAATGTTCATGATAAGAAACCATCAACCAAAACTGTCAGTATAGATTTCTTCAGTTTTTAAGCTGATCTTGCTGACTATATATGTATCACAAATACAGGCCACACCAATAAGGACTGAACATTCAATCATTCACTCCTTATCATGGTTAAAAAAAAACTTCTTTTTTTTCTCTTTAAATTCCCCCTAAACAGGTTTTTAGGAGGGGTGGCTATTCACAGCGTAAGTTTATGCTAAATTGGTCATTAGTTTGTGTCCAGCAGCATTCATACTTGTTTTTTTTTGAAAATTCAGACTTTTTTAGTGATCACTGCTCAACAAAAGGCAAGAGTTGTAACTTATTCATTGCTCACCCATTTTCTCAATTGAATCAAATTCATCACCCCCAACATGCTGCTAAAAGATGTTGGCCATGTGAAGGTTTCTACTGAGTGACTAACCATACCTGTTAACTTATTAATCGATTGATAAGATAGAAAACAGTTTGAAATATTTGGTAACACACTGTAATCTTTTGAATCCTCTTGCAGTTAGAAATCATTACTTAATCTCATTCAAATCAGTTCATTAATTTACCCAAAGAAAATAATCCAAACCTCAGGTGGTCAACATCAGGTATCTGTGGACCGCAAAAGCTTTCTGACCTTCACAACCTGCTCCAATTAAAAACAATGAACCTAATTATTCCTCCCCAATTCATTTGGAATGCAAGTTGGTCCCTTCATCTCTAATGAGGACAGACAGACACGGGCCGAGTGGCTTTTGCAAGCCGTCTTTTCTGCCAAGAAAGGGAAATGAAACCACTCGACTTTCTTGAATGAATCTTCAGTTTCTCGTTAACCAACTTCTAATCAGTTTCCATTTGTAAATTGCAGGTAATTTGGACAATTCCATTTCATCAGACAGCTCGTCCGTTCCGATAATGAGAATAGATAGTGACTCCGGTACTAAGAGCTGGCATCTGGTCAAATTAAGCGACGATGTTCAGGTTAAAGATGACGGCATGAAAATGATCTCAGAAATATTTTTGACACGCTTACTGTCAACAAAAGTAAGTCTACTTTCTTGCTCTTTTCATCTTATTTTTCAGTACTCTAACCGTCCAAAAAAGAGACACCAATATAACGTGTCTTCGATCATGGTTTGTATTTATGTTAGCCATGTTTGATAAGATTCATGGTGGTCGAGGGGGGGGGGACTACAGGAAGTGAATCCGAAAAAAAGTAAGCAGTCAGAAGTAGATGACTGGAGAGTAACCAACAAAGTGAAAGTAAACCAATTGAGTAACTAGGTGAAAAATCTACTGAAAGTAACAGAAAAATGTTACTTGTATCTGCCTTCTCCATTACTTGTTCAGACAAATATTCATCTTTGTTAGAATGACTGCTTCAAATCTTATGGTGGAGAGCAACAGGGGTAAGAGAGATGGAGGATGCCGACACAACCTTCTGTGAACAAAATCTCTCAGACAGAGTCCCTCGAACGAAATCCCTCAGACAAAATCCCATGATTAAAATCTCTCAGACAGAATCCCTCAGAAAAAATCCCTTAAACGAAAACCCTTGAACAAAATCCCTTGAACAAAATTCCTTGAACAAAATCCCTCAGACAAAATCCCTCTGACAAAATCCCTGGAACAAAATCCCTCTGACAAAATCCCTCAGACAAAACCCCTCAGAAAAAATCCCTCTAACGAAATCCCTTGGACAAAATCCCTCAGACAAAATCCCATTAACAAAACCCTCAGACAAAATCCCTCAGAAAAAATCCCTCTAACGAAATCCCTCGGACAAAATCCCTTAAACAAAATCTCCTTAGCTAACGTAGAACAAACTCCCTTCAGTTAAATTAAAACATGACAAAAATTTTAATCATTGGTAACAATTTTAATCATATCTGTCAATTTTCAATGTTAAAAATGTGAGAATCCTGTATTCCCTCCTCCCTCGATAGCAAAAAAATTCTGAGTGCAGGGCAGGAAAAAATTGAGGATTGGGGCATCTAGTTATTGAAAATAATGTATCCAAGATTGACTAGAAATGTGTTTCGGGGCATATCAGCTAATGAAATTAACTTTTCCATAAAATGCATGAGAATTTTCCTCTCATTTTCACATGTGCAAAAGGAAAATTCTCATGCATTTTATAAAAAAAGTTATTGAGTAGCTGAAACGCCCTGAAACGCATATGCGTGAGAATTTATCAAAATGCATACATCTCACGTATTATGAGGCTTAATTCTCATTTACCTCCCTTATTATTCTAACTTGAAAAAAACATTTACCTGGCCTCATATTCCAATTACATATTTTTAAAGCTTTGTATTTTTTTATTTTTTGCGTCCAAAAATTAAAGATCAAGATTTTTATCCTTTAAAAATGTGTGATAAGAATATCAGTCAAGAAAAACATTTTTCCTTAAGTAAGAATAATAAAGAAGATGAAAATATTCAACTTGATGTAAGTAACCAGGAACAAAAGTGATTGAATATACACTAAGCTTTATTTTGTTTGGTCTAGCTCTAGTGCTTGCCTATAAAATTAGCATTTAAAACCTTAGTCATTACCTGAGCTCAGACATTTGCATCTGGCACCATTGGGAATCACATAACTATGATCATGCTATAATCTGTAGTGACAGGAATTTTCACTGTCACTTTAGTTTTTTAAAGCTTGGTATTTTTTGAAGCATCATTTTTCTCTGAATTATTTTCATTGAAATTCATTCATTCAGTTTCAAGTGACAATGGCATTGGCAGAGATATCCACTCTCTGAATGCGTTCTAGTTTTTTAATGTACTTCAGTTGGAGATTTTGTAATGTATTTTAGTCTGAGATGAAGTTGTAATCAATTGTTCTTGGTTAAAAATCTGACTTGAAGTGACTAAAGTAAAACAAAAAAAAACAATGAAACAAGTGGTCCAAAACGTCTGGAATAATAAAATCTCCAGGGTGACTGATATGCTGGTTTTTACATAAAAATGTTTTTTAGTTGGAGGTCATTAATGTACACATGTATATCATCGTGTTCCTGGATTAAAAGATGTATTGAGGAAATTTCATGAGTCTTTCTTGTTATAATCATGACAGCCATTATTAATTGCAGCTATTTTCGTTGTTGTCATTTCAAATATTCTTTTTTATTATTTTCTTTAGGGAACCCTTCAGAAATTTGTGGATGACTTATTTAAAACAATCCTAACTGTGGACAATGCTCTACCCCCAGTGGTCAAGTATCTGTTTGACTACCTTGATGAGGCAGCATTGCGATATAATATTACTGATGCAGAAGTTGTACATACATGGAAAAGCAATAGGTAAATATAAAAAAAGTTTGCCCATTTTTTATTTAACTCTTTCTCGGAGTTCCTGAAAATCATTTCTTTCTCAATTATTTTCATTGGAATTTATCAAGTTTCCCTAGATAAGCAAATTACAAAACTGCAACCCTGTGCTTGGATGTTTTCTAGAACAATTGGTCAAGGAAGAATTTGATAAAAAAACAACAGGGAAAATCGAACGCAGTATGATTTTTCTTTCAGGTGTGGTAGTTTAAACATTCACAAAATTGATTCCATGCTTCAAAGACAAAATTTTTAGATGACTTTAACATCCTCCTTACAAAACCGCACCTCTAATTAATCAAGTTCTAAAGGTAAAAAATGAGGTAACAGAATAATGGGTCACAATCTGTATGTGTGCCATCTGAAGACAATGGCTAATGCAAAGGAACTAATTAATGTACCAGTGGAAAAAAATAATTTTAACAGTCTTTGCTTAGAAAAAGTCTCCATTTTCCTAATAGTATGAAAAATATAGATGTAATATAAGTAAATTATTTGTGTTTACTTATGATTTTCAATTGGTTGTATTAAAAATGATTAATGAGATTCAGAAAAATTGATAAAAACATGTCTGATTTTATGCTATAATAAATATCTAAAGGAGTGGAATTTTAAGATCTTTGATTTGGTTCCAAACCACTGTTAGGTTTTTGCATATTCAATTGAACTAGACAGACTTTAAACTGCTAAATTACAGTTCAAAGCATAGTTTGAGACAAAATCAAAGAACTCTATTGACAGATCTACAAATTAATGACAACAGTTTCAAAAGGTACACTATGGGAGTTGCCAGACCACAAAGCATTGTATCAGAGCAGTACAACCTGTAATATTTTTTCGGTATCTAAGATGAAGCATCACCAATTATTGATAATTTTTCAACTAGTATTTCTATCATCTTAATTTCAGTTGCTTTTTATCACAAATCACAAACCAATTATTCCATGGCCATTATGGCAGTCTGAGAGTTGCAATAAAAGGCAACTGAAATAAGATAAAAGAGATACTGTTCAAAAAATGAATTAATAAAACAGTTGTACTAATTTTTAAATTTCTGTTTTCTTTATCTTGCAGTTTACCTCTTCGGTTTTGGGTAAATATAATCAAGAATCCTGACTTTGTATATGATATCAACAAGCCCCATATTGTGGACTCATGTCTGTCTGTGATAGCACAAACCTTTATGGACAGCTGTTCAACAACAGAGCATCGACTAGGAAAGGTTAGAATTTTTTTCCTCAATTCTCTGTCTACTCCAACTAGCCATATATATATATATATATATATATATATATATATATATATATATATATATATATATATAATCAAGCCAGCAATCATAGAGCTGGGATAAGAAGTTCTTCCACAGGTGGGAAATTATTTGATGATTGAGATAGATGTACCTTTCTTTTTGATTTATGATTTCTTTTTCTAATAATATTTTCAGTGATTTCTTCTAGAAAGTTTTTACACTTTTAGTGTTTATTACAATTAGTATTATCAAAATGTTATATGATGGTACAATGTCATTAATATAGATTCATCATCTATGTTATACATAGGAGAATCTTGAATCTTTTTTTCTTTGGAAAAATGTACCTCATACATAAAAAATATAGTAGAAAAATGAACAAGAATTTATTTCATATGGTAATGCATATTAACAATTGGGCATTCTTTCCTTAAAAATCAACATTTTCAAAGCTACCATTTGCTTATACTATACAGCTGTAGGGAAATTTACAACTGTCTCAGCCCCTTAGCAATCTGTAGATCGATAGGCAATCTTTGCACTAACACACTCCGGAGAATGGCCATTTTGACCATAAGTAGCTAGATTTGTTGAAGAATTGCTAAAATCTGGTTGATTTCATTTCCATTTAATACTCCCAAAACTCATAGAATGGCTCCAAAAGATATAAATAGATACAAATAAAATGAATATTTCTATCAATGCAAAGATGGTACCTTTAGGTTGAGAATAACATTATTTGAATGTTTAAAACATTCATCAGTATGGAACAAAACAAACTGTAGTTTGAAGGTCACAGGCTTTTACATCAAGAATGATGTTATTTGAACATTAATATTTGATCAATATGTTTTATATTTATACTTTTTAGAGCCTCTTTTATGAGTTTTTGTGGCATATACTGCTACGTGGAAATGAAATCTATCTAATTTCAGACGTTTTTTAATGTTTCAAAATGGCTGTTCAACAAAGTGCATTATAACGAAAATTGCCAATAGATATGTTATATTTCAACATATTTTTATCTCTTTATCCAATTTTTTATCCATTTATCATATACATCCCATCTTATTCAGATTCATTTTCTTTTCTTTATTGTTACAGCTGAGAAGTCTAATCCATAATTTCCACATCTTTACACATAGGAAAATTCCATGACAAACTATACTGAGACATACATGTGTTCTAAGCATCCTGGAAATTTTAAGATAAAAAAGATTTTCATGCTAATTGCGAGAAATGAATCAAAACACAACTTGTTATCAAGTGTTTTGTATGAAAATTCTTTTTGATTAAATATTAAAAATAAAACTGATACAATTACTTAAAACAGCAAGTTGCATTTCATCAATCTTTCTAACATGTCTTCTCTCTTTCTTATAGGATTCACCTTCAAATAAATTGTTATATGCCAAGGATATTCCAAACTACAAAAAATTGGTTGAACGATACTACAATGACATTTTGGAGATGCCGCCAGTCAGTGATCAGGATATGAATTCCTACCTGACAGAAGTATCACAGGTAATTGTCTTTGATTATTTACTATTTTATCTATACATGATTAGTGTCACATTCCTTGGTGGTGAGTGAATTCAAGCAACCTCAGGCAAAATTAGATCCCAATTCGCAGATTCCATCTATGATTCTGATAACCGTTGAGCTACTTTACACCTCCGTTAATAAAAAACTATCTAGCCACATTTGTTTCCTGGTTTTCAAGTGGAGAATTATTTAAATCTACTCTAAGAATTTTTAGAAGCTTCATTTATTCTTCTCTGAAGATGCTCTGAGGAGCAGGATTATTGCAATGATTTATCAGAGGACTATAAAGAGACAGAGACTCAGAGAGAGAGGGAGAGGGAATCAATACAGAGAGAGAGAGATAGAGGAGTGGAGTAGGACAATTGTTATTGAAAGAAAATGAGAGGATAGTACGAATAAAATGATGAGAAATTTTTTTTTTCCCATCTTGAGATACTTCACTGAAACGTGTCTTCCTGAGAATTTTAAAAAAGCTAGCAAAATAACATTTCAAAACCAGCTACGGAAATTCAAGTTCCAAGTCATAAGGAGAGGGGAAAAAAAGGTTAAATTGCATTTCGGTTATTGTAAAAAAAAAGATGGAGAACATTTATTGAAGTTCTTCAAGTCTGTCCTTACCATGTCTCGAAAACAGTAATTTGAATTTTTATTAAATTCTCAAAACCAATACAAACTCTTCTAAAGATGGTTCATATTGCAAGATTTTTTTTCCAGAAATCTTTCCCGTTTTTTTTTATATGTAGTCTCAAATTTCTTTAAATGTTGATTTAAAGTTTCAATGGGAAGAGGAACATTGCATACAAATCACAATTATTACAGAAAAAAGACACCCTTTTATTGTAAAAACTTACAAAATATCCAGCATTATCACAGGCACAAATGTGAGGAATGCAAAAGCTTCAACTGGCCAAGAAATCCAGAAAGTAAATGATAATAAATTGCTCAAGTAAAAAAAAAAGGGAATAAAAAACAGGACAAAAAAAAACAAACAAACTTGACTGTTATTGTCATCTTCTAACAACACCTCAGGTGATGGTTGAGATTAGTTTGTGGTAACTTTGCACCGATGCCTTTTGGAAAGGCATGAATCGGCTGCTAGTACCATCTAAACTAGTATATTATTATTATCAAGTTACATCTCCTGCATCACATCAGGCAATGATCATCAAAAGAATCTGAATTTAAAAAAAAAAAGAAACAAGTATGAATGCTGCTGGGTACAAACTAAGGGAACAATTCAGCATAAACTTGGATTACCAATTGCACCCCGTCTAAAAATCTATCTCGAGGGTGTATTTGAAAAAAAAAAATTTATTTTTTCCCAAATATAATAAGGAGTAAATGTTGAAATTTTCAGCCTACTAGCTCCATTTTTGCTGCCTGTACACATGACACATACATAGCCAGCCTAACTTGAAAACTGAAGAAACCCATGTCGATAGTTTTTGTTAACAGTTATTGATTTACTCTGTCGGATGGTAAACTCAGTTTGTCAACTCCATTTTTTATGCTAATCAATATGAATCACAAAAGTAATTCAATGTTTTCATCTATTTCCAGATGCCCACAGGAATGTTCTATGTCCCAAGCGCTCTGGCAGAACTCTACAACTACATTTCTAAGTACAACAGAGAGGTAAGTCAAATATAATCTAACTATTTCTATTCGATGATGGCTTCGGGCAAACTAGATCCAAGGGTGTTTCTCTTGTCCTCAATTGATCAACATGAAGATTTTAACATTCAAATTCTAACCACCATCATCGTCAATCTTTCAACATCCATCTTTTGACTAGAACCTTCCTCAAGATTTAAAAACTTTTACTTCCCCCCAAGATTTTAAATTTTTTTCCCTGAGGTATTGACCTTTTGGGATCAAGATACACCAGCAATAAGGAATAATATTACACAGGAAAATTTCTTTCTTATTTTTTCTTTTTGGTTAATTTGACATGGCTTGTTTCTATTAGCTACAATACATCACTTCACTAATATTATCAGATAAATCATTATCCATATTGATTCATTGCATATATATATACATATGTGAGTGTACAAGTATATATATATATAAATATATATATATATATATGTATGCACATGGACATATATATATGAATGTATATGTATCATGAATAAACATTTGTGCATATATATATATGTGTGTGTGTGTTTGTGATTATAAATTGCATTATATTATATTGAAACTTAATTGAAATGATTTCCCATCATTACAAAATGCATCACTTGCCTTAGACAACATAAATAGAATAAACGAAGAAAATGTGGCTGCCATAGGAATAAAACCTGCGACTGATGGGGTAGCTGCTTCAGTGTAGCCATACTCTAACCATTGAGCTAAACAGTTGCCGGTAATGCAAAGGCACAAGTAATTGCTTTCACACCAAATTCTCATCTCGTTCATTCTTGTTCTATTCGCTTCTTTCAACACGAAAGTTATGCATTAAGAAATGGATATATATCAGATCATTTATATCCATTTCTCGATACATATATATATATGTATATATATATATATATATATATATATATATATATATATATATATATATATATGTATCGAGAAATGGATATATATATATATATATATATATATATATATATATATATATATATATATATATATATACATATATATATATACATATATATATATATATATAAGGAGATAGATCAATATAAAAAGAATGTCAATATCAGTATAAGTAAGTTAATAACTACATTTAAACTTAGTAAGCAATTCTGTTTATCTAAGTTTTTAACAAATGTTGAAATTCTTATTTACTAGAACTCAGTACACAAATACACAAACATAGCTATTATATATTCATCTCTTTATCCATCTACCTCAGCCTCATACTAAATCTTTTTCATCAATTCTCCATTTTTTTCTCTTTTACAGATTCTTTATGCTCTGGACCATGAAGTGTTAACGAACAAACAAAATTTGTCCACCAAACTGGAGCAGGTTATTTGCATGATTGAGGGCCAACCAAAAATGGCCTACCTGTGAAATGACCCAGGCATCCCATCTGCCTAGCTACCTGGCCACCTTGAGCAATTTCCCACATAACTCCCACCTAGTGACAAGAGACTCAGAAGAATCTTGAGTGTCCGCGGTCTGCAACAGACCACACTAACACTTACGCAACACTGAGAAATTTAAGCAAAAAAAAAAAAAATTTGTGCATTCTCAATTGACTAAACTCTTTATTGGAGCCCGTCAACCAACGTTGGTGACAGACAATGAACAAAAACAACGATGATGAGTTTTTCAGATTAATAAATGCCTACGGACTCACAAGAATATTTTTACCAGCTGATATATAAGTCAATCAGCTCTACTTATGCAAAAAAAAAAAAAAAAAATTTTTAAACTCTGCGAAAAAAAAAAACAAAAAAATAATTGGGGAATAAAAAGAAAAATCAGACAGAGAGAAAAACAAATAATAAATGGTTCTATTTATAAACAACAAGGTAATGGTGGTAACCAAGATATTAAGAGAAATAAATCAAAACCAAAAAAATAAGAGGATGTTGTATTGATATTGTCAACAAAAGAAAGCAAAATACTTGACACTGTGATCTCTTTTTTGGAAGACCAGGGCATTTATGTCTTACAAACATAGCTACAATAGATGTTAACATAGCAGTAAAATTATGGGCTGAAAAAAAGAAAATGTTTTTATCATCATGAATATTATTTAAGAGAGTATAATACAAATTTCAAAAAAAGATATGCTGCTATTTTTTAAGGTGAAAAAAAAAGGAAAAATGTAAAAAATACATAACAATGGTCTTCAAAGAGAGTACATTGTTACCCACACTTTAATTTCTATGAATGAATTTCAAAAAGTCAATCTTGGAAAAATTCTTCGAAAAAAAAAAATGGTCCACCTTTGTTTTGTCCTGTTTTTAATACACTAATCTATTATTTTCTGGTGGATTAACCATTATTCCCCAAATGATCTGCCAATCTTATAATTGGATATACCAGCCAGAAATATGCTTTCACACAAATGGCTGTTGTGTGCAAGTAGGATTCAAATTTCAAAAAATATATATATACAGAAAAATTGATGAATCAAAAATGAAGCCCACCAAATCCAGGGTGCTTGTGCCATATTGAAGATAACACCCATCTCCTCTGAATCCCATTCCAACCCATGATAAAATTGAAATACAATAAAATAAAACCATGAGATTGCAGGAAAAAAGGCACATTGTCCTCCTCACCATAAAGACTGCAGACTGTTTCAAATATTGGGCTATGACCATAATTTTCATTCTTTTTTAATTTTATTTTCTTTCTACATTTGGGGAATTTAAAAGGGGATAGTCTTTTCTTTCTTACTCTTTTCTTTTCTCTTTTTTATTTTCCTTTTTCTTTTCATTGTGCTATTTCTCCTGTAATTTAAAGGTTTCTTGCCACATCTACTCAGCAACAGAAATTTTTTTTTTCATTTTATCTATCTTTTTTGGTGAGAGTGGGGATGATTTCAGAGACAAGTCTCAGCGGGGAGCCTCTGCATGTCTTGGATTGAGATGGAGGGGTACGGAGACAGGGCGGGGTGGGGGTGTTCATTCCAGAATGTAAAAGACAGACAGACAGAATATTTTTACTTTACTCATTCCAATTCCTTGAGATGATTCAGTTAGAGGTGAAAAACGGAAAAAAAAAAAAAAAAATACACAACTTCAAGAAAAAGAAAGAAGGAAGAAATAAATGATGTCCATCTCTCTTAACTTTCTTTTAAAAAAGCAACAATTATTATCAAAAAGTGACTTGGATTTTTTTTTTTTCCCAAATTTGCTTCTGTACGCTGTTCTGTAAATACTCCCTACTCTGGTTTTGATTGAACTGAATTTATTACCAACAGAAAGTCACCAGAATTGGAACTATGAATCATTGTTGTATGCTCATGGTTGTACAGAGGAGATGTAAGGTGTCGAGGTATTGCTTCCTGGCATAATTCTGCAAATGGAGTGTTGGTGGACTTAAAGAAATATTTCAATCATAACAGCAACAAGAAGATCAACAACAAGCTGAGACTGGTTTTCAATTTTCAATATGGAAAAAGAGGATGAAAAAATTTTTGCCAATGAACCAAATTAGGTGGATGATTTGAACGAAAAAAGAAGAATGAAAAGGGAAAAAATAATAATTAAAGGTAAAGAGCCAAATTTTGATCATGCAGACATCAATTTCAACCCAAAATGTTTTTAAAAAATGAAAGGAAGAAAAAAAAAGAAAGAAAGAAAGAAAAACTGAATGAACAGAAGTTATGGGTTTTATGTTACTACAAGAAATGAAAAAAAAAAAAAGACAATTGACTCTTTGGGAAGAACTGTAATTGACTTCCGAAGAAGAGAAAGAAAGAACTGACAAAGAAAAATGAAAAAAAAAATGAAAGAGAATTTGTTCCGAAAAGTAATTTGTCTATTAGATATTAATCAGCTAAGCTCTAAAAAGATTCTTGCTTTGTTTATGAAAATGTTGAAAGATTTATAACCATTAAAGAAATCCCAAAAGAATGAATTTTTGATTTCTTAAATGGCTATGAACATTTCACTAAGTGAATACCAATATGAATGTTAAAAAAAATTGTTCCATTTTTCTTATTGCTCACTCAAAAAATATAAAAAATGAAAACAAAACCCTGTATATTAAAAAATATATCAAAATACTTGCCTATAGTTTTTAGATGTGAAACAAAAAAATCTCTAAAAAAACCCAAAAGTCAATCAAAATTGACAAAAAAAATGTGGTATCTTGTTTTCAACCATGAATAATTTTGTTTATGCTAATTATTTCTGTCAAGACAAACACAAAATGATGGGAAATTATTTTTGAACAAAGAAACTGAAAAAAAAACAACAAAGAAAAAAAAAATCATTCAAATAAATAAATAAATAAAAACCCCATTAAAAAATTTCTTTTTTTTTTCCTGCTTACGTACATAACTATGAAAAAGATTATTAGGAAATCTTTTATAATTTTTGTTTTGTAAAGAGAAATGAAAAAGAAAAAAAAATGAGAAAAGACAGATCTCTTTATAAAAGCTGGAATTCACAAGAGCGAAAGATTTGTTATTTTTTCCTTTTTTTTTTACATTTTTTTATAATTCAGTTTATATCTAAAAGAAAAAAAAAACAGTTTAAGAGATTGAAAAATATAATGTTAAGAAAACCCAGACAAATTAAAAATGTCTGCCAAAAATTAAAGCAACAGCAGTAAAAAGAACAGAGAAACTATGATAATATTTCTAGTCATTTTTATTATTAAAATGTTTTGATATGATTTCTTAAACTGACACATCTGTCTCATCCATCCATCTAAGATTTTAAAAAAAGACAAAAAAACTCTGTGAGCTTTAGGAACAGGGAACACAATAATGTTGTACATACTTCTTGGTAGGTTGTAAGAGTTAGACATGTTACCGTGAAAATGAAAGACAAAAAAAAAATGAAAAAAATAGATTTGACGACAAAGAAAAAAAAATACTACAAATGAAATTAATAAAATATTAAAAAAATGAATTCAATAACTGAAAAATAAATCTGACAACCAAAAGAAGAAAGAAAAAGAATTATATATATAATGAATAAATAAATGATAAATAAATTTTTAAAAATAACCACTGCAATGTGTTGTAACAAAATTATTGTACTTCCCTATGGACCTTTCACTACTATACATCCAATCAAGATGAAAGTTTTTGTTTTTTTTAATGATTGGTATCCAGTGAGGCTATCATGGAAGATGGTCTCAGAAAAGAGAGAAAAAGAAATCCTCAAAAGACTTGGAGTCTTGTAACAAAAAAAAAAATCATAGAAAATGCCAAAAAAGAATTGTTTTTTCAGTTTCTATTTTTTCTCACCATCCTCTGGTTATGAATTGCTGGCATTATTTTTAACCAAACAAGACAGTTTTATGTCTGGCCTCACAGTGAACGACGTGTGATTTCTCAACCAAAGTTTTGGGAGAGAGAAAAAAAAAAAAGAATTAAAAAAAATATAGCCTTGCTAATATTGGTTCTGCAACATACTGCATAGTAAATGCTGATAAACAAAAACAATGTTTCAAGTGGTCTATCTTGCCAGTTATAGTAAACAAAACAGAATATGATATATAAAAAAAACGAAAAAAAAACTTTTGTCTCTCTCTCTTTTGTTTTTCTCTTGGCTTCAGAGGTCACTTAAATCACCAGAGCTTCCCCAAAAAGGTCACCACATCAATAAAAGTAATTGTGAATATAACTACAATTCTACAAATGGCATTACATCTCAAAGGGAGACAACTATATTTTAAACTGATGATGCTGTGTTTTTGCGGGCGGGGGGGGGGGGCAGTGTATCAAGATTTCAAGTAAATGTTATTCATGCCGTGCTGAATCAGTACATGTCAGAAGGGATGAAAGCAAATCATGTCTGCTTGGTAAACAGCTACAATAGCAATATGGCTAACACGCTTGTCTTGTCGATCAATTCAAGTTTGTACTGAGTACTTTCTAGCCATGCGCCATACAAATGTAATAATAATAACTTGATCACAGAATGGTCATAGTGTTGTGATTAAAAAGACATGTTGGTGGAACATGCGGTCACAGAGAGGCAAACCATGAAAACTAGTCACTTGACTTGAGTACATGGCAAGAACTTGGGGCTTTGACTATGAAAACATGTATATAGCTGCCAGAAGCTACCGTAGATAGTCAGTATATTAGTGACTTGGTCTGTCAGAGTCACAGAGAGAGTGTGTTAAAACATTCTCACCTTTCCGTACAGTCAAAGGTGATCAGATGAAATCAGTTCCTTATTTGAAAAAGAAACACCATCCCTTGTTCAATCTCTCATTCTCTCTCCATTCTACTTCTACATAAAGTGAGAACTCATAACCTGATCACCACAAATCTCAAGTTATATTTCAATGTCCCCACTACTAAGACTAGAAATATCACCAGTTGGTGCACTCTCTTTCAATATATTACAAATGGCGCCATAACTGCTAAAGTAAATGTACCCTTTGGTCTCCATTAGGTGAATATTGTATCTAGAAATCTCCAGGGAATTTTGAACCGAACCAATTATTTTCTCTCCAGAGGAATAAATTGTTCTTATCCCTTGCTTTTTGTCACATTTGCTAGCCTTCTGAGGAATTCCTGAACTGATTACAGACAATTTTTCCTCCTCACGGTACCACTACTCTTCCATAAGACAATACTCCCACACTTCCTTGTGCAGAAAACTTACTGGAAACAGGACAAAGTGATACAGCAAGGAGGTCATGTCAGGTAAAACATTATGCTCAAAGCAGCAAAGATGAGAATGCTACTCCAAAACAATTAATGAATGGTAATGATTTGTCTCAAGAATTTTCACAGAAACTATACCTTGATTTATAAGTTGGGTATTGATGGGTAGGCCTTATTTTCTCTTACCAATTGTCTAATAGGGCTTTTACAATTTCAAATGTCAGGTGATTATTCCGAGTTACCAATTATCAAAGAAATCAATACAATAGATTATATGATATTTTTATATTTTTAACATTAGTGTCTTTGACTCAGAAAACCTTTAGAGGTTATCTATTTTTGTGCACAAGGTCTATAAATGCTAATCTCCAAGAATATCAGCATATGCTTAGAGAATCTATTTTAATGGCTTTTATGTATTCATTAGCTCAGGCTGGAACTGGTCCCTTGCTCTACTCATGATTTGTTCATCATTGAGGAAGAAGAAATAAGTAGATATATACTCAGATACTTATTGAAGGATATGCTAAGCACAGTGCTCGGCAAACTAGAGTATATGTCCCCCCTTAAAGAAAGATTGTAATCATTGTCGAAACTTCCATCTATCGAAGCTTGCTAACGCAAACTTCTCTGTTACTACCAACAATGATTCAGACATCATCTTCACTCTAATCCTGGGATAGATGGCTGATGGGTACTATGCCTTGCCAAAAAGCAACCCATGACTTTGGGCCTAGGGATCCAGTGGAGCCAATGGTATTTTACCTATAGCTAGTTGGGGGGAATTCATGCCTTTCCAAAGGGCATTTGTGCAAAAGTGAACCCAAGTAGACACAGCTTGGGTTTGAAGTTGGCATGCTGTCTTCACTAGGCTTTCCACTGGGCTTTCATGAACTGTAGATTATTGCACATGAATTGTTTAACTTGTTCTTTACCTTACAAGTTTGAATTTGAATGAAACATATTTACAATGGAGATATGAGTTAGTTGATAATGATAATTTCTCCAGTCCACAAAGTTGCAAACGATGCGTAAAAACAAAAAAATTCAAGTATCAGTTGACTACTCTCTTTGAATGTATAAGGTATGGCGATTAGATTTAACAAGACCGGGCATACGTAAGTCACATCACAGCATGATGCACAAACCATGTGTTGTAGATTGTCCAATGGGCAAGTACAAACAACCCCTGAAAGTTTCAACCCACTCACATCTCCAGTCCACTGTTACTCATTGGTTGAAGTAGATATGTTTTTCCAACATGTCAAAAATTTGTTGGGTAAAATGAACAAAATGGCTACCGAATCTTTCTGTATACTAACCGAAGTTTTCGGAGAAAAATGCATGTCAGATGTATGCGTGTTTGAGTGGCACTAGAGATTTTGTTTAGGCCAAGATGATGTTGAAGACACCTACGCACACCAAGAACCGTCTCTTTATTGATCGATAATACTTCTGCAATCATTATGATGCTGTCATCAATCATTTGTAATGATTTGATTGATTTTTTGATCATTCTCGCCATTTCTTGTTTAACTATGAACTGAGGAGATGAAAGGATTGAAACTTTCGGAAATTTTTTTTAATCCTTGCTCATTGGTCAATGTATACTACGTATTCAGCACATGTATTCTGTGCTTTGACTGATATGATGCTGGTCTTGTTATCTGATTGCTACACCTCGTATTACCAGTCTTAATAAAATCTATATACAACAAAATACCTTGAAGGAATCGCTCTGCAGCTGAGGTAGTTGTACATTTTCTGCCAATGCGTGTGGTCAGTGTTCAAACTTTGGTCCTAGCCAGGATTTTACAAGCTGAATCTCGTACAAGGTAGATCAGAGCAACACTATCTTCCTATCCCTACCCCATCTCTGCATTAGTAAATATGATAATGCACTCATAAGAATCTGAGAATGAGTGTAAAGATTTGGGGTACTTTTTTAACAAACTCTAGAGAAAATCTTTTACACTTGTGAAATTCAAGATAACATTTGCAACCTATACCTATAAAGAATAATTGCCTGGTTCAAATTACTTGTAAAGTACCGAAAAGATTTTAATGCTTAATCAGTCAGGAATCTTGTCTAATTCAATATCCCTAGAATAAAGAGTACAGATAAGAATTACAAATGATCAATAATGAAAGATGAATAATAACCGGTATGCCCAAGAGTGTGCACAAACCTGCCCAATTGTGTACGACACCCATGCAGAGATTTGATCCCACAACCTACCAGTTACTGCCATCAATACACTCAATATAGAAAATATCTTCTTCTGGTGGGGGTGCAGAACGCAAAGATTTACCACTAGGTAGTTCCCAATTTATCAATCCAAACAAACTCCTAGTTGATAATTTTTTTTTCAAACTGACACTATTGATGCAATTTTCAAATTATCAAAAGACCCTTTGGTATCTTTTGGGATTTGAATGATAGACTTGCGTATTACAAGGACAACCTTCAGTTTGAATTTCCTTCATCAATTTAAAATGAAATGAATTCAGAGTTACTTTTTATATTCAAGTTCCTTGATTTTAAATTCATATTATTTACTTCTGGGACGTTTTGGGTGTTGATACAAAAAGATAAGATGTTCAGGTTAGCAATTTGAAAAATTGTCCAGTATTTATAGTGAGTATTTGGGCATATCATATGTGGAACTAAAATACGGATATATGCTATGCTCAGCTTTTTTTGACAAGGTCAAATGTGGTAAATGAAAAGTAAAAAAAGTGTATTGCTCATATCTTTCAATTGAGGAGAGCATACCTGCCTTGAAAATCAGTACTTAAAGTCCTGCCTCTTATCTGGGTTAAGAATAACTGACTGGTTCAAATTGATTGTAAAGTAAAGAAAAGATTTTAATGCTTATACAGTCGGGAATCTTACCTATTTCAATATCCCTAGAATGGTGATTGACAAGTGATGTATGTAGTGTTCTGTTAGTCACAGAACCAATTATATTTTCCCATATTTCTACGAATATACTGATTCTATGTATTATAAGAAATGGATGATAGTATCCAACCATGTGAAATAATGAAAGACAGTTTAGGAAGTAAATTTTGCTTGGACGCAAACATTTACAGTAGTGAGCAAAACAACGGCATGTGTAAATATCTGCCTGTATATGTGTGAAATTTAGAATCATTATTGATCACTGAGCATTATGAATAGAATCCATATTCACAGCAGTACGTACGGAGAGAAATAGATCGTCAGAATAAAGAGTACAGAATATAATTACAAAGGATCAATAATGAATGGTGAATAATAACAGGTATGCCCAGGAGTGTGCACAAACCTCTCCAATCGTGTGCAGAGATTTGATCCCACAACCTGCCAGTTACTGCCGTCAATACACTCAAACAATTTTTCTGCTCCTGTCACCCTGCCCACCTGTTTATATTGCATAAGAAGACATTTATTAAAGAACATCTTTTGTTTTCCTTATTGAAAGATGTTGATACTTTTTCCCGGGCAATACCAGAATTCCCTGCTAGTATGTATATATTTATATAATTTAAACTCGTTATAAATGGTTGAACCGAAAACCACGGGTTGGGTGATTTCTCCCCAAAATTTTTGGTATATTGCTCTATATTATATAATTATCATAATGAGAACTTTTCATTTTGATTTAATGAAAATAATCAAATTTAGATATTCAACTGCTTTATTTTGTTTATGAAAATTTTTAATCAAAATTATTTTTAAATAAAGTAGTATTTTTGATAATATATATATATATATATATATATATATATATATATATATATATATATATGTATATATATATATATATATATATATATATATATGTATATATATATATATATATATATATATATATATATATGTTGATCTGAAACTCATACAAGGGTTATCTCTACTGTTTTACAGGACTTGTATATATAATCAACTTAATGGATTATGTACCATGAACCATGGTAAAACTATGAGTTAAAAGCTCTTAGTTACAGGATAAGTGAACCAGAGTTGACAGATAGATGGAGATATTTCTGGCCCAAAACACGCAAAAATATCCTAAAATGTTTATAAAACATTGTAATACAATAGTTCACACCAAAAAAAAAAGAATACATTAGAATACTACTGCTACAAAGTCAACTTAAATAGATTAATCCATATTTCAAAGTCCTTAAAAGAGGAACCCCAAACTTTTTAGACCACCGACCCCCTCATAAAATCCTTGATCCCATATCACCACCAGGCATGTAAAAGACAAGAACCATAAGTTCAACGATGCATCCACCATCTGAAAGAAGGAGAAAGGAGAACAAGTGGTCTTTCTTTGAGTCAATTGATTCTCATACTTGTGAAATATTGCAAATATTCTGCTGGTATTATTTACTATGAAAATTGTAAATCTCCATTTTTGGCGTTTTTTTTAGCCATCTTTGGCTTTTTTTTAAATACAAAAATGCAGCCATTCTATCATGACATCAATGATCATCATCAGTCTTTTATCATCCTTTGTTGGATGTAGACCTTTCCCAGGATTCACCACACTTCTCTATCATGGGTATCATGGAGCCTATACTTTCTGAACTTATCTAGTTAGTCTCTCCATCTTGTACTCTGCCAACCTCAGTTTCTCATTACATCGATGGTAGCTGGTAAAAAAGAAATGATCGAATACATGTTCTTTTAATGACATCACACCTTTGAAAATGTCACACCTTTTGATGACATGTGATCTTCCTTCCTTTCTTCCTATTTCCATTGTGTAACATAACTGGGTCAGACCGACCAATTGACTGAAAAGTGTCAAATACAGACGTGTCAACACAATTAAAATGGAATGATAATAATATAGTAAACGTGTAGTTTTAAACATGGTTTGATTTTCTTTCAGTTTGTTTTGATTTTCTTCTCAAACTACAGTCCAAATTTGGAGTTGACTTTGCTTTCCTACAAATGATTGATAACCAGCTCTCTTACTGACAAGACTTACATAGCTACAAAAATTCATCTAACAGATACTTTAGGGCCTATTACATTCTAGAAAACAGATATATTTTTACGGAAAAAAATATATAATTATGTAATTTTTTATTCATCATATATACAATACGGAGGTTCCAGTAATCATCTTCCGTCAGAATGTAAGTAAGAATAGAGTTTGATTCTGCAGCGGGGCATGCTGATAATTAAAAATGGCTGAACCCAAATATTAATTGCTCAATGCTTTTTGAAAAGGCCAGATTTGTCAAATTCGACCATAAAATGGCTAAAATGGTAACCCTGGTATGAACTCTCCTGTGTTAGAAACAAGGAAAATTTCAGTAATATCAGCACTGAACTAGAAACTTAATTCAAAATTTTCCAGGAAACCAGTCTGATTCATTCAAGGCTAGGAGTATTGAATGAGACAGCCCTGAAAAGGATTTTATATCAACATTTTTCAAGGGAAATTTGAAAATCCCCAGGACAAAGTAACTGTTAAGAAGCTAATTAATTTTTTGGGGAATTTATTAACTTTAAATATTTTATATCAAAGTCTTTCCAATAACAGCAATTGAAAATTAATATGCATTACCCTTAAATCATTTGAGCTTGGAATTTTTTTCTTTTTTCTTTTTTAAATCTTATAGCCAATAATTTTTGGCATAAAAATAATTTTTTCAGTTGTTTTTGAGTTTTTCATTTTTTCAATCAAGAATTAATTAATTTTCAAATCTTTTTAATTAAGAAAGTTTCAGTTTTTTCCTTGTCTCTCATTAACAATTATCTCAAATTTCATGTCAAGATTTTTTTATAAATTTATGAAAATTATAGTCAATTTTTAAGTTTCACCATATAGCAGGAAAAAAATTTCATCCTTGTTCCTAATTATGATAATTTTTATTCTGGTCTCACATCTAAAATTTTACTGAAAAAAAAGCAGTAAATAACTCCCACTATCCCCCAGAGCCTTGATTGTGGTTTATAAAAATGATTTTAAAATTAGCAGTCATTAGCCTTTGACTGCCTTTGTTGAATGAGAAAGAGGATGGTATCATGTGATCTCTTTCACTAAAACTGGTTTAATTATTATAATGTCTCTTTGTCGGCTTTCATAAAAGGTTAAAACCATTTTTCTCCATTATTTTATATATTGATCAATAGAATTATTTAATGTTTGTCCTAAGTAAAACAAACAAAATTAGAAAATATACAAATGCGAAAATGATGCAGTGGAATTTTTCTCTTAGTATGCCTCAACAAATATATGAAATACTTTTTTCTGATAAGATATTGTACCACCCTCATGGCTTGCATGGTGCCTGGGGGAACTGTGCATTTCTCGCCTGTGTAATGTTAAAGCCCAAGTAATAGATATGAACAATATGGATATGATTTTAATAAAATTTTCAATGCTTATTTATCAAAGGACAATTTTTTTTTTAAATAATTTTTAATTCCAAATATTGGAAAAAAAGATTTTTTTCTTTCATACGATTCTTACCATTTTGGTGATTTAATCTATCTATACATTGCAGTGAGACGGGAAGTCTTACTTGAAAAACAGAATAATTAAGTAAAATATTTTTCCTCACGATAAATGTTTTATTCAATTAATTATAATTTAGGCTTCTGATGTAGAAAAGAAACATTTTTTCAACATTTTTTTTCGAAAAGATTTTTCATAATTTTTTATCAATTACACTTAATTCCTGAGCACTTTTCCAAAAAAAGATGAACTTAATCTCGAGGGATTTATTTGTGAAAAATTCAATGAAAACAGCAATGTATAAATAAAAAAATCATCAAAATAATAAAAGGTTGGGTAAGAATTACATGAAAAAAAAAATTCTCCTTTTACGATAGTTGAAATGAAAATTTTTTTTTCAATTTGTCCTTTAATAAATGAGTATTGAAAATTTTATCAAAATCAGATAATATGCTGATTTTTGCCATATTATTAAATTTTTCAAGAGTCAATTTTCCAGTGAAAATTGCATTCATATCGTACATACCTACCGGGTAAAATCCTGAATTTTAATGCCAATTGAAAAAGGCATATCTTTGTAACTTGGAAGATCAGTACAACACCATCTTTCTTCCCAGGGTCAGCACTAAGGTTCCTGGTTTCTCAGGCTAAAGGTTCCCTTCAGCACTCTCTGAAGCCTTACTCAGCTTGTTGCCAGTCTTGAGAATTTTTTTTGCCCATTGTTTCTTTTAGTTTCACCACAACAGAACTGTCTGATATTCCTAAAAAATTGGAGTTTGATTTATTCATTTCCCATTTTTCCAATTGAATTTTTGAAAATCCTGCTGTCTCAGACATATGACTTGGCACCCTGGGCAACTGCTTATGTTACTGGTACATAGGGTTCCTGGTTCTTAACTCTTCATGTGTAGTATTGTGCTAGATTAAGCTAAATTGCATTATGCAAAGTTGATTGTGCAAAAAATGAATATCTTTTTAATCAGTAGACTGACAGTTATTCCTTCTCAGAGTCATTATTTGGTGGTAGTTATCATCAGCAGGAATCACGATTTTCGTGAAGTGTTGCAGAATGAGTTAGCTGGGGAAATTATACGGTAGCTAAAAGGTAGGATCTGCGATTTGCGTGTCCACTATAAAGGCGAAAAGTAGCAGAGATGAAAAAGAAGAAAATGCAGTATTTACAATTTTGTGTCATTTTTGTTTCTCCTTTTCTCAACCTCGGGGTCCCATGGCTTATGAATGATGTCAGAAAATGCAACACTGTAGATGTTAGGTATAAAATGAGAAAAACTGACGGAGGACAGGACAGTCAGCTGGAGTGTAAGAGAAAGGTGGAGGATCTATCCTCTCCAACTGAAATTAACGACTGTTGCTTTGACTCTTGGTGTCTTCAGTCTAACCTCAGGCTGTGAACGGTCTTTTATGGGAAAGGCCCCTTGATTAGGATGTAAATAAAATAAGTTGTTAGCCTAAGTTGATTAAGCCGTGAAAATAAACAAAAGTTGTTTCTGGTGACAAACATCACTTGAGGACTTTTGTTTCATCAAAAAAAATTTGCGAGTCAGCAAAAATGCTTCTGAAATACCCATCATGTTTGAAACAATGCAGATTGTTCTCTGGTGACAGACACCATTTGAATTCTGCAGTCTGCGAAAATGTTCATCATCCCATAAAGATCCATGCAGTGCAGACCTACGTTTTCTAACAACCGTCCCCCATTTTTTTTTTTAAATATCAAAATAATCATTTTTCCTTTGTTAATACTTTTGTATCCGTCTAAATTTGACCTTCATTGCGTCTGATATTTACACAGCGAATACTTGTGGTAACCCCAAGCTGCAACTAAATTTACTGTTAAGAGACAGTAATAAGCATGCAGTAAGTATCAAAACAGTTTAACACAAATAACAGCAAAGTTAGTCCGACTCTTCAGTTCTACCAGTATTTTAAAGAAATTTTTTTTTAATTTTTTCAAAGAGAAATATGAATGTTTATTCCAAAAATAGAAAAACCAAAACAGAAAGGTAGAAAATAGTACTCTGTCAGTGGCAAAAGTCTTTGAAAATGTCTATCTGTATGCACAGAATCAGAGTACAAAAGGCATGAACCACACAGACTCTGTTTTGGAACAGATTCACAGTTTTTCCCTTAAGAAGAAATTCAAAAGGTGTAAAGAAATTGTTTTATTTTTCCTCAAATATTTTGTCTTCAAATTTGTCCATGGAAAGAAAATTCTACAGAATGATCCAATAAAAAGAGGCATAGACCATACATGCCCTGCTCCAGAAGCAAAAGCTGCCCCTCCTCTGACAACTGTTGGGTGCAAAGTAAATCTTTCTTTCTTTCTTTGGGTCGCCAATCACAACCTCAACTGTTTAGTTGACACCTTTAATACATAACACAAGAGCACATTCATTCACAGGTTATCAATATGCTAATATGGATGTGTAGGTTCATAGTGAGAGAAAATGATAAGTCAACCATGAATGAAATTACTGTTGGTTGAAGTTCATATACAGACTCATTTTCAAAAGGAAAAATTGTGTTCTGAACATTTCTTTCATTTCAGAAAAGAAGCAGTCTTGATTAGAAGATTTTTGTTGGATACCAAATTTTTTCTGCCATCTTGATGATGAAGAAGATAGGTCGATTGAGTTGTTACATTCTAACTTGCTGTTATCACTTTTAGTATCATGTGATTACCTGAGTATTTTGGCGAGAATTCTAGGTACACTGCCTTATGATCTGTGCTTATTCCTGAAAATCCTGAGCTACAGCTTTTTACTATTGATATGTCTGTAAGATTCCAATCAAATCTTTGATGCTTTAGATTCTTTATAACTCTTTGGAATATCTGTGCAAAAACTTTATCATGCTTCTAATAATTGCCATGTTGCTATTCATTAGAATATTCATCATCATTATCATCGGTCTTTTAACGTCCGTCGTTGGACATAGACCTTCCCCAGGATTTGCCACAATTCTCTATCATGGGCATCGTGGAGCCAGTATTTCCTGAATCTGTCCAGTTCATCTCTCCATTTTGAGTTCTGTCAGCCTAGGTTTCTTATGTGATCTCTGGGGATCCATGTTGTGTGACTAAAGTAGTATTAACTGTCTTTCCTTGACTGAATCGTTATAGCAATAACTGAAATAATGTTCATGGGAGAGTTCACAAGTAGGTTAAGATGTGGGTCAAGGCTACAGTGAGTTGATGAACTCAGATATGACAGCTTGGAAAATAAAAGCAGCTGATTGCATTGTGTCAAGGTAAGCTGACAAATGTACAGGATGTGTTCCTGGGTGATATCTGTTGAATTGGAATTCCAATTTTAGATCAGTAGTTAGGATCCCATGACAAGCTCAACACAGTGAACATTAATTGGTTGAAACATAAGATTTTTCTTCTGATTGGTCAGACTGTTGGTGTGTTTTAATCCTCTTTATTTTTAAGTTGAAACGATTTCTTTTATACCTAAATAGGTACATATCGAATCCAACATCAACTGCCCAGTCAACATCAGTGGCATTTTGGTGGATATGAAAATAAGCTGAAAATAAAATGCCGAAATTAGTAATGGTTTCACCCTCCCCCACAACCGGATGACATGACTTAATAGGTGAAGTGGTATTGTAGCTGTGGCAATGTAGCTGTGGCAACTATGGGATGTGGACAGGATTTGACACCATTCAACCATGGAAAAAGTGCTAAGCAGTATCCAAAGACCAAAAAGTGCCAAGCAGCATCTAAAGACTAAAAAGTACTTAGAAGCATCTAAAGACCATCGTTTTGACCAAATTATCATCATCATCATTTTAGTCTCCATTGCTGGACATAGATCTTTCCCAAGTTTTGCCAGACCACTCTATCATGGGAATTACAGAGCCAATTCTCTCTGAACTAATTAATACCCATTTTTTGTATTTGAAAACTAGGTCAATAGTCAGGTGTATAAAAACTAGGTAAGTCAATAACTAGGCAACCATGATGAAAGACACAGCAAATTTTGGTGACAGGAGGGGAAAGAACAAAACAACAATCTAGATTGTATTTTAGTGTCAACTACATTTGAATCCAATATACATAGGCAGGGTTTCATCTTTTCTAATCATTGCTCAATGATTTTGCTGTCACTCCAGCCCACTTAGCTTAGCTCTATTCATCTTCTGCATCAACAATCTAAATATTTCTGATGATAAGTGAAGAAAAGTAACGATTACTGAATTGTTCGATTTTTGACCGAAAATGTGTTTCAGGAAGTTTCGGCACACAATCTATATGTTATGCATTGAAAATCAGGAGGGAAGATATCATCAGAAGTCAGGAATTGAGAAATGCATTACTGACAGAATATGGATACTTGTATAATGTAAAAGCATTGCCAATGATTGAAAGTAAAGACTAAAAAGTACTAACCAACATCTAAAGATCATCGTATTGACCGTGCAAGTCAATTCAAAAGAGAAAATTTGTTGAAGGATTATATGTGTACATGTAGTTATTAGTTTTATCTATGTGATTAACGGAAGCATTGGATTGAGAGCATTGAGACCTAAGACTACTAAGCAACATCTATAGACCATTGTTTTGACCAACAAAAATGAATTGAAAATCAGGAAGGAAGGGATAGTCATTGGTCAGTGGTTGATGGGAGCATAACTGATTGAATATTGCTATCATATGTATAATATTGCATATCAGGGTAAATATCAAGTGTGATATCATTCTGAGTTACCTGACTTCTTAACCTGCAATCCAACAATTCATTTGAATGAATATCGTGCTGTGTGATCTGACCTTGGAATTAAAACCAGATAAAGAAAGCAGGAAGGCAATCACTGTCTCCATTATATTTGAAGGAGTTTGATTCAGGAGACAGGCCTGGATGTGAAAATTAAATAAACAGGTCTGGCTAGCCACTCAATAGAAACCATCATGAGACCAATGTCTCTTTGGGGAGCATGCCTTGTTTGGGGTGATCAACTGAAAAACTGGTAAAAGAAGTGGTCAATGATTGTCACTTGCTTGTTGGACAGTGATCATAAAAAAGTCTGAATTTTCAAAACAATAAGCGGACACAAACTAAATGACCAGTTCAACATTAACTTACTTTACAAATTGAACTCCCCCCACTGAAAACTTATTATGGGGTGGGAGAGTTTTGAAAAACAAAAAATAATATCTTTTATTGTCCATTATTGGACATAAAAAGTGTCAGTCCTCTAACTCCAAATCTGCATGATACATGCATACATACATAGTCAGCCGGACTAAGTTGAAAACTGAAGAAACCTATGTTGACAGTTTTGGTTGACGGTTATCTAACCTATAAAAGAAAGCGTATTCTTCTGTCCTCTCTATATAATAAAAGAGAAAGGATCGAATGGTTGTTAATAGCTAGTATTTAATCCTTAGCCAATCACAAGATACTTGACCACCCAGCAGTAATGTAATCTAAGATATCAAAAGAGACCATGATTACCCAAGCAAATCCAATTATTCTTTATTCCTGCATGCTGTTGTGTGAAAAATCCTCTTTTGTTCATGATCTACAAAGAAGGATTCATCATGATTCTAAATGCCTCCCTCCATTCTATTTCTTTTCAACTTTGAAGTGATGAAGAATCTAACCCAGATACTTTTGAAATGTTTATTGTTGTCTGCTTACCAACTGCAATTTGCATTTCTGAATTTTGATGAAATTACTCACGGCTAAAAATAAGCAACTCGTATTACCAGGAATTCGCTATCAGCGCTGGCAATGTTTATAGCAGCCATCAGTGGTATTATCTACTAAATGTTAATTCACTCCCATTTGAACAGTTTTAAATAGAATTTCACATATAGAGGGAAAATATGAGGGTGTTTCGGAAAGTAATTACATATTTTTGTGTTCAGAAAGTAATTATGAACTTCATTGCTGTAAATTGAAAGCCAACCAACTAAGATAAGACCAGGTTTAAATGGTACAAAACAATGCCTGGATTTAGTTCATCATCTCTCCTATCCGACAGTAAGTCATTTATAGTATGATAAAGTTTAATAGAACATTCAGAAACAAAGAAGTTGGAAAAGGTCTCTTAAACTTTTTGAAGATAAAAAGCAGAATTTTGATGATCAATGCCAGATAAAGGTTTTGTTGGCCCCTTGGCTACAGGTGCCATGAAACCCCCAGTAACATTTTCAAAAGGAAAAAAGGGTTGATGAAAAATTGAATCTATTTTTACAGTGCTGACAACTTTCAAGATTCAAACATTTGCTTTGCGTGATTTCTTGGGAACAAATTTCTCCAAGACATCAGTAAATTCGAAGTTCTTGAGAACAAGACTTGTGCCATCGATCAGTATACGTTTTTTAGATTTTTTCTTTTTGGAGAAACTCCTCTCTTCAGTCGCATTCGTATTCATTAAACAGATGTATATCCTTGATTCTATTCCAACATAAAGAATGGAGATGTATTCACTACAAGGTTGTACTCATTAGAAGCTTTTAGTGCTTCATGCCTGCTTCCTAATTCATCAAACTGGCAAAAAAAATTCCCAAAGTAAAGAATCTCTGGCAAAAATTTAGGCTCAATGCAATGTGAGGAAATGATCTGAATCTACTTGTTTCGTTCCTTGACAAAATTTCACTGTAAAATAATGTGTGGAAGAAAAGCACATCTTAGCAATATATATATTTATTCTAAAACTATCGGTTAATAACAGCAGCTACAACAACAACCAATCAGCATTTAGTATTTATCAGCAGGTGTAACTCTCAGGTGGAACACATACCTTTTCAAGTTATTAGAACACAATCTTTATCATCAAATTTTATCCTTAATCTTCTTTCTCTGTTTTTCGTTCATTTATATTTTCTACTTGAGCATCATCCATGAAATGTCCTACACAACATTTCTTGGTTTGTGGAGAATTATTTGGGGGACAATCCACAGTGTTTGATTCCACCATACAGTCCTTCTGACTCCAATTTTGAATTCATACAAATTTGTTCTTGTCTCCCACAAATAAAACATTTTCTATATCACCAGAGATTTCCGTAGCTCATTTGCACAATATCCATTCTATTTCTTGAATCAGTCATTTTTAGTATATCTGTAGTGTCCCCCAACTTTTCCTGATCTGTTTTAATTTTAACTTTATCACTAACTTTGAGTAAGTGGAGTGAATGAATGAATGCCATAAGTTTTATCATACTTCCTTTTAATCCTTGACTTATGTTTTTTGTCCCTTTTCCTGACTATCCTTGAGTCAGGCCATTTAGGTTCCAATTTGTCTGTGTGCTTATGAAGTGTGGTTCTTATTTTCCTTCTGATTATGAATTCTGCTAGAGTTGCTCCTATGACCAACATAGGAATGATTCTGCATGCCATTAGTGCCAGGAAAATATCAAGTCTTTCAGCTATTTTCATACCACTATCCGACTCTCCATTTGCTTGTGGAAAATGATGGCTCACAGTGATGTGGATGAATCACTGGGCAATCAATGGGGCAAAATCTCTAAAAGCAGAGCTCACAAAATGACCGCCATTGTCATTGACAACTTAATTTAGGAAAAAAAAACGCTTTTTAATTTTCCTATTACTTTGGCACTAGTTACTAAACCAATTTGTACAATTTCCAATCACTGCGAAAAATCATCGATGAAAATTAGATGCTGCTGTCCATTTCATGTACACAAATCAGTGCCAATTCTTTGCCACAGCCTGTCAGGTAAAGTTGTTGCTTTTAGAAGTTCATATCTATTTGCGGAACAGTGTCGATTACAAAAATCACTTTTTTTTTTACAATTTCTTCAATTTCTTGTGATATTCCTGACCACCACATTGAAGAATTAAACCGCTCCCTGCACTTGTTAAGACCCATATGACCATTGTGTATTGATTGAAAGATTTCGGCTCTTAATTTTTGGGGGATCACAATTCTATCCTGATAGAATAATTATTCTTTATGTATCGATAACACATTCTGATTAGAAAAATAAGTTTTAACCTCTTCCTTACTACTTACTTCTCTTGTTGGCCACCCATTAAGCGTGAAATCAATTGCTTTTTGCAACATAGGATCGGCAAGTGTGGCTTCTTGAATTTCTTGGAGTTTTCTATCAGATGCGAGAATAGTTTCTACAACACTATTTATGTATAACTCCACATTTTCCACGGTACCACTGTGCCCCCCTTTTATGGGAGTTTGCAAGAGAGTACCAGAAACCACAAGTACTTTCAGTAAATGTGTTGAATCGTCAAGACCTCATTAGCAATTTGATATCTCAGTGTTTTATATATCACTTGTTTATCTATTAAGGAGACTGAAGACTTGTGATCAGTAAGTAATCGAAAAGATTCACATCCCGCAATTTAACAGTCAAATCTCTCACAGGCCCAGAGCGCTGTTAGGCACTCCTTTTCAATCTGAGCATAATTTTTTTCTATTGGTGATAAAATATATGAGGCAAAAGTAATGGGTATCCTTTCACCCTTTCATGTCTTGAATTATGTACACCCTACCCAAAACTGCTTGCATCAGCATTAACAATAACGAGATTTGACAGGTCATGAAATGACAAAATAGGTGCCTTGCGGAGTAAATCTCTCACTTTTTGTAAAGCATTTATTTGGGGTTGATCCCACATCCATATTATGTCTTTTTTAAGCAGATCTGTCATGGGTTTAATGGCATTTAATAAATCAGGCAAAAATTCTTTATCATACCAATAGCACACCTCAGTTTTGGTATAAATGTAGGAGCAGGCAATTCCTGTATAGCTCTTACATGTTCTCGACTGGGTTGTACCCCTTTGTCTGATATTATCTGTCCGAAATATTCAAATTGACTTTTCCAGAATTCACATTTTTTGTGATTGAGTTTTATTACTGCTTGCTTGATAGTTTCCAAAATTTCCTCCAATATCTCATCTTATTCTGCTGTATATTTCCTATACACCGAAATATTGTCAAAACTGACTTCAACTCCCTCTAAATTTTCTAAAGACTCATTCATGCAAGATGGTGATATTTCTTGAGCCAATATGATTCCAAAAAGAAATCATTTAAAATAATAATGCCCAAAAATAGTTATAGAAGTTTTTAGTAAATAACGGAATTTGGTGAAACCACTTTGGGCATCTAATTTAGAAAACATGGTACCTCCTTGCAATTTTAGTGTTATATCATCCAAGTTTGTTAACATAAAAGGTTCCCTTTTAATTCTTTGGATCAATTTTTTAAAATCAAGACACAAACATACATCTCCATTTTTCTTCAGGACTGGAACAATTGGTGCATACCAGTCTGTTGGTTGTGTGACTTTTTCAATAATTCCATTATGCCCCAGGCATTGTAATTCCAATTTGCCTTGGCTGAAATGGGAAATGGAATCCATCTAGCAGTATTGACGCAGTATGGCTTCACATTTTCTTTCAAGCAATTTGTCACTAGTTTT
>OY735228.1:31580309-31640616 GCA_963457665.1 Thysanoteuthis rhombus | reverse complement strand
GTGGACACGCCATTTTTGTATTACTTCCATTTGTGACTTTACTTGTTCATGATCTCAGGTCATTTCAATTGCCTTTTTCCAATTTTAAATCTGAAGTAAGCTGAAGTCTCTCAGACATTCCTTTGTTCTGGAGTCCTATTACCAACCTATCACAAATTCAGTCATTTTTATTGTTAATTTCACAATTTTCTGCAAGTTCACTGAGTGATCCGACAAATATTTCAACGGATTCATCCAAGTGTTGACTTTTCATGTGAAATTTGGCTCTTTCATAGATTATATTTTGGGTGGGATTTCGGTGAGCATCAAACTTTGCCAAAATTGTTTCAAAATCTCTTTCATCTTCCTCTTTTTTTGAAAGAGAAAATATCATAAATACTTCTGGGGTCATTTCCCGTAAAATACAGCAGAATATTTATTTATGCATCACTGTCTTACTCACATAGTTTGGATGCAACACAAAATCTTTCATACTTCTGGCACCAATTATTCCAATTCGCCGTGTTGGTAAAGTCAAACGATTCTAGCAGGTTTAAATTTAACATTTCCTTTTTTTTTTTCACGTAAAATGTTCCTCCCATTTTAGTTATATCCACATTCAGGATCCCAATCTGACACCATGTTTTATTTCTTGATGAAATATCACAGTAAAATAATGTAAGGAAGAAAAAAACACGTCACAACAATATATATATATTTATTCAAAACTGTTCATTAAAAGCAATAACTACTACAAAGAAAATCAATATTAAGTCTTTATCAGCAGGTGTAATTGTCTGATGAAACATACCTATCATTGTCCAATTTTGATTGTTTTTCAATCTCCTCATTTACAGGTACTGTGAACCCATATCAGTAATGTCAGTAATATTTTCAAAGGGGGAAAAAAAATTTGAAACTAAATTTTTTTTTATAGATTTAAGCACTTAGAGTCCAAACCTTTATCTGGCACTGAATAACAAAATAGCTGTTATTGTTTTGAATGTATTTTTATTAGTGTAAAATAGATAACAAAAAAGAAACTGAAAAATTATGACATAGATATGCTGAATGGTGAAAAATTCAGAGAGACACAGAGATATCATATCTAGAGTCGACAAATTAAACATATAACAGATCTGGTTTGTCACTCAATAGAAATTTGGCTGCAAACAGTGTAGGGCGATCACTTAGAAAATTGGAAAAAAAGGGGGATCAATAGATAATTTACTTCTCTGGCTTTTTGTTGTGCAGTGATTACTAAAAAAGTCTGTATTTTTAAAAAAAAAGCACAAATGCAGCCTGGCCCAAACAAAGGAATAATTTTATCATAAACTTACTTTGCAAACTGAAACCCCACTAAATACCTATTATGAGGGGGGATTTCAATAAAAACATTTTTCCAGACATACTAGCTCCATTGGTTTGGCTTGGACATGATACATACAAAGCCAGCCAGACCAAGTTGAAAACTGAATAAACCTACGTCGACAATTTCAAATAGCCCTAGTCTGTCAATAATGCTTTCTTCAATTCTTGATCACAGTCATTCCCTTTCTTCCAAACTTGCTGTGCTTTTCTATAGTAAAATAATTCACAATACATTTCTATTGTAAAAATTCTTTTGAAATTCTTTCCTGTACTAGAATTATTTTTGGTGCTAGACAAATAGATGGATATGGTGTGCATTGTGTTCATGCAAATCTAGCTCTGCATGACTGCTTTAAATCAGTGATTCCTTTATTTTGTAATAAAATAAAGACATACGCAAAAGTCTTTGATGTTTAATCACTGAAAATTCACTGCATGTTACTGATAGACAGACAGATACTCACTAAAGATGGATAGTAGACTTGGACCAATATATATATATATATATATATATATACTTGGATAGATATATAAAAAGACAGACCGAGATAGATTGATAGATATACATGGATGTGTGTGCGTAAACTTGAATAGATCAATAATTATATAGATACTAGTCAGCCAGGATGGATAGATAGATTTGAATGAGAGGAGAAGATTTAGATATAACAAAATAAAATACAGACAAAAACTTCAGTAATACGAAATTATTCCCCTCATTCCGGCACACTTGAGTGCACAATGGTGTTGAATTTTTTTCCCCTTCATCTCGCAATGAAAGAGCGACTCTCCCATTCAACTCCAAGTCCAGAAATATCCCTTTTCGTCTGGCACTTCACATTTATTTTATTTTACACAGGCAGCAATAACAATGGAGATCTGTAGAAGAAGCTCTCTAGCCCAGAGAAGATCATGACCCAGCAACAGATCAGACTAAGAACAGACAACTTTTCTTGCTTTTCATGATTGAAGATTTCTATTCGTTCCATCTTTTGTGGAAATGTAAGAGGCATTAGCAATGGCACCAAGAGAAGTCAAAAATAAAAAAAGCAGTCCTAAGTGTGGTTGCGAAATGGTGTGTGCATGCAAGAAACTGTGCAGTTGTATGAGTGAGTGTATTTGACAAAAATGAGACGAATCACAATGGTAGCACCAAATTTCAATACTTTATCTGGTTTGCGTGGGCTATCCAAATTCCCCAAACTTTTGGATGGTACCTCCTATGTAGAAAGCACAAATATATTGGAAACTGTCAACAAAAACTGTCAACATAGGTTTCTTCAGTTTTCAAGCTGGTCTGGCCAGCTAGGTATATATCATACACGCCGGTCACTTAAATGGAGCTACAGGGCTGAAAATTTAAACATTTACTGCTTATTATGTCTACAAAAAACTTTTCTTTTTTTTTTTTCCTGATTCCCCCCTTGATAAGTTTTTAGCGGAGGGGGGGGATTTGTAATGTAAGTTTTTGCTAAATTTATCTCTTAATTTGCGTCATGCTTAATTTTTCGAAAATTCAGACTTTTTTTAGCAGTTACTGCCCAATAAGAGGCAAGAGAAGTAACATTCATTGGTGAACCCTTTTTTTTAATTAATCACCCCAATATGGTTTGCTGCCAAAAGATGTTGGTCATGTAACAGTTTACATTGAGTGACATTTCAGACCCTCATTCTACAGGTGTTAATGAACAATGTGGATCAGAAATTAATTTAGAGAATCTAGATGTTATTAATAAACCCATCAAAATAAAGCTTAAAACAGATAAAAAGCTTCTTTTTTTTTTTTTCCAAAAATAAAAAAAGATATTTTTAGAAGGTGTCTAGTGGGGTACTGATACCAATTTTCAAGTCTGTAGACAAAACACATGCAAATTGACTTCGCTTCACCAAAAGAAAAAATTTCAATATATTACTGCTAATACAAAAAAAAAAAATATATATATATATATAATTGTATAAAAACAAATACCAGAGATGATGGTGCCACACATTCAGTGGAAATAAGAAAAAAAGCAATATAATTAGATTTGATCTTCCGGCAGCCATTGGCTTTCATAGTTGAAGCAGTTGAGCAGCTGGCAAGATAAGACAGGCTTCCCGAGGAAAAAAGGATACAAGTTTGACTCACCAAAAACTTGTTCTTTCTTTACTATCCACGCTGTTAACTAATGATAAAATTCAAGATAATATTAACACGTTTTTGGTTGACCAAATTTGTTCATTTTTTTTTTCTTGAATCTTCAATTTACTGTTTAATTCACTCCAAACTGACAAAAACCTAAGAGTAAATGTAAATGAAAACCGTTCTTTAATTCTTTTTAATTTAAGTTTCATTTAGAGCAGAAAATATTTTTTTCAATGAAATTAAATTTACAATTTAATGTTTTGAAAAGTTTCACCTTTGAATAATGATAAATCAATCAACATTTTTTCCAAATGCCAAGGTCAGTCGCAAAATGAGCATATAACACCATAATGTTCACCTGAAAACGCCCACACTAAATAGTCAAATTCCTGTTCGAAGAGCTTGTAGTAGATAAAACTTATTTTTGGAACGGATAAAATTCTTTTGGTCTAATTCTATCTGACTTTGTTGATTGCCCTAAAGCTCAATCCTACCTTGTTAACATTTTAGACCAAACTAATTACTTAGTTTATATATGAACAATGTAATAGTAATGACTATGGCTATAGTAGCAGCAGTAGTGATAGTATCACAATATTCACATACATAATTCAAAATGGAAGGAATAAATTATGCTATGTGGACAGTGGCAAAATCACACATATATATATATATATATACACACACAAACACACCCTCTCTACATGCTTGTACGTGTAAAAAAGATTTTTCAAGTAGACGTCTGAGTTTATCTGCATCCATATGTTGCATGAAAAAATCTTATACATAGATAGATAAATATAACTGTAAATGCATTTGTATTTCTTACCAAGTGTATGTTCATATTTGTGAACAAGACTATGAGTTAGTGTATCTATGTATGTATGACAGTTCACCAAGTTGTATGCAGTGTGCTTGCATGCTACACTAAACCTGGTAAAAGGTCAGAAGGAATTTATAATGTTCATATTTAACTTAGATTTGAATAGAAAGCTAAAAAAACCAATGGCAGAGCAAAGAAATAAAAGCACACATCTTGATCTGAAAAAACACCAAAAAACAATAACTGTTGGAATAAATAATTTTTTTCAGCAAGTATTGAGCAGGTGTATACAAGTCTGAAATCTGAATCTGTGGTTAGTCACTCAATAGGAACTAGCACTTGAACTATGTCTTTTGATAGCATGCCATGTTGGGTGAGGGTGATCAATTAAAAAATTGAAAAAAGTTGCAATCAATGAATAAGTTACTTCTATTGCCTTTTGTTGATTAGTAATCACTAAAAAAAAGTTTGGATTAAAAAAACAAAAAACAAGCTTGAACGCTGCTGGACACAAACTAAGGGATCAATTTAGCATAGACTTACATTGCCAATTTAACCCCCGACTAAAAACCTATCTAAGAGAAAATTTTCAAAAAAAAAGAAGAAACTTTTTTCCAGATATGATAATGAGTAACTGTTTGAATTTTCAGTCCTTGAGTCGACTGGTACAGCCTGTACGTGCAATACATGCGTTGCTAGCCAAACCAGCTCAAAAACCGAAGAAACCCAATGCTGACAGTTCTGGTTGACAGTTTCTAATAAAAGCACGCACTCTGATTTGAAAAAACAAAAAAAATGATAAGAATGAAGAAATAGAAGGATGTATTCTTATCAAATGCATTGGTTTTTGGTATTTCCTGTCTTTGAGTAAATATAACTTCGTTCTGCTCTCTGACTTCCACTTTTTCCATTGATATAGTTCCTGCGAGTATGGAATGTCAGAAATCATCAACCAAAACTGTCAACATAGGTTTCTCCAATTTTCAGGGTGGTCTGGCTGGCTACGTATGTGTGTATCACGAATACAGGCCACTTCAATGAAATTAGAGGGCTGAAAATTTACACATTCACTCCTTATTATGTCTATAGAAAAAAAAACGTTTTTTGAAAATTCCCCTCTTGAGTAGTTTCTTAATGGGGGTTGAGGGTTGTAATTTAAGTTCATGCTAAATTGATCCCCTAGTTTGTGTTCAGCAGCATTCACACTTGTTTTTTGAAAATTTGGATTTTTTTCCAGTGATCACTGCCTAACCTAAGACGAGAGAAGTAACTTATTCACTGACCACCTTTTTTTCCAAATTTTAGTTTATCATCCCTAATACAGCATGTTGCTAAAAGCTTTTGATCCCATGACAGTTTCTATTGAGTGACTAACCAGACCTGTTTCATTATTTTTCATGACTGTGTCTAAATCCAACTTCATTCTGCTCTTCGACTCCTACCATTTCCATTGAAATAAATCTCATGTGTATTGAATATCATTTCTAAAGTTAATATTTTTTAATATTCAACTTTAGTATTATTCTGCAAGAAGTATTTTTTTTAAAATCTTGAATGAAAAATGAGCATAAAATTTAATGGTTGGATAGAGGGAATTCGGGGGAAAAAAAACCAAACCTTATCTGTTATTTGTCAGACATAGTGAATATTCTTCAAAATTTAAGAAAAATCAGACTAATATATAAAAGAGTATGAAGGTATATTTGGTTAAGTTTGCTCATGTATTTTTTCTTTATATGTACATATATAAACATGTACTTGTGTATATGTAGCTATATATATATTCATTACAAATCAGGAATATGATATGATATAATATAATATGATATCCGATGTGTGATGGGTTCATTTCATTAAGTGCTCAATACATTCAACATTAAACATTAAATTGATTTAGGGTAGAGCATAAAATATAATAGAGCAAAGATTCGCTACACAAACATGTTCATGTTTCTGTCCCATTTGGGCTTCTTCAGGTGAATGATTCGGTTTCGTTTGGATAAAAATAAGATCTAAAATAAATCAAATCATTTACCTGAAGAGGCCCAAACAGGGCATGAACGCAAATGCGTTTGTGTTGCAAATCCTTACTTCATTAATATGGAATGGAGCACTCTGGTGGATGGGCAATATATATGCGTGAATAAATATATCACTTAAATTCAACCTTGCTGACCGTCCAGTTACGTGGAGTAGAGGGAGGATACCAGCCTTTGGGTCTGAAGCTAAGGTTTCGATCCTACCTCGTCCTACTGGATGGAATAATGGGTAGTTTATAGCCACAATGATGAGTTGTAATACAACGAAACAGCTATCTGTGGATGACACAATGATATATATATATATGTATATATATATGTATATATATATATATATTTGTGTGTGTAATTATATACCTATGCAAATATATATACACACTCCTAAGCAAAAAAATGAGCCAAGCTTTTTTACCACTTCTTATACAACAGTGTATGTAGTGTTTCTGTGCAGAGTATGTTTTAGTATGGCATAGCTTTTCCTTTGTTATTTCTGTTGAAAACTGAGTAGTTGTTTACAGTTTGCTGTTCAATGTTGTTCCATTCATTTCTGACTGCTTCCCACGGCTGGTCAGTGTTCCCAGATGTTCTCCCAACCAGTTTGGCCTTTATATGCACTCATATGTTTTTCTATAGGGTCAAGATCTGACAATTGAGCAGGCCAGAACGACACAGCCGGAGAGTGCTGCCTTTTATTCACCAATATGCAACTTTAGGCTTAGAATCAACCTTTTTTGTAACATTTTCTTATTTCTCAGCATTAGTGGACTTCTTGCATCGTTCCAGTTTGTCAATACCAGATGCAGAAATTATCCCCCTTACCATAATTCCATCTCCCCCATGCTTCACAGTGGTAGACAGGCCTTCTGGGTTAAATCATTCATCTGACCTATGGAGACAGAGTTATAGAGCATCAGTGGACAGCTCAAAGCGTAACTCATCACTCCAGAGAACATACTGTCTGCAAATTTCAAATGAATATTTCATATTTCGTAGAAAAATGTTTTATAGAATATTTTTTTTAATCTTTTTATATTTATTCATAGTCACTGATGCAAGCAACATAGATTTGTGCTGTACCGGTTGAAAATTTGTGACCGGATATGACGCACACTCAAGTGAGACCAGAGGACCAGAAACTTTAGATCAAAGAAACTAGACTAAATAATTCATAGAATAATGTCATAACTTCATCCCGGAAATTCCAACAACAAGGAAGGCTACCAAGCTTATACCCTGATATCTAATGATCACAACAACAGAGATGGGGATACTAGTCTTAATGATGAATAAAACTTGCCATAAGTCAATAATTGAACAACCATCAGAATTTGAAAAAATATAAAAATATTCCACCGAAGAATAGATAGGGTCAGAATAGATTCTTTTTATCACATCATTGGCAACTGGAAGATATCTAAAATAGAGTAAAAAAAATAAACATCAAGAAATATCAAGATTCTCCAGATTATAGATGTTATTAATAGACCTATCAGAATGAGACCTAGAAAAAGCTTTCTTTTCCAAAAATCAGAAGGGGTTTAGTCAAGTGCTGATGCCAATTTTTTAGTCTGTTGACAAAACAGTATGGCCAGGAGCACTGAAACACATAAACACACCTACATATAAAAAAAAGGATAGAACCCTTTGCCATTTTTGATGGCTGTGTTTGCAACTCTTGCAAAGAAGAAATTTTTCCAACACCAGTGGAGGTCTGAATTTGTAATTTATGGCTGTGTCCTATAGTTTTACAGTAGATAGATGAAGCCAGCATTTTCTTTTGGGGGCATTTTGAGCAATGAATGTCAGTATCCATTAAATGTATATTGTCATGGATTCTGTAGACTTCCAATAAGTCAGCATGTTTCCTTCTGTATTCCAGGGTCTCTCGATTAAGTTGTTTTAATCTTTCAATGAAAGATGTATTTCCTAGTCTCAGGAAGATCTTGGAGGCTCTCCTATTTATTCTCTCTATGGTATGTGAGTTGTATATTCATTTGGGGGGACCGTATGCAAGAAGCAAACTCTAGATGAGGACGTACCAAAGATTAATAAAGTAGAAGGAAGCTCTCCTCATCAATTTACGAAAATTAGAACCGTACATAGTGTTTTATTTGCTGTATTCACTTTATTTTGTATATATACAGTGAAGTTAAGTAAGTTGTGTACATCAATGCCAAGATGTCTGTCCACTTTTGTCTCCTTTAATGTGTGTTGTGTTCTGTCATCTCTAATCATGATGTGTTTAGTTGTTTCAACCTAGGTGTATGACCTTGCAATTTGTTGGGATGAAATTTTATCTACATGGACTTTGCCTACTGTTATAACGAGCTGAAGTCCTCCATAAACATGTTTCTAGATTCATCAGTTATTACTGAAGAGCAGATATTTGTATCTACAGCTAACATACTTACAGGGGTACAGATATCCTTTTGTAGATCATTTACAAATGGTGAAAACTGAATGGGCCCCAGAATGGATCTCTGGATTCCATTGAGGTCCGATGTTTCTTCTCTGTTAACTCAAACTTTATATTCATTCAATATTCAAATTTTATAGAATATTTTGTATTTTATGTTAATATGTTTTGGAGAATATTTCATATTTTTCATATTTCATGTGTAGACATAATTCATATTTTATATGTATTCATAAAAATATTTCATATTTTATGGAAATATGTTTTATAAAATATTTCTTATTTTCCATCTTTTATACATATACATATTCAAGTTTTATAGAATGTTTTACATGTTATACTGATAAATTTTATAGAATGTTTCATATGTGTCACAACATTAGTTCTCATCATTGAGTCAGAAAAAAGTTTCCAACTAGATTATCATCTTGAAATGAAAATGAAGTTGTTTCCGATGTTTACCTCTGACCTCTAAATCAATGATAATATTATGTGAATATTGTCATAGGACTTGGACATTGTTGATTACATGAGCAGTATCGGACAGGATATACTATGAAATCATCATCAGCAGCCTTTCAGCGTCAGTCATTGGACATAGACCTTCCCCAGGATTTGCCTGATCATCGCAGAGCCAATTCTTTCTGAACTTGTCTAGTTCACCACGCCATTCTATATTTTGCTAAGCACATATTTGGCATATGATATCTGAGGATCCACATTGTGAGTTGTGATATCAATCAGTTGTCTGACATTCTTGCCACATGACCATCTGACAGCCAGTTGAGTATTCTTATTGATTCCTTACTCCTGTACTCGTAAATGTCATAGTGCCAGAAAAATAAAGCATCCTGATGAGTAAAAGCAATTCTTAGCAATTTTTATATTAGGTTTTTATATGTTCAGTCTGAATGTAAAAAAGAACTTTAATCAACTCCAATTATATTCAGAAATGAGATAAACAGATTCAGATATCTTATTATATATCATTTCTTTGTTTTTTGGTTTCTTTTTTGACATTCTTGCCACAGGACCAGCCCATTGCCATTTGAGTTTTCTAATGGTTCCTATGATATCCCTGACTCTTGTTTTTTCTCTAATATACAGTGCTGTGTTCTTTCTCTAATATACTATGTTGTTTTGTGATCTCTCCACGTGATGTTGAGCATGATTCTCTCTTGTGCACGTTGCATTGTTCTCAGTTTAAGGGTCAATCTCTTGATTGTGTTCCAAGTTCCAGCACCATAGGTGACTATCAGGAGGAGGCATCAGTTGTATACCCTCCTTTTTAGGATAGGTCAAATGATGTGATATGGTTAGGGTACAGGCCTTTCTGACAACATTCAAAGGAAGAAAAATCAGGCCAGAAGGAAAAATGAAAGTAACTAGCATTCCAAAGGAGATGATGAATCACTACCAACCGTATATGCTGTGTTGTGGGTGATCAATGAAAAAGTTGGAAAAAGGGGTGATCAAAGAATAAGCCACTTCTCTCGCCTATTGTTGGAGTTGTAAGAGGAAGTGTATTAATCACCACTGTGTCAGCCAATGAGGTTTCACTGAGGCTGCCACTGCTGAGCGCATCGGGGAGCCTTTGGACTCGTCCTTGGGCTCTCCTATTATTACTCGGCCCAGCTGCGGGGGATCCATTGCCCCGGGCTGCACTGCTCCATTGCACTTAGAGGAGCAGGTCCCTGGGTGGACGCTTTCGTGACGGAGGTTGTTATAGCTTCTATGGTTGCTTGGCAATCGAAGTCGCATCAGCTGGAGCCATTTTTGGACGAATGGATCCTATTCTTCCCACGTTAAGCTTGACCTTGTGTCATATTCTGCTTCTGTGGGACAGCGAATAAACACCTCATATCATGGTGGATTATTGCCCTAGTCCTTATAAATACATAGAAAAAGCTTGAAATTTTGCACACACACTCTTCTCAATGAGTAGAGAAAATGTATTTTTAGTTTTTTGAAAATTCCCTTCCAGAATGAGTTTCAATTTGCTATATAAGTTTATGCTGAATTGGTCACTAGTTTGCATTTGCTTGTTTTTGAAATTCTTTAAAAAAAAGTCTGAATTTTCAAAAAAACAAGCCAGCACAAATTAGTGATAAACAAGTGAACTTTTTTTTGAAGGGAAATTTTCAAAAAGCAAAAAGATACATTTCCTCAACCTATTGAGTGGAGTATGTGAGCAAAATTTCAAACTTCTTTGAACGGTAAGATCTAGGGGTACAAATCAGTATGATATGGGTAGTGGTGATTAATACACTTGCTCTAACTTACAAGCCACAATCTAACTACTATGTAAAGACAGACATACAATCTACAATCATACCAAGTGCTTCTCGGAATTTTTGAGATGAGGTATTATTATTATTTCCATTATTATTCGGACTATCCTCATCTTTGTTGTTTTTCATACAACGTTTCGGCCGTTGCATTCTATGGCCTTCGTCAGGTAAAATCTCCCAGATGTTACCTGACGAAGGCCGTAGAGTGCAACGGCCGAAACGTTGTATGAAAAACAACAAAGATGAGGATAGTCCGAATAATAATGGAAATAATACCAAGTGCTATTCAGAATAATTATAATGTTATGGAGAAAGAATGAATAAGTATGTTTTAAGCAGTGAATGTGATTAGTTACAGTTAGGTCAGATATGACAAGCATCCCCCCCCCCTCCAGCTCCAAACCCTTTGGCTTTGTGACACATTTTCCAGATCAAAAATTTCATTTTTATTTGAAAATGAATGTTAAGTAAATTTAGGTCAATGACTGTAACTAGGTAAGTTATAGGTAGACTGGAAATGACCAGCAACTTCCCCATCTCACTTGGCCCTGTGACATATTTTTTTTAATCAAGAAGATAAATATCATCAACACATTAGTGACGACAAAAGATTCCTCACATTGGTTCCTGGAATGAACAAATTTCCTGATGCAATACTACATATGTGCAACAAAACACTGATTCAATATTAACTTGCAACAATATTCACCAACAGCAAAGCAGCAATACAATTATTGACTGCTTTACCTTCAATGAACCAACTATTAATGTCAACAAGACCACAAGCTAACTTTGGAGAGAATTTTTCCATTCAATTATTAGTTTCTTCACTATCATACTCTTCTTCATTTCAGCACACTTAACAAGTGATAATTTTTTTTGTTTTCATTATTACTATTTGGTTTTTATTGTCATTTCTCTATTTCTTCACAAACTCAATACTGTTAAGTCCATACTAATTCTTATCCTGACACCTCATTATTGGGAAGAGTACTAGAAACCCTTTAGCAGCAACCACACGAGCATCATATCAGCCAACTTCAGCCTGATTACTAGATGTCTTCAATACAGTCAGTACCAAACCTGCTGAACTCCACTCAAATGACTATCAAAAACTAACAAAAAAAAATGCAACTACTACAATTTCAAATATTTTCAAATATTGAACTCAAGTAAGAATAGGCAGCATATACACTTCTCCAGGGGCATAGATTTGGTGGCCCCTTCCAAATCTAATTTAGTACTGTTTTCTTCCATTATTTATGATAATGCTGATCATGTATCACAGTCCTCTGCTCTACTGCTAACCTTTCACAGATACAGTAAATCCTCTCTATAACAAAGCTCAATAGAACGAATTTCATCTTCAACAAATGTGTGGACCATAGACTTCCTTCTTATTTACCAAATTATGTTTGATAAATGTGGGCATTATCCTAGTTCCGGAGTCCAGCCTTTTATTGACTTTAGATCAAGATCAAAGTGCAGTATCTGTTGTTTTCACATCATCAAATATTGCATAAAATTTCCATTTCAATTTTAAGTGTTATTATGTTTGTATTTTAATTGTTTTCTTCATGAACATTTTTTTAATTCACAAAAAGAAAAGTTGTTATGAATCTTATTTATTCACTGAAAACTATATAACTTAGCATTCCTGTAGTTATTGGTGCTGAAAACTATTTGAGTCCTATGTTATGGGTGAGTAATAATGTTGACCCCACGAGAGGAGTTGAGGAAGAAGATGTCAGATGTAAGCATCCAATCACCATGTTTGCTTTATTTGTAGGGACAGTTTTTTTATGCCATGTTTGAATATGGACAGAGAGTTTATGATTGAAATAAAGACAAATGCAAATGTTTAGACAAACGAATGAAGATATACATTTCATGAATTGTCAAATAAGGCATGTATAAGCATTACATTCAAAGCTGAAAAAGAATCATTTACTCATGGGATCATAACTACATAGCTATATGGAGGGAGAATAGTTATTTCTGTGATGTACAAGAGAGAAGTATCTGTGTTAATCTAGCTGTTGTGGCTACAATATGCAGTTAAAGGTTTTGTATCTAAAGCTAATACTTATTTATCTTCAATCTAATTCAACTGGAACACCAATTTTAAATTTTAAAGTTTACCCTACTTGCATGTCACTCTATAAAAAAGTCTCGTAATTCAAATTCTCTGATCAAAGGAATATCATCGGATATAACGAACTTACGGCTTTAACAACAAGCCTCCCCAAAGTAGTTCGTTAGAGTGATGGTTTAAAGTAAACTTTACTCTGTAGTATCATTTTTCATTTATACCACACTGGTCTTTGACTAGGCATTGTTTTGTTTTGATTTATATTCTAGCAACGTGTGCTATTGGTATCAGAGAGAATTTGATCGAATTGATAACACATTTTCCTGAACTCAATAGTCCCAAAATACGTTGTCATAAAAAATTAAATAGAAGTCTACGAATGCAACATCGGTGTTTTATTCAATGGGGACTTGTTTGAATGATCACCGCCAAGAACAGAAGTTTCAACTTCCTGCTTCTTGCGCGCGTTGTGTAATGTTTTAAATTACTTTCTTGATGAGATTTCATTGATTTACCCAAACGAAATGTCTTCACAAAGTAAGAAAAAAAGGATTAGAATCATATGAATCTTGCGTAAAGATTGCCAGACATTTTAATGTCGTTTCAGCTGTAAAACCTTCCTCAATTTTATGAAAAGAAAACAAACCCACGTGTTTTGTTTAGGAATTGGGGAAAAACCACCTATTTTCCTTTGAGTCTCAGCTTAGGTAAGCAATTTAACTAATTATATAATCATTGGTCCACTTGTGATGTTGTATAAAAACAATAATTATTGACTGACTTGAGGGCTTGAAAAACTGCACGAAAATTTTGTTTAATTTTTCTATCAAAAAAATTATTTGTGAATGACTATAATTTTGATTGGATTTTTTAAAGATTAATTTAGATGAGCTACGTAGCCTTTTGGTTCCGAAGGAAACAAAAGTTAATTTTGTTTTTAACGGGATAAAAATGTATTTTTCCATTATGAATGTCCCTACCCACTAAAGTTAAAATTAGTATAGCAGTCTGTGTGAAAACTGAATTTTAATAATTTAGTCATAGTCTAATTGCTAGGAATAATATTTCAAGTTTAGAAGTGTTATTATCTGAAATGCTGAGTCCGTGGTGGTACTAGCCAACATTTTTTTTAGGTGACGTCTCGTTGTCATTGTTAAATTCCAGTTCGAAATCTGCCTTTTTTTCGTAGAGTGGATGATAAATATTCTAGTTTCATTGAAAAACAATATCTTAGGTCTATTGCTGTTTCTCTATGTCTGAGTTGTTACGACCGAATTGGATGATTCTGTCTTTGATTTTGAGAAAGGCGAAGGTCATTAACATTCCAATCGAGCTTTTTTCGGACTAATGAACTTCGCGTTATTTTCAGTTGGTCAGACAACATTACTGCTGATCACCCGAAAAGTCATCTGAACAAATCAAGGACTTTATATATATCTCGGAATTCTTGAGATGAGGTATTATTATTATTTCTATTGATATACGGACCATCCTCATCTTTGTTGTTTTTCATACTTTATACTTTATACTTTATATATATATATATATATATATATATATATATATATATATATATTCCACGTGCCATTATTAGTACAATGCAATTACCAATAAGTCTTTTACTTATATAACTCCTGCGAGAAGGCTGAGAAGATTCACATTAGACGAGACGGGCAGAAACTACATGATTTAGTTTTATTCTGTGAGTTAAAACACGGTGAATATGCAGAGTTAAAAAGATTATTTTTTACCATGTCCTGAAAATCAATTTTGAACATATTGGGGACCGACCGACCCTATTATAGAGATGAGACAAGAAGTTAAATAGTTTGAAAAACTCTCTGGATGTCAATTCCATTTCAAGACTTTGATTGCGTGACATTTCCAACTGCAAATAGAATATGAATACTAACTGAATTCATTGATTCGCAAGATATCTTATAGCAATATTTTTGCTCACTCTAGTCTATGTCGTGTGATTTGTCAATGGTCGAAATGAATGTTTCACTGTAAACCCTCGCTATAACGAATTTTGGCTTTAACGAACTCATGGATCCATCCGAATTGACCTCGGATTTACCGAATAAAGTTCGATAAATGCGGCAAACACGTCGGCCAAAACTGTTTTTTTTACATGGTCTCATATTCTAAGTATATACTTTTAAAGCTTTTTTTTTTTTTTTGATGCATCTAATGTGGGGGTTTTGTCCTATGCCTGTGCGTAATGCTTTGCCTTTATTTTGTTTTTATTAGACTATTGAAATTGATTTTATAAAATTTCATATAAAAACAAAGATTTTCATTTTGTTATTTTTTTATTGTTATATGAAGTGAAACATTTTTTTCAACTTCCATGTACCTTCTCACTTTCCTCACTGCTGTAGATCGATGGACTGGCTTGAGTTGTGATAGACAACAGCAATTAATGTAGTTAATAAGATAAAGATAAATTGTCAAAAATTCATCGAGATGATAAAAGCAATGTCTAAAATAAAATGGGTGAAATTTTGAATATTCAATGAAATATTTTAGTCCAACTCAGTTGCTAAAAATATCTTGCTTTTCTTTTTTGATTTCAGAAATGACATCCAATAATACATGTTATCCTTCATTCAGTTTCCTTCCTCTACAATGGGATCATCGTACTCGCCGTAACTTTTTCTTGGATTGTGGCTCTTTGGGAAGTGTATATATTCGTGAAGATGGTAAAACAATGGTACAAAAGGCACATGAGGGTAGCAAAAGTCGTCACCTCAGTGCGCAATTTCCCAGCCTGCCTCTGTTTGAAAAACCAAAATATGGTACTTTTATGATTTTTCAATTTCCTTTATTCTATTTATTAATTGTGGAGATCAAATCCTTATTGAGTTACATATAAAGCTTCAGTTTTTTCAAAACTGAAACACTAAATGAATACTCAATTTATAAACCAGACATGTATGTAACAATTGTTAATATATGATAAATAGGGTCCATGTACTATTTGTTGAAAATCTCTATGTTGAATCCCACTTTTGCATCCAGATTGTTGAACAGCCACTTTGTCAGAAAATATATAAAGTGTAAAATATCTTACAAACTTATGAACACATTTATAAGTAAATCTATAAATTTGGTGAGATATAGATCCATTTTTAGCTGTCACCATTGTTAGAAAAAAAGTGTTTCTTATAAAAATATTTCATTATATTTTTAATCATTTTTTTGGTTTTTCTAACTAAATCATCAATTTGATAATCAGTTTTAACTATTTATCATGAATCACTTATCAACCTGAAAAAAGAAGAAAAAAATTTTTTTTTCATTCAATATTGATGTATTTTGAAACTATTCAATGGATTGAAAAAAATGTTCACTCTTTCTGTTTTAGGTATTTCAGATATAGATCTTGTTGGTCAAGAGGCCCTTAAACAACGCAATAAAAAATTCAAGTTATTCAGCAAGAGGATGAAAGACCTGAAGACAATGTTAAAGAGGGTATTTATTTTTTTCATTCTTATTTTCTAAATTAGCTGCGATCACAGCAGAATTAACAAGGGAAGTAACTTGGTCAAAAAAAGTATGAGTTGTTTCCCTTGACTATGAAAACGATGCGTACCAAGATCTATGTATTTTTTGGTCTTCAATGAATATACGTCATATTTGGCTTTAGGCATTTTTTGTTTTTTTCCTCCCTCCAAGTAGGATATACTATTCCAACTGACTCCCGAAACTGAATATTAAGGCATCATGTTTGTATTATCAGGCAAGAGCGTGGGAGAGATTAGAATTAGCTCTCCAGTTCACATAAGATATAATAGTTAAAATAATAATTGTCCTCGATTACATAAGGCAGCAACTTTGGATTTGCATAAATCCCTGTATAATTGACGTAGTTAATAATGTTTATTCAATTGGTTGCTCAGTCACATATCTTTGAGATTCTTAAATGTTTTGTATGTGTTTCTGTGGGTCTTTTGATTGGTGTAATTAAGATCTTATCCCAGATGATCTTGCCAATGGCCAGAAAATGTTTTATTTAACTATCATAAGGAGACGTTTGGTTCAAAGGTTTCTATTTTATCAAGTGCTGCTCCATATGAACATCTGTTTTGTCACTTATGCTTAATTGATTCATATTCCAATAATGCTTTAACTTCCATTAAGTCATTGCTGTGCATAAGAGACACTTTTCTGACTTGCCATCGCAGTCAATAATTGAACTACTGTAGCATGAAAATTTATCATGTAAAAACCATTCCATCGAAGAATGAATTTTATTTATGACATCACTGCCATTTTCAATTAGAAAACATCTAAAATAGAGTAAAAAGAATCTTAATGTTATTTATAAACCTGTCAATAAAGCTTCATTTCCTAAAATTGAAAAAAAAGTTTTTAGAAGGGATGTGGTGGAATACTGGTGCTAATTTTCAAATCTCTTGCCAAACTTTGTGATGCTGAATCACGCAAACGCTAGAACAAACACTCATACATAAAAAAAGAATAGAACATTTTGCCACCTTTGGTGGCTATGGTTGTTCAATACTTTGGAACACTAAAAGGTCAATTGTAATTTCAGTTTAACATCCAGCTTTCTTAGTGGCTCTTGAGTGAAAAAATCAGTATTCATTTTTTTTTTTCTTCAAGTAGTTACTACAAATGACTAATAACGACTTAGTAACTACAATTAGTACTCATAGAGATCTAAGAATTGACTTTTTTACAAAACGGTTGCATTCCAAACATGGCCACTTGGTTTTTAATCTTTTTTTTTTTTTTTTTTTTTTTTTTTTCCCTTCAGAAAAAATCTAACCCCGATGCCATTATGGATTTATTGAAAAATGTCTGTGATTATGAAAATGGAGACCATTCTTTATACTCAGTTTTAAAGAAATTCAATCAAATAACTCCCCTGAGAAACCTGTATGAAAGATATTTAAGCTTGTTTGATATGATGGATATTCAGGTAAGTGAGAATATTTTTTTTCTGTTAGCAGTGATTTATAAACAGACAAAAATAGACGCTCTCATGTCAACCACATATATTTATGGTTTAAGTTTGGCTTGGTCTGACACAAGGCTATAAGTATGAAGCACCCTATGAGGTTTGGATCCACTACTGTGATAATGATCTGTGAGTCTAGATTGCTAACTATTGTGCCTCAGGAATATAGTTAGGTACACAATGGAATATATGATATCTTCACTTCTTTATTTAGGATGTCTCCAGTATGTAGATGTTTTTGGATTCTTCCAATCTTTCAGATGTGCCTCTTCTATTTTCATAGATTTCTATCTATCCTTGTTATTTGCTTTTAGCGTACAATATGAGTGCTGTACAAAGCCCTTCATTTCTTTGTGTAAGATTATTTTTATACAGAATCTAAATGGTTATCCTGTATACTTACCTCAATTCAAAAGTCATTGAGCTTGCTATTTTTTCCTCCTTTTTTTTCTTAGATTAGATTAAATTTTTTACTGCATCTCCTTGGACTTGTCCTTTCTGCTGGAGTGGGTCCCTCCTTTGCTTAAGACATCGGTAATAATAAACGGCCTGATTCTTCCACAGTTCATCCGTCCTCTCCTCGATGCCCTAACTAAATCTTTTGGAAAGCTGTTCCAAATTGACTCTATGCACCATGTGAAGCTGTTTCTTCTCAGCTCTGTTTTACATCTCTTCATCTTGAGTGATTTTTATCGTTTACCCTTGTCCTTTGTTGTCGATAATGAGCATAATTGTGACTGGAGCTTTCTGTGGGAGGAAAATTGAACTTTCAGTATCTTTTTCAGCATGAGAGAGAGAACATCACAAAAACTATATCGAGTCCTAATTATAAATGCTTTTTCAGAAATCAGATATCAACCTGGAGTAATTATCTGAATCGCCAGGTACATCATCTTGACTTTGGGTGACCTGTAAATGCATGAAACTTAGGAATGAAGTCAATCTAAAACAATCAAATTGAAGATTTTTTTTATTTCTCAAAATAGCTATTGTAATGTCAAATTATTGAATGTTATGTATACTGATTTTTTTGGTACTCTTGTGAAAGGGTCCCGAGTATATGATGTATAAGAGTTATTTCCCTTGTATTATTGTATTGCAGAACTATTAAGATGAATCCTCAAATAAATTTGTATAAAACTGTATCAGATTATTGTTATTAAATAGTTTTGTATTAATAAATGATTGTTTTCTGTAGTTCTTGCAATAAAATTGTGTTTCATTGGGATTTTTTTTCATGCATGTCTGATAACGCATAAATCCCAATTTCAAAAATATTGTAAGGGGAATAACTCTTTGTCTTCTACTCATATCGAGGCCCGACCCCAATATTACAAGAGAACCAGTTTTTAAAGTAATAATTATATATCTGTAATGAAATTCTATTGATACATCATTTATATTATATTTGTACCAGTTGTTTGTTTCCATCTTTTATTTCTCTATTCCTTTAGAAAACCAATGATAAATTCATAGGTAGCTGCTTACAGATAGTGAAAATTCCTGGTGAGCCTTGTACCGCTGAAAATGGTGATGTGTGCATTGCTGCTGTTTGTGGGTTGAACCTTGATAAAATAAATATCCTTTAATCAAGTCAATTTAATTAACCTCTGTCAACAAAGCTGGAAAGAGGTGTACGTATTTAGTCCCGTCTGCTTGTCTCTTCACATTATAAGTACTGAATGGATTTGAATGAAATTTCATGAAAGTGTTGGCAATGGGATAAGGAACAGGTGATGAAATTTTGAGGAAAACCCAGGAACTGTTCTGGGTTTTTTGGGGTTTTTTTTTTTCTTTTTTGAAGGGAGGAGGATTTAAAGCCTAACATAATCAATGTTTTACCAATTTCAATTGATTTATTTTCTGCTACAAGCCTTCACAAAATTCAATCTAGATTTAAACAAATCAAACCTGGCAATTGTGACCTTTCCTGTTCTTATTTGAAGACCTCTTCTCATATTTATATTAACTCATTGTCTGCCAGATAATTGGTTCCAGTATTGATACATTTTTCAAGATAATAAATTAACATCTTTTACGTGATCAGTGGTAAAAGTGCAACTAGGTAGAGAATTGTGAATCATTCTGCTCTAATTTGACACAAATCACAAACATTACCACTGAGGTATCCTACGCTAAATGAAGCTGTCTTAAGGTGTTTTTTACCACTGAGAAATTTGAATGTCAGTTGTTGGAAAGATGTCAAATGTGTCACCATGTTACCATAATTGTAGGGTTGTGTTAGAGTGAAGCAGAACCTATTTTATTTCCATTGTTATATTTTTTATTCAATTTCCAGTGTTTTTTGTAAAATGAATGTTCCTTAATAGTTCTCAGAGATTTTCAGGGCTGACTTAGAAGAATCTGGCTTATTAAGTGTGGATGAATCCAATATGATAGAAGTTGAAAGTCCACAGCCTGTCTATGAATTGTCCAACCAGTGTCTTCATGATCAATGTGAGTTCTTTTGGTTAATTTCCATCTTAAACAAATCAAGCAAGTATGCCTTGTGTTACGCAGGTGAATCAATATCCATAGCCTATTTCACAAAGCAAATATATATTTTTCAGTATAATTTTCTTCCTTTTCAGAGCACTTAATACAGTGTTGAATTCTAATCACATAGATCAAAACTTATACAGTGAAAATTCCAGATCAAAATTCCTCTAATAACTAGCTACTCATTATATATATATATATATATATATATAATGTAATATATTTATATATGTATTTGGAAATGAACGTATGTGATCTGACAGAATGAATCATAAATTGTGTAATATCATTTTGAAACTTATTTGAAATGATCTCCTGTCATTACATGATTAATGTATCACTCAGCCTAGACAACGTAAATCAAGTGAACAATCAATGAAAACTGGGCTGCTGCTGGAATTGAACCTGCTGCAGATAGGTTAGGCGCTTCAACATAGTGATGCTCTTACCATTGAGCTAAACAACCGCCAGTATGAAGCGGCTACCCTATCAGTAGCGGGTTTGATTCCTGCAGCAGCCCCATTTCCTTGGATTGTTCATTCGATTTACGTTGTCTAGATTGAGTGGTACATTAAAAGTGTAATGACTGGAGATCATTTCAAATAAGTTTCCATATAGTATAATCCAATTTATAGTTCATATATGTATGAATGATTTCCCTGGTATTCCATAAGTAGAGCATCCCTATTCAAACCTTTTGTAACCAATAATTGAAATCTTTGCTGTATACTATAATATCAACGAAAGGTTTTATTGTTATGCACTACATAGCTTATAAAGATGTTGGTGATTTATGTTTTTCACAAAATTATTGCATTGTTTTGCTCTTTTTCAGCTCTGTGTGCAGCAAGAAGCAAGAATTCTTGTTCGATGTACAAAATTTCTCCACAAAATTCCAGTTTCACGAGTTGTAGTGTGGATGAACTCAGCTTTGAAAATGAGACTTTAAAATCAATTTTCATGAGGTGAGTAAAAAATATTTTTCCTATGAGCCAAAGAATAAATTATCCAAAATAAGGAAAAGGTCAAAAAGGATTGCAAGAAAAAAATAAGTTTGGTTTAGGAGTAATGGATAACAGGCATTATATTTTCATCTGAAGGCAGAATCTTAATCATTGAAATGTCAATGCACTTGATTCCGTGATGAATATTAAAACCTTTAAATAGGTTTTAGTGACAACTGAATAAGCATCATGAAACCATATGCGGTTCACCGATCAGTCTATCCCGGCCAGGCTGGGACTGCAAGTATAAAAATTGATATTTAAACTCAGTCTCCTATATCCCCTGAAAAATTATTTTTAAATGCATTGATTGATATGGAGGAAATAGTCTCTCCACTGAAAGCATTCCATGATTTGGTCACTTGAGAGGAAAAGAAGTTCTTTCTCAGCCCAGTGGATGTCTGTACCTGGAGTTTCTGACTATACAATTATGGCAGTGTTTTGTTTTTTCTGCCTTGTGTGCTGCAGGAAGCAAAAATTGTTGTTTGATGAACTAAATTTCTACTTAGAATTCTAACTTCACAAGTTTTCCATTTTTATTTTTTTTCTATTTTCAAATTCTATTCATTGAAGAGTTCCAAGTGGTTCATGAATCCAACAGATTCATAGAAAATATCAAGACGTACAAGAAAATCATGTACAGCATTTACAATAGTTATCATCTTTTTCTTTTTGCAAACCTCAACCAAACAATTACCCATATATGGATCTATATTTTTATGCAAGAAAGGAAATATACTGAGAGGAAACTAGATTGCGATAAAATAAAAGAATGAAAATGTATTTATTTTCTTTACATATTTGAGAGTTTCGCGTTGGAAATGAATTTCATGTTGACAGGTCAGGGGTAGAGCAACTTACAATGTATCTTTCAAAATCTATAACAAGGATCTGTTGTCTTCCTCTATCTGCTTAATTGATCCCTGTCAAGGTAATCAATGGGTGTAACAGCATTTTTGTTGGTTGTGCCTTTGCAGATTTGGTTGTAATTAGAGATTGGTTTGGTTTACTTCATTGCTCACTCTTTCTTCTCGCATCAATCATTATGGCATGCCACTGAGGAGATCCCATGTCAAGATACCTGGGACAAAACACGGAGAAGTAGATTCTTGCCTTCCCCGAGGGCATCAACATCAACATAAAACATCCCTAGCTTGAATTCAAACTCAGTTCAATCATTCCCTTTCCTGTATTGATAACCATTATATCACTGTACAAATCCACTCCTTGAACTAAAAACAATACTCTATTTGATGGCATAGATGGGTAATTGTTTGGTTGGGGTTCGCAAAAAAATAGTACTTCTTGAGACATGCAAACCTCAACCAAACAATTAAAAAGACTTTGCAAAAAATGGGCTTGAAAAATATAATTAATATGTAATGCCTTCTTGTCTGAATTTCTGCTGAGACGGGGGGGTTAGAGGATAAGGGGTCTTATATGTCATAAAATATGGTAATCACTTTATTGTTTTTAAATACTATGATTTTTTCCACCCACAGTCCTTACATCCAGGCTGAATGTCTCATAGCCACAGACAATGGTTCCGTCTATCTTTGGAATGCCAACAAAGGGTGAGATTTTTTCTTTGTTATATCTGTCAGCTCCATCCGCAGAAAATCACCATCATTTTTTACGAACTAAATTCATTTTCTGATAAAGCTTTTCTTTAACCCTTTGTGTTAGGAATAACTGAAAAAATTACATTTGTCGGACTCTAAAGACTTTATCAGAGAAATTGAATAATTGCATTTATCAGGGGAGTTTCAGGAAAGTTGAATTGGGAAGAGAAATTAATGTTTTCATTTCGGTAAGAGTTGCAAAGTACTTTTTTTTTTTTTTGTACGATGAGTCAACGAATGAAATGAGAAATTAAGAATAATTTTGTCAGCAATATATGTGTATTTTTTTTTTACTCACTCACTTTTGATCCAGTAAATTTCAGTAAATTTTAAAAGCACATTTGTGTGTATCTTATGTTATAATTTTTAGATTCAATTTTCAACCTCTCTTTGGAGATCTTAAAGAGAAAAACTTAACCTGAAAATTTAATTGAAAAGGACTGGTTTAGATATTGATATTCATGCAGTATTTCATCTTTCATCAAGTAATGCTAGAAACAAGATGCTTTTGCCATATCTTGATTGTTCATACATATGTGAACATTCTGAAACTTGACAAAACATTGAAGAAACTGAAACCAACAGTCTGACAAAACCTGTCTGATGCGGGTTGTGATTCTAGAAGTAGTTCCACATTGATTTTAAGCAAATCCAAAAACAAAATTAGTACAATCGGTTCAAATCCCTCCTGTGATTGCATATGTCACTGTTAGAAGTAATTTTATTTGATTATTTTGAAAAAGTTAAAAATGTAATACTAATAGAAACACATCACATAAAACTTTTATCATTATAATAATAATAATAACAAAAACAACAAAGTCCCTCCTTTTTTATTTTTTTATTTTTTATCTAAATGCTTTGTTTTGCATTCAGTAGAGCTGTGTCCACTTTATGATCCTAGGGTGAGTTATTTTACCAACGGGACTTTGAGTAATATGTGGGCTGTTCCAAGTAGAATGATCTTTTGGGCAGTGTAAATGTCGATGTTACCTGGGATAGAGTTAGTGAACTTTTCCATTCCCTTCATTGCAAGTCTTCAGACTTCAATGACAACTGGTGTTATTTTGCTCTTCATACCCCACAACCTGTTGATCTTGATCTTGATCTTGAGGCCTTTGCAATTTGGACAGGTTCTCTGCAACTTTCATGGAAATGTTCCTCTCAAATAATATTGCTGTGTTGATGAGCATAAACCTCTTTCCTTTCTTTTCCTTGATAATGATGTCTGGTCTGTTTGCCCTTCAGTGTGGATGGGCATGTCACAGAAGATGATGAAATTTCTATTATCATTATAATATTAATCATTTCTTCCCCAACACTTTTTTTTTCTAACAAATGCATCCAGATGAAGGTTGTTTACTTTCTTAAGGATAAAATCCTATGTATGTTTTTTCACCCTCTAGGTATGATCTTATTTGTACCCAATCTGACAAGGATAAGAGTTCATCTGGTTGGAGAGATGTCCACTACGGAGGTCACCCTCGGTCCATTGTTCTCACTCACCATGAAACTATGAATTTATTTGATGTCAGGGTAAGTGAAAAAAAAACCTTTTTTATTCAAATAATTGCATCTCTTAATAATGCAGTCATTGTTACTACCAGAAACTTAGATTGAAGACGATGCAGACGTCTCTGTTGTTTGGTTTTCAACTTCAGTTCATAGCCAACAAACTAGAGCATTTAGTTTTGGAGTCAAGTCAATGAAAATTATTCATACCAGTAGATAAAATTTTATCTTCAATGTTTGGGAGCAAGTATGCTTTAGAATTGGGAGTTTTAGAATAGTAGTATTGGCTAATTATGTATTTTATCCTAAGATGATTCTGGTTTCGAGTCAAATTTTGGCAGGAATTTTAGCTTCTTGTCATTGACCAGACAAAGAGTGCATGGAGCAAAATAAGTGATAATTTGAAAGTGATAGATTTGTGGGAGAACTTCCTATCCCTGTTGTCTCATAGTTTGCTGCATGGCATTTGCAACATGAGGTTTAAATCACTTCCATTCCCTGAAAGAGATCTTATCTCTTTTAATGGATCATTCAAATAAGCCAATTGCTCACTATAGAATAGCACACCAACAGTTTGTCTAGGTACCAGCACTTTGTTATAAAGAGCTTTTCTTTGAGTCTCACTAAACACTGAAAAATATTTTTCATCACCAATGACTAAACAATTTTCCATGTTGAGCAAAAATAGGAAGATGATTCTCTAACCACTGACTCATGTTTGTTTCCGTAAAATCATGTGAAACTCGTATTGATGACTTTGTGATTTTTCCCTAAGACTTTTAAATGACACCCTTCAACTAACTGATTGTAGAAGCAATAAACAGTGGATTAAACTTTGAAGATACTTCTAAGATTTCCCTAACACTGAGCAAACAATGTCGCTAAGAATTTTGACAAGTCACCAATGAAAAATTTTTTTTAAAAATGCAACTTATTAATTTTGGTGTATGTTAGTATATGACTTGGCAAGAGGTTTTCCCTGGAGTTTTGATCACATTTCATAGCTTTATTTACCACAACAAAATGATACAAATACGGTGCTGATTCATTGTTTGTCCTGTTTTTTGTTTTTTCTAATTTCAGACTTCTGGGAGGAAAGCAACCAATCTTTTCAGCCTCCCAAATAGACACTTGAAAAACAAGGAAAGATTCAGAGTATCTAAATATTCATCTAGTAACAGCTTCCATCACTTCCTGGCCACTGATTATGCTTTATTTCTGTTGGATGAAAGATTTCCTGCTCACCCGGTCAGTAACTTTTTGTCTAACTCCAGTCTAAGTTACGAGTTAACTTTCCCTAAGAACAATTTTCATCAAATGTAGGGGAGTGAACTCTTCACTGTTTGGAACCAATCTGATATATAAAATAAACAATTTCCTACCGTGATTTCAAATCATGTCCAAATGATTGCTGGGCTGCTTTCCAACCAACTGGGCCAGACAGACAAATCTTATATATTTATGGAGTATCATTAATACAATACAAAAGTTAGAGTTATCATCTTCAGTTAAAATGGGAGTGGAGTTTGCTGCAGCCAGGCCTGTCATTCTTGTTTCTTTTTTAATGGTTTGATAAATGTTTAATTCAGATTACTCATATGAGAATTCGGGTTGAAAGCAGTTATTTGGCCTTTGCATTACCGGCGGCTGTAACTGTAAGATGCTACATTGAAGTGGCCACCCTATCAGTGCCAGGTTTGATTTGTGCAGCAAATTCTTCAATTATTTATTCTATTTACATTGTCTAAATTGAATGATATATCAACCATATAATGACAGGAGATCATTTTCAAATTAGTTTTTACACAATATAACGCAATTTATAATTCATTCTGTTGGACCAAATATGTCCATTTCTTGAATACATACCTGTCGCGTTGAAAGAGACGAATAGACCGAGAATAAATGTGTTGAGATTTTGGATTGAAAATCTATATACGTGTGAAGTTCACTTAATGCCACTTTTCTGTTTTTACGAGAAAAGCAAGAACAGTATTCAGTGTTTGTTTTACAGTGTCCTTCTATAGAGGCAGCATGCACTTTCTTCCTCTCTCTGATACCCTTGTCTCCCATACTATATGGGTAGATCAATAAGTCGGTTGCCTGACAAGTAATTAGCTACATTTTGATCTGAAATTCTCAATATATAGTGTTCAATCTATTACCCTAATTTCTGAAAGATCCTGACTGATTGTTACTCTGATTCCTTGTAGGTTTTGCAATGGCAACACATGTTGGACGGGTTGCCTCAATATATGTGTTTGATGCCTGGGGTGGTTCAGTCCCCGAAGGATGATGTTCTAATTGTTGGCAGTCAGTACCCGCCTGAAATCATGAGTATCCAGTACAGAATGACTGAACAGGAACCACCTGTTGCTGTGTGCTCACCCTGGCGCATTTCAAAAATTCTGTAAGTCATTTCAGTCTTTTTTGGAGATATTTACAATGCTAAGCCTTTTAGAAGACCATCAGATAAAATGCAGATAGGAAGTTTGTGGTAGACCTGTTTTTACTTGAGCTCAAACACTGACCTAGGCTGTTAGTCAAAGACTTACTACTACCTCAGCATTGACACAGGGTATTTCAGTCTTATGTCCTTTTTAGTCTCTTTTATGGGATGACCTCATGCAACTTGATATTTATTACCCTGGTAAAAATGACATGAGATTGGATTTGTATTTTTGCCACTGACTGTTTTTTTGTTGTTAGATATTGATTACCTAGAAGAATACTTATTGTTAGAGTTTTGAGGATGAGATTAATGAGTATCAAAATATTATCAAAATCAATTCAGTTATACAACTGTTTGATATCTATGTTTTTCAAGGTTATCTTCATTTTAGATATGGTAGGTGGAAAAGATGAACTGAAACACTAAGAAAACTATTATAACTATGTTCAAGTTATTATAACAACTAAATTATTATTTCAAAACATTTTTTATGATTCCATTCGAAAAATTATTTTCATTAAATGCTTTAAAGTATTGGAAGCAATAAATATATATATATATTTTTATATATAGACTGTTATAATGTTGGACTTGGTAACCATAATTTTCTATGTTATAAGTGAATCCATGTAACAAATTCTCCTATTTTTACAAACCTCAATTCAAGTTTTCCTCTTTGTTGCATGAAGAATGCTGGCTGTCAATTCTTGTGTGCAGCAATAAAAGGAAGTTAAGTTCAGACTTCGAAGAAATTGTTGGAAAAAAAAACAAAAAAATATAAATTTTAGATTTGTGAAATTTTTATTTGTTCTTAAATCAGATTTAATATCTTTAAACACTTATATGAATTGAGGAAAATGAAGATAGACCCAAGTTTCACCTTGTCTCTTTTATTTTATTGAGTCTGCCTAGTTGTCCACACAATACAGGTATACCTTGATTAGTGTGGTTAATTCATTCAAAAATTTTCCGTACCAGTCTGAACCCCACTGTTCCAGCTCCTATTAAAATTCAATGTGTTTCTGTAACATTAATTTGTAACCTTATCATACTTACCTCAAAACTTGCTCCAATTGCAATCACACTATTGATAGAATTTCTGTATCTCCAAAAGTTCTCAATGAATTCCAATGACATTTGTGGAGCCACAGAACAATTGATTAAATATTGGGGCTAATCTATGATTGTTTTCCATTTCAGTGACATTTTTTAATATATTAAGATAATAGTCCAAACATTGAAAAATCAAAACAGAGTACTTCCTAAGTAGCATAGCTATATTGAACAGATTTTCAATTTTTTATTAGTGTATGATGTAGGCAGAGTTGTATGCTTTCAAGTTCATTCATGTTTGCCTTCACCCAAGGCGTGCTGATTTGAAGATGTGAGCGGATTTTGATTTAATCAAATATTAATTATCTTCATTATTACTTTGACTTTGCTCTTGGGGTATGATATATGATAGAAAATTCTTTTTATTAATTTTGTTAGAGATTTTTCCTACATTGATGATATGCACCACAAAGTGGAAGATGACCTTGTCAAGAAAAGACTGACCGCTTCCTGCATTGGCATCACTGGGCAACCTCTGAATCCGGAAGGAATGCTTGTCTTCCAGGTTGGTTTTTTTTTTTTCTTCACCATTCACTAATCAGTTTACAAACTTTTTTTTCCTCTTGTTACGGAAGCTGTTCAAGGGTCACCAATTTCATCTTTTTTTTTCCCCACTCTTTTATACCTTTAGTAACATGAAGGGAAACAAAGAGAGAGATATACCTGCTTCCTCTTTGAAAATGAATAATTTGCTCTGTCCATAAATTCTACCAGTTGGGAACATGATATAGTATCTTCTTAGGGATCTGATCCCGTGTCTCCTATTTTCTTCTCCGTGGTAGATTGGGAAAAGAGGTTCAGTGCTCACTCTTCTCATTCCAGGAACCTTTTTTTTTTTCAGGCTGTGCCTCTCCATTACATAATGTTTGGATTTTCTTTCCTCCTTTTAAAGGATCTTTTATTCATATTATAAGGCATGAACTCTGTGTTGTTTTGGTCTCTCATCCTTCTGATAGTCTCCTTTGCATTTATCTGGAGGATTTAGTTGTCAACTAAGTTTCTTCCTGAAAATAAATAAGGGTGGTAATAGTCCTTAAGTTGTCCTTATTTTTTAGATTAAGCATTCTCATTATTGAAGAATGACAATTTTTTGGTTGGCTTTCATAGCCAAATTGATATGGCACTGTCCCAGAAAGACAGGCTCGCCAAGAATAGTGGATGCAAGTTCAAATCTTGTCAGAAGCTTAATCTGATCTATGCAGCTTGCTGAAGGATCATAGGATATTAGACACAACCTGATCACTGTGATAAAGATAACAAATTGAAGATGAAAGAAAAATAATGAAATTGAAAAAAAATCTCATGCTATAAGTTTATCTGAAGGATTGATTGAATTTAACCTTTAGCTCTCTGCATTCTCTTTCAAAGGTGTCAAGATATTGTGCACTCAGTAACAAGACTGAAATACAACTGTGAAGTTCAAATACATTAATGCTTGGTGATTGTGTTGCTACTGCAAGAGACTCCAAACTCAGAGGTCAAGATTGTTTCTCTCCTAATTTTTTACCTTTATGTTTCTAATCCAAAACATTGATTCTCTATGCCTTGCATCATTCCTAAGCTTGACCGCCTTATTGAATATGGTAGGGAAGAAACATTTTTTATATATATTTCTGACTTGCATCTTCAGGTTGTTTGTTTTGATCACATCTTGATACCTACAACCTCAATCCTTTCCAAAGTATCCGTCATTAATCGGAACCCTTTATCTTGTCTGGATCAGTTGGTATATTGTTCTAATCCTTTCCTTCTTGTCACGTGGCCTGAGAATTGCTAATTTCTCCACTGAGCAGATGTAATCAGGGATTGAACATTCAACTCTGAGGAAATTCTCTACTAGGCCATGTTCAGCTGGAACCATAATCCCATGATCAAATCAGAGGCTCTCCATATTGTATTCATGTCTATACTTGGCTTACTAATTGGATTTTTCAAGTACAGCATTAGCCTTATATTACCGTTGTTCCTTGTCTATTACTTTTCACTTTGCTCCCTTGACCCTTCCTCTACCCTAGATTACGATACAAGTCCAAAAAAAAGCAATGTGGTAAGAAAAAAAAAAAATGATCAAGATGCAATGAATTATGGTATAATAGCAACCCAACTTGATCTGAAAAAAAGTCAAACAAAAATTCTTGGGTTTGAACGGCCATTGTTTCTATTCTTTCAGCTGAACTCACTGGGAGACATTTTCTTTCAAAAATACAACGTGACCACCAAGTTTGAGGACAAAACCTGTTCTGCTGGACCTGGCGACCATGTGGTTCAGCTTTCAATGGAGGCCAAATGTCGAGGTCGTTACTGGATGGACCATTTGCGAGAAAATGTGCAAGAAAATTATTTTTGTGATGTAGAACATCAAAATATCACTTCTATAATCAGATGTGAGTAGCAATTTCAATATATATTGCATGAAAATAGCATATCTTGTATGTAAATACGTGTGCGTGTATATATGTATATACATACATACACACACACACACACATATATATATATATATACAAACTTGCGTATATATGTATATACACACAAGTATATACTTATACATACTTGTGTGTGTATATATATATAGATGTACACATACTATATATATACATATACACACACTTCTCTGTGTGTGTGTGTGTGTATATATCTATATATATACACACAAATGTTTATATCTATATATAGAAATACATACTTGTGAGTGTATATATATATGTATATATATATTTATACACACTCAGAAGTGTTTACATATGAGTGTATACATATGTATATGCATGTATACTAGTGTATATAGCATACATGTATGTATACTAGTTTACATATATAGTATACTATGAATGTATACTAGTATACATATATAGTATACTATGAATGTATACTAGTATTGTATACTATATATAGTATACTATATATATATATGGTATACTATATATATATAGTATACTATATATATATAGTATACTATATATATATATAGTATACTATATATATATATAGTATACTATATATATATATAGTATACTATATATATATAGTATACTATATATATATAGTATACAATATATATATAGTATACTATATATATATAGTATACTATATATATATATAGTATACTATATATATAGTATATAGTATACTATATATATAGTATATAGTATACTATATATATAGTATATAATATATATAGTATATAGTATACTATATATAGTATATAGTATACTATATATACTATATATAGTATACTATATATACTATATATATATATAGTATACTATATATATATAGTATATAGTATACTATATATATATAGTATATAGTATACTATATATATATAGTATATAGTATACTATATATATATATATAGTATACTATATATATATAGTATATTATATATAGTATACTAAATATAGTATACTATACTATATATATATAGTATACTATATATATATAGTATACTATATATATATAGTATACTATATATATATAGTATACTATATATATATAGTATACTATATATATATAGTATACTATATATATATAGTATACTATATATATATAGTATACTATATATATATAGTATACTATATATATATAGTATACTATATATATATAGTATACTATATATATATATACTATATATATATACTATATATATATATATACTATATATATATATATACTATATATATATAGTATACTATATATATATAGTATACTATATATATAGTATACTATATATAGTATAGTATACTATATATAGTATAGTATACTATATATAGTATACTATATATATATATAGTATACTATATATATATATAGTATACTATATATATATAGTATACTATATATATATAGTATACTATATATATATAGTATACTATATATATATAGTATACTATATATATATAGTATACTATACATATATATAGTATACTATGTATATATATATAGTATACTATATATATATAGTATACTATGTATATATATATAGTATACTTTATATATAGTATGCTATATATATAGTATACTATTTATATATATATATATAGTATACTATATATATATAGTATGCTATATATATAGTATACTATTTATATATATATATATAGTATACTATACATATATATAGTATACTATGTATATATATATAGTATACTATTTATATATATATATAGTATACTATACATATATATAGTATACTATGTATATATATATATAGTATACTATGTATATATATATAGTATACTTTATATATAGTATGCTATATATATAGTATGCTATATATATATATATATATAGTATAGTATACTATATATATATATATAGTATACTATATATATATATATAGTATACTATATATATATATATAGTATACTATATATATATAGTATACTATATATATATATATAGTATACTATATATATAGTATACTATATATAAATATATAGTATACTATATATAAATATATAGTATACTATATATATAGTATACTATATATATATATATAGTATACTATATATATAGTATACTATATATAAATATATAGTATACTATATATAAATATATAGTATACTATATATATAGTATACTATATATAAATATATAGTATACTATATATATAGTATACTATATATATAGTATACTATATATATATATATAAAGTATACTATATATATATAGTATACTATATATATATATATATAGTATACTATATATATATATATATAGTATACTATATATATATATATATAGTATACTATATATAGTATACTATATATATATATATATAGTATACTATATATATATATAGTATACTATATATATATATAGTATACTATATATAGTATACTATATATATATATATAGTATACTATATATATATATATATATATAGTATACTATATATATAGTATACTACATATAAATATATAGTATACTATATATATAGTATACTATATATATAGTATACTATATATATATATATATAGTATACTATATATATATAGTATACTATATATATATAGTATACTATATATATATATATATAGTATACTATATATAGTATACTATATATATATATATAGTATACTATATATATATAGTATACTATATATATATATAGTATACTATATATATATAGTATACTATATATATATAGTATACTATATATATATAGTATACTATATATATACATATATAGTATACTATATATATATAGTATACTATATATAGTATACTATATATGTATATATATAGTATACTATACATATATATATAGTATACTATATATATATATAGTATACTATATATATATAGTATACTATATATATACATATATAGTATACTATATATATATAGTATACTATATATATATATAGTATACTATATATATATATATAGTATACTATATATATACATATATAGTATACTATATATATATAGTATACTATATATATATATAGTATACTATATATATATAGTATACTATATATATACATATATAGTATACTATATATATATAGTATACTATATATATATATAGTATACTATATATATGTATAGTATACTATATATATACATATATAGTATACTATATATAGTATACTATATATATATAGTATACTATATATGTATATATATAGTATACTATATATATATAGTATACTATATATATATAGTATACTATATATATATAGTATACTATATATATATAGTATACTATATATATATATATAGTATACTATATATATATATAGTATACTATATATATATATAGTATACCATATATATATAGTATACTATATATATATATATATAGTATACTATATATATATATATATAGTATACTATATATATATAGTATACTATATATATATATATATAGTATACTATATATATATAGTATACTATATATATATATATATAGTATACTATATATATATAGTATACTATATATATATAGTATACTATATATATACATATATAGTATACTATATATAGTATACTATATATGTATATATATAGTATACTATACATATATATAGTATACTATATATATATATAGTATACTATATATATATAGTATACTATATATATATAGTATACTATATATATATATATAGTATACTATATATATATATATAGTATACTATATATATATATATAGTATACTATATATATATAGTATACTATATATATGTATAGTATACTATATATATACATATATAGTATACTATATATAGTATACTATATATATATATATAGTATACTATATATATATAGTATACTATATATATATATAGTATACTATATATATGTATAGTATACTATATATATACATATATAGTATACTATATATATATAGTATACTATATATGTATATATATAGTATACTATATATATATAGTATACTATATATATATAGTATACTATATATATATAGTATACTATATATATATATATAGTATACTATATATATATAGTATACTATATATATATATATATAGTATACTATATATATATAGTATACTATATATATATATTATACTATATATATATATATATAGTATACTATATATATATAGTATACTATGTATATATAGTATACTATATATATATATATAGTATACTATATATATATATAGTATACTATATATATATATAGTATACTATATATATATATAGTATACTATATATATATATAGTATACTATATATATATAGTATACTATATATATATAGTATACTATATATATATATAGTATACTATATATATATATATAGTATACTATATATATATATATAGTATACTATATATATATAGTATACTATATATATAGTATACTATATATATATATAGTATACTATATATATATAGTATACTATATATATATATAGTATACTATATATATGTATATATATGTATATATATATAGTATACTATATATATGTATATATTTAGTTTACTATATATATATACATATATATAGTATACTATATATATATAATTATGTATATATATATAGTATACTATATATATATAGTATACTATATATATATACATATGTATATATATAGTATACTATATATGTATATATAGTATACTATATATGTATATATAGTATACTACATACATATATATAGTATACTATGTATATATATATAGTATACTATATATATATAGTATACTATGTATATATATATAGTATACTTTATATATAGTATGCTATATATATAGTATACTATTTATATATATATATATAGTATACTATACATATATATAGTATACTATGTATATATATATATAGTATACTATGTATATATATATAGTATACTTTATATATAGTATGCTATATATATAGTATACTATTTATATATATATATATAGTATACTATACATATATATAGTATACTATGTATATATATATATAGTATACTATGTATATATATATAGTATACTTTATATATAGTATGCTATATATATAGTATGCTATATATATAGTATACTATATATATATATATATAGTATACTATATATATATAGTATACTATATATATATAGTATACTATATATATATAGTATACTATATATATATAGTATACTATATATATATATATACTATATATATAGTATACTATATATATATAGTATACTATATATATATAGTATACTATATATATATAGTATACTATATATATATAGTATACTATATATATATATAGTATACTATATATATAGTATACTATATATATATATATATAGTATACTATATATATAGTATACTATATATATATATAGTATACTATATATAGTATACTATATATAGTATACTATATATATAGTATACTATATATATATATAGTATACTATATATATATATATAGTATACTATATATATATATAGTATACTATATATAGTATACTATATATATATATATAGTATACTATATATATATATATAGTATACTATATATATATATAGTATACTATATATATAGTATACTATATATAGTATATAATATATATATATAGTATACTATATATATATATAGTATACTATATATATATATAGTATACTATATATATATATAGTATACTATATATATAGTATACTATATATATAGTATACTATATATATATATAGTATACTATATATATATATTATACTATATATATATAGTATACTATATATATATAGTATACTATATATATATATTATACTATATATATATATTATACTATATATATATATAGTATACTATATATATAGTATACTATATATAAATATATAGTATACTATATATATATAGTATACTATATAAATATATAGTATACTATATAAATATATAGTATACTATATATATAGTATACTATACTATATATATAGTATACTATACTATATATATAGTATACTATACTATATATATATAGTATACTATATATATATAGTATACTATATATATATATAGTATACTATATATATATATATAGTATACTATATATATATAGTATACTATATATATATATATAGTATACTATATATATATAGTATACTATATATATATATATAGTATACTATATATATATAGTATACTATATATATATATATAGTATACTATATATATATAGTATACTATATATATATAGTATACTATATATATATAGTATAGTATACTATATATATAGTATAGTATACTATATATATAGTATAGTATACTATATATATAGTATACTATATATTTATATAGTATACTATATATTTATATAGTATACTATATATATATAGTATACTATATATTTATATATAGTATACTATATATATAGTATACTATATATATATATATAGTATAATATATATATATAGTATAATATATATATATAGTATACTATATATATATAGTATAATATATATATATAGTATACTATATATATATATAGTATACTATATATATAGTATACTATATATATATATAGTATACTATATATATATATAGTATACTATATATATATAGTATGCTATATATATAGTATGCTATATATATAGTATACTATATATATAGTATACTATATATATATAGTATACTATATATATATATATAGTTATATATAAATATGTATATATATATAGTATACTATATATATATACATATGTATATATATAGTATACTATATATGTATGTATATATAGTATACTATATATGTATATATAGTATACTACATATGTATATATATAGTATACTATATATGTATATATAGTATACTACATATGTATATATATAGTATACTATATATGTATATATAGTATACTATATATGTATATATATTATACTATATATGTATATATAGTATACTATATATGTATATATATAGTATACTATATATGTATATATAGTATACTATATATGTATATATATATAGTATACTGTATATGTATATATAGTATACTATATATGTATATATAGTATACTATATATGTGTATATATATATATAGTATACTATATATGTATATAGTATACTATACATATATACAGTATACTATATATATATATAGTATACTATATATATATATAGTATACTGTATATATATATATAGTATACTGTATATATATAGTATACTATATATATATAGTATACTGTATATATATAGTATACTATATATATATAGTATACTATATATATATAGTATACTATATATATACAGTATACTATATATATATAGTATACTATATATATACAGTATACTATATATATATATACAGTATACTATATATATATATAGTATACTATATATATATATAGTATACTGTATATATATATATAGTATACTATATATATATAGTATAGTATACTATATATATATAGTATAGTATACTATATATATATAGTATACTATACTATATATATATGGTATGCTATATATATATATGGTATGCTATATATATATATAGTATACTATATGGTTCATATCAATTTTTTAACGTACGGTTGTTTATAATAATGAATGTAAATTGTTTCCATATTGATATCTTTTGCTCAATGTTATCAGCCAGTTATCATTGTTCAAAAAGCCTTTTCATGAAATTTCTGCAACAAGCACCATTATCATCCCACACTGTTGAAAAAAAATCAAAATCCACGAATTTTCATTGGTAACCTTCCAGACAGAAAGATCATTTCATAGACCCTTTACTGAAGAATATTTTGGGAGAGGCGAAAAAAAAAAAAACCTTGGCAAGGGAAGTAAATCTTGATAACAATTCGAAGGTTATTTCCCTTTAGTATTCTGTCAATTGATATATAACAAGTGAAAAGGATAGACTTCAAAACGTGCGGCATTGTATGTACATTTTTTGTCAACATTTTTTTCTGAAATAAAAAGTTCCATATTGATTTTTCAGGTTAATCCCCATTAAAATTACATCAAAATAGAAGGAAAAATATTCTCCAAATTGCAATATAATTCGTTGGCAAAATTATAAATATCAATACAGGAAATGTGTACTTTCCTCACAAACACTATTTAGTCTGCTTCTTTTTTTTTTCTCTTTTGGATTGTTTTTTTTTTTTTTTTTTTTTTTCTTTCAAGAATTGAATCTCAAAAAAGGAATACTGTGACATTGAAAAAAAAATTTTCCCAATCTTTCTCTCATTAACTTTGTTAGAAACACTGTATATTTCTTGTTAATCACTCTGTCTTCAGTTCACTTTTAACATTTAAACCTGGGGTTCAATTTCTGTCAACTTATATCGCAGTATAAAATATGATATAGATATTCATCCATTTGAATTATTTTTGCATCTAATTGGTTGCTAAAAAAGGTTTCTGTTCTAATTGAGAAACACAAATTTTTCTTTTAGCTCTGTCTGACCCTCCAGGTAGCCATGTTCTATGTCGTCTTTGCATGCCTCAATGTGATAATGAGGACATCCAATCGGATGATGAAGATATTATTAATGGAAGCTGTACTACGTGTGACTCTACACTCAGGGAAAGTAAATGGATTGTTGATGGAATTGAATTGGTAAGTTATCAGACACTATTTCTGGAAAAATCTTCATTTATAATCACTATCTCTTCTTTTTCCCCCTACCTCTTCCTCAACTCTCTTCCCCTCCCTCTTTTCCCCCTCCCTTTTATTCCCCCCTCCTTCTCTTTCCTCCTTTTTCTCCACTGTCTTCCCCTTCCTCTCTCTACCTTCTCACCTTCACCCCTCCCCTCCTCCCTCTCTTCACTTTTAGTCTGTGTGTGTCCCTCTCCCTCCCTCTCTTTTCATGCTGTCATTCTCTCTCTTTACCCTCATAATCTCTTGCTATAATGGAAAAACAAAAACACCAAAGGATGAAACAAGCAATATAATGAACAACGTTCAATAACAACTTATTTCATTAAGTGAAAGCCTTTGCCAAACTCAGTTAAATACGGAAATATAATTTGGTGTTTTAAATTATATTTTACATAGGACAAAGTTATTCAGTCAACAGACGTGGATATTGAGAAACAGGTTCCATCCATAGAGAACCTACCAAAGTCATCAAGTACACTGACGAAGACTCTGTGCAAATTGTGGAATGATGAAGAACTTAGTGAAGAGGAGGAGGAGGAGGAGGAAGCTGCAGAAGAAGAAGAAGAAGAAGGAAACAAAGAGAAAGAAGCAGAAGCAGTAGGTGATAAAGAAAGTGAAGAAAGACAGGAGGACAACGATGAGGAAGAGGAAGAAGAAAATGTGAATGCACAGAATATTCTCAACAGATCATCTTTTAGTTTTGTAAGTAATTCAGTAGTCCATGTTTAAAATGACTTTTTCCACTCTGCCTGTGATACTATTTAAGTATCATATTATCAGGTTACCCTAGTCCCACAGATGACCTGCCCCCATCAAACAGCCAAGTGGGCTACTAATTCTTCTCATTGAATATCTATGTGTTTATTGAAATTCAAATTGAATTTTTTTTTTTTTTCACATGGATTAACTTACAATTAGTTATAGTTAGTCTATAAACACTAGTAACATCCTTAGGAGTTAACATCATTTTACACCTCCAAAAAAGATTACTGTACTTAACTTTGTTTGATACAGTACCATCAATTTGCCCCTCCTTTCGTTGAGTTTCAATTTTAAATAAAAAATGCATTATCCTGTGTAAGCAATTTGTAACAAATATGTTTCCATAGACAATACGTGGAAGGATTTTTTAGCTCAAAATTGTTGGATGTGATACTATAGTTACTTTTAAATCTATATAAAAACATCTTTCATCATTTTGATTGGTCCCTAAGGGGGGGCATGTAAGTGAGGCATTTGCCCTCCCCTGAATTGGGCCTTCTCAACAAGGGCAAAGAAGTTTGAAATTTGGGACCTTATAGAAGCTGGGGATCGATAGGTCACTATGAACAGCAACTACTTAAGAAAAGTACACTGTAGTTCTTTACCTAACAACCAATCTTGTCTCCGCCCCCAATATAACCTCCTGACACCCTTCACCCGAATAATATCAATTTGCCCAGGCCTGGAGAAATGGTAGGGCAGTGGACACACCTAGGTTAGTACATCAAAGTCCTTGGGCCTTAAGGGGCCTATCCCCCCACCTTTTCCTTTCTCTTCTCCCCTGATCTCTTTTTTCGCTCCTTTTAAATCTTTTCTCTTATGTACAGGTGCATTGGGGTGAGGAAGATTCTGCAGAAGATGAGGTGGAAGGACCAACAACTAAATACAATATTCCTTCTACTTTGCCAGAAGAAGAAGAAGAAGAAGCTGATAATGAACCAGACTCTCCTTTACTGTTCACCCAATCCCAAACATCCGTTATTCCAGAGTCACTTCCAACTTTTTTTCCAGAGACTCCACGGAGACATCAATCTTCTACCTCTTTTACTTCCAAAGCCCAACCCTCAAGATCTTCACAGAAACAACAATCATCTACCCATTCAACTTCAATGACCTTGAGAAATTCATCCCCAGAAAGGACATCAGATGACCCCACCCTTCCCTCCTGGAAACAGACTTCTTCACAAATTTCATTTATCAACAAAGACGAAGATGAACTACAGAGGAGAAGGAGCCAGCTTCTTTCTTTTTTTAGTGATGATTCAGAAGATTCCTGCCCGCCTCATTTAAGCAGCCAGACAACCACACGCGAGGAGGTACAAAACCCGAGCGGCCCGGGTCTGGACTCAACTCAAAAGACACAGGATACTTTTTCTTGCTTTTTATCACCTTCTAGAACAATTTTCCAAAAGACTCCACTTGGCAAGAATGTTGTCTATGAAGAGGGATTTGGTTCTCTCTCAGACACTCAAGAGACAAATTATTCTTGTCTTTTATTGCCTTTGTCATCTGGCAATGAGAAATCTGTGAAAAGACCACCACTCAAACGATCGTTTGAAGAAGGATTTTGATTAAATTTTCATATCTTTTTTTTTAACTATTTGACTTTGATATATTTTATACGGGTAATTCCAAGTGTTTTTCTTTTACATTTTAGCTAATTTTTTTTTTTTCAGGTGACTAATCCATATAATAATATATATGTGTATCTCTTTCTGTAATCAAATGAAGAAATATACCGATTAGACCAACATATTCTCAACAACTGTAGCTACTGAAGGATTCTATCTTGCTTGTACCAATCATTCGTGGCCATACGGTTTTGTCTAGACATGACCCCTTCTTGAAATGTTTTGGTTTTTTTTAATGATTTTTGGAAAAAAATGTGTAGTTTATTAATAACATGTAGGTTTTTTCTTACTCTGTTTTAGAAGTTTTCCTTTAGAAAATGCCAATCCCGTCAAGAATAAAATTAAAATGGGAAATAAAGGCAAAACAATTAGTTAACTGGTTATTTTGTTCAAGACTAAGACTCAAATAAGATTCTCAAAATTTAATGTGATGTAAAAAAAATCCATCATAAATATGGTCAGAATAAATTCTATTTATGACATCACTGGCTTTTTCCACTCAGAAAAATCTAGATGATATCAATAAACCCATGAAAATAAGGCCCTAAAAAGCTTTCATTTTTATTTTTTAGAAAGGGTTTTTCAAGTCTTGACAAACAGTATGACCATGAGCACTAGAACATACAAACACATGCTCATTATTCAATTCATAAGATAAACTAAGAGATACACACATACAAAAACCAACTTGAATTTTTTCAAGAACTATTGATCCAAACAACTTCAAACTTCACTCACCACTGCATTGTGTGCTAACCAATATATCTGGTGAATGTTAACTCCATACAGTGGCTAGTTGTTGACTAATCAATTGAATAGTATAGTGCACACACACACAGAGTTCTTCTATTGTGGTAAGATAGGTCAAGATTTTCAATTATTGTGGGTTGTAACCCTTTCAAGACTTTTGGGACTTATATATCCCGAGAAGCTCAGTAGGTTAGTAATGAAAGAGTTGAAGGGCACTTTGAGTTGGTTAGCAAGATCAAGTAGTAAATTTAATCTTGAGTGCCTGATATATATGGCCTTGTGCCAGATCTAAGCTATTGTAGTTGTTAATCACAATATTCTTGTTGGTAAACTTAACCATATGGTGTAGAACCAGGAAATTTATGAGACCACTTGGAGAAAAAAAACTCAGAATTGCACAGAGGGCAATGAAAAGAGTAATGTTAGGAGTAACACTCAGCAATAGAAAAAGATCAACATGGAGTCGAGAGAAGAGCAGAAAGAACAATATCACACAGGTAATTAAGCAACAAAAATGGAGATGGGCTGGATGCATAACTAGGAGAAAGGAAACCAGATGATGCAAAAGGCTAACTGATTGTGCCCGTTATGCCATGAACACAGACAAAGTAGGAAAAGACTGGATACAAGATGAGATATGAGATACAAAAAGCTTGCCAGTAAGACTACAGATTAACACAATCATGGAAGGAGAAGATGAGAAAAACCTTTGACCTGAAATTAACTCATAATAATGAAATAACAGGTGTGAGTTTAAGTCTTGTCGATGGCTACTTCTTCACAATACTCTTACAGTCGGAGAGTATTCAATCTAAAACATGAGTTATAATGGTATATATATGGTTGGAATGTGAACCGTTTGTAGAAAGGATGGTTCTAGTAATTCTGGTTGAAGAATGGGTAACGCTAAGATGTCGGAGACAAAGGATTTTTGCTTCCAAGTGGTTTGGTGGTAGCGTCAACGCCACTGGAGACCTGGAAGGAGGAAAGAAGATCTATGGAGAAAATGCATGTCAAGTATGAACATAGACACGGAGATGAAACAAAGTAAAAAGGACACATACAAGTATTTGGATGGACAAATAAGATGTACATTTGATACAAGAACAGTAATGATGAATGAAATACTTGTAATGATAACATTAATATGATCGATTGCATAAAGGGATGAGAAGAGAAGGTGAAAGGTGGGAGCTTTGTTGTCATTGATAGTAGAGGCATTGTAGTCAAAGTGGAGGTGTCTGAACTGCTTTGAATCCATATGGCTTGGTGCGTATCAAGGAATGAATAGGAAGACCAGGTTCTGTCTATGAGCCAAACCGCCAAGTTGTGTGTGTGACTTGGGGGCTATTTTCTGACGCTAACAGAATTTTGACAGACTGACCATGAAAGACAGAGGACACAGAGTTTTAACAAAGCATTTTGCAGAGTAAAGAGGATTAGGAGAGATTGTCATGACGATTGGATAGTAAAAAGCATTGCCATTTCATTCATGAGAGTGAGAGGTGTATATGCGTTAGGAGCATGTGGTGAGGACACGGTCAAGTAGCTGCATAGCTGTGCGTATGTGAGATGCCTCAACATCGGTGAAGTGAAATGGACAAAGTTACAGGGATAGATCATGGTAGAAAAATGGTAAAGAAAATTTCAGCCAGGTAGTCGGCAAAATGATACCAATCTAAGAGAGGAGAAAAGAGAGAAATAGAGTAGCTGGCAACAAGTGCTGGGGCATAAAGCGTAACCAGCCAGGAGTGCCGGCGCCAATGAGCGATTGACCATGTGTGTTCAGGGCTTTAATAGGGGTTGTTGTAGAAAGTGATATTTTCAATATCTAGTTAAAAGAGTTTTGTATTTAATTCCTAAGTAAAGAGGAGGAGAAGACAGACCAAAAATTAACAGACAAGATTTTCAGACCAAAATTTGGGTTTGACACTCACATCCACCTTATAAAACAACATATCATAGGCTACAGGTGAAATTTTTATTTTAAGATTTGAAAATTTTGACTTAGTTTCTTTCATTTTCATGAACTATAATCATATTGATACAAAAAAATATATGAAATTAAAAAACCATCAAATATTATCAAACTTTTCTTTACCTTTACAATGTACCTCTTCCTCTGAAGACAATTAGATCAAGGACATACAGTACATCTTCATTAACTATAATGAGAGCACTTTTTTTCACTCTCATAGTATCAGTAGCAGCCATCAGTGAAACTACTATTGCCAAGCAACAGCTGCCTGGATTTAGCACAGAGCATAGGATGTTAGAGCCATGTTTGTCACACTTATATTGACTTGTGGCCTTTTGAAATATAGAACCCAAACGAGAGGAATGCATAGATATCATTATGGGGGAGAGAGGAAACTAACAGAAAATATCATCTGTTAAGAAATAATTGGTTAACATGCATGTTAGTAAATAGCATAATACATATATATTGATTACTAAAAACAGTGATCATTTGAAGTAAAATGATGCCTTTGAAATGTTGTTGAGTTAAGGTTGAATTCTTCTAAAATTACCCCTCAAACAATATATCAGTTTTAGTGATTTTTCACCTAATAATACTAATTTTTATTGGTACACTAATGACAAAAGTCAGTTGATCAGCAGGCTTGAAGTAACCTCAAATTTGCTGACAGCATCGTCCTCTTTGCTAAGAACCTTCACAATCTCCAAATGATGATAGACGAGCTATTTGCAAGAAAGTTGGCCTCTACATGAACTTCTGCAAAACAAATGTCATGTATAACAAATGTGTTGGGGACAAAGACAATGATTGAGATGGAAATCGTGAACGCAGAGATGAAGAAAGTAGACCACTTCATCTACCTAGGCCAACGAATCTCCTTGAAATTCTCCAAAGAAGAAAACATAAAGGCAAAGGATCACACTAGGTAGAGCAAGCTCAAATTTCAAGAATACAAAAATCCAATGTTTTACTTAAAAAGAAAGGTATACAACCAATGCATCCTCCCGATAGTCACCTATAGAGCTAAAACATGGAACCTAACCAATAGACTGACCCTCAAACTGAGAACCATGCAACATGCTCATGAAGAGATCATAAGACAACATAGTATGTTAGAGAAAAGATAGGAGTCTGAGATAAAGAAACAATAAGAAAACTCAAATGGCAATGGGCTGGACATGTTGCAAGAATGGCTGATAACTGCTGGACATAACGACTCACAATATAGATCCCTAGAGATCATGTGCAAAAAAAGTAAGATTGCATGACAAGCTAGATAAATTCAAAAAATACTGGCTCTGCAATGCCCATGATGGAGAGGTCACCCGAATCTTGGGGAAGATCTATATCCAATGACGGATGCTAAGAGGCTGATGATGATCAGTGGGTCAGCGGATTATGGACTAGTATCATTAAATATGAAAACCTACAGTTATGTTAATCAATAATTTATTGAGCTCTCAAAATAATTTACTAATAATATTGATATTATTTTTAATTTTTAGACAAAACTCTGTTGATGAATATGTTTGGCCAATAGTGTTTCAGTCTGTTTGTAGTTGATGCATCAGTTGTTAATACAGGTTTTTTCTGCAACCTGAAATCACCAAAACTGATATACTTTTTGAAGGGTAATTTATGAAGAATTCAACCCTAATTCAACAGCTTTATGTTACCTTGAATGATTATTGTCTTTGATATTCAATACATATGTATTATGCAAATATGCTCAACCTCACATGGAGAGACCACAAGACTGCACAATACATCTGGGAGAAGACAGGAGTGAGAGACATAGAATCCATTAAAAAACTCAAATGGCTATGGTCTGGCCAGGTTGCAAGAATGGCAGACAACTGATGGACATTGCAACTCATGACATGGATCCCCAGAGATCATATGCACTACTGAGGCTGGCAGAGTATTAGATAGTGAGACGAGCTAGACGAATTCAGAAAATATTGACTCTACGATGCCCACGTTAAAAGAATAATGATGATGATGATGATGATGCAAAATGGCAATTACCATTAATTTATATATGAAAAATTGTTTGTGTTCTCATAGATAAAAATGGCCCACTCCCCTCTTGGAAAATTGACTCAACACAATCTTCCAACCCATGTTTGGTCTTGTGCCATACTTATCTTAGTGAATATTATTAAGATTCATTGCTATTTTCTCTTGAGTAAATATATTTTATGACTGGAAAAGATTAGAAGTTGAAAACAAACTGCTGGCCAAACTGCATTTCATCTTTTATTACTTCTGCTTTTTATCACAACTCTTTCGTCCGATACACATCTTTGATTCCAATTTTGCACTGCTTGTTTTAGCGGTCAAAGACTGTACCAAATTAGAGTATTGTAACAAGATAGAACGAAACTAGTGATAAAATAATGATAAGTCAAAATGCATCGTCAAAGATTTTCAAAAAATAATAATTTTTTTCCAAAATTTGATCCAAGGATCTTTTTTCTCCCCCCCTCTCCCTGCACCCCATTATAAGAGTTCGGAATGAAGGACTTACCAGATAAGTAGATCCGTCAAACATTGCTGGTGTCGCTGTGGGAAGTCATCTCTGGTACCATCAACCAAAGGAATAAATGGATACCACTCTGTCACAAATAATTGTTGCTATGCCATTGGAGGCCAGAAGCAGCCTCCCATTGATGGTTCGAGACGTCATATTTGGAAGTGAGACGTAAAGAGAACAGCGTCTTATAAGTTTGCCAGTCAAAAATGGTTGTGTATTGCCACTGGGGTGAAAGTTGGGGTCTGATCAACCTTGGCTGGGTTGCTTGGGCAAGGGGGTCCGATGTTAGGAGACTTGAAACCCCAAGTTCATAACATCACTGAGGACAGCACATTCTTGAGACGTATTTTATAAAGAGAAATTATTGTTACTAGGTAGTTGAACAAAGATGGCGTATAGAATTGGAGAGAAAGGGGGTGACAGAATGACTACATATTTACGCTCCACTTAACCATAAAAGCTTCTTTGGTCAAAATGGTCAAATCCGTGAACGATAGGCTCCAGCTATGTGTAATGCAAGTTTGAGTCCTGTCAGATGTCTCTTCTTTATTTTTGATAATGCACTCTTTGTTTTAACAGTTGAATATATATCTACCCAGAGTGTTGGGATTGAAAGTTGTAATAATATAATAGTATCTGAGAATTTCACACCAAAGTGTTTCATATTCTAATTTCCAGCTTTCAGAGTATTCAAATGAGTATACGAAGTTCTTTTATCTCTAGCTTCAACTAACTGCAAAGAATTGATTAAATATCTCAAACAAAAAAAGGTTTTTGAACTCAACACTTAATGTCATAAACCACTTGATACCATTCCTGATTGAGAGTAGAACTCTTCTGTGGGAGAAATCAAGTTTATTCAAATTATTATGATAATAAATAAACAAATAGAAAAATTCACTTGAACCTGAAAAAGAGGTATTTTAGTGAAAGATGACTCAGTGTCAAACTTAACACTATCTTACATAAGACCTTTTAACACCCGACCAATATTAAACCCAGTTTACTGTAGCATGGGTATAAGACAATTTGATCAGTAGTTATTCCCATTGATATCATCTTTTAGATTTTCTTCTATGAATTTAAGAGTCAAGTTATAACTTGAAGTTGGAAGTTCTGTATAAATTGACTGGAAGAAAAATTATAGTAAAATTATCGAACTCTCAACCATAAATTATCCAAACAAAATTTTGTTATAGCTGGATTTCTCTTGTTTTGCTGTACTGCATTACCATAAACTAAGGCAATACACAGCAAAGTTACTTTGCTTCCAGAAATTCACTTTTCTTATTTAAATATGGTAGCATTTTTCTTTAAATTACCAAGATTCTAATACAAAATTCAAGAAAGCTTTTTCTCCACTAACTCCGCAAAGAAAGTTTAGTCCTAGCATGGCATTCTAGAATTAAAAGATAGTGAGAGAGTGAAAAACAATTAGATTTATAAGAACAGGTCTGGTTAGTCAGTCAATAGAAACCATTATGGGACCATAATCTTTTGGCAGCATGACATGTTGGGATTGAGCAATCAAAACATTAGAAAAGAGGGGATCAATAAATAAGTTGCTTCTCTTGCCTTTTGTTGGGCAGAAATCACTAAAAAGTCCAGAATTTAAAAAAAAAGAGAAGGCGGACATAAAATGAAGGATCAATTTAGCATAAACTTACATTGTTAATTGAATCCCCCATTAAAAACTTACTTAGGACAGAGGAAATTGCCAAAAAAACATAAAAGGTCTTTTGTAGACATAGTAAGGAGTAAGTGCTTAAATTTTCAGCCCTCTAGGTATATCAGTACCAACTATACATGTCATACATACACAACTGGACTGACTTGAAAACTCAAGAGACATATTTTGACAGTTTGGGTTTACTGTTTCTAAAATTCAAGAATCAATTTTATGACTGTAAAGTTTTAAAAGAAGACCCAGAAAATTCATTAAAAAAAATAACAGCATTGAACAAAATTAGTCTGTACGATTTATAGCCAACAGGTGAAAATACTTTTCATTTTCTTCTGTTTTCGGACCGCGAAATTCCACATGATTATTTCAAATTGATAATGATGATGATGATTTCAAATTGGAGAAAAAATTCTTCCTTATAATAAAACCCGAATAAAAACAAAACAATTGAAAACCAAATATTAAAGGATAGACCAGATGCCTCTGATAATGTTTAGAGCCCTGAAGATAAATAACAAATTTTCTGCACCATGATGGAACCAGGTGAGAATATAAGACATTTGTTGAATGGTTAGTTGGTTCTTCGAACTTCCAAACATTAATCAGAATAAAAGGCGGATCTATATTTTTATGCTGAGAAAAACCAAAATGATAATTACAAAAAAAAAGACCCAGATACAAACTGAGCAGTTGGAAACAAAATAATAATTATAATAATAATGGAAAGCCATTGAAAGCTCCTTCCCCCTAAGGGAAGCATGGGAATTTGAGAATTCCACAAGAAAATCACATTTGATGAAAAAGAAAGAAAAAGTCACGAATGGCGAAAAGAGAGTTGAAATAATGTATTGTCTTAAAAGCTATCCAATCAGATTAAAGTTATGGTGAACTCGAATGTAAGGACTAAAATGTGCACATTACAAATATTAAATTTATCGAGTTAAGAAGATATATATATATATATATATATATATATATATATATATATATATAATGCACACAAGTCAGATACTGAAACTATCAAAATAATCTTTGAAATCAAAGAAAAATAAGATTCTGGTTTGCAAACTATTTTAATTAAAGGAAAATATCTTTCTCTCAGTGCAATAATCTTTGAACTGATCTTCATGATCTTTGAAATGGTTTGAAGCGACTTTGTAATGTACAATGTTTTTAAGAAATAAAGACTGGCTGTTGTAGATAGATTATGTGAGCAAGGGCATGGCAGGAGATTCAGGTTCCCAACCTGAGAGCCTCAGACCCCTGATGGTCAACTAAGATATTTCTGGGGGTCTGCAGGTAGATATTTCAAATATCTAGGCACAATGTACTTCTTGAGTAGGCAGATCTTGAAAAAAAAAAAAACCTGATGTCCATGCCCAGGAATTTGGCTCCTTGAGTCCCCCCACCAACATTCAGTATGGCTTCCAGCCAAAGGACCGCAGACCACTGATGGTCCACAATGATATCACTGGAGGCAGCCTTTTCAAAAGCCTTGGGTTCATGCACTTCTTGTAGGCAGACATTTCAATAGCCAAAATGTCTATACATCTGTTGAAAAGGCAAACCTTTCAAAAGCCTGGGGTCCATATGAAAATTCATTCAAATAAATGGGGTCCTTGGTAATGAAAAAGTTGGGAATCACTGGTAGGTGAGATTTAATAGAAAAGAAAAAATTTCAATTAATGATGAATTCTCAATTAATTTTTTTTTTTTAATCTTACACTTATACTCCATGTGTCACACAGAGGTCAGACAGTGACTTTATTATGTTCGTCCATCCACAGTCCGGAGGCTCATTTCCCCTAGTGGGAGAATATGAGGGAGTGGGGCTGATGGGCCTCAATCTGCCTTGCTTATCAAGCTAGTAGTGCATGTAGAGCAGTAAAAAGCAATGACATAGCTAGAGATGTGTGGGGCAGGGGCTTGGCTCCTTGAGGGGCATCCTTCAACATTTAGCAAGATTTGTTATTGCATATTATTAGTAGAAATGCAGTAGGTGAACTGATATTCATGATGCTTTTAGGGGGCCTCCACTTCATTGGGGGGGCACTTAAGGCAATCCACCCATCCAGTTATGCCCCATTGTGTGATTGTGTAATGATACAAAAATTTATTAATTTTCAAAAATAAATTCTTCCAAATGTTATTGCATTAAACCTTTTGCAAGACATGACATATATCATGTCTCTTTTTCTCTATCACATCATCATCAGTCTTCTATTGTCTGTCATTGGACATAGACCTTCCCTAAAATTTGCCAGACCTCTCTATCATGGGCATTGCAGAGCCAGTACTTTCTGAACTTGTTTAGTTCGTCTCTCTTTCTATTCTTCCCGCCTCAGTTTCATTTGTGATCTCTGGGGATCCATGTTGTGAGTCGTAATGTCCATTGGTTGTCTGCCATTCTTGCAACATGGCCAGCCAATTGCCATTTGAGTTTTCTAATGGATTATTTTCCTATTTTTTCTCCTAGTTTATTGTGCTGTCTTGTAATCTCTGTATCTGAGATTGAGCATGATTTTCTCATGTGTGCATTGCATGGTTCTCAGTTTGCAGGTCAGTTTCTTGGTTAGGTTCCATGTTTCACCTCCATAGGTGACTATAGGGAGGATAGCACTTCCTTCTTCTTGAAAGTTGAGCTTGCTCTTGCCAAAGGCTTACCATCCTAGACTGATTCTTTGCTTGATTTTTGCTTCTTAGTCCCCTTCAAAGTACTCCCCTTGGGATCTCACACACATTCCAGGATCACTTCTACTTCGGTTTTCCATTCAAACACTGCTCTTTTATCTAATACTTAATTTGATGTAATCTAAACAAGGATGAATTGTAGAATTCAGAATCCCTTTGACTACATGAGAAGAATATTATGAAGGATTAGAACAAAATGAAAAAATTTCAATCAAAACAAGGACTGTGTAATTAAATAAAAGATGGAATGAAATGATTAAATAAAAGATGGAAAAATGAATCTTCCAGATGAATCAAATTTCATCATCATAAGCTTTTTAGCATTCTTTTTGGATGTAGACCTTCCCCAAGATTTGCCAGACTAATCTATCATGGGTGTTGTGGAGCCAGTACTTTCTAAACTTGTCTAGTTCATCACACCATCTTTCATTTTGTTGGCCACAGTTTCACATGTAATCTCAGGTAATCCATGTTATGAGTCGTGATGTCTGTCAGTTGTCTGACATTCTGGCTACAGGATCAACCTATTGCCATTTGAGATTTTTAATGGATTCTATGATGTCCCTTACTCCTGTACCCATAAACTGCCATTGTGCAGAAAAAGAAAAGCTTCCTGAAATGTAAAAGCAATTCCTGGCAATTTTTACGTTAAGTTCTTATATGTTCAGTCTGAAAGTAAAAAAGAACTTTAATCAACTCCAATTATGTTGAGAAAAAAAGAAAAACACATCCAGATATCTTATTACATAAAAGCAAATGTCATTTCTTTGTTGGTTTGTTTTTTGTTGATTTCTGCCATGCTAAAGCAAACAAAAATAAGAACAGGTTAAAGCAAAGCTTGTCTCTATGTGTTCATGTATGCTCTATATCAGTATGTTTGCATCACTACCACTGCTACTATCTTTGTTGTAGAAAGAAAACAAATGCAAGATTCACTGATTTTTTTATTTAAAAAAACTGGTCTTTCTCAAATTAAGAAAGAATTTTTCATGCAAATCCGTTGATTTATTGCTTTAAAACAGAAAATATCTAATCATTGATTTATCAATACAATCAATTTAAAAAAAAAAAATTCAAATAGCACTTGTAGATTAGTGAACTTTTTTTGTATTTTAAAGTAGTGTAGGAATCTGTGAGATGAAAGGCCTCAATATTTACAACAAGTTAGCAGAGCCAGGCACCCTACTAGAACATTTAATATTTTCAGTAGAAAATTGAATTCTTGCTTGCATAATTCATCCAAGCATAAATAATGCCGTCATTTTTTACGGGTACTGTGCTAGTCTGATTTAAGCACTACAAAGTCATTCCTGATAATGATTTTGTTTTTTTAGTTTGAAATACAGAATAACCAAAGAGGAAGAAAAACAAAAAAAAAACAATGATAAAAAAAAACACTATATAAGTGAAAAAAGAAAACCGTTTAATTCTTGAGTATAAATGATGAAAGATGAATATTGATGGAAGAGAGAGAGAAAAAACTGAAGTTAAAAGGAAAGGTGTAAACACATTTTTTTTGTTTTTTTTTACTGTGATGTTTGAGTGAGTTTGCTAAATAGTTGATCTTTTTCTTCCAGCTTTTGAATAAAAAGGTCAATAAGTGGATGGACAAAATTATCCCGAGAGTTCATTATTTGTTCACACAGTGACAGCCACTTTTGGTCCCGGTCTCGCTCTCTTTCCATATCCCGTTCCTGAAATAAAAACAAAACTTCCCTGACAAATTGAAACCAAAAAAATAATGTTCAATCTTAAAGAAACATCTCATCACACATCCAAGCTTTCTTATTAAATAAAACTAACTTTACCCCTTGAATGATACAAGGTTACTTGTCATAGGTTTTCAGACTAAAAAACTTTAGATTCAGCTTGGCTCTGAAACATCCAGACTTCAGACAATACAAAAAAAAAGTGACCTTCTAAAGCAAGTTTTTTTTTTTAATCACTTCATGATGTTCCCATCACACTAATTAACTAAGTATTTGTCAGTGTCTTTCTATGATGCTGTATGTACTAAAATATATGACTAGCATTTAATCAGAAAAATTAAAAAACTATACTAATATTACACTATGCTCAATGTGTCCCTCTCATAGAATGAATAAAAGATTAATATGACAGGCGCCTAAAAAAGGTTGAAGAATGAAATGGCCCAAAACATATATAACTATAACACTCAGATAAGGACAACAGTTTGAATAAATCAGTATATAATCGTAATAATTCTTCTTCCAAGAAATTCAGACAGAAATTGAAAAATTTGAAAACAGGTGAGGTTAGTCATTCAATAGAAACCATCATGTGATCAACGTCTTTTGGCAGCATACCATAGTAGGGGTGACCAATTACTGCCCTCACATCTTCACTAAAAAGTTTGAATTTAAAAAAAACCAAACGTGAACACAGCCAGGCACAAACTTACATTGCAAATTGAACCCCCCCCCATTAAGAACCTATCGGTGGGGGGGGAGTTTTTATAAACATGATAAGGCGTAAATGTTTCAGCCTCCTAGCTTCAGTGGTGCAGCCTGTACACGTGATTCATACATAGCTAGCAGAACCATCTTGAAAACTGAAAAAAACCTATGTTGACAGTTTCAAAAAAAGTTGAGAAATTAAAATTCTTGCAGGTTTGATCAGTGAATCATAGTTTTTCTTAATATTGTAGGGAGAAGAATTTCTGAACAATAGAGAAAAATTATTAAAGCAGCATATTTTTCTGGAGATTACATTATTCTAAACATTGGAAAATGTTCAAATTTTGTTAAACTTCAATACAAATCTGGAGTTGACTTTACTCTTCTACCATAACAAGAACAATCCTCACCAAATTAAGGGGATTCAAAATTAACATTACTCTACAGTGATTTGAAATCACAACCAACTGATTGGTAATTGTGTCTCTTACCAACTGAGTTAACTGACAAGTCTTACATAGCTACAAAAATTTATACTAAAAGTATGCAAGAGCTTCTTTCATTCTAACAGATAAATACATGTATAAAATTAACGTTTCTCTGCCACAATTTAAAATCATAACCAGTTGATTAATAGCCAGCTCTCTTACCAACTGAGCCAAACTGACAAGTTTTACATATCTGTAAAAAACTATCTTACAGATATAACACTCATTTCATATTATTCCATTCTAATAAATAAATATATTTACACTAAAAAAATATATTTCAATAATTTTCATTAATTTTATATATAATGAAAAGTTGCAATAATCATCTTCAGTAGGAATAGAAGTAGAAATGTAGTTTGACCCTGCAGCAGCTGGGTTTGTTCTATTCCCTTTCTGAAACTATTGGAAAATCAAAATGATAAAATCTTCTTTCCAATATCTAATTTCTGTCAGCATATAAGACTTTCCTTTTGAAAATAAAATCTCCTAATTCAAAACAGCATCAAATCATTACTATGGACAAGAGATTACGCCCTAAAGGTTTAATCTGTACCATAAGGCATTTGGAATGAATTGCAGTAAGGTATGAAAAAAATACCTTTGTAAAATATTTCTTTCATTGGTCAGAGGATATTCTATTCAAAAAATTAATAATTAAAGGCAGAAAAAGATTTGTACTAATAAAAGAATTATTTTCATATAATAGGAAAATGAAAAAAAAACATACCAATTTTGAAGTGGCAGAATCAGTCTTCATGATATCTTCCATTTCTGCATCACTGATGTTCAAGATGTCTTTGGCTAGAGTCTTGGCCTTTTGGAGGCTCTGAGGGGAAGGCTTTTCCTGGCGAAGCTTCTTCATCTCAGATCTTTTCACCATAGCTCTTGTCTGGTCAGTTCGCACCACTAACTCACGGCTCAAAGTCTGTCAAGATCAGCACAAGCAGCCATTATAACAGAATCAAGTTTATCACAGGATTGAAAATCATGGCTCAAATTTGACTCATTTGAGCCTCAGGTTTGGGTATTGATATGCGAGTCAATCTATTTTAATTCATATTCATGATAAATCCAGTCAAGAGGTTCTATCATAAAATATTTATTTGCCTTACGTATAAGCTATTATCAATTTTTGAATAGTATTTCTTTCATTTTGAATTTAAAAGTTGTTTTTTTTATCATAAATTACTCTGTTCATCAGCCTATGGTAGTTAGTAAATAACACAGATCAGGAATAAAAATTAAGCTATTGGCAAGACTCAAATTCACAACACTTTTGCCACAGGAAGTCTAATCTTCCATTCCAGCTGTTCTACTGCATGACTTACTAACGCCCTACAGATGACAGAAGATTGAATCTAACCATTAAACTTACCCTTTATTCTACCAATAAGTTGGCACTATATTTTCTGATGTTATTATCTTTACTTTTACATACACTAGCAATATTTGTAGTAGGTATATTAACTTGTATTTTTTCAATCATAATTTTAATTGCTTTTCATTGTCACTAGAAATATTAGCCAAATATTAATACTGGTTGACAATGCTTCATTAAACAAAAAATTCAAGGTGATATTCATTTGCAACACACATGTTTATAACATGAGATGTCGGTTCATTGTTATAAATCAACTTTACATAAATTCAATTAAAAAGACATTATTTTGCAACAGTATTTTACAATGACAAAACATTGACTTATAAAAAAAAGCAACAGATCATCCAATGCAAGGGAAGTAACTCTGAATTTGACACCAAAAACACAACCCAGATGTACAAAAAAAATGGTTGTGATGTGTCAAGTTCAATTAAGTATGCACTCAGGGAAGTGTTTTCACATTCTAGGGCCAAGAACACCCAACGAAGGCCAGTGGGGTACACAACTGAAACATAATGAGCAAGTGAACACTTGGACAAAGAATAGATGACCATATTATACATAATGATTGATTTATAAACGTTGATAGAATGTATTTAAATGCCATTTATAAAATCATTTCAAATTCAAAATTCAGAATTTATTTGAGACAAGTACAATATTTTTAATGCCTGTTCATTGTTTAGTCCTAACTTTTCTCATAAATTAATCTTGAACACAACTGAAGTCATACTTTGTGTTAGTAATCTGGATCCGTCTCAAGAAAATCATAGTCATAGAAGGATCTAGTGTACCTGTCATATTGATATATTTCTAATTATTATTATTACAATGAATATTGTTAAATACTCCATCTTTTTGATCACCTATTTTTTCAGTTTAATAAATCAACTACTTAAAAGAAATTGAAGACTGTTTTTTTCCATATATATTTGTATCTTCTTACCTTGATGAAGCGATGGAAAAGTTCCAACTTGTTGTGGGCTTCAACAAGTTTTTCCTGGCTCACAGAAATGGCAGCTTCACTCTGTGAAGCCATACTGAAGATATGTTCTTGGGCAGTTTTCTCCATTTCGGTTACAGCCAATTTCAACTGATGTTGTTTACTGATGCTATCTTCATATTGTCTGGACTGTGAAAATGTATAAAGACAAAAGGTAAATAAGAATCTTCCAAATCAAACAAAATTAGAAGAATATTATAACAAAGAGGCAGTTATTTTGCACATTTTGTATTGGATTGATTAGAAAGTTACCATCATATTTTTGACAAAATCTTTTATTCACATAAGCTTATAGCATCATTTTTTCAGACACAAAAATATTTTCCCTGGCTTTCTATCTTAAGTTACTTTCCAGTTGAATTGTATTATTCATTGGATTTGAAACTTTGAAAAGGACACATTCTATAAAAAAAATATTCTGGCGGACATCTTTTTTTAGCATTTAGTTTTCAGACTGTAATCAATGAACTGCAATAATAAACAATTTTGAACATTGGAAATCAAATTGATTCTGAATGGACTACATTTATTTGAACTTTAATACATGGTAGAGGTCTGTGTACAATAATTATGTTTTTCGATAGCAGTGTAATGGAAGATATAATTTCTCTATCACAAGATTAAAAATGTCAGGTTGAGAAGGAACACTGCTGCAGAACTTTGTGGATTATTTGTTGATCCCCAGTTTCAAAACCACTGGTACATACATTGTTAAAAAATGATTGTGGTTTTGATTCATTGAACTTTTCAAGGAATCTTTCAACATCTCCAACTTGTTAGAAGGGCTACCTGACAAGGAATGTTGCATTATGCAAAAAAAGTGATATTCTAAACCTATGATCACTTGCTGCCTTGCATTTGTAATATGAGGATAGCAGCCATGTCATGCAGCAAAATCATTAGCCAACTTCCTGTACACAGAAATTGAAACAAGCCAGTTGCTCACTCCAGCAGTGTGCAGTGACAGTTTGTCAAGGTTCCATCTGTTTGTAACAAAGAATTTTCATTTAAATCATATCAAACACAGAAAAAAACATTTTTCATTTGTAAATCATGTTAGGTTGAGATGTTGAAGACAGTCTTGGATCTAACAATGATTTTCTTTGTTCTTCTGAAAACAAGAACCAAAAGATCAATAAGGCGTCCACTATAAAGTTTGAACTCCATTATTGCAAGATCACATGACCCTGAGTGAAAGACAATAAGAGGTATCATATCAAGAGAAATCTATTAAGTTCCAAGTAAATCTGACCTAAAACAGCTGAGAAAATTGATTTTAAATCCAAATTTATATGCCATTATTGCCAGGTGTTTTTCTAGGTAAGCAGCATCTCATGAAGGAAAATCTTTCAACCATATTTCAAGAAAATTTGATATTAAATAGCTGTGAAACAAAATGTCGACGGACAGACAGATGGAAAGTGCCACTTATTGAGAGGTAAAAACACCTCTGAAATCCATTACCAGAAACTGTGTTTGAATGCTGACATTCATTTTCCTTACAAACCATTATTACTTTAGTGACTGCAATCCTCACTGGATGCTTCACCATTGTGGCCTTGTGCAAGGCTAAAGTAATCTCAGCAAATACATATTAGGTGCCTACCAAAACTCAATGGTTTGGAAGCTTATTCTTGAAGACCAGTGCAGTAAGTTCAATCCTGATGCAACTCCACACTCTAAGCTGATTGTCATAAATAACTACAATATCAAGAACTAAAATAGTAATTATTATAATGAAATAAAATTTGAACATTGACTCATATTAGTTTTATTATTTATGTGGTTTCGCAATACATTAATGGAATAATGAATTCAACAAAAGCAAAATTAGACACATTCAATATTTCAGAGAATGAATAAAAGATTTGAACATAAATCAGAATGTCTAACCTTTTTTTCCAAGCCATGGGAGAGTTGTTTGCATTTCCTTTCATAATTTTCCTTTTCTCTGGCAGAAGCCGATAACTGCTGCTTCAATGAATCCACCTGTCATGGCAAAACAAAAATCAGAATGGATGCAATTGCGGAGATACAATTTGATAGATTTACCTACTTTTAATTTGGATGAAAAAAAAAAGTAATTACAGATGATTCAAAAATATTTTAATGCAAACGTTTTGCTAAAACTGAGGTTGGTATCATGAGGTTGCTATTTATCCCAATTGACAAAAACTTTTCTTTTTTTTTTTTATTGTGCTAGAGTTTAGAGTATATTAACACTGCATAAATCGGGTAAAATCTTTTTCTTCTCTTCTCCCAGTTGGTCATACAACAGAAATATCTTTGCCAATTTTTTTAACGCATAATTGATGATTTAGATATCCACTGGAAAATATCTGTTCAATAGCATGCACACACACGCACATATTTATATTTGTGGAAGAATGAACTTTGAGGTTAGTGGAAAATAATTGTCAAATTCTTGGGTTGAATATGTTGGTAGAGAATTGACTCAAAGAAGTTTTTTCTGTGAAATTAGTATTCTCAAAGAGGATATCATAAGTTGTTTTGCATGCAGTCTGAAATTAAAACCAACACAACAGATTTAATATTCACATGGGTGAACATTCAATAGAAATGACACAAAGAGTGAGTCGTGCCTGTTGTTATACTAAACTGATCTTTGATCATTAGAAACGTTTTTAGGGTAACCTGCTTGAGTAAGCCTTGTTTCAAAAAGTAAATATGAAATATAAAATAATGTCAATTTACAATACACATAAAACCTTACATAAAATGACAAAATACAAGTATGGCATAAACTATATAATAAAGGGAGGTGGTGTTTAATCAACACTGCTGGGGTGCCTTGTTAATATAACTGTTTTGTTTTTAAAACCCCTGAAATAGTTACATGGTAAACAACTGATGATCCCAACAAGAAACAATTTATTCATTGTACAATAATAATAAAGTATAGAGGAAACAGGGAAAAACACTTTGGGAGATTACATAAATTGCATTGACAGATATTGGGAAATGGGAGATTGAAGTGACATGGAAGAATCTATTGAAAAAGTTTTTTAAAGTTTAGTGTTTAAAGCTGTAAAGCTTTCTTGACTATATATATATATATATATATATGAACACACACATACAAAGTGCTGCCTGGAACTTTGAGGAGTTTGTCCAAGAAAAAAACTACATAACAATACGTAGCAACCACAGTATCTATTGAAGTAATTACATTTAGCTGATGTTGTTCAAATTCCCCAAACTTTACAGTAGCACTCCATTTATGTATGTATGTACATATATATCTTTACAGATTGGAGAAACACTAGACAACTGACCAGCATTCTCTATTACAAGGTATAAAAGTATTTACATAGTTCAAAACATGAAAAAAGAGTTTATCATGTTTTTGGAAAGATGAGATTACACTTTTCAACTGACCTGTACTCTGCGCTTTTCATGACTATCTGTTCCTTGCTTCAAGGCTTGACTTAGGCTTTCCTGAAAAATAAGAGTCCAAAAATTCCAATATTATTAGAGCAAAAACAATTGAGAAATTCATATAGAAAAAAAATTCTTGAAAGCAAAGAGACATTCCTGAGAGGACAACAAAAATTAAAATCTTAGCATCAAGGCACT
>OY735228.1:31542809-31577809 GCA_963457665.1 Thysanoteuthis rhombus | reverse complement strand
GTTTGTCAGAAAGACATGGTAAAGGTTAGCACAATTATGGAAGGAGATGGGAAAGGCCTTGGTTCAGCAATGGACTCATGACGACTGACAATGATTTTATATACACGTATTTCTTTAAGAATTTTTCAATTCATAAGAATGCAAAAGGAAAGAAATAGAAAACAGACTTTATCTGTTGTTGATGGTTTTTAATTACTGTGCTTAATATTTAACAAAGTAAAAAGAACTATAAATATATCAAAATAAGGATATATATATATATATTCCAGCTACAACTTTTTGGTAGTTTAAAGTTATATATCAAGAAATGGATGTATGATCCCATTTTCTCTACTTGTTTAGTCTGTTTACGTTATCTAAGCCAAGTGATATATTAACCGTGTAATGACAGAAGATCATTTTAAATAAGAGTTTCTATATAACATAACGTAATTCATAATCATTCAGTCGGATCATATATATATATATATATATATATATATATATATATATATATACACCTTTTCGGATAGAAGACACTGTTTCTTGGTTCATAATCAAGAGTGGTGGAATATTTTCAGTATCAATTAGATTAATTAGATTTTCTCTTCTAAATCTTAAGTAAATATTGTTCTATATCATATGATTAATATATCGAGCACTTTTGATTCAATAATAATAAATAATTAAATTGTAAAACTTCAACTGCTTGACGTTTTAATCATAATTTATTACCAAAGTAGTATTTCATATATGATGAAGTAAGGATTAGCTACATAAACATGTTTATGTTTCTGCCCTGTTTGGGATTGTATTGTGCTAGTGTATATATATATATATATATATATATATATGTGTGTGTGCCTATGTGTTGTTGGTAATCCAAGATTACATACACATACAATTTCCCTTCCTATGGTCTTTCTAGCTAAGCTCATTCTCAAGACAGAATATCCATTCACATTATAACTGGAGTTCTTAACGAAAGTATCACCGGGCATTATAAATTTATATGTAATTAATATCAATCAGCAATGAAACCATATCACATTAGCTAATCAGACAGCATCGTGTATACATTGAGTCATATTTTATTGAAATTCTTATGTATATAAGGCAATTTATTGATATTATATTATATTGAAAATCTTATGATATAATGCAATTATTATAACCGTTCTATGAGATCATCTCTTAATAACATAATTATCATGTTGAAAGAAACAAACAGAGCAGTTATTTGGGTTACTGCATTACTGGAGACATATTAGCTTAATGGGAAGAGCAATGCTACTTTGAAGGAAAATCAGTGACAAAAGACTAAATATATAGTCATGATCAAAAACTACTGGAGAGAAAGAAAGGCAGGTTTTAACTAGCTAGAAATTGGGGGCAAATGAGTATGTGAACACGTGTGTTCAGGGTTTTTATAAGGAGTTGACAGAGGAAGTGATGATTCAATTTTAACTAAAAATAAAGGGGCTGCTTCAGTACCTAGGATCAAGCGAGCATTACCTCACAAAAAACCTATAAGATAGAGATCTAGAAATTTACCTGTTTGTAAGGGTTTTCACCTGGGCCACAAAATTTTCATTGTCAGTTCGAAGAGATCTGTTTGCAGCTATGTGTTTGCTTATTTCACTTGAAGAGGCCTTGGGGAAAAGAAAAAAGCAGATTGGTTATGTTTTCATGTAGCCACAAAGAGAAAAAAAACTGAAAAAATGTGCAAAACTCATTTTTAACCTTTCAAGTACACATACTTTATATCTATATTGCTTTTTTCCATTACTTGTTATATTCATCAAAAGGAAAAAATATAGTGCTAAAAAATTATCCCCCAAAATTCTCTGGCCTTAGCACGCAAACTATGTTGGTGTCTAGCTTAACTAGTAGTACTCCAAAAATATTGGAAAGTTTCTAACATAATACCGCTTTGTAATGGAAGAAAATATATGAACAATAACAAGTGTGGCGAATCCTGGGGGAAGGTCTATGGTCAACGACAGACGTTAAGAGACTGATGACAATGAAGAGGGATCTCCATAAAGTATGAAATCTAGGCTAAAACTTGGCTTTTTTGATTGGATGAAAAATCAAATATCAATTTGTAAAGTAAAAATCTGAAATTAATTTTTAACTTGACTAAAATTTGCATTCAAGAGAAACAACGAGCAGTTATTACTCACTTCTGCCTCTTCTTCAAGTTGTTTGTAAGATTCCACCTACCTTCAATCGAGCCTCTAAATCTTTCTTGTTCTGTTGTAACTCAGAAACCTGTTGCTGCAGTTCCAATGACACGATTTTCTCTTCTTTTGTTTTCAGACTTTCCGTTTTCTCGCTCTCAGACAATGCTGATTTTTCTTCCTGCAGTTTATCAAAACGCTCCTGAAGCTTCTACAAATTCCAAAAAAGAAAAAGTCTTAATCCAGTGTAGAAATATCATGCCATACCTACACACTATCATACATAAGCAGATGGACATATATATATATATATATATATATATATATATATACATATACATATATACACACACATCATAAGTATACATTCACAGGGGGCATACACACAGAAACACAGATATTATCTACTACCTAAAGAATCAGGTAATTCAACTATAGAAAACAAATTATTCACCTTAATATCTAGTTTTAAACCTCACCTTCAAAGCAGTCCATTCAGTCTTGTATTAAGCAATTTTATAAAGGGTGCTGCTCACAGAGGGTAGCAGCATCAAACCATACTACATTTGGCTTAAGCACACTGTTCAAATTTTTTTGAGCAGCACTTCATATACACACATACATCATAAGTATATACTCAAAGATACACATACAGAGTTTTGATTGAGTTGAAAAAAATTATATTCATATATCTTACACAGCTCCATTAGATATTCAAAAAGGCAATTTGTTACATTTTAACAAAGATATTAAGTATTAAGATTTTTCTGGATTTTCATCTTGATGAAACATTATCACTTGTCATTGAATTTTGACTAGTATTTCTTTCATCTTAATTTTAGTTGGTTTCCATTGAAATAACTCAGGATGTCATTCTATGGCTATCAGTAAACTGTGTGGATCAGGAATAAAAAATAAGCTCCAGGGAAAAATGAAGAGTGAATCTGTATGGTTAAATTTGGTCTTCTGCAACTGTTAACTCTGGTAGCTCAAATGGTAGAGCTGTCGTCGTACATTAACAGGCTTCCAAAAGTAAAAGCATTGTGAATCGAGGCTCACCACAAGCTTATTCTCTATTGTCACTCTGCGCTGTTTATTGATGGTCATAGAATGTCGGTTTAAATAGTATTGATGTACAGCAACTAAAATTAAGATGAAAAAAATACTATGAAAATAGAAAAATTGAACATTTGAAACTGTATTTTATTAAATCTATTCACAAGGGTTAGTGTGTCGGGTTGGCATTAAGGGTTGGGGTTGTTTCTTTCTCCAGAAATTGTTTTGCAGCAGTACGCAAAGAAATTAGGCTCTGAAGATAACTAATCTGCTTTTGGTTGTTCAATAATGATATGTTATCATTTTAGAATTGGTCAAAAATGGGTATATTGTTTAATTTTGTAGCCCATTTGAAAATATATTGATATACCATATAAAGTGGATATATCGCCTAGCTCTTGCATAAAGTCATTGTTAGATTGGGTTGGGTATCATCAGATTTTATTTATATTCAATAATATGAAAATACCAGTCCGGTCTGAATTCGGTGAGGACCAAAAACATACTGGGGGATCTTCATACAGATGCACACACACACACATAGAAAAGCGTATAGAAACTTGCCACCCATTAAAAGGATGAATGAGAAGAAAAATAAGCAAAATAGAATGGGTTTATTCAAACTTGATAAATATTCAATGCTTGAGAATAGCTGGATTCCTGATGTTAGCGAGTGTCTGAAGTCTGAGTTTGTGTTGTTCAACTGTATAGTCAGAAATTATAAATGAAAGACAAGAGGTGTTATTTTTTTTCTTACCTGGGAATTTTGTCTGATAGACTTCAATTTTTGATTGGCCAGAGTTAGATCAGCTTGTAATTGCTGTACAGTTTCTTTGAGTTCACCAATTGATTTAAAGGCTGAAGAGCGACAACTCCTTAAGATGACAATCTGTGGAATCATAAAAATCAGAACTTGATAGAATAGAATAGACAAAACTATAATGCACAGAAATTTCAATAAAATCAGATATCATAGGGCAAAACAAATATATATACCTTGAGTAGTACAATTAATTTGTTACAAAATTTTTGATACTGTTAAAAATTGCACTATTCAAGGTCATATTTCAATCTTATGTCCTTTTAGCTTATTCTTAATTGCATTATTTTGTACAGCGATACCTTAACTATACTACATCCTAATCTGAAGTAATCAAAACCGCACTATTCAAGGTATTTATGTACAGATAATGTTGAGAATTGAAAAAAAAATAAAACAGACTATTTTTGTGCAGTTTTATGTGCAGTCTTACTGGAAAATTTGATTACACTCATGCAAAAGTTCCCAGCACTTTTTTTTTTTAAACTAGAGACTAAATATACAGTTAAAACCATTTTTTTGCCGGAAACTTTTGTACACACCTAATATAGCAATAGATTCATTTATCTATAACCCAGATAAATAAAAAAAGTACTTTCAAAAAGTGTGCGAGGCAGAGTAAATAACCAGTTTATATATTGGGTGTTTGGGTATTTACATATTTATTCAGATCAGTTGATTTATTAAGCTGAAACAGCTTCTACTTCAACACTTGCTACTTGACAAGCTTTACCTGGGAGATAAAATGATGAAGATGGGAAAGCATTGAAATTTGGCACGGTTCAATAACACCCTCTTCCGCTAACTCACTCATCACTCACTATTCTTTCAACGTCGGGGTCAGGGCAAATGGGAATTCGGAGAAAAAAAAAAGAGCGGCAGACATGGGAACAAAATAATAAATGCAAAAATTCTGAGATCAGGAAACTAATTTCAAAAAGAAAGAATTCATGGAACTTGCCATCATAATCAATGATTAGACAACTGTAGCGTCAAAAAAATATTATCAGAGGATAAATATGGTCAGAATAAATTCTTACTATGACATTACTGGTGTTTTCCGATGGAAAACATATAAAATAGAGTAAAAAAAATCCAGATTCAAGAGAATCTAGATGTTAATAATAAACCCATTAAAATAAGGCCCTCAAAAGGTCAAAAAAGTTTTTTCAAAATTAAAAAATTTCAGAATGGTTGTAGTAGAGTACTGACATCAATCTTCAAGTCTGGAGACAAAATGGTATATCATTTACTTCTTGATTTAATAAAATTAGACACAAGGTCCAATGGGGAAGTGGGGTAGGTTTTTTGGTCATCACTATCCTAACTAACTTAACTAGTCTCATTCACTGACCCTATCTTACCAACATTGTTCCTTTCATCAAAACATCTCATTTGTTCAGACAAAATGGTATGGCTAGGGATGCTGGAAAAAAGAAACACACAAAAAGCAATAGAACCCCTCACCACTGTTGGTACTTACGATTGTTCACCAATAACAACAAAATCCGTCAGATCAAATTCCACAGACGTTTACTCTGTTTCTACAACTTCCTGTTGCTTTTTATGATTTTTTTTCAGTCTATCTCTTCTTTGGATATGTAATTGTGAGAATTATGAACAAAGAAGTATCTTAACCCTTTCAGGACTCCTGGTACATGAATAGGGAAGACCCAGGCACAATAAGAGTTGGAGCACAGTGAGACAACCCCATTTTTTAAAAATTCCAAGCTGGAAGGAGCTGCCATCTTGTGTCGATATGCACCATTATACAGCTTTTCTATCCCCAAGATGGCAGCACTTTCCAGTCAACAGTTTTTGAGAAAATGGGTCTGTTTCACTGAAATTCATGTCTCATCTAGCCCTAGTCTCCCCTATACACCAAGGTTTCTCTGGCTGCTATGATACATATGTCCCTAGATTTTTTAAACTTTCTAATTTAAGCATGAAGCACTTTAGTGGGATAATCTTGAAAGGGTTGGGATAAAACTTGAACTCACATCCTAAACCGACCTTTCTCCGAAGCCATCATCACCAGGCACTTTCTGTTAATATCTTTTGCTTCAAATTTAATTCCACATTACACTGTTAGGTATTGAGTATTATCCTCGGTGGCCTGAAGTTCTAAGTTTATTCATTATTCAAAAAATGATAATTAAAAGAAGAAGAAGTAAACGTTTGAATTTTCAGCCCTATAGCTCCATTGGTGCACCCTGCACGTGCAATACTTAGGCAAGCAGGCAGGTGGAATCACTTTAGGAAGCCTACGCTGACAGTTCTGGTTGACAGGTTCTGATAATGAAAATCTTCTTCTAAGAATCTAAAGCACCTTTAGAAGGCGATCCTATGAAGCATACGCCATTAAACATAAACAGATCCTATACGTATAAGCTATTAAACACGAGCATCTGTTTCATGAAGCTCACGTTAACCCACTCATGTCAAAGTTTCAACCCTGAGTAACTCCATTCTGACAGGTGAGCACAAACATCAAAAAAAAATTAGGATCTTACAAAAGCAGACATGGGGGGGTTAATGGAGTAAGGGGAGAACTTTTTAAGGGTAGTGAAAAAGAAAAGATTGCATCTGGGCTTAGCTGCTGCTGCTGCTGCTCTGAGTTATTTAGCAAGAGAATTGGAAAATTCAAATGTGTTGACAGCACATTGAGTAATTGAATGTATTTAAAAATCGCTGGTGAATATATATGCCATAACTATGCTTGCAACAACATACATCCGTTATGCTCTTATTGATCAAAAACCAAACAATCACAAGAGAGTATTTTTTAATGTAAAAATTTGAATAAAGCAGACGATTTTCTTTGTTCATTACTTTGTTATGGTACAGAATTACAAGTATATGGGTTTTTTTCACATAGAAATGGGATTTGTCTGTATATTAGTGAGCAGATCTTTCAGATACAGAACTTCTATTATCGTCTGTCTTCCTGTATGTTTGTAAATCTTTTTCATTCTTTTTTTATTTATCATCGATATTCATTATCTACTGACCAATTCATGAGAGGAAAAATGATAGATAAAAACAGTTGGAGATGTGAAAGCATAGATGAAACATATTTCAAATATGTTTACTTGTAGATGTTCCTGAAAAAGTGAGGTAGTGGTGAATGGAGATATTCTCCTCACCCCCGCACTCTTTTGAAAAGAACAAAAATACCGTTATCAGATGGTGACCAATGGTGTACACATACAGACTTTTTGTAGCCCCCAAAATGTGAACAGGAATACCTGGAGACACACAGATGAGCAAGGGGGAGAAGGATCTGTAGCCCACTTGGCTAGTTGGGGGGCTATGGTGATTCGGTAGTCAGAGGAATATACAAAATATTGACATTGATTTGGTTGAAACAGCGTAATTTCTTTCGTAACCTAATATTCTTGATGTAGTCTTGTGACTTCCTGAATATCAATAAACAAATAATAAAAGCACATTTGGTGATTTACCTGTCTTTGTAAATCCTGGAATTTTTGTTTAGACATTTTCCCCATAGGTCGGCCACCTGTAACAGGCTTGGACACTTTTCCCATATCACTTATTCTCTTGCGAGTTGAAATGCTAAAAGGTGAGGTACTTGCATCTTTCAAGTAGGCTGAGGAGAGAAAGAAAAAAATCAATATTAATATATGAGAAAAATATTCATCTTCAAATAAAGGAAAAAAACTCACTTATATTAAGATGTTATATAATAATAGTAAAAAACCAAACTATTTCTACTCAATATTTTTCAGTTTATATAAAGAACTTCATGAATGAATGAAATGTCTATGAAAAGGTCTAACTAATAATGTTATTCATTACAAGCTATTATCTCTTAAATTCATAGAAAAAATTCAAAGAAAATAGAATGTCAGTTGCAAGGGAAATAACTTGTGAAGAGTTCTCTCCTTTTTTTCTAAGGGTGCATGTTTGTGTGTTCCAGCGCTCCTGCATTTTGACAACTGACTTGAAAGTTGACATCAGTACCCCTCTACAACCCCTCTAAAAATGTTTTTTTTTGGGGGGGAGGGGATGCTTTTTTAATCTTTTGGGGGCCTCATTTTGATGGTATTATAAGTAACATCAAGATTCTGGAGAAACAATATGTTTCTAGAGCTTTTTTTTTTTTTTACTCTATTTCAGAGGTTTCTAGCTGGAAAACACCAGTGATATCATATAGAAAATTTATTCAGACCACATTTATTCTCTGATACTATTTTTTTTACATGACTACAAATTTTGATGCTACAATTGTTCAATTATTGACTGTGATGGCAAGTTGTTATTTTTTATGAATTCACAGAAAGTCCCTCAATATTTTATGCTGTAAGCGGTATATGAATTTAAGAGTTATTCATCAAGTGCATGATAATGATATTCAAATAATGAAAGAATCAGTTAATTATTCCTTCAACTGATGAAGGTCTGCTTCTGCATATGTAGACAATGGAGTGACAAACATAGGTAAAATGTGCATAGATAAATGAGATCCTGAAGTGCCCAGCCAATAGAATCAGCTTTGCTGATGTAGTCAGAAGGAGAAGCAGATTGTTATGTTTGGCATCGGCTTGGCTGTAGGAACTGCTGGAATGAGTTCAAAGTTGGCATTCAGCCTCCTCAAGTGCACTCTATTTCCTGGTTGGAACTCAGTTGTCCCTTTCCTAGACTGATTGTCAACCATGGCTAGAGAGCCCAATTTGCCTTGCTATTTATCCAAAGCTATGAGGGTGGAGAAGAAAAGCATTCATGTCTTTCCTGAGGGCATAAGTGCAAAAGGAACAGAAATTGTCTCAGCTGGAGACTGAATTCAATTCTCTGATTGTATTCTCCAATTATTCATACTTATAACACTGGTATCTATTTTGGAAAGACTTTTGATTACCTAAGATTCTCTCAATTGCTTATTTCGATAAATTTTATAATTTTCTCTGAATAATAGATAAATTAAATTATCAATAATGCAATAAATATAAATAAATACTAACAAGATATCATTCATATACAAAATGTTTACTTCTATAATTCTATAATTTTCTATAATAAATGTAATGAATTTCTATAAATTCTATCTGTCAGGTTGAAGAATTCAAGAAAAAAGTTTACATTCATTTAATAAGCTTTCTGAACTTTATAAACAAGAATTTCAAATTTTTGATCTATATGAATTATCATATTCTATGGTACTGTATAAAAATTACTATTCTATAATGAAAAAAATCTATTGATGCACATGAAAAACTTCTGATTAAAAGAAAAAAATTCAATAAAATATCATAAGAATTTAATATCTATAACTACAAATGAACTAAAATTGTAAAATACCACAACATGAACAAAAGAATGACTTTTAGTTCATTCAATGAAGTCTGGGGTCAAGGGGTTTCATGTTTGCATCCAATGACCTAAAATTTGGCACTTATCTGAATATTCTTCTGGAATTAAATGCTTTAATTTTGCTTTCTGTCTAGAATTTAATCTTATTCACAATTTTTTCTGCAAATTCAAATGGAGAATTTCAAATATAAAAAAAAATGCTAATCCAGATATTGCATTTATCCATTCCTCATGTAAAGCTGGATTAAAAAAAAAAAAATGCAATTTGAGATGCAGATCGCTTCAAGTCCTTCAGGCTTCTTAACTGAAATATTAACGGAATATTTTCAACATTCAGTTCAGAATTTAAGTTTTATCAAAATAGATCAAAAGAAAATAAGACAGGTCTGGTTAGTCAATCAATAGAAACCGTCAGGTGACCAACACCTTTTGGCAGCATGCCGTGTTGAAGGTGATCAATTAAGAATTGGAAAAAAGGGTGATCAATGGATAAGTCACTTCTATCGCCTTTTGTTGGGCAGCAATCACTAAAAAATTCAGAATTTCAAAAAAACAAGTGGGCACAAACCAGGGACTAATTTAGCATAAACTTACATCACAAACAGAACAACCCCACAACAAAAACGTTTTTTCTGCACATAATGAGTCAACGTTTAGCCCTCTAGCTCCATTGGTGCGACTTGTAAATGTCACATATATACAGCCTATTAGACCAACTTGGAACCTATTTTGACAGTATTAATGACAGTTTTAGTTAAGAGTGTCTATCAATTCAGAAGAAAAAAAGAAAATGTGTTTATATTTTATGCGTGAAAGTTTCTATGAAAGAAATTATGTGATAATATTTGTATAAAAAAGAGAGACTGATGATTATAAAGCCTTACTTTCTCCATTTATTATATCTTCACATCTGAATATAAAATCTCAGTGAGAAAGAGATATAAGTAAGGATACCCAAGAGAGAGAAAAGCCAAAACAAAATCTCCCTAAAAGAGAGAGAGAGAATGTATACCCTAGAGAAAGAGAGAGAAAAGCCAATATAACATCTAAAAGAGAGAGAGAAGTATGTATACCCAAGAGAAAGAGAGAGAAAAGCCAATACAACATCTAAATAAGAGAGAGAAAAAGAGAGAGATATACGTATACCCAAGAGCGAAAAATGCCAATACAAAATCTAAATGAAAGAGAGAGAAGTAGGTATACCCAAGAGAAAGAGAGGGAAACGCCAATACAAAATCCAAAAAAGAGAGAGAAAAATGTATACTAATGCCAATACAATATCTAAATAAGAGAGAGAGAGAGAGAAGTATGTATAAATAAGAGAGAGAAATGTCAATACAAAATCTCAATAAGAGAGAGAGAGAGAGAAGTGAGTATACCCAAGAGAAAGAGAGAGAAATGCCAATACAAAATCTAAATAAAAGAGAGAGAGAGAGAGAGAGAAGTATGTATACACAAGAGAAAAAGAGACATGATTAAATCTCACTGGAATAGAGAGAGGGCGAAGTATATATATCTAAGAGGAGTAATTAGAATACAAAAAACACAATGAAATATATATATATATATATATATATATATATATATATATATATATATATGGTAAAAGGTGTGTATAACAAAACATAGAGTGAAATTACAATACAAAATCTCAATTAAATAGAGATAGAGAGAGAAAGACAGAAGTGTATATACCCAAGAGAAATGAGAGTACACAATCTCAGTAAAAGAGTGAGTGAAAGTTTCAATAAAAGAACAAGTGTGTATCCTTAAGTGAAAAAGAGGGGTAAAAATATTAAAAAGTAATGAATGAGTGTCTATAAAAGAAGATTACAATACAAAAGTAATGGAAGGAATGTATATCATATATATATATATATATATATATATATGTATTTCAGATCATGGATGAGATTAGGGAAAATTTAACAAGGCAGCTGATGGCAATTTCGAAAGAGGACTTTGCAGACTGTTTGAAAAGTGGAAAAAATGCTGAGATAAGTGTGTGAGATACCGAGGGGAGTACACAGGACCGGGAAATCTCCCAGTTGACTCCTTCAGGTTGGGCCCTTCTCTGATGGTAGAAAATTAATTGCCAGATATGTTAGTTTAGAAAAAGATTTATTTCACATTTTATCTTGTTTACCAAAGCATGTTTTACAAACATGAGATCAACGAGGTATTAAGATTAGGTGAGCCCTTTTACACATTCTGTCCAGGAAGGGAAATTTTTGGCTCATTTCACCCCTGAAGAGGACTGAAGCTCCAGTAGGCTATTTTTTTCGTTAATATTAAATGGTTTCATATGCTTCAGACAAACCTCATACGCTAAAGAGAGAAAGAAAGCTGAAATGTGAACAGAGCTTTCTTGGGGCTCGAAGTAATTGAGTACTTCTCACTCATACGATGTTTGAGCATGGAAAAACCATTTTTTTGAATGCTGATTTTCCAAGACTAGCAGGCCCTTCTCCAATCAGAAAATCGGTGCAATACAATCTTACTACTTGACTTTCTCTTCATTTGGCCTTGTGCCAGATTAAGTAGAAATCTGATTGAGAGAAAAGATTTGCAATCAGATGAGAGTGAGAGAAGCGAGATATGTCTACGAGATAGGGGAAGCATGATGACATAAAAGGGAAAGAGAATGATGAGAGAAGGGGCACCTTACCATAGAGCAATGGTTATCTACTTAGTCTCATGGAGATTATAAGTACAGAAGTGAGTTCAATCCTCACTAGATGCAACAGAATGATGTATTAATAGAAAAAAAAGAAGGGGTTTATGAGACAGAGGGTGAATGCGCATATGTATATGAGAAAAGGAGAGAGCAGTTCTATAAGATAATGTCAGAAAGGAAGCATGAATAATTGCAATTGTATATGAGAAAAGGAGAGAGCAGTTCTATAAGATAATGTCAGAAAGGAAGCATGAATAATTGCAAAAGAAATATTGCTACCTCTGCCTATAAAGGAATCACTGTAGCTATTGTTTCATTTTCCTCATAATACCCACTCTCTTAGAGTTCCAAGACTTTACTAACCCACCTACCCCATCCAAACTCTTCAGACAGTGATACATAGTTACATAGAGCAATACATGGCTTGATGAGATAAAGGTGCCAACAGACTGGAGTTGTCAGTTTCAACAAAACCAGGAGGACAAAAAAGGATTCAAATAACTAAAAGAATCAAAATTCAACCATACACTCTCTATCTGTCTGTATATATATATATTTTTTTTTTTTTTTTTCACCTTTATCATTCTAAACAAGCTTTTCAACAAATGCCTAAACATCATAAATGTTATGTTGCTGCATTGGCAAACGATAGTGTTAATTTGGATTATTACTGCAAATATAGCACTCCCTAAAAACAAGTGAGAAAAGACTAATCTTAAAAAATGGAAAAGCTTCTTTTAGAAGATGGCTACTGGAGTACACATGGATATTTTCGAGGCTCTATGCCATAAAATGTGACCAGGAGCACTGAAACGAACATGGACAGACAGACGAGTGAAAAAGGAAGAATACCTCTAGCCTATGTTTTTTGTTGTTTGGTCAGGTGGGTGATAGCAGCTACAGTGATTCAAAAGAAAGAGATTGAGATGAGACTACATGAGAGAGAAAAAGGGAAACCATGATCTAGAGGTGATTTATACACGATGAGCACATCAGAAAGAGAGAGTGTGTTTGAGTGAGAGAGATGGTGTGGATGCATGTGTGAGAGAAAGATTATGTATATCAGAGAGAGTCAAAGAGAAATAAGCCATGAATAGATAGAAAGGAAGGGAATAATACATACCTTAAATGAGAGGGAGGAAGTATGTGTGACAAATAGAGAAAGACAGACAGACAGACAAATGCTGTATACAAAAAAAAAGAGAGATGCAGAGGCAGAACATCGATGTATACTTAAAATAGAGACAAATATGATTTGAAAGAGAGAGATCGGAAGGAAAGACCTGAGAAAGATCATGTTTACCTGAGAGAGAAAGAGAGTGGGTTTACATCATTCAGAAGAAGAGAACAGAGAAATTTTGATGGAGAGGGAGAGAGAAAAGGTTTATATAAAAGATAAGGTGGGAAAACATAAGAAAGAGCATAGAAACAGGTCTGGTTAGTATCTAAATAGAAACAGTCGCATGTTCTGGCAGCAAACCATGTTAGGGTTGATCAATTGAAAAATTGGAAGAAAGGGTGATCAATAAATAAGTTTCTTCTCTCCCCATTTGTCAGGCGGTAGTTACAGTAACCCCCAACGCAGACACATTTAAAACCTATACAAGAGAATGGAGGATTAAAAAAAAGGACATTTTTGTTGACATCATAAGGAGTAAATGTTGAAATATTCAGTGCTCAAGCTCCATTGGTATGGTCTTTATGTATGATACATACAAAGCCAGCCAGACTGATTTAAATACTGAGAAAAAACCTAAGGTTTACGGTTTGTAATAGTATTTGAGTATCCACTGGAGGGGTTGAGAGAGACCAGAGAGAAAAAAAGAATAATGATGATCTGAGAGAAAACAAGTTATATAGAGAAGTGAAGAGGGGGGGGGTTATATAATATACAGAAAGATTCGAAGGAAAAGAGAGAAATGGTTTGTATAAATGAAAGGTGTACATGAAAGAGAGAGTGAAAATCATTGGTATCACAGAGAGAGATAGAGACAGTATTTGAGTATGCACACGAGGGAGACAAATACCTGAGAGAGGGAAGAAATGGAGAAAAACATAATGATCTGAGTGGAATAATGTTACTTGAGAGAGAGGGTGGGTTTACGTAACAAGGATATAGCTAAGAGGGAGAGAGAACATACGATAGGCTTATATAAGAGAAAGGTAGAGAATGTGAACATGAGAAAGAGAGGGGGAAAATCATTGGTATTTTAGTGAGAGATAGTATTTGAGTATCCACAGAAGAGAGACACAGATCGGAAAGAAAGAAAGAAAGATGACAGTTAGAGAAATCAAAATGAAAAGAAGGCACACAAAGGATAAAAACCATGTTGATTTTATTAGCTGCAAGATAAGCAGGAATTATTTCTCCCCCATCCACCTCCAGACAATACCACTGATTAAGACATGTAATTAAAAACATTGTCATTGTGTTGTAAAATTAATTAAATTCTTTTTTCTAAGTGTATTAGTTGCAGAACTTTCCAAATTACCCCTTGAACCAAATAAAGAAATTTAAACCAAGTTCAAAGAATATCCTAAGTTCTAAAATTTCAAAAACCAAACACTTGAAAGATAGGAGCTAAATAAAGAATGAAACAAAAGGATTTGATAAAATGTTTTCTACCTCTTTTGGAAATTGATAATCATCATACAAATGATAATAGCCATATTTGTCACACATAGTATCAGTAGCAGCCATCAGCCAAGCAAATTGACATCAGTCAGTCATCATCAGACAGCAGCAGACTGGACTAGTGCTGAGCATAGGAAGTTAGAGCTGTATCTGTCACAATTATGTTGACTTGGGAGGTCTTTACTTTAATTTCAAAATTTATAACAGGTCTGGTTGAACACTCAATAGAAACCGTCACATGATGAACATCTTTTGGCAGCATGCCTTGTTGGGGGTAATCAATTAAAAAATTGGGAAAAGGGATGATCAATGACTTCTCTTGTCTTCTGTTGCATCGCTAAAAAGGCTGACTTTTTTTTTAAAAAGTGTACCCACACCCCGCTAATATTTCGGGGAGAAAAAAGTTTTCTCTGTTATAATAAGGTTCAGTGTGTATGTGCGACTCATAGATCCGTAGCCAGCCAACCAGCCAGAATCACATAAAAACTGAAAACACCTATTTTGACTGTTTCTAAGAAGAACTGTACCTGTCATACTTTTGTTAACTTAGACTTGAGATGTGTTTATTTTAAAATATATAAAGCAAATGACAGGAATGGCAATGGGCTGGCCACATTGCAAGATTATCAGACTAACGCTGAACATCACAACTCACAACGTGGATCCCCAAAGACTATATGCTAAAACTTGGAGGGCAAAAAATAAAAAGTTCTGAAGGTATTGGCACTGTGATGCCCACAGGTCTGACGGATCTTGGGGAAGGTGTAAATTCCCTCTCACCTGTTACTTGACTTCTCCTCTGAAGAGTTTTCTCTTTTTCTCTTGGAGGAATGTTACTTTTGATCTGGTTAGCAACATCGTGTTCACGTTCTCCCTGGACCTTTTGTTGCTGTGAACAATGAATTGGCCTTGTACGAGATCTTGACATCCTCCCTCGTGGAACCTGATGCTTCTTAGAACTTCGAACTGAAACCTGTCATGGAGAACAAAAACAAAAATTTTTGAACAAAGATGTCAGGAAAGCAAAACTTTGTAATGTGGTTAAAAGATTGCAATATGAATCCAAGACACATTACACTTTGCAACCAATAGATATGAGGAAGGTAAGAAACTTGTCAAACATCAGATATTTTATTCATTCATTCAGGTTAAAAGTGAGGAAGGGAAAAATGAATTAACTTTAAATTAAGTTTGAATATGCATCCTCATCAAAATTTGTGCGTAATGCTTTAAAAATTTTCTGACAATAGAGCATCAAAAGCCTGCAAGCTTAAACTATCAAAGTCCAAGCTCAAGCCTCTCCCAATTCATTCATTCTCTTACTAACACTATTTTTATCCGCGATCTTATAATGGAAAAACAGTTATTAATAAAGATTTCATTACCTTCCAGAATGGTTAATCACTTTTAAAATTAGACAAAGAAAACATAATATACTTTTAATAATGTAAAGGCTTTCAAACCATGCACTACTAGTTGTCTGATAGTGATAAAGTTATAAACAGATCAAAGAATTAGTTGTAAACCGATATTATCATTATCATCAATTCTTTATCAGAATTTTCTTTCACCTTAATTTTTTAGTTGCTTTCCATCTAAACATTACTCAGGCCATCAGTCTGCAGTAAGGAGTAACCAGCACAATTTAGAAAACAAAGTATAAGCTCTCAGTGGGACTCAAAATTAAGTCCCTTTTATCTCAGGAAAGCCTGATCAACTGAAACAGCTGCCTTACAGACAGAGCTATATGAACCCAAGAGTTGGCAAGAGATCAAATTTAACACTTGAATCTATTATCTATTCATCCCTGGTCTCTCTTAGCACCATAGTGGTTATTATTTTTATACAAGTAGTTACATTTTATTACCAATATTACTCAGGTCAACAGTCTGCACTATCAGATTCAAAGTATAAGCTCTCGGTGAGACTCAAATTTGAGTCCCTTTTGTCTCAGGGAAGCCTTATTGACTGAGCTTCATGACCAAACGTGAGTTGCGACCATAGTTTTGGGAACTGCTGATTTATACTAAAAATATATGTAATGTACAATAAGTACATTGATTATTTCTTCTTCAGATATTGACATATTTTATAGAAAATGCATATTTTTCTTTATAAAATTTGCAAGTAATAAACAATTATAAAAACAATTGGATGAAATTTTTAATAGAAAAATACTTGAGGATAAAATCCAAGTATTATTTGTTTCAAAAACTTCAGAAAATACAATGATTAACGATTAACAAAGAAAAAGTTAAGATACACAAAAAAAAATTCTAACATTGTACAAGTCAAGAGCTGAAAGACAGCAGCCATCTTGAGTTGGCAGATTAAATCTAGCATTTGAACCTATTATTCATTCTTCACTGCTCTCTCTAGGCACCATAGTGGTTATTGTTTTTAATACTAGTAGTACCAGAAGCAGAAATATTATCTTTTTTATTATTTTTATGACATGAAGCATTTTCGACTGTTATCATTATTAATTTTTGACTATCGAGTCCCTTCATTTCCGAGGTGTACAGTTTATTTTCAAACCCACTCATTCATTCTGCTTTCTTCATTTTCTTCAACTCGCTCATTCCATCCTCTCTTTCTCTCTGCCCGCCTGCACCTTGAATATTGAGTACAAGCCTGGTCACCGTACCTGGAGAAGGATAAGAATCTTTCAGAAAAAGTCCACAGACGAGCAATAGTTTAAGCTCGCAGGCTTCTGATGTTCTGCTGTCTGAAAATTTTTAAAGCATTACGCACGAATTTCGATGAGGATGCAAATTCAAACTTAATTTAAAGTTAATTCATTTTTTTCCCTTCCTAACTTTGAACCCGAATGAATAAATGAAATATCTGATGTTACCAGAGTTAAAAAGTAGATGTTATAAAGATAGGTTAAAGGAGTAAAGGCTGACATCGTGAAAAAAACAAGGAGGGATTGAAGAGACAATAGAAATGTTCAAGATTATGTGTGGTACAGAATTAGAAGATCCTTATGGTTTTCTTTTTTGTTTTTAACCGAAAGGGTGTACGAGGGACTGAGAGGACAATCATGCACAGTGGAAGTGAATTGGTGTAAATTGAATGTAAGAAAATTTTTTTTTTGCAAAGGACCATGAAATGGATTACAACTATATGTAGTGCTATCAACAAAAGTAAATAAGTTTAAAAAGAATTATGACATTTATTACATCACCACTAGTGCTAATGATATTGTGAAACATGATTTTTTGATGTGTGCTTTTATAAGCAAATTGTATATTCTTCTTTCACACTTAAATGAATGTTTCAAATGTTTCTTCTCGACTTTCTTCTGACTTCCTTTTCTCTCTCTCTTTCTCTCTCTGGCATTCTTGTCTCGATCTCTCACACTTTCCTATTATCCTTCTCTTTTCCAAGCATTCCTTCTCCATCCTCTTCCTTCAACATTTTCCTCTTCTATCTTCATCACTCTTCCACCCTGTCTGCCATATTTCTCTCACTCTTTTGTTGACAATAAAAACAACAAGAACAATTTTCAACATATTTAGGGGAGTAAAAAATGAACATTCCCCAACAGCAATTTGAAATCACAACCAAATGATTGGTAGTTTCTCAATGACTGAGCTGAATTGACATATCTCACATATCTACAAACATTTATGCTAGCAATACGCAAGGGCTTATTTCATTCTAATTAATAAAAAAATATTTTTGAAATTAACACATGCCTACTGCGATTTTAAAATCATGACCAAGTGAGCGGTAGCTAGCTCTCTTACTGATTGAGTCACACTGCCAAGTCTTACATATCTAGGGGACTTAAATCAATAAATACATTCATACTGAAAAAATGTTTTTTTCAATTTATTATTTATGCAATAAGAAAGTTATAGCAATCATCTTCATTCAGAGTAAAAGTAGGAATGTGCTTTGATCCTGCAGCAGCCAGGCTTGTTTATCATGTTTTTTTCTCTAAACTATTCCCCTCTCTCTCTCTCAATCTCTCTCTCTCTCATTGTTCCTGTAACCACTCTCATCTAGTTCTCTCCCTTCATCATCATCAGTCTTTTAACGTCCATCATTGGATATAGACCTTCCCCACGGTTTACCACAATTCTCTATCATGGGGGTCGTGGAGCTAGTATTTCCTGAATTTGTCTAGTTCATCTCTCCATCTTGTGTTCTGTCGGCCTCGGTTTCTCATGTGATCTCTGGGGATCCATGTTGTGATTCATGATGTCCATCGGTTGTCTTTCGTTCTTGCAACATGGCCTGCCCATTGCCATTTTAGTTTTTTTTAAACAGTTTCTATGATGTCTCTGAGTCTCGTTTTCTACCTTATGTACTATGCTGTCTTGTGATCTCTCCATGTAAGGTTGAGCATGATTCTCTCATACACACGATGCATGCCTCTCAGTTTGTAGGTCTTACTATTCTCTTATTTCTCTTTCCGTCTTCCCTCTGTCATCTTTGATATTCCAAACTTTCTCAAAGACAGTTTCTTTTCAAGAGTTATCCTTTTTTTTATGACTATAATTTACTCATTTTCCTTTTTTTCTCCCTCTCTTTTGTTCTCTATCATTTCTCCTCTCTCTCTCTCTCTCAATTTTCTTCTCCCCCTCTCTCTCTCTCTCACACGCACGCACACACGCATCCTTCACATGAATCACTTTCATGCCCCCACACTTCCTTGTATCCACCGCTCTTAAGAACACTCTTCTTTTCAACAGTCATCTTTACAAAACATTTTTTATCTCCCCAGATCAATTTATACTCCACTAAAAATGCAAATTGGTTAGGGACATTATTGATTTATTTATCAATTTCAACACATTGGCACATTTCTCAAAAGCAAATGAAATTATCCTGGTTTGTCAGCATTCAAGTCACATGACTACAATGCAACTCTTTAAAAAAGAAGTCAAAGATATTTACTTGGTCATTATAAAATCTATTCATAACATCTGAAATTAATGCTGAGTTGAGCACACTTAGGATCACATTTCAACATTTCAGATACAAATTCATATGCAAACCCGTAACGAGCTGGGAAGGGGTGTCTGGTCCAACCCCATCTTCAAATTTTTGCAGTGTAATTGCATTCCAGGTATTTAATATATTCTTTTATGCCAATATTAGATTCTTGAAAATAACACATTTTATGATATCAGACTATTACAATGCAATGAATTGGGGTCCTGAAATGCTGCAAAATTCAAAATTTGGCTTTCAGAACCAGCTAAACTCCTAGCTGCATTTGGCTTAGTTACCCTTTGGCCTCCAAAAAATTTTCCTTGGTGGAAGCCTGATATCTGATGGGTATGAAGTACTTGATAGTCAGTTAGAATTATTATAAAACTAAAAAATAATCTACTTGTATAATATTCTTGCATAAACAGCAATGATATTGCATTAAAAATATCTTTGAATTTATCAATATACCTATCGCAGTCTATTCTTATCTTTCTATCAATCTTTCATTATTCATCTACTACAAAATCAATTTCAGTTTGTATTGTGACAGAATGCTCTTATAATCAAATAGGGAAAAGATATTACTTCATTCTAATTAGTCAGACAATATCTACCTCTATAAACTATTGTTTTAAATGTACAAACTCTACCAAAACCACCTTTCACCAATAAAAGATTGTGATCAAAATATAGGAATCGGTCAGCTTCTAAAATCTGGGTGGCATTTTATCAATTCAGAGCCAACTTCTATAATGATACTATAGTTTTGAGAAAAGCTACCAACATTCCAAGAGTTTTTTTGGATGATTAGATTCCTTTTTGTGGTTTATTTTGTTGATATGATGTATCAGACAATCTATTCTACGGCCTTTTTCAGAGGTACTGATTGTTATATTTGTAAAGAAAAAATTCTTTTTTTCACAATCACAACAAAACTTATAGTGTAGGATTTATGTATTTTTGATTTCTTGTTAGGCCAGGAATTCATCACAATATGGCTTCTGCTACTCAACATAGGAAAACTCCTGTATTCTTTTCAGATAATCCATTCTACGGCCTACTTCAAATGTACTATCTAAATATAATGATGATGATGACAAATATTGTTTTCTCAATAGCAGTGATGCTTCTACCGTAAGATTCAGGCATTTATATTCCTTTCCTTGTTAGGCCAGGAATTCAACTCATGGTGGCTTCCGCAACTCAACATTGGACAACTCCAGCATTCTCTCACAGACCCACACAAAATGACTAAACTCAGATCCAACAGATCACTCTATCTACATGCCAATGACTTTATCAACACCAAACTATCTTGATACTCCACTAAGATTGTAAACGTATCATTCCTGACTCTGTACACATTCAGGTAAGAATAAAAATAGAGTTCACTTCCATGTACACTGTCTTGACGTAATTTCTTTCCTTCCTTTCAGCAAGCCACACCCCAGAGTAATGTCCGTAGTGTAGCACCTTCATCTTTCATAACAGATTAGGGGATATTTACTCAAGTGACAGCCTCCTTGGTTAATCTGTCTACACTACACTTCTACAGTATCTATCTTTCAGATATAAATCTCAGTCTCTATGTGTCCCTAATTTGGTCTATTCGTATACAGGTGAAGCTCCTACTTTGTCTGCTCCAACTTTGAGTGATCCTATTCCAAAGTAAGAGCTTCACCTAATCTTGTTCTCAGATTGGAAAAAACTCCCAGATTGTCCATATCATGCATTTGAGCTTCACTTATATACATATGCATACAAGCAAGGCAGGTATAGGGCACTGCCCATCCCCTGGGCAAAACAGGAAGATTTGGGGCTAATTACATTGTTCAGGCAAAATCATAGAAAACTTTGAACAAATCAAGTCCTCTGTCCCCCTTAACCAAAGAGTTGCCAGATGCCCATGACTATATATGTATATCAGTCAATTTAATTTCTTAACATTATAAACTGTAATTTTTCCCTATTCTATTTTAAAAAGTCACTATATTCATTGTATCCGAAAAGTCATGTTTTTAGTGTATGCTTACTAGTGTCAACTACCCACAAAATCTTGTTCCCCTGAACAGACCCTGGACAACTCGTGATCAAAGCATATAAACATTAGCAAAAAATCATCATCATCATCATCATCATCATCAGTCTTTTAACGTCAGTCGTTGGACATAGACCTTCCCCAGGATTTGCCACACTTCCCTATCATGGGCATCACGGAGCCAGTACTTCCTGAACTTGTCTAGCTCGTCTCTCCATCTAACATTTTGCCGGCCTCGGTTGCGCACGTGGTCTCGGGGGATCCATGTTGTGAGTCGTGATGTTCATTGATTGTCTGCCATTCTTGCAACATGGCCAGCCCACCACCATTTGAGATTTTTAATGGATTCTATGATGTCCCTAACTCTTGTCTTTTCTCGGATGTACTGAGCTGTTTTGTGGTCTCTCCAAGTGAGGCCCAGCATTATTCTTTCATGTGCATGTTGCATGGTTCTCAATTTATGGGTCTGTCTCTTGGTTAAGTTCCATGTTTCAGCTCCATAAGTGACTATTGAGAGGATGCATTGGTTATACACCCTTCTCTTTAGGATTAATGGGATCTTATTATTTTTGAAGGTTGAGCTAGCTCGGCCAACAAATAGTTGATCAACAGATCGGGTTGGTAGTGTGAAATGATACAAAAATCAACATTTTGAATTTCTGCATTCAAGATAGGCGGACATTCAACTGAAAAATTGATACCATCTTCATAATATCACGTAAGCTGTTTATAGTAAGCCTTGGAAGCATCTTTCAGAAAACTGACTCATAAAGAATGAGAGTAAACATGGAGAATATTTGAACCACTGGAGATTCACAAACGATGCATCAGTGATGACAGAGGCATCGGAAGAATTACAAATTATGTTCAGTGATCTAAATAGGGAAAGTAAAAAGGTAGAGTCAAAAATGAACAGAACAAAGACAAAAGTAATGTTCAATAATAAAGTCCCCCCCCCCTAAAAAAACATGGGAATCGAGGACAGGGCTTTAGAAAAGGTTGGTGAATACATCTGCCTAGGACAAATAATAAAGCATTTGGTATGAATAAAGACAAGTTGAAGAACACTTTGCCCAATGTGCTTAAAGCATAAAGTATACAATGAATGCCATAAAACCAGCTATAACTTACAGATGCAATTCACGGAAATTAAGAAAACAGAGAACCAACCAAGAATTGCACAGAGAGCTATGGAAAGAGCAAAGCTTGTGATTATTCTAAGAGATAGGAGAAGAACAAAGATCAACATGGATCTATTGGCAGATTAGGGGGAAGAATACTATATTATTAATGGAGATGGGCTAGACACTTAGCAAGGAGAAACGACGATAGATGGAGCAAAAATTTAACTGATTGGTGCTCATTGGACAGTAAACGCAGTTGGAAAAGACCAGGTACAAGATAGAGGAATGAGATAGTGAGGTTTGCTGATAAGTCATGGCAAAGATTAACAAAACTGAGGTTGTCATGGAAATTAGAAAGGGAGATGGGAAAAGCCTTTGTCCAGCACTGGATTTACAACGGCTGATGATGATTGATATATATATATATATATATCTATATATATATGTATATATATATATATGTATACATATATATATAGGTTATATATGTGTTTATGTGTATGCGTGTGTGCACATGCAAAAATATATATAGCTTTATGGCTATATATACCCACTCATGCATATCTCACGTAGCATAGATGCATAGATAGAAATATGTAAAAGTTTACATAAAATCCATTACCCATGATTGTCATGTATAAAAACATTTATGCCAACTCATTACGTAGGTTTTTCTTTGACATACACTAAACCCTATTCAGACAGGGATCAGGACATTGATAAAACATCTTTGTTTCTGGGTTTGATGCATGTAAAGCAAATGGGGACCAATACAGAAAAGGAGAATATTGTGCGAATGGTTCGAAATACTACATGGGTAAGAGACTTGTGGGGTCGGTGGTGGTGGTGGTGGGGGAGGGTGCGGACGGGCTGTTGGCAGGAATATTGGCTCCATGGCGGCAATTATTTTCTCTAAAATCTGACCTTTTTGATGTGACTTCCTGATGAGGAGATTCTTGAGCTGAAGCTGCTGCTGGCAGCATCATTATCTATTTGTGCTTGGAACTGTGACAACAATGCTACCAATGATGATACTGCACCTGACGCTGGGGCTGGTAGCTGTGGGTCGGGCCGTGGTGATGAGAACAATGGCAGCGGGATGGGAGTCTCTGCATCTTTGCCACTGGTTCCGATAGTGTCGCTGGAATGGAAGAACAGCCAATGCAAAGAGTTAGATATTTGTCTCTCTCTCTATATATATACGTATATATAATCTACAAAGCTTTATATATATATATATAGTCTAGAAAGCTTTACAGCTTTAAATGCTAAAAACATCAAAAAACTTGTTTTCAAACATTTTTTGTATCACTTTAGTCACTTATTTCAAAATAACTCTCTTTCTCTCTCTATATATATATATACTTAGTGTAGAAAGCTTCATATATATATAGATAGATAGATAGTCCAGAAAGCATTACAGCTTTATACACTGACAACATTAAAAAGCTTGTTTTCAAACATCTTTTTGTATCACTTCAGTCATTTTTTTCCAAAACCTCTCTCTCTCTCTCTCTCTCTCTCTATATATATATATATGTGTGTGTGTGTATAGTCTAGAAAGCTTTTTATATATGCATATGTATACATAGATATATATATACAATTGAGAAATCTTCATATATATATATATATATATATATATATATATATATATTTATATGTGTGTGTGTGTATGTAGGAAGCTTACAACCTTAAATACTAAAAAACATTAAAAAGCTTATTTTCCAACAGGTGATGTTTGATTAAGTAGGGATTCCATGTTAATATAACAGCTTCGTTTTTAATATCACAAACAGTTACATGGTGAATAAGTGATTTCAATGGGAGACAATTTATGCGTTGTACCATGAAAACAACTTATGTGTAGAACAGAGAGGAAAATACTGAAGAAAATTACATAAATTGCATTGACAGATATTGCGAAATAAGTGACCAAAGTGACACAATAAAGTTTTGAAAAATTTTTTTCATGTTTAGTGTTCAAAGCTGTAAAACTTTCTAGACTATATATGTATGTTTATAAATATGTACATATACACACAAGGTGATTCATAAGAAATCTATAATGTGTTTCTTCTTGAAAATTCATGAATGATTTCTTTTACTGAAGAAATATTTTAATAATAAAGATTGGTACTGATACAAGAGTGGTGTCCATGCAAATAAAAAAAATGTTACTCCCCTTTAATCCTTTTTATATATATATATATATATATATATATATATATATATATATATATATATATATATATATATGAAGTTTTTTTTATGTAATGTTGCATTTTGGGAGACAGAATAAAAAACCTGATGCTAATGTATGTCCGTATCTATTTTTTATCAATTAACTAAGGAATTATTGGCAAAGTGTACAGCTGTTAATCTATGAACCATTGTTTGAGTGTTGATGAATGTAGCTTTTCTAGTATTCTAGGCTTTTTCTGCTAGTTGTGATCTATGAGAATATTTTTTGCTGCTGCAAAAATCATTATTCTTACTTTAATAATAACAATAGTTGCTATTGTTACTATAAAAGTAAGAATGATGATTTTTTGAAAAGGCCTATATGGACATGACTGTAAATAATTTACATAAATTTAAGTTTTAGAAATGAATGAAACTTAATTAAAAAAATACAAGCTTACAAGTACAGAGAAACATTTACTCGGTACATTTTATTTATTCTTTTCCCTGAAATACTTCCATATATTTCAGCTGATAACACCTACAATTGCATCAATTAATTTTCTTTCCCAGATGATTTTTTTTTTTCCAAAATAAAGTTATCCTTAACATTATTTACATTTGAATTGTTTTTTTTGACGAAATCCTTCAGGAGAAAAAATCCATTTATTTTTAAGACTTTGTATTTGTAACAGATCCAGCCAATTAATTTCCTGTTCTATCTGACATATTGAACATTAGAATTCTGTAATTTGTGTCTCCTCTTTCTCTAGTCTCAAACATTAGTCCTGCCAAACTTTCCTAGTCTATCCTTATAATCTATATCTCTCATATCATCTATCATTCTGGTAAATTTTCTTGGTACAGTCTCCTATTTCAATATTAAATTCCAATTACTATGTCTAGCATGTGGGGCCCAAGCCTATACACAATACTTATTGATCAATAGAATCTCATGTCTTTCACTCATAAATTGTCCACTTGTCTCGGGATAATCTGACACTTTCATGCCACATTACATAGAGGGCTAGACTGCAGGTGTTACCAAAATTAATCCCCTAACTCCAAAACATTGTGGTCACAGCTTCTGGCTGATGAAGATCTGTGAGGCAGCAATGGATCCACTCAGTTCTATATGTTGTTTGATATATGTATATATAGGTTATTAAGAAATGGACGTATAATCCGACAGAATGATTATAAATTGCGTTATATTATATTGAAATGATCTCCCGTTATTAAACGATGAATGTATCATTTGGCCTTTACAATGTAAACAGAATAAACAATTAAAGAAAATGGGGCTGCTGCAGGGATCAAACCTGCGACCAAGGTCAAATGATATATTCACCATGTAATAACAGGAGATCATTCCAAATAAGGGTTTCAATATAATATAATGCAATTTATCATCATATAAAAGTATGTGTAGAAATGTTGTCAATATGAGAAAGGAAAAGACTTGAGACTACTTAGAACATCTCAAGTTATTCAGTGAAGAGTGAAATAGCTTACAAACGTTCCACCCATTGACCTGGGTTCAATCAGAGTTTTGAAAGCAAAATTGGATTGAGAAGAATGGTAAAAATTTCAGAAATACCCAGATGGTATTGTATCAAGAACATCAACCACTAACAAAACTAATATTGATTAAAAAAATACATGATGGACTCCCATTCTAAAGCAGGCAACTACAAGGTACCTTATCAAAATTGCAACTCAATGTCCATGAGTGAGACAGCCAAGTGTCTCAAGAAAATCAAATTTACAAACACTTAAGGGCTTTAATACTGGATAATTACTTTAATGCTTTGGTCCAACATCAAAACCTCTTACACTACAATTTTGACCTAAAAAGGGCATAAAAGATCAAACACAAACACATCTCTAAAAGATGCAGGTGCATTGAATTTGCCCTCCTTTCGGTCAGCAATATGATTATCCAATGCCAAGGTAATTTCCAAATAGCCCCAATACTAGCAAAATTAATCATAAAACAAAATAGAATAAATCACCTACAAATGAAAAGATCAAACTTGATGCTAACTAAAGGTTTGATTTTCTAAATCCTCTTACACACATATTTCTTCTTGACCCCTTCATCAAATAATTTTCCCTCCAAAACCCTAACCTCCTTTTCCCACACCTAACACACTATCAGGATCCTCTCATTTCCGTCTCCAAAACAACCTTATCTACTCAAGAGAATATCCACTCATCTAGAGACCCAATTCGATTATCATCAGCATTTTATCATCCATTATTTATCACAGACCTTCCCCAAGATTCACCAGTCCTCTTTATCATGGGCATCACCGAGCCAGTACTTTCTGAATTTATCTAGCTCCCCATGTTATCTTACTTTTATCACCCACAATTTTGCACATGATCTCTAGGGACCCACGTTGTGAATCATGATGTCCAGTGGTTGTCAGCCATTCTTGCAACATATCCAGCCCATCGCCATTTGAGTTTTCTAATTGTTTCTACGATATAACAGACTCCCATCTTTTCTCTAATATAATGTGGTGTCTAATGATCTCTCCATGTGATGTTGAGCATGATTCTCTCTTGGTTAGGTTCTGTGTTTCAGCTCCATAGATGACTATAGGGAGGATTGATTATATACCTTTCTTTTTAGGATGGGTTGGATTTTTGTGTTTTTAGAAGTTGAACTTGCTCTACCAAAAGCTTGCCAACCTAGTGTGATTCTTTGCTTTATTTCTTCTTTTTAAGGATTTCATTGAGAATTGTTGTTCTAAATAGATGTAGTGGTCTACTTTCTCCAGCTTTGATTTTTGATTTTGATTGTTGTGTCTTTGTCCCCAACATGTTTGTTGTACATGACATTTGTTTTGCTGAAGTGGAGGCCAACTTTCTTGCTTCATTTCATTCATCTTGCATCATTTGGTGATCGTGAAGATTCTTAGCAAAGAGGACGTTGTCATCAGCAAATCTGAGGTTAGGTATTCATCGACTACTCTGATTCCTTTATGTTCCCAATCTAACTTAAAAACCTTCCCTTTTTTAATGTGAATTAACAGAAAAAACCCACTAGTCTCCATCTATACCCAACGATTTCTCCACCCAACTACCATCATGGTACTGTCGTAATTTTCAACATTTTTCTCAAAATTACTTCATACTTTCATAGCTCAGCTTGAAACCTAAGACAACAAATGAAAGGTATGCAAGCTATTACATTCTTAATTAAAAAAAATTTGAGATGTACTAAATAGTCTCAAGTCATTTCCTTCTTCGTACTGTCATCTTTTCCACAACATTCTGTCTGATCCCCTTATATATATATATATTGTCATTATCAGCCTTTTAATGTCCATCGATGGACATAGACCTAACACAGGATTTGCCACATCTCTCTGTCATGGCCATTGCAGAACCAGTACTTTCTTGATTTATCTAGCTTGTCTCTCCATCTAGTACACTGCCAGCCTTGGTTGCACATGTGATTTCTGGGGATCGATGTTGTGAGTTGTGATGTCCATCAGTTGTCTGCCATTCTTGCAACATGAACAGCCCATTGCCATTTGAGTTTTTTTTTAATGGATTCTATGATGTCTCAGACTAATATTTTCTCCCTGATATATTTTGGTATCTTGTAACCTCTCTATGTGAGGTTGAGCATAATTCTCTAATGTGCACATTGCATGGTTTTCAGTTTGTTGGTCAGTCTCTGGGTTAGGTTCCATGTTTCAGCTCCATAGTAGACTATAAGAGGATGTATTGGTTGTACATCCTTCTTTTTAGAACAAGTGGGATCTTCTTGTTCTTGAAGGTTGAGCTTGCCATGGTTGAGTGATTCTTAGCTTGATTTCTTCTTTTGAGGATTTTATAGAGATTCGTTGTCTTAGGTAGATGTAGTGGTCTACTTTCTCCAGTTCTATGTTTTCGATTTTGATTATTGTGGGTTTATTTATGACTTAATTGTTGCAAATGAATTTGTTTTGCTGAAGTTCAAATGCAGGCCAACTTTCTTGCTTCTTTCATTCAGTTCGTTCAGTTACAGCAAGTTCGACTCCTACAAACACAAAAATCCAACTCATCCTAAAAAGAAGGGTATACAACCAATTCCCCCTATAGTCATCTATGGAGCTGAAACATGGAACCTAACCAAAAGATTGACCCTCAAACTGAGAACCATTCAACACGCTCAAGAGAGAATCATGCTCAACATCGCACGGAGAGATCATTAGACATTAGGTTCTCTGCCAAAAGGACGATGTAGTCTACAAAGCTGAGGTTGCTCAGACACTTGCTATCTATTTTGATTCCTTTATTTTCCCAGTCCATGTTTCTGAAGATAATCTTGAGGCAGGCTGTGAAGACTTTGGGTGTGCTGGTATCAACTAGTCTTATATCTTTTTGGAGCTGAAAGGGCTCTGAGTCTTTATGTAGCCTGATAAAGGAGCTGTTGTGAGTGTATATATGTTGCAGTACTCTGATGTATACAGGGTCTACACCTTGTAGAGTGATAGCCTTCATGACCATGGGAATTTCTACTGACTCAAAGGCTTTCATGAAGTTGATAAATGCTACACCAAGTGTATTCTGCTTTCTTTTTTAGTTGATTTATCAAATAGAGTTGGTCCACGGTCCAGTAGCTTAGCTGATGATGATTTTTGTGAAAAGTTTGTAGATGCAGTTTAGTAGAATGATTGGTCTGTAGTTGTTGAGATCTTTTGGATTTCCTTTTTTGTATAAAAGCATTATGATTGCAGCATTCCCATATTCCAGGACTTTACTTTGTTTTAGGTATAAGTTGAATAGAATAGCTAGTTTCCTAGTGATGATTCTACCAGCTTTTTTGAGTAGGTAGATGGTGATGTTATCTAGTCCAGAGGTCTTTTCTTTCTTTGTTTATTTGATAGCTTGTTTCATCTCCCATGGTGTAACTTATGGAAAATCTTTGAACTAATTGCTCGCAGCTTGCATATCCTGTTCGTTGTTTTGTAGTCCTTGTATAGAGGAGTAGAGTTTTTTGTAGAATTCTTGGGCACATTCAACAATCCTGTCTGTCTTTTGTTAAGTCTCCATTTTCCCTATGTATGCTAGTTATTTGTTTCCGTCCTGTAGTGAGAGCTTTGATTATAACTTTGAAGCCACAACCTTTTTTGAGAATTGTTTTGATTATTGCTGTTACGTATCTTCTTTAATCTTCTCTTTGTTTCTTTTGTATTGTTTCATTCAGGTTGGTTGCTTCAATTTTCTCTAATCTAAATGAATATATTTTACAAATCGTTTGTGTGCACATTAGTTTGAATATAGTGTCAACTCCTATTAGAGTGGTTGTATTTTGTTGTTGAGTACATTAATGCTGGTGTGCTTTCTCCTTTCGTTCGGTAAGAATTTCATACCTGTTTCTCAGTTCAAGCTTGATGGATCAAGTGAACTCTTGTGGTATGTTTAGTGGTTGCGGTTTGGTATAGAACATTTTTCTGCATTCTTTGTTGGTGTTAATTTGCATTTTACATCTTATCATTTTGTGGTTGCTTCTTATGTTGACTTGATTGAGGACTTGCTCATCTTTGATGGAGTTGCTTTGGTCCATTAGGATATAGTCCATTTCATTCTTGGTTTCATGGTTGGGACTCTTCCAAGTCCATTTTCTATTGGGTTTCTTCGTGAAGAAGGTGTTCATGATTTTAAACTTGTTTGCAGTGGCAAAGTTCACCTTTCTGATTTCATACTTTATATCTGAACTTGTCGATGAAACATTCAATTCCTCGTCCTACCTATGTGTTGAAGTCTCCCATGATGACATTGAAGTTTTTTTCTTGGAGTAGGGAGCTCAAGTTATCATAAAAGTTGTCTCTTTGAGAGTTGTATGGTGACACTGGCTATGCTGTCTGAAACAGCTTTGATGCTTGCAATGTTGTCTTTGAGTTCCTTATTGCTGAGAAAGCCTACACCGCTTTGTTTTACTTTCTCTTTTCTATAGTTGTAAAGAGGATGTTTGCTCTTTAGTTTGATTAGTTCTTCTCATTTAACCTATGCTGATAATCTCCCATTTGATCTCATTCTCTAGATCAGTTATGTGCATGTTTGTTGAGGATGTTCTGACATTGAAAGTGTCAATGTATTATATTTTTCTCTTGGTGAGAGTTTTGGGCTTCTGTTTGGGTAGTCGCCGTTGGAGCATATCACTTCCACTCAAGGCAAATGATGTGGCTGGGCCTTTTGGGATCAATGACTTGGGTGGAATGGCCGTTATAATTTTCATTGTATAGGGGAGTGTTGGGCCATACCCTGCCATGCTGGCCCATGATGTGTTGGGAGGTTTCTGGTAGACTGGTCTCTGCTGATGTCAGTCAGAGTAGCCTAAGAGCTCCACTGGCTTTTAGCACTCATTCCATCAATTTTTGGTTGGGAGTTATGGGTGTTTGCAATGCTGTGGGGGATAAAAGACAAAATGGAATATAGGACACCAGGGAATTTTTTTTTCTCCTGGCGGTATAGCTATTTTTCTTTGCCCTTCAACTTGTATGTATTAAAGTACTGAAACAAGAGGTAAGCTGGGCAGGTCCACCTAAGCATATTTGAGTTCATATTGGTACCAATCTTCATTAAGTGAGTGATTTACTGGCTGGCCCTACAAATTTTATTCTACATGTAGCTAGGAGAGTAATTTGTGTTAGATCACACCTCTCCCTTAATTCTAAGTTTCTAATTCTACAGTTGTTTTTTAAGGACTGAAAACTCTTTACTCAGATTTGGTTGAAGGGTTTTGTTTTTCAACATTGATAGTTTGAAAGAATTAAACAAATTCAATAGTTGATGTTTCATGTTGAATGTATTGAGCACTTTATGAAATGAACCCAGCACACATAAGATATTGTATTATGATATATTCCTGATTTATCATATATATATATATACATATATATGTGTATATATATATACATATATGTACACACACACTGTATTTCCTAGGTGATAAGGAGCTACAAATGATAAGATACACTTGATAATCTTGTGTTGTCTTGGAAAAAATCTTTTTTATACACATCTCATGCCTTGGAGGCTGGAAATCTTGTTTCTAAAACTTGACCTCATCATCCAGGAAATACTGTGAGTATATATATATATATATATATATATATATATATATATATATATATATATATTTATATATTGAGAGGAAAATTGATCAGTCGAATAGAATTCAGAGGATTTCTTAGAATACTAAAATTCTTATTCTCTTAATCTTTTTGTGAATTATATTAGCTGGAACAGTGCATCCTAGCTACATATCTTGAATAAAAGAATCCCTAAAATGCAATAACATAAAAAGAAAATCTGCAACTTAATAATAATAGTTTGAGGTCTGTGACACACAATGATATTATTATGAAATAATTTGTCAAAGGAGATAAATTATATATTATGATGCATGATGATGAAACGATTTGTCAAAGGTGATAAAATGCTAATTATAGAGAAGTTTCCATTACTAATTATTTATTTATACACAAATCTAATGTTCATTCTGGTCTCATCAGATTGCAATACTTTTCTCTGAAAAAAGGGATCCACCAGGTCACTGGATTGTTCAGTAAGAAATTAAAGTTACTTACTTGGAATTGGTTTCTGAAACTTCTTGCCAATCTTCAGCTTTGAAATCTGAGAATAATTCCTGCATGTTGTCAATACTCTTATTGAGCAACTTCTGGTACTGAAATATAGAAATCACAGCCTTTAGAATAAACTTTTTCAAGGAGAAAAGGAAAAAATTAATTAATTATTAACTGAAAACTCAGCCTTTGACCTCTGCAACTTGGCTTCATTTGAGGTCTGTCTTGAACTTTTATTTGGCTCTTTATATTATAATGGCCGATTTGGAATAACGTTTTTTTTTATATAGCATTATTATGAGAGTTATATACTCTTCCTATTCAGTCTTTCTGTCAACCTGTAGTAATTGTATTCTTTCTTGCACAGTTTGTAGAAGATAAGTTCCATAACAATTCATACATATAAACTGGAAAAAAACTGACAAAAGTACAAATGTTCAGTAAAACCAAAAACGAGACACAAAAAATCGAACGAAAAGAATTCAACGAAAATCACAAGAGACAATGAAAAGAGATGGCAGACAAAATGGAAATCATTGTGCAGAGGACGCTTAAAGAAGGAAATGAAATTCCTATTACAAGCAGCCCAAAATAAGCATATTAGAACAAACCATATAAAAGCCAAGATACAGAAGAAGAGTTAATACTGCTTGTCCAAAGATTAAACCACCAATCATGTATGTTAATGTAGCAAATTATCTCAGAAGGAGTACAAAAGTAGACATGATTGGGTAGGAACAGTAATTCACTGGGAGTATTGCAAACAACTGATACTTGACCGTGAAGACCAATAGAAAAGGCACAGACTGGAAATTGTTCTGGAGATAAGAACGAGTAAAATTCTTTGGGACTTCAAATATATTATTAGATATAGTCATAAACAAAGAAATCTGTCAGATAGTGTATATATTGATTCTAACAGACCACAGAGAGAAATTGAAAGAAAAGCTGGAAATATATCAGGTCTTTGCCAGAGAGCTGAAATATTATCAAATATGAAGGCGCTAGTTGTACCCATCATGACAGGGACAGAGATTGCAAAAAGAGAGGAAGAATCTAAAATTCAAGGAAGAACTGAAATCATCCATTTTTAAGCATCATTAAATCAACAAAATTACCAAAAACAGTGGAGTATTGAGAAAACTTGCTGTCACTTGATTTTGGGTGAAAGTTACCAGACACCACTTGTGCTAGAATTAAATAAAAAATTTAAATGTTTCTCAAAGAAATAAAGTTTCAAAGTTCTCGCCTTTTTTATTTTCCAGATTAACTCACAAATATTTGAAAATCTAGTTCAATCTAAGTTATCTTGCTTGTTTCGTTTTTTTTAATTATTCAAGTCTTCTTTTTTAAATCGAACCAACAAGTAGGAATAGAAAAATGATAATTCTGTGCAGTACATTCCGAATTAAAATAATTGTGATTAGAAATTGAAGAAGAATTATTGTTTTGCCTATAACCATTTCAGAAGGCAAGAAATAATAGAATTCTTCCTTTTTATTTTTCAAGATGAAATATTTTTTAAATGCATTTTGCATCATTTCGGCCAACATGAACAAATGACAAAATTCAATTTTCACTTTGAATGCTGTTGTTTTAATCTGCTGTTTTTATTCATTGTTTTATACGAAACAGTCATGGCATGTTGTTACTATTAGAGTCACTTCCTGTTGTTTTAATCATTTTTCTGAAGGAAGTTTTGGCAACTTTTGGGTTAATATTAATTTAATACTGGTCAATGATTTGAGGGCCAGTAAAGGAGGTGTGGAGATGGGATGGAAAATATTGTTAAAAAAATAAATGAACGAAATTTCAAAAAGGAAGAAAATAACAAAATGGAGAGTTGATATGCTGAGACCATCTGAGAAGCCTTGAGCTACCATCTGAATGAATCTAGTAACATTTTTTCCCTGCTAACTAATTTTCTGTTTCCTCTATGTCTTTGCCAAAAGAAACCTTTTTGTCCCAGGGTCCGTGTAAAAAAAAAAAAAAAAAAAAAAAAAAATACAAAGAGGTGAGAGAGAGGAAAAAGAGACTTGTACACAACAACAATAACAGCTAAACAATTTCTTTACAACAGAAGAGTCCTCATTCCAGATAAAAAATAAAAAAGAAATAAATGAATATATGAAGTTTTTTTATAATCCGGAAATTTCCAGAAGGAGTATCATGATTTAGGCTAACATGAAAAGATACAATAAATAACTAAAAAAAGAATGAAAAAGACAAAAAGCACTAAAAAATACAAGTACATAGAATGAGAATAACAAGTATAAAAACGCCAAAATATTTATATAAAAACAATGACTCTAATATTACTGAGAGCAAATTGGTTCATTTGTCTACAAGTTTGGTAAAAGGAAGTAATCAGACCTGAAAGGTAAAAAAGGGATTGCTCCATCACCGGAGATGACTCAGAAGCAAACCTCTA
>OY735228.1:31242809-31537809 GCA_963457665.1 Thysanoteuthis rhombus | reverse complement strand
CCTTTACATTCAGTTAGTACACCTGAAGAAGGCTGTAGAAAGGATCCGCCAAATAATTGTGTTAACAGCATCAACAAGAAGGAGTTTAATTGCCCATAAAACTACTTGAAAGACCAAAGATTGATGTTTAAATCTTGTACAGAACACAAGGATACTATTTGAACCTTTAGTAAAAAACAAATCTTTCCCTATTTTTTGGTCAGGATTACAGGGTTCCAGCAGTTGCTTCTTATTTATAAAAATCAAACTCTAGACAATACAAAAAAAAATATACAAAAGTATACAATAAAGAAAAAATATGTACATATTTAGCATCCCAGAGAGACTAATTTAGGGATTTGTGATCAAATATGAATACCTTTAATAGTTCTGTCAGGATAACATTGCAAAAAAATGCAAAAATTCTATTTTAAAATATATCTATAGTACTGTTAAATGCCTTTTCAAAAAATTTCTGTTAGGATATCTGTTTCCCTGTTTACATAGTTAAATATTTGCAAATAAGTATTGGTCGAATTCTTGTGCCATGAATTCTAGCAACTTCCTTGGAAATATAAATTTAAACAATACTAAAAATATTGATATAACTCAAAAATTCAAAGTATATCATGACATTTAGCAGTAGTTAATACAGAAAACTGAAACATATACTGCAAAAAAAGGTGCAAAGAAAAGCTTTGGAAATCAAGAAAAATGTTAGAGAAGTGTCTACTTTTACAAAGGCTTATCATTAAATTAGAAGTCAGATGGCTCAATGAAATACCAAAGGATACACTGGATAATTAAAATATGTCACATGACGTATTTGTATTATCCATACAAGCAGGAGGTTATATATGGCCAATATAAAGCAGTTTATTGTTGAAGATCAACAATCAAAGTTTGCTTTATGTCTCAATGAACATAGAGCAAAAGTAACCATTTTTATAAAAGCCGTCTTGGAGAGAACAGCAACTTTCATAGCAATGCAAAATAGCCGTGTTGTTATAAGATCTATGTTGCTCATAGAGCAGCCATTTGACTTTCTCAAACAAACAAATGTCACATTGCTGAACAAAAAACTTAACACCATAATACAAGATCTCATCATCATAATCAGCCTTTTAACATCCGTCATTGGACATAGACATTCCCCAAGATTTGCAAGACCTCTTTATTGTGGGTGTTACAGAGCCAATACTTCCTAAACTTGTTTAGTTCATCAAGCCATCTTATTTTTTGCTGATAATGGAATTGTTATATTGGTAGATATGTTGCAATATTCTGAAATATATAGGGTCTACGCCCTTGTCGGGAAAGAACATCAGTTACTTTGCAGATTTCCACTGCAGGTGGCATAAAATCCGGCAGGTAGGATGCAACAATTATAAATTCAAAGTCAGTTGGTAGTCCACACAGTGACTTAAAAAGCCAGTTCCGACACAAGGCTAAATATAACAAAAGGCAATAAAAATAATTAAAAAATAGTTTACTGATTGGAGAGAGAAAATATATAAAAACAAGTAAAGCTAGCTTTAAGCAGTAAACTGTAACAGGAAGATAGATTTTTTTTAGCCGTTTGAATTAATCTTTCTATTTGAAAAGTGGAAATGTTGATTAAAACCAGAGATCACAAAAAAATATTGCTGTATTTGATGCATATAAGAACCCCGTAACAAAAAAAAAATGGCTCAAAATGTGAACATAGCCTTTGTTGTTCAGTCCTATACTAGCTAGAACTTGAGAAGGAGTTGGAAGACTGAGTAATAATTGGAATGAATTCAGGGAACTATTTTTTGCTTTATATTCCCAAGCAAAAAAATATAAGTATTTTGAAAACTGAAATTAAGTTCATAAGAAGTGCCCGATAATTTCTTTTCCAATCTTATTTTGAAATGACTGCTACTTACCTGTTTGGCCAGGCTTGTGCTTTTCTTGACTTTTTCCTGACTTTCTAGTTTCTTCTTTAGCTTAGCCACCATATTGGTCTGAGTATGAAGCTGTTTTTTGGTTCTGTGGACAAAAATTAAATACAATTAAACATATAATTCATATGCAAGATGCTGTTATAATAAATGGATGATGAAAAATTTTATCTCATCTTGAAAAAGAAACAATCCTTGACAAAGATTTTACAACCAAAATAAAATATCTAACCTCATCATTAATTTGAACTTTCTTATACCTTCACCCTAACTTTCAGTTGCTTTTTATCACAACCGTAATCCTACGACAACAATTGAACTACAGTCCGATTCAAAGTTAAGATAAAGAGTCACAGAAAGTTGGTATGAAGACAAAAGCTAGTCAAAATTAAAAATAATGTTATAATATTTCATCCAAGAATAAACTTGGAAAGAAAAAATCAAAAAGCATATATCTCAAAACAAATGACCATTACAAACCATTAACGAAAAATATCACCAAAACACAGGTTTCTTCAGTTTTCAAGTTGGTCTGGCTAGCTGACTAACTACGTATGAATCAGATGTAGAGGTTGTACCAATGGAGCTACAGGACTGGAGATTTCAACAATTACTCTGCATTAGGTACAGAACAAATGCTATTTTTGTTTTTTTTCAAACCCTAAATAGGGTTTCAAGGGAGGGGATCAATTTGCAATGTAAGTTTATGTTAAATTGATCCCTTAGTCTTGTGTCTACTTTTTTTTTTAAATTCAGACTTCACTAGTGATCACTGCCTGACAAAAGGAAAAAAGTGATTTATTCATTAATCACCCCTTTTTTAACTGATCACCCCCAACACGGCATGCTGCCAAAAGACCTTGTATATTGACATCTTCAAAAACAGAAAGCAGTCCTGGTGAGTATTATATGGAAAGTTACTGTTGCACTCTCCAAATAATAAATAGGCATTTTTTTTTGTTTTAAAAATCTTTCGAAAAAGGTCAATATAATTTCTCTGTTTTCAATGAGATCTAAAAATTATTAGAGAAAATTGGTTTGGAAAAATTAATGTATAACAGTAACAACACTTTGTCTCGGAATGAAGATCAGATAGCAGAGCAGCTAAAATGTTGTGATTGCATCGAGAGGATTGGTCTGAAAGAATCTAAGTATGGTTCCTCAAAATGTCCTGATAACAGAAAAGGACACGACTATGATTTTCAAATTCAGACATCCACAGTTGTTAGAAAAGATTTCTTCTGGACAAGAGTATCAAGCACGTGGAATAATCTGAGTGAAAAGATGGTCACATCTGAAAATATCAATATTTAAAAAAAACAACCCTTTATTCTTATATCGGTCATACCAAATTTAACCAACAATTTTCTTATCAGTTTAATTACGCTCCAATTCAACTGAAACTGGCTTAATGATGCAACTAACTGTTGTAAGAGAAAAACTATTTCAAGCTCCTTCAAGTACATAATATTAACAATATGTTTGTCTAACAAATTCAGACAAAAAATAAAGACACTTTAAAACTTAAATCATTGGAATACTGCAAATCAGCTCAAAGACGGGGACAATCAAAAATTTGGTGGGGGACTGAGATGATGCAAACCATGACTATATCTAACTCAGCTAGATTTCTTCTGAGTTGAGAGCTGGATATTTTAGAAGAGTTGTGTTCACTTGATTCCCAGTGATGGCCAATCATCTCATAAGAAAATCAGGGAAAATGGGAACAGAAAAAGCTGCACAGGTAATTCAAAAGACAGATAGAAAATATTGCAGACTCATGATCATGGCCATGGCTATGCAAAGGACACCTGAAGAGAGAAAGAGAAACCCTCATCATGGTAGCCCAAAACAAATGTATCAGGATAAACTATGTCAAGGCAGAACAGAATCTGGACCATCTGCAAATGCTGCCGAGGTGAGAAAATGAATGATACTGTAAACCATGTAGCCAGTGAATATATTAAACTATCCCAGAATGCACGCAAGAACAAGTATTATAGGGTAGGAACTGTTATACACTGGGAACTATCTGCAAACAAATAGGTTTTGAACATGTAGACAAATGTTATCAACAAATATGAGAGGGACTCCAAAATCCAAACCGACCACCCCATCCAAGCAAGAAGACCTAATTTGGTAAGTGTGGACAAAGGAAAGAAAACCTGCCAACTCATAGACGTGACTGTGCCCGTGGACCACGGCTGAAAAGCTGAGAAAATACCAGAACTTGGCCTGGGAGCTGAGAAAAATGTGGAACACGAAAGTCAGGGTAGTGAGTGCCAATAACAGTGAGTGCACTAGGTACTGCGCCGATGACGCTGGAATCAAAAGCGGAAAAGCCGGAGATAAGAAGAAGGGTGGGGACTACACAGACCACAGCACAACTGGGGTCTGCACAAAAAACTAAAGAGAGTTCTGGAAGTATGAGACTTACGACCTCCAGTCGTAAACAATGGCCAGGCAGAATGGAGAAAGTATGTGTAATAAAGGGAAAGTTAGAACGGTACAATTCACAAGGCAGCTGAGATTTGAGGACGCTGGGAAGAGGGCCGGATACCTGAGGAGACTTACTGTTACTCAGCCTTCAGCAATGACCACCAAATATCTGGTGAGAGAATGCAAACCACAGCAGTGCTGTGGTCTGCAGGTAGGCAGAGAGGTCAGGAGATATGGTGTGAACATGCAGATTAATAGCAAAGAAAAATAAAATGAAAGAAAAATGTCCAAGGATATTATAGAAAACCATGAGAAAATTATAGAAGAGCCGTGAGAAAATTTTAGAAAAACCATGAGAAAATACTGATACTGGTTTGAAATAAGATATGCAAACTTTAAAAGCTGATTGGATCGTAGCAAAAACAAATTGTGAACTGCATTTATGCTGAAGATTTTTAAGAACTATTATTACATTTTTCATACTTTTTTTAAGATGAGATGATCAGAAAAAAGTTGATATTTTCTATTCGTGGAAATTTATATATCTGACTCTATGTTTACCCTTATATTTGCCAAGTTTTAAAAAGGCATGATTTTAGTAGTTAATTTCAGGAGATCTGTGATATTCAGAATTCTATCTAAGGGCACTAACTCTGTAACAATTAAAGACGAGTAGCTTCCCCTTCTATGTCATCTATAATGTCGAACATGATAAATATTTTGTATTGATATTTGGTAGAGAGATAGGGAGATGAAAACAAATCCTCTTAATTGAGAGAATCAGAGGTATAGATTATATTCATTAAACAGTTAAGGAGAACAGGGACGGACTTATGGAACGCAGCCATTTCTAATAATTTTCAGTGAAGTGAAACACGCTTTCTAAAGTAAAATTTTTAAAATGTTGAGATGCTTCCAGAGGGCTTCGTTCCTGTTCTTATGAAAACGTCTGATCTTCGTTTAGTTTTCCTTCTCTTTCCACCTTTTAACATGCTTTCATGACAGCTCTCGCCCGGAGGGCTTTTGAAATTCAGGCGACAGTGCACCAATAAAAACCTTGCCCCAGCAAATAATTATTTGTAGGTTGTGGAAAGAAAGCTCACGATATCAACTTAATACGATACGGTCATGTATGAAAAACTCAAGTGTCTGTCGATCAACAACAACGGTTTCATCTTCAAATGGAGAAAAGGGTGAGGTGTGTAAACAGAGAATGAAGTAGGCCCGGGGCTATTTGTATTTCTACATAACTTACTTTCCTTATGGTGCAAATGTTGGACAATAAGATATCAAAGTGGCACTTTTTGCTACTCTACAGTATTTTCTTTCCCACAAACTTGTCAAGAGATCAACTTTTCAATATATAAGAAACTTGGAATTATATTCTAAAAGACTTTTGATCTCAAAATGATAATAATAATAATATCATACAGTTGGCACAAGTTTATCATCCCAGATCTAAACTCTCTCTTTCTTCATCTCTTTTTTTTCAATTCTGTTCAAAAGGTGTACATATTTACACTTATCTAAGCAAGCAATGACAATGAACTAAAATTTGGAAGAAGTCACAAGAACTCATAAAAGATGCTGTTGTCTTTGTTATGATGAAAGGTGTCGGCCATTTTATGGTGCAACTGGAAAAAGAAGAAATTTCCCTCAAGGGGTATCGGCTCATGTTCAAGAAAAAGGACAAGGCAGATTTTGGCAATTTTACAATTATTCTTGAGTTCAAAAGCAGTGCATTTTGGCCATGCCTCTTCATTAATACATCTACACATCAAGGTAGATTTTACTTATTTGATATTATGCTTTAAACTTATTTCAAGTTAGATTTTCCTAACCATGAGGTGAGTTCATGTTTAGCCCATTCAACACTTGGAATGAAATCTCAAATCTTAGCAAGTCCTGTCCTTCATCACTTCACCAATGCAATGAACTCAATTCTCACTGGGTACCTCACAATTGTGACTTTATGCTAAGCTTAAGAAATATCAACTTAGTGGTAACTGGCTGTAGAGACCTGGCTAGCAAGCTAGTCTGAATGACTATTGTGGGTCTAGTGAGTACAGTTCTCACTAAGTACACTGCCAATGTGTTCCTGTGCCTAAGTGAAAATAGTAAGTATCTACCAGATGATAGGAAAAGGGAAGGGTCATCCTCTTAGAAACCAGATCTCTTTTTTTCAGGTGAGATGAATAAATTTGTGTCATTGTTACATAATCATGGAAACCCTTCAGATGTTAGTCCTCTGCTTTACTACTGAATCAAATCTATGAATGCTCTTTCATGTTTAGAGGAATTTTCTAAAAGCTCAAAACTGATCACAAAGAGAAAGACTTTTTCGCATTGGTTTCAAACACCGGTTTTTAATACCATAGGCCAATACATGTGCTTTTCTGGACTCCAGTTTAGTATATTGTACCAACATGTAGTGGATTTCAATTTCTACAGTTTTCTGTATTACAAAAGAGCTTCTGATCATGCCTATTAAAACATGGTGAAATGCATAAAACCTTATTTTAATGAAAATAAAAACTTTTTGAGATGCAACACCCCACCTTCTCAATCTTTCAATTCCACATTGTTAAATTATTACCACCATAGATATTCAAAAAAGATCATATATGGCAAGCCTTTGCTGCAATTTATTTTGAGCAAAAGTGTTTGGGTCAGATGGTTAACCTATTAACTGTGGCATTTGTCACCATTGCTCCACAAATGGCCCAATCAGCCAGCCTAGTGGGCTACAGATTCTTCTCTCTTTTAGTGACTGTGTCCATCCGTGTGTATGTATGTGTGTCTCTGGGCATTCTTGGTCACACTTTTAGAGCTACAACCTTGAAAATCTGCATGAGTACATCTAGTTACCATATAAGAACAATTGTGTTTTTTGCTTTTTCAAAGTTGTTTCTAGGACTCTATGATCATTTGGGACCAACGTTGAATGCCCAAATCTTGTGCTGATATCTTTAAAGATAAAGATCTCCACTTTTCTGATCATTTTAGGCAGGAGATCTTTTTTTTCTTAGATCATTATTGATACGCAGATTCATTTATACAAGGTATCACTAACTGCAATTACTAAAATCTTTTTGTACTTTCAAGTTCTATTGAGAAGGGAAAAGATATAGGCAGTGAGTTAACAGAGATATCTTCTGAAAACCTGTAATTTCTTGCTAATGAGAACAGTAATAACACTAAATCTGCTCTGATGTTAAACAAATAATACAAGTTTGGGTTTTATATATATACTAGTGGAAACCCGTCCTATTAGGCAGTTTCAAGCTAGTATATACATATATGTATACTGAATGAAAAGTAATGATTAAGTTAAACATTATATTTACATTGTGAATAGAATCCCTATCAAGAACAATTTATTTTAAAACATTATCCTGTGTCTGTTGAGTATACATGACAAAATTGTGCCAAATTATATTGAGTGGCACCAATGTTTAAGGTAGGGATACAGTCGCATACAGAGCCAATTGTTTCATATGATAGAGGAATTGTGTCTGATCAGCACAGGTAAAATGCCTATACTATTTTTTGATATTCCTGAAACAGGTCTACGGTAAAAATAAAAATAAAAATTGAGTGTACAACATAAAGATCCAAATTCAAATGATAGTAATAGAATCAAATTCTGTATAAAACCCAGAATACATTGAATGCAGTACATTAACAGTGTTCGGAAAATAACTGACTTGCGAAGCATAACATCGTTGGATGATTTTGAAAGGTACAAAATTTATGAAATTTCTACAATGAAAATTATTTTTCAGTAGAAATGTGCAACATATATATATATATATATATATATATGGATACCTTGAATGATACAGTTTTGATGCTGTACAGTTAAGAAAAATTATCGTAACTAAGTGTAAGCTAAAAGAAAAAACAAACTCCTTAAATCATAATGAGATTTTTAACAGTATGGAAAATTTTAGATTGAATTAAATGCAATTATCAAGGTATACCTGTATGTATAAATCTTGTGAAGAATACCATAATTTTTTCAACACTACCTCTATCATTGTTACTCCTTTTTAATTTGTGTTGACAAAAATAAAAGAAGATAAATTTAAAAACCAGTGGTGAACCCGAATCGAAAGAAATATGAAATTGTAAATTTTTCAAAATGTTTAGAGATATTTGGTCGAAAGAAAAAGAAAAGAGTTTCTTTTAGTATGATTAAATTAAAGAAGAAAAAATATTTACCGAGGGAAAGCTTATCTTAATAAAAATGTCTTTTTGTCTTCAAACCTATCCCCAACCCACACACAAATATGCATTCAAGATCTTCAAAATTCTAAATAAATAATTTGTGATGAAAAGAAAAAAGGAAATTTGATCCATCTGAACAAAAGAAACGATAAGAGTTTAAACAAATCAAGTTGATATAAGAAAAAAAAAAAGTTTTAAATAAGTATCAAGGAGAATATTAATACTATTTAGGAATTTGGACCAAAAAAATCTGCTATGTATATTTTTTATAAAAAAGTTATGCAAAAATGTGACATATCTTTTCTAATTTAATCTATTTTCCAAATTCACACTGTAATGCAAGGAAGACATTAATAAAATTTACCATCAGCAGCATTCAAAAAAAATTAGACACTTGTGTATCAATAGATATGTGCTTTTACATATATATCAGTGAGGCAAATATACATCTATAAATATGAATTAAAAAGAGTCATATATACATATATATTCATGTGTGCAAGCATTTATATATATATATATATATATATATATATATATATATATATATACATAACATGTGTAGGTGTAATTTTGCCAATGTTTTCAGGTGTGTATATATATATATATATATATATATATATATGTATGTATATACCAGTGAAGCAAAATATACATCTATAAATAAGAATTAAAAAGGGCTGTATATACATATATATTTATGGGTGCATGCACGTATATACATACATAGCGTGTATAGGTGCATATATCAGTGAGGAAAAATATACATCTAAAAATATAAATAAAAAAATGTCAAATACACATGTATATTTATGTGCATATGCTTATATATATATATATATATATATATATATATATATATATATATTCAGCATTTGTAGATGTAAGTTTGCCAATGTTCTCATGTGTGTATATAAACATATCAGTGAGGAAGAATGTTCATAAAAACATGAGAAAAAATATCAAAATCTAACATATATATATATATATATATATATATATATATATATATATATATGTATGTAGGTGTCAGTTTGCCAATGTTTTCATTTTTGTTTGGAAATATGTGTATGCATCTGCCTATTTTATATATATCTGTATGTATATATGCAAAAATATTTGGTTGATTTTATACCTTTGTGTATATGACCATTTATAAATATGTATAAGCATATTTGAAAGATAGATATAAAACTTTTGTCGATTGAATAAAAGATTGGATATACAAAGAGAGAGAGGCCCATAAGCATGTACATATATATATATCTACTCCTCCCTTTGACGTATTAGTATGTGCCTCTGTGAGCAGACATTCTCAAAGATATATATCATATCAATTTATTGAATAATATATATGTATATAAAATTGCATATAATCATATACATGTAAATATAGAAACTATGTAAAGTCACATTCTCAAATACATACTGAGCATGAATGCACATATACTTATTCATATACTTATATTCACAAATGTTTCTGAGCGTGTATACACAGACACATTTGTCTGAGTATAAATTCATACATACAAACACATTAGATATTTAAAAATAGGCCAAGTGAGTATATATACACATTCACAAATATATCTAAAACATATTTGCAAATATACATGTACATGTGTAAATATATAGACATATGAGTGTTTGAACACACACACACACACATATATATATATATATATATATATGTAAACATGACAAATAATTTTTGTTGTTTCATCTTTTTAATAATTTATTAATTCTAATTTACCGATAAGCTATATACGTGCATATAATATACGTCTAGGTATATATATATATATATATATATATATATATATATATATATACATATATGTATATACACACACACATATATATGCACATGCACACATATACATGTATAAATATATGTTTACAAGTGTCTCTTTGAGAATGTGTACGTAGAAACCAACATTTGTGTGTGTGTTTTGTAATTTATAAATGTATAGAATCACAATATACATGTAAAAAAAATTGCACATTGCATGTGTGTGTGTGTAAGCAGACCTTAATGAATAAAATATGTTCTGGGGGTTTTATTCTGGCATAATATTACCATTTTTTTTAGACATCTAGATTTTCTATTAAACCTCCCATTCCATCCATACCATGATTTCATAAAGCATTGACAAAAAGTAAATTTTTATATAAACTATTTTTTTTCCTTTAACCGAAAACCTGTTGTTTCAGTCAAGAGCTTCAACGTTATCCTGTAACTAAAAAGGTGAATAGCAAGTGAAGAATTTTAACTCTTAAATTCATACAAAGCAGAGTGTCAATTTCAGGGGATATAACTTCTGATCAAAATTATCTCCCTTTGATGATTTGGTGAATTTTTTATTCTTCAATATTCTATTCATAAAAGAGCTCTCCTATTTTTATTTTATTTATTCATTGAAGAATTAAACTTCTGGTTTCAAGTGGTTTATAAATTTTAGTGTTCAAACCGTAATACCATGTTAAGGCTATAGAATTTGCCAAAAACCCAGGTATCATAAGAGGTAAAGGTAATCATTAACAAAAAGTTTACATCGATAATCAATATCCTTTTCAAGGAATAAAAGGAATAAAGGATTTTTCCAAAAATATTTTTTGTAGATTACCTCTTTCATTTTCAAAATTATTAAAGCTAGTAGCAAATGATATTCCTTCAAAAGTAAGATCTTAGACTAATTATATTACAATACTTGATGCACCTTGGTGAGCTCTAGTTTATAAACTGAAGTTTATAGATATGCAACAGTGAAAATTGACTCAACTTTAGCATATTACTTCGAGACTTGAGACCCAATAATGATTATGTTCAGACAGATATCCCTATTCCATTCAATAGCAATGCATTAAAACTCGAGACATACTTTCAGTTGTCAGAACCAGTATTTAGCCACACATAACTTATTAAAAGAATATTTGAGAAAGTTCTTGAAAATTAAAGATTGTGATTTTTCATCAAGATTTTGAATTTGTTAATAGATAAGTCACTATTCAAAAATATGAGTAATTTTTGTTTTATTCTTTATCATTAAAATATATGAGTTAATTTAGGTTCAATTCCTGGTTATTATGATAAATACATAAAGTCAGCAGCCTGATGGCTGAGATGATCTCATATTTCCAACCATTGTTGTTCAAGCCTGGGAAGAAGCCAGGATCACAAATGCTGGTTTTCAAGGCAGGCAGGCTCTTCCTACCTCTAGTTACTTGCTTTGAGGTCACAACTGGAAACATGTTTCAGTTGTAGGCAATTAAGACTCAGAAGGAAAATATCATTACATGAAGATCTTAAGTTGTAATGAATTGTAATGATCAGAATAGTGAGCACATAGAAATTTCAACCAGACTCCATCTCAAAAAATGACTGGCAAACATATATTCAGAGTAATTAACAAAAATTCTAATTGGTAATACAAAACATTTTTGTACGACTCCATCAATCTTTAATTGTAATATTTAATATAATTCATGTTTTTATTGATATTGGACAAGTTTTTATTTTATTTACGATAGAAACTAATAAAATCAAGATGAAGGTAAAAAGTAATCAAAAAATTGAAAAAATGATAATGATTTATAAGACCTCATCTGATGGAAATTAAAATAAGAAAAATGTATTAAATACTAAAAATTTCTTGTGTCATGGCTATTTGGGCATTTTCTATTCTATTTCTTTTTTATTTACCCAAATTATTATTAGAGTACACTAGCACTAACACTTACGTCAATTTTCTACTGCTCTTTTAATGGGTTTAGGTTTAAATTTCTGCGTCCAGTTGGACTCTTGATGGCTCAATAGGTAAAGTGGGCTGAGCTAAATGGTTCTTCCAGGCCTATGGGGGTGTGGATTCAAATTCCACCTCAAGCTTATTCTTTATTTTTCCAATCAACGCTATCTATCCACTGCCAGAAGGTTATCGGCCTGAGTAAAAAGTTGCAATGGAAAACAACTAATAAAAAAAGGAGTTAGAAATTTTTTTTTCAAATAATGGCTTATAATACTTCATCATATAAAGATTTTAAAAAAAAACAAAACAACAAAACACTCAGGTTATTTTACATTCTTTGACTATTAGGTAAACAGTATAGATTGGAAAATTAAAAAATGAACTTTGAACAAGATTTGAACTCGCATCCTCAATCCCTGAGATCTTGTCTGACATAGGCAGCAACTTACTGATCCTATAGTATATAAACCTACACCATGTTTTTGATTGTTTGGGGATCAGTTCCTTTCATGCTAAAGTAAACAGAACGAGAAAAAAGGGGTGAAGCAAGGCTATACTGTATCTGAGTGTTCATGATTACATGACTACTACCCCCATTACTGCTGCTGATATCTCAGTAGTAGCACAGAAACAAGTCAACTAGGTATAGGCATCTCTGAATTTATATGAACAAAATTGAAAATTCATATTATACCGAATTCCATTGCCTCATTGTTTTGAAATCATTAAGAAATGAAAAATTAGAAGAGCTATAGACATAAGTGTTGGTGCACTCTAATAATAATATTGATAAATTGATAACAGTAGAATAGAAAATATCCAAATAGCCATAACTCTATAAATGTTTAAAATTCAAAAATCAGAATTCTGTGAAAAGAATAACATTGAAAAAAACTAAGGTGCTAATTGAACCATATATATTTTCAAAATAAGTCACTTGATAATCACATAAGAGAGAAACAAATTTGTCATGAGTATCCATCAGTATGGATATAAATTTGTATCCTGATAGGAACCCACAATTTGTTTTACAATATGATATATATGAGGCTGGATCAATTAGTCTATAGCCTGATTTGTAGTTATTAGTTGAATCTAGAACTGAAATTTTCCCTTCAAGCTATGGGATGAATATTCATAACTGATTTAAGTGCACTGATGAGGAAGGAGATAAACATTTGTTGAGAAAAATAAATTCTTAGTTTTCTTTATATGTTTTTAAAGAAAAAATCTGAATGCTGCTGGATGCAAACTGAGGGATTAATCAAGCATAAATTTACATTGCAAATCGACCCCCTCCCTGATAAAAACCTATTTAGGAGGAGAATTTTCAAAAAAACAAATAAACTCTAGATTCATAGACGGTTGGCCAGCCAGCCAGCCAGCCAGCCAGCCTGCCAGAACAACCTAAAAACTGAGGATACCTATGCTGACAGTTTTAGTCGACAGTTTCTAATATCGCTTTGCCAATTTAATGCAATGCAATAATGTAGTAAAAATTAATAATTATATTTTAGCAAGAGCTTCTTTTCCTCGGGAATTTGTAGCAATGCCATAATGCATGTTTAATCAGAAAATCCTGCCAGTGTGCATACAGAGAGAAGAGGGGTATTGTTTGGGTGGGGTTCAGTGCAGGGATTTGAGGAGGGGGGGTGAGTGCCTGTTTTCTGCACTAAGGGGTTTCCATCTTGTATCTCTCATATATCTTTAAAGATTACACAACGTTAACAGGATATTTAAAATCTCGATTTTTTTTTTTCCCTCAACAGCTCCAGCATTGATTTTTGTTTATTTCAAACTGTTTTGTTTCTCCTTCCAATTTTGATTTCACATCAATTATAATAATTATTGTACTCAGGAGAAACACTCTCAGATGAGTAAAATTGATAAACAGATCATAAAGATAATGATATAATAAGAATAAACGCAAATTATTGATGAAATGTTCTTGTTACGTACTTAAGGAAATTAAGAGTGACATTAAACTCTTGGGAAACATTCCATTGTAACAACAATAATTTCCATCACTTGAGTTTAAATGTAGTTTTATTTCGTAATTATTAAAATATTGTTCTCACCTCCTTTCATATTATTGACATTCCTTAATGACACTTGCCAGATAAAATGTATTTCCAGATTTTAAGAAATTTCTCTTTTTCTGTAATTTGTTTGGATTATTATACCTAACAAGCAATTGGAATTTTTCTTCATTTGCGTGTATATAGCTTTATCCTTACGTCAGGAACACTTAAATTAAAGAAAAAAAAATGGGACTCGTTCATCAAATTTTACAGGTAAGCTATATGAAAGACGGGAGGTGTGGGTGGTGTAACATTTACGGCATGGTGGATGGAATCAGCAAAGAGAGTTCAAACTCTGGCTGGGGCAGTTTGTTTTCACTTTGCATTAATGCCCTTGGGAAAGACATGAATCCTATTCTTCCCCCAACACCCCACAACTATTGCCAAAATAGAAGGGTAGTTGGAGCTCTTTTAGCCATATAAGGCACTTGATCTTGGGCACTGAGCTAGCACTTTGACTCAATGAGAAACCCGAAGTTGCTACAAACAATGAGTGGAGACAAAATTATTGTCCCCTGTATCTTGCGATGCGGGAGTAAAGCTATTTGAAAGATTTTGTTAGGAGGGAGTTGATTTTATTTTTGTAGTTTAGACAATCCAAGATCTTAAAAAGTTTAGAGCAGAGCTTTCCAAACTCTGTGCATTGGTAACAGATTTTTTAAAATAATTTTTTCCTGTGAGACATTACATAAGTTTTGTTGGCCAAGCCAAATGAATAATGTCATTCAAGCAATGCAACAGAATCAGAAAAAGTATCTTTTTGAAGTTACACAAAATTATACTAAATTTCAACTTAATGATTATTGGTAACATACTAAAGTGTTGCAACACAGAGTTTGGAAAGCTCTGTTTAAGAGTGTCTAGTAAGGACTGAATTCAATATGAGTATCTTGCAAGACAAAACTGGTAAGCAGATAACTATACAGAACCAAGTATTGTCTGAAGTTCTTCAAGGAAGTATTAGTCATTATTTATGCCAGGAATTATTTGGACTAGAATCCTCATCTTTGTTGTGTTGAACACAATGTTTTGAATGGTGCACTCTTCTACCCAAGGTTGTACCAGGAGGTTAGGGGCCCCACCAACAGTTTGTGAGTTTTGTTTTTGTATAATATGAATAGAAATAATGAACTACTATGCAAAAAGCTTCTGAGGACCCTGTCCATTAGGGACCCTGGTGGGTGGCAAGGGTGGAGAGGCTTTAAACCCCCCTACCTATTTTGTCAGCTATGTCCCTACTTCCATCTTCCCAATGTCGTCTGAGATCCCAAGATGAAATATTGTCATTATTTAAAAGCCATTCAGAATTATGTCCTAATCCTTATGTATCAGACTGCAAGTATGTAACTTTGTCTTTGATGTAAATGATTTGTTTAAATTTAACAAAATTATAAAAGAGAACATTTAAAAAAGTAAAAAGATTTTGCTCAAAGAAAAACAGGGTTTCCTTATTTAACTTCATCTAACTGCTTCTAACCAAACAAAAAGGCAAGAAAATTGGACCCAAGTGAAAAATGCTTACTAGTAGTTTTATATAAGGATTCCCTGACCAAATCCAGATCAGCACAAGGCGCTGGGTCCTTAGTCACATGATTCCACACCATGTATTAATACGCTATGAGTCATGTCTCCATTTAAGCATGTATGTCATGTTACATGTCTTTCGATCATGTAAGACATGACCCTTTTCAGCCATGTTGCTGAATAATCATTTTCAGCCAATATGTCCACTGCTGGACAACGGCCTTTACCATCTCCTTCCATGATGAATGTCATTGCACTAATCTCTGCCATGTTTTACCGCTAAACTTTTCAATCGCATCTCTACGTCTGGTGTCTGGTTTTCCCTACAGTGTCCTATGAGCACCAATTAGTCAAGCTTTTACTCTATCTTTCGTCCTTTCTTCTTGCTATGTGCCCTGCCCATCTTCATTTTTGTTGCTTAATTACTTGTTCAATATCTTTCACCCTAGTCTTCTCTTGGATCCATGTTGATCTTTTCCGATCGCTAAAAAGGAAATAAACTCTTTAAATATTTTCTGAATATTTTATTCAGGATCTGAAGGTGGGGAGTGGCCAAGCTGTTAATTACATGGGAAATGAAATCGGTGAACTAATCTAAATTCTAGCTGAGGTAGTTTGTGGTTACTATGCTAATGCCCTAGGAAAAAGCATGAATCAATTTCCCAGCCATCAGCTATGGGTAAAATAACAAAGATGATGGACCCTTTCAGCCCTGTGAGGCACTTCATCTAAGAGAAGGCTAATCTGACAGAAAACACACAGCTTGGTAGTCGCCTTGGCGATCTGGGTTCATTGAGCAACTGAAGGAGGGCTTGAAAGCTTGAAAAATCGAACAACACAGGTGGATGAGAGTCTTTTCCTGATTCTCGCAAACGAGGAATAAGCCAGCTAATCAAGATCTGTATAAGGTTTCATTTATGCATTTTGAAATTATGTTGAATTAAGCAGTTGAAATAATTGACAATCATTTCTTCACGTTCTTTTTTCATTTTTCCACTGCTCAAAGCAAACATTCAGACAATAAATTCAGATTCAGGGAAGGAAAAAAAATGTCTCTTTGCAAAGGATCAAACTTTTCCCTCTATTTCAACATCCTAAAAAACTCCAGCTTTGCAATAAGAGAAAAACTAAAAAAGAGAGATTAAAAACAGAACCTAATTTCTATTTGGAAAATTCTGCTCAATTCTATAAATACAACATTTTCATAAATACAGGAATGTCTTTTTTAGTTCCAGTAATGTTGGCCGGAAACCATTAATAGTCTTCTGATTAGGATACACTTTGTTTGTCAAAGAACAGTTATATTTGATGTAGATTCACATTTATAAAGATGCACAGGGCTGTGTGTCCTCTAACTATTTTAGGACAACACCTTCTCTTCAAGTCAACCCAAAACATAGAATAGAGAGATTCTATTTCTTGCTCCGTGTTATCTGTGCTATAAGCCACATCCCTGACAGAGAGAGAGAGAGAGAAAGTCAAGAAACTTGTCTCTAAACGGAATAATTGTTTCCTTCCTGATTTTTATGATCGCACATGATGAATTGGCTGATATATTTTTTTTTTTGCAATTTTCGAAAATTGTCAGATGGAAAAGTCTCTCTCCTGGTCTCTCCGCCGAGAGTGAACATACTTTCTCTCTCTTGCTCTTCCTAGCCACAACCCTTACGAAAATACATGCATTTTTACACACCTGCATGTTTCATGGTATTACGGAAGGGTGGAGCGGGCTGGGTGAAAGTGGGTGCGGGTTGGATGAGCGAGTGAGCGCACTGAGACGAGGTTATTCATGGGAATCGAATTGTAACAAAGGAGGGACATCCTTTTCAACGGAAATTGGTGTCTAAAAGAAAAATCCAGAAATAGTAATTAAGATCCAGGACAGTACATAGGAAATCTAGACTTAGAAAAATGAAAAAACAAAACAAAAAAAGATAAAATGATTTTCCCTCTTGATATACATATATGAAAATGTATGAACACATACATGCAAAAGTATAAATATATATATATATATATTGATAGATGAATGCATGCATGTATATATATATATATATATATATACACACATGTGGATATGTAAAAATATACATTTATTAGTAACTGACAAATCTATCACTGCATATTCAAACATGCATACAAGTGTGTGTGCATATGTACAAAAACGCATGTTGGTAGGAGTGTGTGTATATACAATATACAACATACATGGAAAAGACATAAAACTGAACTATAAACCATCACCATAACTGTCACCATAGGTATGTATGGATGTATGTTTAGGGGGGGGGGTTTCAAATTTTCCCTAATATCATGATTTTAATGGGGGTTCAATTTGCAATATATGTTTATGCTAAATTGGTCCTTTACTTTGTGACCAGCAGCATTCATGCTTGTTTTTTGAAAATTCAAACTTTTTTAGCAATCACTGCCCCAAAAAAGTCAAGAGAGGTAACTTATTCATTGATCACCCTTTTTTTTCCAATTTTTTAATTCATCACCCATAATAGAGTATGCTGCCAAAAGACGGTTTTTATCGAGCAACTAAAAATTGACCTTCATCTGTTGACTACCGCCAATGGACAAAAGCTGCTACCAAAAGGGAGACATATAGGTCTTCAAGACAACCTCTCATCTAAAGCAAACCAAAGAGCTAAAGCAGAAGAAAAAAGACGTCATAAAATCAAGGGATCCCCTAAGTTGTAAGGGTTTCTTCCACAACTGAACAACTTGCCTGTTCCAAGACTGTCATCGGTGCTTCTGCAACAGATATAGAATCCTTTCCAAAATTGATTGTGAAGCCAAACCATTATATATATATATACACATAGAGAGAGAGTCTAGAAAGCTTCACAATTTTAAATACCAAACATTAAAAATCTTTTTCAATAGATTATCTGTGTCACTTCAGTCACCAATTTCCCAAAATTTGATATATATATATATGTATATATATTATATATGAAATCATTGTAGCCTCACAAATAGCCTGCGCGACCAACCAGCCAAGAGGGCTAGAGATTCTTCTTTCTTCACTTGTCTGTGTATAAGTCTCTTGGCACGCCTAGTCACATATTTGGGAATACAAATTTGAAAATTTGCATGAGTAGACCACAAGGCACCATCTAAAAATTTTTTTTTTGTTGTTTCAAAAAAGTGCCTCTTTGGGTCTCCATGGTAATTTTGGACAAACAATGCCGAAGTCTTGGGCCAGTATTTTTCAAATAATTTCAGATAAAAGATCTATTTATTAGATAATTTTCAAGATGATTTAAAATATATATATATATATATATATATATATGTATATGTATATTGTGCAATAATAACAAAGAACAGAGGAAATGGGGAAAAAACACTTTCGAAGATTACATAAATTGCATTGACAGATATTGGGAAATGGGTGACTGAAGTGACACAAAAAAATCTTTTGAAAAAGTTTTTTAATGCTTAGTGCTTGAAGCTGTAAAGCTTTCTAAACTATATATACATGTATATATATATATATATATATATATATATATATATATTCATCTTTGCTTGAACTTATGCATATTTTGTAAGAAACCTGGAGTGTGTATGTGTATGTATATATATATATATACACACGCACACACATATATATATATATAGAGAGAGGGGGGGGGCACAGACACACACATACACAAAAAGGGATCATTAAGAATAAATATAGAAGCTAGAAGATATTTCATAGGGACTTATATTTCAGTATATATATATATATATATATATATATATATATATATATATAAATCCCTTCAAATATTTGTGTATAATATGTGTATTTATATCCTTATAAATATTCAGGATACATTAATACATACATATATATATACGTGGATAGATATATGCATATATGTGGTTATATGAATGCACCCAAATAGGTAAGCACATGCACGAGTACATTTTATTAGACGTAGGACACCTGAGGATGAATGAACAACATGCAGGTGTTAAAATTTTCCAAAATAAACTTTTAATTTAATAAAATTCTTAATCTTTGATGAATAAGAAAATAAATTTAAAAAAAATCCGAGAGGATTATGATTTTTGCTGAAATTATTTAGTCACACGAGAAAGTCAATTACTAACTCAGGCAGAGATTTGAAAGGCATATACTTTCTGAAATCTGAAACACTACCCTAATCCATGACATCAACTCCTGACGCAAATAAAATTGCTAAATCCTAAGAAAAAAAATTCTGGTGAGACTGATAGGCTTATGATAAGGGCTGGATTTGTCGGTATTGCCTTCATGTCATGTCACGCACCTTCTCCCATAAGACTCTCTCTCTCCATGAGATGATATTTTCCTTAATAAGAATTTAAGACACTTATAACCGATCATAACATAATATTGACATTGATTCCACTCATATTTTACACATTTTTACTTTCCTAAGTCTTCTTTTTAGGTCTTTCATGGTTTGTCAGTCACATAAAAAAAAGAAATTTTCCCACAGGTATCTGTATTGCCGAAATCCAGGTGTAATATTTCCCAGTAAATAAAACCGTGCAATGAAAATTCTGATAAAATGCAAAATCAAAAGTAGGTATTTCTGGCAGGATGGCTCATGAACTATAAATGTCTCAGATTGTGCATACACCTGTCTGTCCACCTATGTGGTGTGCATCTTCTTATAGAAATCAGCCAAAAAAAATGAAGTCATAAAAAAAAAACATTTTTCTCATCTGAAGCTGGCCTCAAGATAGACAAAGCATCTAAAAGTGAGTTTGTCAATCAGAACAATTATATCCATAAACTATTTGAAGATAAATGAACCATTTTTAGAGTGAAAGGATTTCTTCTACATAATAATCTCCTTGGATCATTTCATCATAATTATTTCTCCAAACCATTTTAGAATGAAGATTCCTTTTCAAAAAACACTTTCCCTGAATTCTTTCACAATAATAATTCCCTAAAACCATTCAAGAATAAAGAATCTTTTCAATATAATGATATCCTTGAATCCTTCCACAATAATATTTCCCACAAACCATTCCAGAATAAATCATCTTTCCACCGTAATAATTTCCTTGGATTCTTTCACAATAATAATTCCCTCAAACCATTCAAGAATAAAGAATCTTTTAAATATAATAATATCCTTGAATCCTTCCACAATAATATTTCCCACAAACCATTCCAGAATAAATCATCTTTCCACCATAATAATTTCCTTGGATTCTTTCACAATAATAATTTCTCCAAACCATTCCAGAATGAAGAATCTTTTGACCATAATATTTACCTCGGATTCTTTCACAATAATAATTCCCTCAAACCACTCCAGAATGAAATGCCATGAACATAACTTGCAGAGGATAAGGAAACCTTTTTTACTAGTATAGACAATTGTTCAACATCGCAGAGTCTTCACATCTAAAGAGAAGCATTTTACATTTATGTATTAACCAGATGCAAATAATAGACAACACAATTACCTAACAAATCAAGAAATAATGTTGTAAATCTTTGATCTATCTACTTCAAGTTAATAAAAAGGAGATATCTATTCATATACACACTTTTAAAAAAAATAATACTATTGTTCTAGTGTCTGCTTTCTCAGCATATACTTTTCTTTAAAATATAGCACTTCCTGCATAGGTTTATGAAATATTCAAATTTTAAAAATGCCATGTAGGAATTTTTATCTAGGTCTGTCGTATATGTTCTCTGCAGAAGATCAATAAAAAGCAGAAACTATACTAAACCTATTTTCCACATCAGCATAAAAAGATATTTATTCTTATTTATGATTTCAGAAAATAAATAACATCCCAGCTATAAAGCAGTCCAACTTGAGCCAGTGTATAAAAGAGTTGGGCATAGGGATAGCAATTTCACACTGTAGAACCTACTTTTTGCAGAAACCACATCCGTATCATCCTTATCAGCTTATGTGTGTTATGCTTATGAATAAACAGAATATATACTATATTTTTTTGAATTTTTCTGTGATGAAATATTGTCAACCATTATTAATTTCTGAGTAGGATCTCTTTCATCTTAATTTTAGTTGCTTTTCATTGCAACTACTCAAAACTGTCATTCTACAGCCTCAGTAAGATAGGTTTCCTGAGGCAAAGAGATGCAAATTCAAATCTCGAAAAGAACTTATTCTTCATTCTTGATCTATACTCCTTACTGATATCAGCCATACTGTCTGAGAAGTTGCCATGAAAAGCGACTAAAATTGATATGGAAAAAAATACGAGTCAAAAATTAATAATGGCCAATATATACCAATAATTCCTGAAAAACACCTCATATGCTTTTGAAATTAGAGCTACTAAGTGTACAAAATAAGATGTTGGAATTGTTAAGAACAAGAAAAGACAATTCAATATTATTCATCAGGTGCCCAGTATATCTGAGGAAGGCTGGAAAATTGACTAACTTCATCATCATCAGTCTTTTATCGTCCGTCGTTGGACATAGACTTTCCCCATAATTCACCACATTTCTGTATCATGGGCGTTGTGGAGCCAGTATTTTTTGGAATTTTTCAAGTTTGTCTCTCCATCTTGTATTCTGTTGGGCTTGGTTTCACATCTGATCTCTGGGGATCCATGTTGTGAGTCGTGATGCCCATCTGTTGTCTGCCATTCTTGCAGTATGACTAACCCATTGCCATTTTAGTTTTCTAATAGATTCTATATCTTGGACTCCTGTTTTCTCACTGATATACAGTACTGTCTTGTGATCCCTCCAAGAAAGGTTGAGCATGATTCTCTTATGTGCGTGTTTGCAGGTCTGTCTCTTGGTTAGGTTCCATGTTTCAGTTTCAGGAGGATGCATTGGTTGTATACTCTTCTTTTTAGGATTAATGGGATTTTCTTGTTTTTGAAGGTTGAGCTAGCCCTGCCAAAGGCTCTCCATCCTAGTGTGATTCTTCACTTGATTTTTTCTTCTTTTGTGTGTTTCATACAGATTCGTAATCCTAGGTGTATGTAGTGGTCTACTTTCTCCAGTTTTGTATCTTCGATTTTAACAGTTTATTTCTTATTCTCGATGTGGTTGTTGCACATGACTGAAGGTCATATGTAAGCTGAGTTTCTTGCTTTTTTCGTTTAGTTCGTCTGGCATTAGTTGGGGGTCATGAAGGTTCTCTACAAACAGGACGATGTTGTCTGTAAATCTGAGATTGCTCATATATTTGCCGTCTATTTTGATTCCTCTATTCTCCCAGTCCAGGTTTCAGAAGATCATCTCGAGGCAGACTGTGAAGAGTTTGGGTGAGCTGGTATCACCTTGTCTGACTCCTTTTTGCAGCTGGAAGGGTTCAGAGTCTTTATGTAGCCTGATAAAGGTACTTAAACACAGAGATGAAAATGCCAACCTGCATTATCTACGAAAGAATAATGTTTCAACTAAAAACTTTGTAGAATTCAAATAGTTTTTTTTGATGATTGAACACCTTGTTGTGTGTGTTGTTGACATGACATTCCTGACTATCCATTCCATGGTCTTCTTCAGGTGCACAATGTGATGGTGGTAAATGGAATTTATAATGACCTTTCACAAAACAACAGACAGTAATTTTCAGAGAACTTGGTTTATTTTTATTTTTGATAAAATCCAAGACACATCAGGAAGATAGCAGGTTATCTTTTATTTTCCTCATACATACACACACAATTGGTATAAATAAGTCAGTAAGTACAAACAACTTTTTGGTTTTCAAACTGTTCATAAATCATTTAAATATAATTTAACTCCTCCCCGGATATATAGGCCATCAAATCCAGGTTAAAAGCATTGTCTTTCCCCTCGCATACCCTGAGTCTAGGAAAAGAAAAATCTCATTTTTATGATTTATGTGAAACCCCTCATCCAAAGTCCGTCATCCCCTGCATGGTAAATTTCCGAGAATTCAAGTTAAACTTTATTTACATCAACATTCCAACACTTGTGTAAGATCCATCAATCAAGTACCGTGGAACTCATCCCATTTCACACGCTATTTGTATTTACGTGCAAAAGGAAGAAATAGAAAAGACAAAATTCGCACTTCTATTAAAAGAGTCATGTCAGTGCATGATCTCGTCACCTGAAAGTGCTCACATATGGAGGAAATAAGGAGAATTGGGAACTGTGTACAGGGAAACATGGATTCATGCTTTTTTAAAAAGCAGTGTTAAGTGATTGCAGCCACAATTCAAATCTGATTTTCCAGAAGTGATTGCAAGCAGCCTCAACTAAAATTCAAACCTGATTTTCCAATTCAACATAACTGGTAGTGTTCTGAAGAAATCTTATTCAATGAATATTTAAATAATTTGATCATTGTTTCAGCCATTATATTCTATAACCGTTTTCAAGTGTAAGTCATATTCAGTCATCATTGGGTTTAGACCAACTTGGATCTAGGCATTAACAAAATCAAAAACAATATCATGAATCATAATTATACATTTAATAACCCATTTCTGTAATACTTGTAATAATTTCTGACCCCCAACAATCCCCCTTCTTATCTTTCAATGAATATCTTCACTGAAATTATTTGCAGCGTTCTACTGTAACTGAATCATTAGGCAACACGTTTACATTCTACAAATGATGGAGTTATTCTATCAGCAATTTAAATAAAATCCTGACCACTGAAAATCCCTTTCGTCTCTGATTTTCAGTGCACAATACACAGAAAATGACTAAATGTACAATATACAGAAAATGACTTAATCAAATTTGGTTTGGGTTGGGATAATGATAAAGCCAGTGGGCATCAATATTAAGAACACAACCTTAGCCTAAATAAACTGGATCTAAATGCAGCTGGTGCTATAATATAACTGTGATTATTGTTTCATTTTCCCTCTAGATCATTAGAATTTGTGGTATCACTATACAAGAGAGTACCCACAAAAAATGGAATTTGTATATGGCATGCAAACTGGATGTAATCGCCCATTGGGCAACTAGGTGTCACAAATCAATACAACTTTAAGTCAATGCACCACATGGTATGGTTCTGAATTGACAGGTTTGTTTCATTAGCATTTTTTCTGTGTATCAAGTTTTATTTTCTTTTGGAGAAAACTCCAGCTGAAACAGAGAGGTTTTTAAAGAAGCTGCTTCAGGTGAAATAGAAGTAACGATTAGTATTCGTGTTTCAAATATGTTGAAATATCACTTAAAGACTCATCACAATCTGGCCGATCTTCAAAGAGTCAAAATTACGAAAATCTTGAAAAAGTTTGCCACACAGTTACTGAAGGTTGTCATCAGACCATTGATGAGATATCTGAGGTGATCAGTTTGTCTTTGAGTTCATGTCAGCAAATGTTAACAGAGGATTTGAAAAAGACACAAGTTCCCACAAAATCAGTACCTCATTTCCTCTGAGGATTTTTAAAAATTTCCTTGGATCCTTTCACAATAATAATTTCTTCAAACCAGTATGATATGAACCAGTGTTTCTTTCCACCTAATAAGACATTTTTTCACAAAAAAATTTGATTTTTGAGTACCACTTTGCATATGTAGTCATTAGAATGAATCTAAGTTCTGACCTTTTATCTTTACAAATTTCACCTTACTATAAAGTTCTATGCTTCTGATTTATACAAAGCCAAAACCTTAAGTCTCTTGCCTGCATCTTGGTTAGCTTGGAACAAATATCTTAGAAGCAACAAAACAGCCAAATGGTGATAAGAAGATTTTAATTTATTACATTAATTTCATTATTAAGAAAGATTAATGAGTTATTTCGTAAAACTTGTAATTCGGTCATTTCAAAATTTGATTTGGGCCATTTATCAAAAGTTGGATGCTAACACTACCTTTCTCATCTTGCTTTCAAAAACCCAAAATTTAAAAAGAAGAGATAATAAAGACCAGAGAAATGGTGAACTTAACGACATCCAAAAAGCCATGGCTGGTCTTAGAATAAAAGATTCCTTTATTCAAATAACAGCTAATACCAATACATACCAAACTAACTTAACTTTTGAACTAAGATGAAGCAATCATTGTTCTCTCATACATTTTTCATGACACACTGACAGTGTCTTTCATTCTCTGGGAGAGAGGGTGTTGCCGTCCTTCTTTCATTGTTCACTAGTCTGCTTCACTAACCACAGCAGTGTTCCTTCAGTTTTAATGTAAACACAGCAGCTGGATTGGGTGGGGGGAAGAATCATTTGGGTCTTTCAAGCTTCCTATGATTATTATTATTGTTGCTATTTTGTTTTATACGGTGCTGTTTTCTTTTTTCTTGTACAAGTGATGGCTTCGCCATCTGGAAAACAGAGCAGATGATAAGTGGGAAGACATGTTTACATGATGAACAGAAAAATAAAGTTTTGAAAAAAAAATCTTCCACAGAAACTATTAACAATAGCAGGAGCACCAAAGTACAAGTCTAACAAAATAACTCATTAATTTTTACAATAATCAAATTAATAAGATAAGAAATTAAAATTCATATGTCATCATTTAATTGTTTTGAGGCTCCTAGGATATCTATTCCAAGGTTTCCATAACTGTTGGGATATGTATATCCCATTGGTCTTTGATAGAAGACTACTGGGACATTTTGATGTAGGTATTAAGAACTTTGATAGGTTAGCCTTAGAAGATTAAATGATGATTACAAAGTTCTGGCAGGGACCAAGGTAAAGCAATGATTATTGGTAATGAAAACAGAGTCACTGAGCCAAGTTTGAATTTTGGCTTAGCCTGTGTATATTCACTTCACTCTAATACCCTTTTAAAAGTTATGAATCTACTTCTCCCAAAATTCAACACTACAGCCACTTATCTTGTCACTATCATGCCACGAATGTTGATGAATACTTGGGCAAATAACTCTCTTATAACTACCTTATCTGCCAGGTCAATAGCAACAGAATTTGATACTCCATGGCAGGATTTAGTTACTAAGTATAGAGGTAAGATTTTGTATATTATTAATTGAGAACATTTTGATCTGATATTTGAGTTATTCAAAACAATTGCTCATTGAAGAGGCAAGTATTCAAGATTTCTCTCTATATACGTATCTACATGTGTGTGTCCGTGTCTATTGGTTACAAAGACATTTATGTTGGAGCCATATTTTTCTCGGCACTGGAGTTACTCAGTAGCAGATTGATTGGCTTCAGATCATGTAGAGAGATAAAGAAATGAGCATTGTTCAGGGATTATCTATTTGCATGATCTGAGGCCACTCGATTTACTACTGAGTAACTTTGGTGTTGAGGAAAATATAGCTGCTACATAAATAACAAAATTCAGACAAGAACAGTTACTGAATCTTTTTTTTATTTTTTATAGATACTTCATATACCAAAGAGCAGAAAAGAAAAATCTTCAAAGTATATAAGTCCCCGGAAGAAAACGGTACAAACAGAGAGAGAGAGAGAGCGAGCAAGGGGCAATTAGTTGTTTATTAAGACTCTTAACTTTGATAATGCTTATAAAATCTAAACCAACAATTGGAACAGCCATAAGTCACCACACCGAGGTAGAATCTCTCCACAAGCCTATATACAAAATTTCATTGAAATATATCAAAGAATAGTGGAGTTATCTAATTGAGGAAAAGGAAACAACAGTAATGACAATGACAACAGACACCCATAGCACATTATAGTCTCAGGCAGCATTTTTTCCTGCTAGGAACAAAAAATTATGTTTCTTACATTTTTTTTTCTAAAAATGTCCAGTTGGCATAACCTGTCTTTCTCCCCAATTTTTTCTGTTATGAATAACAATATATTTCTATTCTGAAACTTTTTGAGATTGTGACTGGTTTGGTAAAATGAGTAAACCAAGTTATTTAGGAAATCCATTGTGTACCAGATTGGCTTGTATTCTTTTTTTTAGCTCTTTCAGTACAAAAAAAATAAAAATATATTTATGAGGCAAAAGAAAATACACAATAATCTCGTGGATATCATATTAAAAAAAAAAGAGGTGAACATTATTGAATTCCTACAGAACACAATTGATTCTCAGCACATCAATCATTGTCCACCCCATGCAGTTCTTGCAGGTCAATTGCTGTCATTATCCCGGGTCTGACAAAAGACCACATACAGATTTTCCAAATCAAAAAGACGAGAAGGTACAAAAATAAAGCAATTGTTTACATCATATTGCAGTCAACATGACACAAGAGATCATCCATTAAAATTAGGTCAGAATAACACCAACTGATAGCATAAAATGTCTAAAATACAGAGATACAGGTACTTCTTGATTAGTGTGGTCAATTCATTCCAAATTTTCCATGCTGTTCAAAGCTGCACTGTACAAGGTCTTATAATGATTTGATGTTTGTTTCAGCTTATACTTAATTACATTAATTTGTACAGCAATACCTCAACAGCACTATATCAAAACCAAGGCTAATCAAAACCGCGCTCTTTAAGGCATTGAATTGCATTGAATAAATCACATGAATCATTCAGTTGAGTATCCACATCTTTGTTGATTTGATCTATTTCTTACTATTGATGTCTGAAGTTCTGTAATGAAACTTAGTAATTTTTCTGGGAATTATTCAAACTAGTATATTTCTCTATGTTGTTACAATTTTTACATACTAGCCAATGAATCCGCGGGCATTTCTCATCTTGTCCGATGTTCTGAGACAAAGCATTGTTATTATTCTCAAATTTCATCGAACAGGTCTGGTCAGTCACTCAATCGGAGACCATCACTTGACCAATGTCTTCTGGTAGGATGATAAATGAATAAATTACTACTCTCACTTTTGGTTGTTAGTGATTGCTAAAAATGTCCAAATATTCAATAAACAAGTGCAAATGCAGCCAGACATTAACTAAGGGCCCAGTTTAGCATACATTTACATTATAAATTGATCCTCCTGTTAAGGGGGAATTTTGAAAAGAAAAAGTTTTTTCTAGACATAATAATGAGTAGATGTTCAAATTTTCAGCCCTTTGAAGAACCCTTGGTGATGCCTGTATGTTCAATACATACATAGCCAGCCAGACTAATTTGAAAACAAAAGAAACCAAAGTTGACAATTTCTAATTAGCAACCTCATCATTTTTTTTGTTTCAATCACAGTGTTTTTTTTGCTGATGTCATCTCGACATGTGCGTGTGTATGTCTCACAACTTCTTCATTTAGATCATAGATTAGAGTACGAGAAATGAAAAAAGCTTGACAATAGAATTGTATCACTGAAAGTAAGAAAGAGAAAAAGAAAAATCCTCTAGGGTATTTTGATCATTAAAATACTGAAGAAGTGTAAAAGCAGAGCAGTAAACTGTTGATATTAGCTATTCATAAAAATAACAAACAAAGAGATTTATCAAGATTATATTCCTACCATCAACAAAGACTGTAAGATGGCAAATCTAAATTATGGAGAATGCTATGACTTCACAAAATGAACTTTTGAACAGTAACATGACTATCATTATAAAAATACAAAACATCGGTTTATACTGGACTGGCTGGCTTGACTTATGGAAATTCCATGGGCGTTGAAAGCTAGATATCATCATTACTCTCAAATATATATATCTGCAATTAAAGTAGATAATATTGTTAAAATAAATCATTCTGTATGGAATGTTTTTATATTCAACTATAATAACATGCAAAAGCAGATAACACTAAAACATCTGTTGTTATTATAATTATTGGTATTATTATTATTATTATTATGAAAGGAAGAAGAAAAACAAAACTTTTAATTTTTTTAAATATAATTCAACAAACCTGAAAATTTTTGATGCATTGTATATCTTTGCCAATAAAAATTCAAATGTAAAATAAACCTTTAAAATGTTAATGGTTTTGTATTGTATCATGCCATCAACTTTTTAAAGTTTCTTTTACATTTGAATTTTGACTGACAAAGATTCACAATATATCAGAAATGTTCAGTTTTGTTATCATATTTTGAAAATACAAAACGGTCTTGTTTTTCTTCTTTCTTTCAAAATATCAATGAGTAAGGCATTATTAATAATTTCTCATAAGTTGTTATTATCATTATTATCATTATTGATTGCTATATATATATGTATATATATATATATATATATATATATATATATATATTATACTACTATAAGGTAAGTTTTAGGTTCCAGGCTACTGAGGGATGAGTAACAAATTGATGACACAGTGAACATTGAGTCCCTACTGCTTCCATTCAAGCGCAAGAACCCTCTTCTATTTTCACCTTTGTTCATTATATAGGGTGAGTGGGGAGGGAAAAGAGAAAGGAGAAAAGATATGAAGAGAATTTAGATTTCATCCCAGTAAGATTCCTGTGGACAGCAGTTGACTCCTCTCTTTCTTTACCCACCTCACAGAAACAGAATAATGAAACAAAAAGAACATATTGAAACAAATAAATCACCAAGTTTATTGGTGTGAGAACACACCTGAGAAAAAATGAATAATGAATTTTTGTATCTCACGTAAATGAATGTGCATAACATGCATACATATCAGAACTGATTATCTAAAAAATTATCTAAAATTATCTAAAAATGGATCTTTTAACTAAAATTATCCTGGAAAAAAACACAAGCACATGATTTGGGTATTGTTGGTACAAAAATGACCATAAAGACCATCCAAAAAGCACTTTATTGAAAGAAAAAAACATTTTTAGACAGTGTCTAGTAATGCACTTAGGCAAATTTCCAAGGTCGCAGTCCAAAAATGTGACCAGTAGAAAAAATTTATAGTATTCACACTTTGAAATAACAATTATCTAATTACAAATTTCTTTACACTTTATAAAAATATATCCTTGAGTTTAATCCCTAAAAACCTCAAAAAATGCAATATTATACAGACATATATATATATATATATATATATATATATATATATATATACATATTGCCACATGCATAAAAATAATGTGTATCCATCTCACTCTCTCTCTCTCTCTATATATATATATATACATGTATGTATATATTGCATATGACTTTTCACTGTGTGCATAGATCTACATTTTGATCAAAGGCAGAAGCGCTGTGAGTGACTTTTTGATCTTAGAGTGTACAGATACTACTCTCTTATCTTTATCCTAGGCCGTGTTCACAGTCTCTGATCCTAGGAAGCAATGCTGATCCATACCTGAATAATCTATAATGTTCATTCACATAGAGCAGGTGTGCATTAGTGCAAGAGATTTTTACACACTTGCTAGAGTTTTCTCTGCATAAAATGAAAAAAACAAAATCCCAGAATTTTAAAATCACTTCAAGAAAAAGACAATCAACGATGAAGACATTTTCTGATAAGGATGAATTATTCAAAATCAGCACAATTAAAAGAATAAAAGAAAAACAAATTCACAAGAGGAAAAAAGAGAATATTTAATTTTTTTTCAGAAACAACTACCGTGTCGGCTAATAAATCTTAGGTGCTAAATCAAGTTTTGCCAGACAAGTCAACTCTTCAATACGAGGCAGCATTGTGTCAATAGGAATTCATAAGGTCCAAACAGTTTAATATGATCCATTCAGGAAAATACTTGATGCTTAAACAGTTGACTTATAAACTGGCATATATGGTAAGCACGAGACCTGATATAAGATTATATTAGTAGGAAAATAGAGATTTTTTTCTTAAAAAGAATAAAATATTGATGTAAAGGTAAAGACAGTTTTCCATATGAAATACAAGAAGAGCACTGATGGTAAGAGGAGCATATGTCAATAACTATGTAGATAACATTCAATACACAACATGTCCGCTACAATATACAAAGAAAAACCAATATTCCCGAGAACACAGACGAAACCTGTGTAATAATTTTGATAGATTTATTAAACAAAATCACTCAGATAGGTAAACCCCCCCCCAAAAAGAAAGAAAAGTCTGTATTATCCGTACCAAGCCAGGCAAATGTTATTGCAAGCTTTATTATATATTCATTATGATATTAAATAGAGTTTATAATATACCCTGAGGTATACTGAACAAAGTATGCAGCTTGTTCAATCAATATGAAAGAAATTCAGTAAAAATTTTATCCATTTTCCCCTGAGACCAGGACTTGACAATTTTATTCGGCACTTACATCCTTCTTTATCACCAAAAAGACTATCACCCCCGTACACAAACTTCATTGGTCCAATTTTCTGAATTCCATGCAATTCTACCGAAAAAATTTTTCTCAGATTTTCAATACAGGGTCATTTTGAAGAGAAACAACAGGCTTTTCTTCTTGTTTTCTACAGGCAAGTTCCGTCCATACCATCTAAACCCACCTTCCAAATATAGATAGGAAATATTTTTTTAGCATGCTTAGCATAGTTCAGTGCTGTGCTAAATTGGTAGAGATGAAGACCGTGTTGCACCGATTTTCTAAGTAAAGAAAAAACAGCATGACTTTAAAATCGACCTTTAAAATTTTAAGGATGGAAGATAAAATGATGAGAAGAAAAGGAAGGAAGGAATACAATGAGGAACCCACCCTCCGTCCCTTCATCACCAGCGCCACTTTAAACAAAATTACTGTCCATTAATTATCAATCAATTTATGCTGACTGTATTTAAAGCCCTCCAGGACAACTGCCCACAACAACAACTAAAACTAATCTACATTTCACAAAATGGACATCTTGATCTTGGTTGGTCAGCAGTGGAATGATCTTTGGGTCCACATATGGATGACCTCTTCCAAGTTCCCACACCTCAACCCTCTCTCAATTCCAATGCGGAATGAAAAATCGGGCTGGAGCAAGCCAAACACTTTGGGGAAAATTCCCCAGTAGATAAGACCTGATGAGGCACCAGTCACAAATGAATTAGTTACCAGGGACGCAAGCAGGTCTATTATCAATGATGCCAGGTGCACCAACCACGTCAGCCCCACGTCCTTCTAGAACCAGATGGGGGTTGATTGAAGTGCTGGGTGAGGAATGGAGGAGTGAGGCTACTTGCCCAAAATTGTCCTCTTGGGGATAAACTAGAAGCCAAAGAGACACAGGACCTGATCTGATGGTGAGATTGTGGGGTACAACTGGAAAAAGATCATGATAGGATGATCTGTGGTCAGAGTTAAATGGTAGATTAACTTAGTCAGCTAGTTTACCATGTGTGTTATATGTATATGTATATATATATATAAACACAGATACATACATACATATATATATATATATATATATATATATATATATATATATATATATAACACACACACACATATATATATATATATATAAACACAGATACACGCATATACATATATATATATATATATATATATATATAAACACAGATACACGCATATATATATGTGTATATATATATATATATATATATATATATATATGTACAAAAAAACGATACATACACACAAATCACAGATGTATGTACATACAGGTTGGCCCAGAAAGTATCCATGCATTTTGAATATCTCAATAACTGGTTGTGCAGCTTTGGTGTAACTTGGCAACCAATAAGAGGGCACCTTAGGGCGCAAACGTAAACATATGCTCTCTCATATCAGCAGTTAGACACCATTTAGTGAGTTTGCTTACTGTGTCACTACCACATTCACAACCACTGAACCAGTCATTCTTCACGTATTGTACAGGTTTTTTTGGCAAAACATTGCATTATTCAGGTTTAGTTACAGAGATCTTCTCTCAAGTTTTGGAATTAGTTTCTGTGATGGTTTTATAAACTACTTCAACCCCTGTAATGCCTGGATGACTCCCAAATGATTAATACAACAGATATAACTGAAGTATACCAACCATTTGGCTTTGGGATTTGACCTTATAATTTCCATTCTCATATGATACCAACAGTGTAGTCAATTATAAATCTTCTCCCAATGAATTTGTCAGAATTGAAATCATTTTCCATAAACCTGCTCTTGATGCAATATTCCTCATGCTCAGTATGTATAACCTTTTTAATGAATTTGGTTTCTCACAAGTGGTCCAAAAAGTGAACCTCCATGTCAGGCTAGACAAACTTGAAATAAATCTCTAAAAACCACCGTGTAATTGTTAGTATGAGAGTATCGCAATCCTCACAGGTTTGAGTGTACCATCTTTCAGTGGCAATCAAACATTTCGCTGGAGGAAAAGCTTACGTTTAGTAATTAAAATATTTCACAGTCCCATTGAACCTTGCAAACATCTCAGTTGAATTCACTTATCAACCAAAAAACTGCACTTAGTTGGATGATTGGAATATATCTGTACAGATGTCCTTCGATAAAGTGCGCTTTGTTACAATACAGTTGGCGATTTAAGGCTGGTAGGATGTGGATTCCTATATTATTGCCCAGTTGTTCAGAAAACCACAAATGAAAACAGACAGCATCAAAATGACTAAAATATTAAAATTCACCAACTTGCAATCAATTAACATATAATTACGTTGTGTTTTACACATAATTTCTTTGATTTCATGATGAACACAACACCTTTATTCAATGGTGTACTGGATTTGTCACTTATGATTGACTTTTGATTGTCGGCAGTTCACTTATAACACGGCTTGTCTTTCTTGGACCCCAACAGCCTTATCATAAACTATGATATTAGTGGAAATAAAGATGAGATATATCAAATCTGAATTTGTTGTTATGAACTATACAGGGAAATGAGTTTAATCCTCACAGGTTTGTATAAGATTGTAACTTTGTGCCCGACTAGGCAGAATCTAAATAGATTGAAAACTGTGCATTGATTCCTGGCAGCAGAAATGAGCAATAGTCACATCCTACACTTCATACTTCATTAAAAAAAAGAAAGAAAAATAAAAACTAAAGAAAGAAAAATGTTGTCCTCTTGGTTCAAAAAGGGTTATTCAGCCTCATATTCTGTTAACTGACCACTGTCCCCATTTGGGACATTGTTATCTCAGTGAGCTTTTGACCACTGGTCCCATATCAGATAAGCTTCAAACTTTTCCTGGGCAATGATACCAGCTGCTCTTAAATGCTCTTATCGAAAGATTCAATTTCCTCAGGCACAAACTGAAAGGGAGGGTGTTTTTAGAAATTGGTAAAAGAGGGGGTTGGGGATCAGATGGTGTGTGTGTGGGGGGTTGAGATCAATGTGTTCCTCTGTCCAGCTCATATTCACATTTCAACCCTTGCCAATTTGTCCGATTTCTTTCTGGTCAATTACCAGAACTGACCACCAAACAGATTATTCCAAATGTTGATTGTGTGACCAAAAAGAAAGAGAGAAAGGAAGTGGGGGGGAGGAGGAAAAAAAAACGAAAACAGATGATCTAAGCTGTGAGTCACTCGGAAAATGAGCCAACACGAGGTTCTCACACATGGAAGTGACATAGATGATAAGAGAGATTGATAGATAATGACCAGCATGAAACAGATAGATGGGAAGACAGAGAGAGAGGGAGAAGAAGACTGATGGATGACCAGAGGGAAAGAGAGAGAGGCAGATAGATGAATAAAGAGAAAGAGATAGACGGAGGACCAGAGAGAGAAAGAAAGAGGGAGGAAGATAAATGGATGACCACAAAGAGAGGGAGAGAGAGGCAGATAGATAGATAGATGACCTAGGAGAGAGAGAGAGAGAGGAAGAAAGATAGATGACAAGAAAAAATTAGATAGGAAGATGACCAGAATAAGATAGAGAGAGGTAAATATATGGATGGCCAGAATGATGAGATAGATCACCAGGAAGAGATAGATTAGGCAAATATATGGATGACCAGAATGATACAGGCATGTTGGTGACTAGACCAAGAGGTAGATAGATATGACTGGAATGAGTGAGATGAATAGGTGAGCAAAATGAGATGATGAGAACAGAATACGTTAGATATGAATAGAATGAAGTGGATGGGCAAATCGATGACCAGAAAGACATAGGTAAATAGAAGATACGTTTGGCCAGAATGAGACAAACAGATGACCTGATAGAAACAGATAAGTAGATAGATGTGAACAGAATGTATATTATCAAAAACAGGTAGCCAGAAAGAGGCAGATAGATTTGAATCTGAATAAGACAGAAACTTGAGCAGATTTTCAGAATGTTATGGATATAAGCAAAATGAGATAGAAATGTAGAAATTAAGACAAATGGATAGATGACCAGAATGAGATATTCACTGAGATTTGCTCAATTCAGTTCAGAGCTAAAAGATTCTGGCACCCAGTGAGGATCATAAACACTATACTTATGAATGCCAGCATGGACCTGTGACCATGGGAGAATGTATACGTAAATGAGAAGATAGATACGGAAAGACCGAGAATGTAAGTACTAGATTAGTAAAAGATAGAAACAGGTCACTCAATAGACACCATCACATGATTGTCTTTTGCCTCCCTGGTGTGCTGGGGGTGAGCAATCAAATAATGCAAAAAAGGAGGATCAATAGATAAGTTACTTCTCTGGCCTCTGTTGGGCAGTGATCACCAAAAAATAACATGAGTGACTGCTGTTGGACACAAACCACATGATCAATTTAGCACAAGCTTATATTGCAAATTGCTCCTACCCCACTGAAAATTTTTTGGGGGGGTATTTTAAAAAATTTAAAAAAACACTCTTTTCTATACTTAATAAGGAGTAAATGTTTAAATTTTCAGCCCTTTAGCTCCATTGGTATGACCTGTAGGCATAATAAATACATAGCCAGCCAGCTAAATCAACTTTATAACTGAAACCTACATTAACAATTTTGGTTGACATTTCCTCAATTGATGATATTGAAATATTTCAGTTACTTCTCTTCAGTGCTGCCTATTTAGATACTTTATATCTACATTTAGATCTATTGCCAATTTAGATATTTTACATCTATATGTATTTCTATAGCCAATTTAGATATTTTACATCTATATTTAGATCTATTGCAAATTTAGATATTTTATATTTACATTTAGATCTATTACCAATCTAGATATTTTACTTCTATATTTAGATCTATTGCCAATATGGATATTTTATATGAAAATTTAGATCTATTGCCAATTTAGATATTTCATATCCATATTTAGATCTATTGCCAATTTAGATGTTTCGTATCTAATTGTAGATCTGTAATTTTAGATAGAGGATTTATAATATGTAATTTTTCTCAAGAACCGCTGATCCACACAACTTCAAATTTGATACTGCTTTGCCTTGTGGGCTTATTAATATGTCTGGTAAATTTCAACTTGGTACAATGGCAAATTGTTGAGGATTTGCAGTGCATACATAAACACAAGCAGAAAGACAGACAGATTTCTTCAATTAAAATTAGAAGTCGAGAATAAGAGAAAGGGAATGATGGATACATAGAAACATGTCATGGTTGAAAATGAAGGTAACAGCTTTTTGTTGCTAGCGCCTAAGCAAGAAAGGTAAGTATGGAAGAATGATTTTCCCAGGTGCTCATTCTCTCAATCTTTTCTCTTACAGCCTGTGGCTTGCCAATGATGAGACATTCTTTTTTTGTCAAAATATCTGATGACGAGACAATGTGCAGGGAGGAGCGGTTTCATGCCTTTTTAAAAGAAGATTTGTGCAAAATCAAAACAAAAAGTCCCAGCTGAGATTCAAACTTGATACATCAGTACTGTGATGCAGACAACACATATATTTCATATGCTCAATATGTAGACAAAATAAAATGTCTAGCGAGTAAAATTTTTGCACATATTTGTGCATATATCTTGCTTTCATTCTTGAGCTTTTCATTAATTGTCTTTGAATTTTTAATTTTTGTTGTTGTTAGTTATATAACTGTCATATTCATATTTAAAACCGTTCACTGTTTCTGCTTTTATTATTTCTAGATCTTGATTCGTTTAATAGTTTCAATAGTTGACAATTCCTTGTGATGAGAATCCACTTCTCGAATTTTTTTGCAGTATTCCTAATAGATACATTTTTTTTCGTTTTATTTCAAAGAATTTTTTGCCTGGGATGTTGTCGATGCCTTTTATTATTTCCAATATTTGTATCATGTCTCCTTTTATTCTCCTTTCTGCTATTGTTAGTTTTAATTTTATAAGCCTTTTTTTCCATAGGGGAGTTTTTTTTAGTCCTTGGAAAGGTTTTGTGGCTCTTCTCTTCTTTTATATCTTCATCGCAATGAGGGGACCATGTTTGCACATATACTCCAATCGGGGTCTTATATGTGTTGTGTATAGTATTTTGAATATTTTTATATCAAGAAAATCAAATCTGCTTTTTATTATTCCAGTTATCATTTCAGCAGATTTTTTTGTAATTCTTCATAAATGGTTATGGATTTGGAGTTTTGAATCCATAACCATATATCTAAATTACTAATAGCTTTAAATACTTTACTTGTACATAATAAATAGCATGCTCTGATACAAATATTTAATCCTTCATTTCCACATATACAGAGCAGGTGAGAATTAACTTTCTGTTAGAAGTTATATGTAAATATTACTTTACGATTGACCATTAAATAAAGTTATTTCTAATTTCCAATAAGGAATTTCTTTTCACGCACGCTGTACAAATATATATGTTTGTATGTTCATTACCTATGTATTCAGCCTCTTGCTTCATACATATATACATATATATATGTGTGTATGTGTGCATGTGCGTGTGAGTGCATGGGGGTGGTGTTGAAGACACCCTTTGCTCTCCGACCCATCACTTTTGGCTGTCCATTATTGCATAGCCAGGTCTTCTGTTGGTTTATCAAATGAACAAGATATCTCAAGGAAAATGTTACACTCCAAGGAAATAGCAAGAACTCTAACAAATGTACCAATTCCTCATCAACTTAAAACTTCCAGAAGGAACAAGTTGCAAAGGCTAATGAACCAGAATTATTCCGTGGGAAAAAAAAGTAAACAAAACTAACTTCTGATGAAGGAATCCTTTTCAGTTTTGTTTCTTGAAGCACTGTTAATTAACAGAACTAACGAGACTTGTTACTAATTAAAGAACTAAAGTTGTATGGATTCTTCAGGAGAAGAGTTCACTGAAAGGTATATTCTTTGCTCTAACTGTTGTTATAATTATCCGATCAGAATTTGCAGATTAACTGTTTACAAGGATGATACATAAGTATTCATGGAGTAAAAACCTTAGGGCTGAGCACTCGTTCTGAGGAAGGGTTCAAATCCTAGTAGCAGCTAATTTACTTAGTGAGTTAATCAGAGCATAAAGATGCCATTATTTCAGGGTAAAAAATTCTATTAATCAAAAGGATTCCTGATTCAAACTAAAAAGTATGTGATTTACTTACAAGGTTATTTGAAACACCAAAGTTGACTATGATCAGATTATGAACTTTTATTGAGGAAATAAATCCACCAATGTAGGACACCTAGGGAGAATCAAACTCATGACAGTAGTAGTGGTCTCGGAAACTAGCTTGTTACCCATTACTCTATCCATGACAAGGTGAGAATATGATTCAAAGTGTAGCTATTTTTAAACAGAAAAATAATAGTATATCTCTGAATTTTTGAGATGAGTATTATTATTATTTCTATTAATATTCGGACCATCCTCATCTTGGTTAATTTTCATACAACGTTTCGGCCGTTGTACTCTACGTTAAATAAAGGGTTCGGTTTGTTACTTCCCCACACCTACCAGATGATACCTGATGAAGGCCGTAGAGTACAACGTTGTATGAAAAACAACCAAGATGAGGATGGTCGGAATATTAATAGAAACAGAAAAAAGATCTTTTTTCAAATACTTACATTTAATTCTTAACTTGGAGATGATTAACTAAAATTATCAGTAGCTTGTACCTTTGTACAGGTATGTACTAAGCTTTGCTTAGTATGGCTTAGTTTAAGACCACAAGAGTAGGTAGAACGCCAAGTAAGGATCAAACACACTAGAATGGTAGTGTTCTCTGAAACTAATTTAATAACCACTGTTCTATGTCAAGATGACTGATACTATTCAAAGCGTGGATATTTTTACTTAAAAAAAATTCTTTAAAGAGTTTAAATAGAATTTTGAATTTTAGCCAATGCTGACACATTTGGTTCACATAATGTGTGATTTCACAGAGCTGTTTGGTAAATCAATAATAGTAAAAACAGCTATTGACTTTTTATTGTTAATTACAGTTTTAAATATTCAAAATCCTATACTGCCCACCAAAATTTCAAAACGTCCACCATTTTCAGCTCAGTTGCTCACCATCCATCTAAGAGTTGGAATCACCCACTGCTGGGCAATATCTGTCAGGTTGAGAAACCCTGGTCTACAGGAATAAACAATCTAGTTTACCATAGTGGTCATCTGTGTTTGAAGCTTGAGACTAGCTAATTAGGCTCTAGGAACATAGTAAAAAATTGTTTATCATGCAGTAAAACTAAGAGAAAAGTGGATTACAATGTGTGTGTGTGTGTATGTGAATAAACAAGTTCTGTGCTATGCAATATGGTAATCACTTGAGGACTTTTCGAAAGCAACCTGAAATGCTTTATTAGCTTGCAGCTGTTGCATGCTAAGTGCAACAGCATCTGAATTCTTACGATGACTGCATCCTCTACTTGTCTCTTTTCCTTCCACTCTATGACTTCCAGGAAACATCCGGATATTGACCTGAATGTCACACAAACACGAATTCTTGTCCCTTCTTCTCTCTCATCCATTCTCTCTGTTTATCTCTTTTTTTCCTTGTTCTCATCCTTCTTCTTTTCCTATTTGCAAGCCGACCAAGTTGAAAAACCCGATAGGACCTGCCCCCAAGCAGTGACCCTGCCAAATGTCTGTTCACACCCAGATAAACAAGCATATCACAATGATTTTCCACCTTCTTTGCCAAAATTTTCCGAACCTTTCTCTATCACAGCCTCTCTTTCACGTTTCCTCCATGGCTTGGGGCTGTGACATAAGATATAGAAACAAGTTTCATTGTTCGAGTTTTGTAATGATTTTTGACAAGAGTTCTTAACCTCTTGTCACACTTTTTATGTGGTCTGTTTTTGACAGAATTCACGACTGATAACCACATAGCATAAAGCTTTTTGTTTTTTTGTTTCTCTAAGACAAGTGTCCTTATTGTTTTTAGCACATTTTAGCTGGCTAATTTTCCAGCCTTCTTCAGGAGAATTTTTAATCTTGAGTTTCCACCTTTTCTAAAACAAGAGAGCGACGTAGCCATATTCACAAATGTTGAGTTGTTAAATAATGTTTTTGACATTCTGTTTTAACTGTATATTATTTATATCCGTTATAAGCATGCTTATGTTAATTGGATCTGAATAGTTGAATAACTATCTAAATTTTTACAAATGATTTCACGAATGAGCTTCCAGAAGGATATTTGTGAATCAAAAACATATGTACATCATTTTATAGAATAAATAAATAAAGAGTTTAGGTTACAGTAAATTGAAGTTTCAATTTCCTGTGTATATTTCCTCTAAGTTACTATATTTGTGCCTCTATGAATACTTTCTGCATAACGGCACACAGGATTCAATGGTCTTTTTTTTCATCTTGGTTGTATCAAGGGCAAGAGTCCACCCCTTTTTAGTCCGGTTTTGAATAAGATTTTCCCATCTCCTAGACTGGTTGCCAGCCATAGAGTTTATTCAGTCCTACCATTTACACCTAACTGGGAGGGAGAAGGTATGGCTTTCATGCCTTTCTTAAGGCATTAGTATAAAGTAAATCAAGACTGTCTGAGCCATGGTTTATCTATACATGTAACTAAACTTTTTTATTATCGTTTTTTATGATTATTTGAAAAGTCTTGTTTGGAAATATAATATCCAAAATGACTTTTTGGGGGGGATTTCAGGAACCTAAGTCTCAACTCAAAATATTCTGAATGGCAAGATACTTTCCAAGCAGACCAATTACATAGTTGCTCCATCGACCTTGCCTCACACCAAACTTGGTTCAGCTTAACAATATCTGCATTTACTTTTGTTTGTTTTTTCTTATATAAATAATCCAAATGTTTCAAACAGTCATTGCAATATTTAAGGGTCTAAACATTTTTGCAAGGATATTTTTTACTCCCTTCAAAATTGATAGCAGAAGATTCTTTCCCTCTAAGTGACTTTTTCCAAGAATTCCGGTTCCTACCATTGCTCAGGATTCTGATTAGTTCTGGAACCACTGGACTAACCAGAATGAAAATGCAAAAACAAAATAAATCTTAGAGCTCTGATCCACAGCTTATTCTTGAAGGATTCTTGAATTGCATTTTTCCTGGTTTACCATTCCACTGGAACTCTTCCTGCAGCATTTTTATCCATCAACCATCATTCTGGTAGAAACCTAAATCTTGGGGGAGTCAGGTTTTGCCTCTTGTGTCCAGGGAATATTTCATCATGTATGTTTAAGTCAAAGCAAAGACCAAATTAATTTCCAGTTACTATATGCAAATGGGGTTTTGTCCAGTATGTGTCAGCTTTGCTAGATGATAAAATTTATTCTGATATTTCTAATGGATTTATTGATTAAATATCCTTACCTCACAGGTACCTTGGATTTTACAAGTATTATCAACTTCAGTTTTACTCCTGTCTGAAAACATACTTTTTAATTTGGAAGAATGGTTTTAATGACAGATACTGACTCAACATGTGTAATGAGGTACAGTGTATAGCTTTCAGTGGGGTCATTAACATTCAAAATTTTTTTTTTGACAACTGACCTTCTTGTTGTTTATGTTGTTGAGAAGATATAGGAAGAAGTCTGGGTTATAGACAAGGAAGTAGCATACATCAACATGTTGGCTGTGTGTACATCAGACAAGTTTTGAGTTTGTTTCCAAAACACAATAAGGACAAGGTATGGAAATCCAGGTCTAATGAGGAAAGGAAAAGACAACACCTGAATCCTACGTTGTACGTGTTACTACCATTTGAAAGAGAGAATTTTCATTTTGCCACCATTACATTCAGATATTGTACCTGAAGGAGGCCATAGAATGGATTGGCCAAAACGTTGTGTTAACAACACAAACAACAAGAAGCAGTTCAATCATCCAAAAAGCTCTTTGAAGGAATGACTTGATACGTGATATTTTAGCAGATTCATACCGATCAGTATAAATAATTACAAATTGATAGAGATAATTTCAACCTGCCGTAAACCCCGCAAAAGCTGTCCCAGCTGAAATAACTCAGTTGTTATGAAAGGCACATCCAATAAAAAGCAAATTCTCCAGGTCTCCCGATACAAATCCAAAGATTTCTATTTACAAACAGAAAAAAAATTAACCTGAATCCAAATAGTCTGACTGGCGCATCACAACTAAACAATGTGCAAATTAGAACTAAGATTCCCAAATCTTTGCTACCAAGATACGCAGTTTGCTACTTATTGACTGTTTGTATTAAATCTAACGGTCATTGCCAGAAGCACACATAAGTAGCCATGCATTACTGGCTAGGAACATTGTCTCAACAAAGGTCAATATTTGGAAATTCTTCCATAGCCTTGAAGAATCTAGAGACAGGACATGACTATATGTGATGACTATAATGACTGACTTTTCTCTTGACTTGATGGCATTTGACAAACACATTGTGACATTTTAGCAAATGTAAATGATCTGATATTTAGTCAGCATGATAAAAATAGCCAATTGAAGTCAGACTGTTTGTTTTATCAGAGAAAGGAAAGAAGAGGTTTAATTGAGTCTTCTTCTTATCATAATCCACCTCTGCCAACCAAGTTTGGAAGAGGTATACATATTCCTTCATGTTTGTTTGCCCACACAATATCTTCAAAAGTACTTGATGAATTTTGATGATATTTTGTGGAAGGGTGGGTTATGGGCTAAGGAAGAATTGATTGTATTTTGGTGTGGATCCAGAATTTTTTTTCCTGATTGAGAGATATTTTTTCATATATCAAGAAGAGTTAGATAATAATTCAAAATATGGAAAATGACAACCCAGTTACCTCTTTTTCATCATAGCTATACATCAACAGATTTTCATTCAGCTTTTAGTCATTGTATGGCATTGACAGTGGTACATAGTCTTTGAACGTTTTCTAGTTATTATTATTATTTTTTTATGCATTTTATTCTTTTATTACTATAGTGATCATGAGAACATATATTATCAGAAGACTAAAACATGGACTTCATTTCAAGATAAAGATACTCTTGAAATGATTTCAGAGGCAGACAAGCCTCTAACTTTTAGAAGATTGGCATGACACAAATCATCCTAGAGACAAAGCCTATTAACAACTATGTTTTCCTCACAGCTATCCGTTCATTCATATACGTGTAAAATTTGTGGCACTCAGAGAAAATATACGTATATAATTTTTTGAAGCTCCAATTATCATAGGAAAGATTCATGGCTTGAATGAGGAATCATTTTCTATATTTATTGGTCAGAGTGAGATAAATTTAAAAGAACCATCTTTTCACAAGTTCTCTCTTGATTTTATTTTTGCAATGGGTGTGATTAAGATTTGATTTTTTTGTACATTGTTACCTCTTCAGTACAGTGGGTTAAATAGCTTGGCAGCTCATCTCCAAATTTAATGAAAAAAAAAAAAAATTTGCTGCACTTCATGGGGTTTACTTGGGTTAGTGCCAACACGATTCCTTTGATGTGATAAAAGACTTGAATTCAATAAAGCAATGACTTTGTACATGGCACAGGGGTATACCTGATTGATTGTACACAGCTTCTCAGCTTATAATCCTTTCTCAGTTCCCATGATGCATCTCTTTCATGCAATTATATCTATAAAGCATCACACATTTGCAAGTATGTGCAAGAATGTTCACGGATTTAAGATCTGGTCATAAATCACACAATTGTACATTGGAAATCTTGGAATGTCTAAATCAATGCCACAACAAGATGGAAATGGGAATAAAAAAAAAATATCTTCAAAGGAAAAATTTTTCCAGATCTTTTAAATGCAAAGATTTCAAACCCAGGTAGATCAATTAATCTACATTTATCAGTATCTTACCTGAAGCAAAAGTGGAGAGAATTTCAAATAATCTGGTAATTTTTGACTTCTGCTAATGAAATATCAGAGCGTAAATAGCAGTTTAAAAGTCATGCAAAATTCTTATGTAGAGGTTCGGACACGCAATCTTTGATTGTTTTTGAATGACATGATAAAATAAGCAGCCTACAGAGGATGACTTCAAAAGAGTTGATTCATGTGAATCTCCCGCACTATATCAAGTTTTTTCAACCTGCTTTTCTATTCAAAATGCTAGATCAGAAAGCAGGGGTCCTGACATATGTATGGGGATATGTAAATTTCATGTCTTTGTTATAGCACAAGAGATCAGCTTATCTAAAATATGTTATCATAGATTCACAAAACAATTTAAGAGTAAACATAGATACTACAGGGATGATAGAACACTATCAATATTGTAATTATCAAAACAGGTCTTGTTAGTCACTCAATAGAAATGGCTATGTGACCAACATCTTTTTGGCAGCGTACTGAGTTGGGGGGAGGTGATCAATTGAAAAACTGGAAAAAGGGGGTAATCAATGTTATCTATTTTCAGGGGACCAAATGAGCTTTACCAGTGCTTTTATTCACTAGGACACGCATTAATTGTCACGTCTGGATTCTTTCCAAGGACACTGGATTTGGCAGGTATAGGAACAGGTTAAGTTAGTCATTCAAAAAAGGGTGATCAGCGAATGAACTATTTCTCTCGCCTTTTGTTGAGCAGTGATCACTAATGTTTGAATTTTCAAAAAACAAGCATGAATGTTGCTGGACACAAACTAAGTGATCAATTTAGCATAAACTTACATTGCAATTGAATCCTCCCCCCCTAAAATTTTGAAGGGCGGTGTTACAAAAAACCCTGTTTCTTCAAGACATGATAAGGAGTAAATGTTCAATTTTTCAGACCCCTAAGTCTATAGGTGCAGCCAGTACGCATGATACATACATTGCCAGCCAGACTCACTTGAAAACTGAAGAAATATGGTGACAGTTTTGGCTGAAAGTTTCTAATTGTTTTTCTATCAACTTAAATTAGGTTATTTGGTCCCAAGAAAGCAGAAATTGTCAAAATACTAATGCAACATATCATCACAAGGACTATTTGAGTTACATGGCAGTACCTATCTCTTACTGAAATAGTCAACTTAGGATATATGGTACTATAAGCAGGGAAGAAGCCTCGACTAAATTCTTCCTGATAGTGCGAAAGAAGTGGATTCATGCCTTTTTGAAAGATGTTAAAACACGATTGAAATGCAGTTCATTTTTCCCATTTAATGTCATCTTTCACTCCTTTATCAATATTTATGAGAATAATGATAAACGGTTGAGTAGAATGAAAAATAAAGTTTGAACTTTAAGATTATAAGGAAATGAACACCTTATGAAAACTAAATAAGGAAATATTTTGAGTAAATTGTTGCCCTTCACCTGCTCTCAAGAGTAATGATCTACTGAGATTGTCTTGCTTTATTCTAAGAATTCACAGTAGATGGAGCCTACCATACTCCAAAGACAACTCATTACAACCTTACAAGAATGGAGTTTTGAGTTAGATTTGATATTTGTTTCTCACTCCAAATCCCAGATTATTTAAACCAGGAATAATTAAAAAAAATAGTTTTACGGGCTTATGTCATTGCTAATAAGGACGATTGTCTCTAAGATGTGACATAACTTTCTGAACAGCACAATGGCTTCATCTGATAATACTAATATTTCATTTAATAATGAGTGTAACAAAATAGAAGCTTTTCATTCTGCCATCAAAACAGCAACTTTACTTTCTGAACAACTAAGTACACTTAGATATTCATACTGAGCTTTACAAATCAACAATTGAAGGATACCCATCAGTAATGGAATTCATAAGAAAAGCAGTTGTTCGTGAGACTAGTTTGTAAACTAACTCTCTGTAGCAACCACCTACTTAAATGCATATCTATATAATACATATATGATCTGTATATGTTATAAAGAGACAACTAAAAAGTAATTAGATAAAAGACATTCATAAAAGTGATTGCAAGCAAACATACCATATTAAATAAGTTTATATTATATCTTCCGCATCAAGTATAAATAATCATATTAAATGAAAATCACAAATAATAATTATTTCAAAAAAGCTTAAAATGTAAAAGATAGAAATGAAAAGAGAAACAAGTCTTGCGAGTAATTCAATGGAAACTGTCATATGACCAATATATTTTGGCAGCATACTAAGTTAGAGGGGAGGGGATCAATGAAAAAAATTGGTGATCAATGGATGTTACAACTCTCCCGTCTTATTGGACAGTGATCATTAAAAAAATCAAAATTTAAAAAAAAATTCCTAGACATGATAAGGAGAAAAGGTTTAAATATTCCGCGATAAAGCTCGATGTGGCCAGTTACATACACAGCCAACCAACTTGAAACTTGATGTAACCTATGTCAACAGATTAGAGTGATGGTTTCTGATACAAGAGAAGCAAGAGGAAGAAAAAAAATATTCAATCCAAAAGATGATATGAAAAACAGTGAAAATACTTTTAAAAGACCAAAATGATTTTTTCCCCCAATCTTGCCCTGCACTACAAAAAAGAAAATGGCGAAAGCTTATGATGAGTATGTGTAAATAGATGAAAGTATATCTGCAAACTGTTTTCAAAGGTCCAGGAGCTGGCCCCTGTGCACTTCAAAAGTGTTTGTATCATCAAAGGGATGAAGGTATTCAACAATTGTGGGATGTAATAGTCGGTGAGGCTTGGTCGTGTAGATATGAACATGAGGGCTTGGAAAAAAAGAGAGCTCCAACTGTTAAACATCTTTTCGGTACTCTTGTAAAAATTTTGATAACAAGTGGGTTTTTTTTCTTTCTCTTTTTTAGTCTTTTAATTTTTCTTTAAAATATTTTCTTTAATAAAAGGAAAAAAAAAGATAATTGCTTCTTATATTTATATGTTGTCTTTTAACTTTAGTTCTCTCTTTTTTTTCACTCTTCATACTTACTCTCTTTTTGTGCTAATTTTTTGCTCTTTTTTTTCATTTTATTCATTTTCTTTCTTTTTAAAATCTGTTTTTTTTCTTTGGAATCTCTTTTTTCTACTTCATACTTACATTCTTTTTATGTTTAATGTTAAGTCAACTTTCTCTTTTGGTTTCCTCTTTTTTTTTTTTCTTTTCCAAATATTTTTTTTTTTTTTGTTTTTTCACTTTTCTCTTTCTTTTTTTAAAAACTTCTTTTCTTTTTTTATTTTTGATCTTAACTCTCCTTTATTCAAACAATTTTGTTTCTATTTATATTCTCTCCCCTTCTTTAATTATTAATCTCTTCTTTATTACACTTCATTTTATCTTTTATTATTTCCCCCTGAAACTTTCTTTCCTATCTCTATTCCCTCCTTACTCTCCTTTCCTTTGATTTTTTAAATACATTTTTTTTTCTAGTCTCATAATTTTATCCCTTTTTTTTTTTCAAGCCTCATTTTTTCTCCTTTTTTTCCGTATTCTTTCCTTGGTCTTGTCTTCCACACAACTCAGCAGGACATATCAATGCAGAACTAGAATTACTTAGATTTAATATTTGATATTACAAAAACAAAATAACCACCTCGACAAGTTTATCAATAAAAAAATTTTCTTATATATTTGACTCGCTCATAGCAGGAATAGCACAGAAGATTTTTTTGTTATTTCACAAATTAAAAAAAAGAAAAATTAATCAAATACTAATCATGGAATAATATCCCATCCATATGCACAAACACATTCAAAATAATGAAACTGTTTTATCAACTACTTTCTTGCAATCTGCATGTAACATCCCATTGTATCTATAAGTTTTCTCTATATCATTTTCAGTATCAATTTGAATAAAATGATACCGATGTTGAATTGTTTTGAGATCGTGAAATGAGATATAGCCATTATCAATTTTGACCTATTAGAAACTCAGTTTTTAAATTTTCAGGCTACATATGTATGTATGAATCATACGTATAGGCTGCACTAATATGTTTTCAAGTCTAAAAAAAAAACGTTTCTTTATTTTTTTCAAATTCACCCCGAAAGGGGGGGGGCAATTTGCAATGTAGGCTTATGCTGAAATGATCCCCTAATTTGTGTCTGCCTGTCCTTTTGAAAATTAAGATTTTTTCAGTGATCACTTCCCCAACCGCCAAGTGGGAGAAGTAACTTATTCATTGATCACCCCTTTTATCCAATTTTTTCAATTGATCACCCTCATCATGGCATGCTACCAGTAGACATTGGCAGCGTGAGGTTTTCTTTTTTAGTGACTAACCAGGCCTGGTTTTTTGTTATTTTTTATCAAAGCATTCTAAATTAACCGATTCTTTGGCTATGAGATCATCATGATAAAAAGTAGCATCCAGTGAGACTTGAACTCTCACTTCATATCTCAAAAGATTACCTTATATAAATAATGCCTTGACCAATTTCAACTTTCCTGATTAAGCGTAGCTCTTATCTATAAAACTTCTACAACTCCATTCTTCTGATTTCATGTACTTCACTTCAACAGCTGAGAAATGATTCGGCTGGGAACACTGAGATAAAAATCACCAAAAACGATGAAAAACGCTTACCAGGATCAATACCATCTATGTTTTCAACTATCCAGTATTTTGATCATAGATACCAATCAGGGAAAACACCTTAGAAACTTCTATCTTTTGAGCTGAAGGGTGTTTGAAGAGGCCCATCTCACGAGCAATTGCTTGTAAGTTCAAAGTCCATACAGTACCCCACTCCTTGTGACAAGCTTGGCTAAACTTGGTGAAATTCTACATTCTGGTAATTTGAAAGTAACACCAAATACTGTTCATGCACGATTTCCTTCAACTAAAATGATATCTGCATATCAAAACAGTATGTTCAGGTGCAGATCCAGGGGGTCAAGGAATAGCTTCTTTTTTTCTTTTTAAAAATTCCTCAATTAAATAGGTTCCAAGTATGTGTGTGTGTGTGTGGGGGGTTCAGTTTGCAATGTGAGTTTATGCTAAATTGGTCCCTTAGTTTGACTCCTGTCTTCTTTCGGATGTACTGTGCTGTCTTGTGGTCTCTCCATGTGAGGCCCAGCATTATTCTTTCATGTGCACGTTGCATGGTTCTCAATTTGCAGGTCTATCTCTTGGTCAGGTTCCATGTTTCAGCTCTATAAGTGACTATTCTTTTTAGGATTAATGGGATCTTCTTGTTTTTGAAAGTTGAGCTTGCTCTGCCAAAGGCTTGCCATCCTAGAGTAATTCTTTGCTTGATTTCTTATTCTTTTGAGGGTCTCATGGAGATTCGTTGTCCTTTTTTTTACTGATCACTACACCACAAAAGTCGAGAGAAGTAGCTTATTCACTGATCGCCCCTTTTGGAGTGACTAAAAAGACCTGTTCCTATACCTGCCAAATCCAGTGTCCCTAGGAAAGAAACTAGAAATGACAGGTAATGCATGTCCTAGTGGATAAAGGCTCTGGTACAGCTCATCTGGCTCCCTGGAAATCTCGAGTCCAACCTCTGGGTCAGGTAGTGCAAAAACATACACTGGCTCAGCGGAGAAGCAGATCAACATCATAATGAAGAATTAAAGGGTTCTGAAAATTCTCAATGAAGGATACTGAATGTGACAGGTATAAGGATGAGAATAACAACCCTAGAAATCAAATAAAGGTCTTTGTTCAATGTTCCATGAAAGGTATTGAATCCACCAGACACCTGGAAACAGCCTGAAGGTATATCAGCCAAAACACTTTGACAAAAGAAACCAATGATAATGAAACTGATACAAATGAAGTGTGAATGATGCTGGATCAATTTAGTATGAATTTACATTGCAAATTGAACTCGCCACCCCACTAAAAACCCATTATAGGGGAGTTCTTTTTTCAAAAAAACTGTTTTTTCTAGACATAATTAGTAAATGCTTAAATTTACATCCTATACCCAGTCAGAGACACCAACTTGAAAACACAAGAGACCTATGTTGGTAGTATTGGTTTATGCTTTCTAATAGTGGTATATATTAGTTAGAAATCTACGTGAGTTATACAAAATAGTTCAGGTGAAAACTTTGAATCTAATAGCTTACTACTTCTTCCAGTCTGTAAAATACAAGGTTAATAAAATAGGCTTAGAAGACAAAAGAAAAAAAAAAAAAAATATTGTATCACACAAAAGCCTCTCTCAAATCTAGCACAGTGTACTATTAGAATAACACTGGTTTCTTCAGTTTTCAACTTTGGTTGGTTGGCTGGTTGGTAGCCAAACACTCACTTCCATAATTTTAAAGTACACAAGCCTAAAAACAGAAAAAAAAATTAGTTGCATTTTTTTTCTTTGCCAAACAGAAATTAGTCAATCTCCAGATTTAATGATAGGAAACAAATGATTCTTATATCAGAATATTCTTGAATCATTATTCTCACAAAGATTTCTCATAATAAAAATTAGTTTTTATAAAAGTTTTGGGCACCTTTTCGTCACTTATTATTAAGTCAATGAAACATACATATGACTGAGGTATATTCAATAGATAAGATTTATGTTATATATATACAACATATGTTTGACCTAAATCTAATCTGGTATGGATCCATAATAGTAGGATGCCCAGAGAGAGTTGAGCTCAGGAGCAATAGATTGAAAGAGCTGCTTATCAGAATCATGCCAAACCAGATGTCCTAATTCTCATATACACAAATAAGTAAGGATGCCTACTGATGGAAATCAACTTGAACTGAGTAAATATCACTATAAGCCACTTATTTCATGATTTTTTTAATGTTTCAATTTTTTATTAAATATTTTTCAATATATATTTGTTTCTATCTAATATAATCCTTCATTGAATTGTTAATTTTACCTATGTATTCAGTTTAAAATAAAACCTATACCTATCTGTTATATTAATATTGACAAAGAGAATGTTAGAATTTTCTATGATTTAACCTTATTCTATTTTCATTATTCCTTTCATAAGTATCCATTCCCAGAATATTATGTTTATACAGGTGTCTCTTGTTATAACGCAGGTGTCGGGGCCCATAAAACCCAACCATATTACAACTGAACAGCATTAAAGTTTTAGCCATTTTAGAGCTAGATTTGGCTAAATTTGAAAAAGATCAAACTATTCTAAAGCAAGATTATTTTGGGGGGCCCCACCATCTACTCACGTTATAATACAAATCGCAATATAATGAATCGTGTTGTAATGAGGGAGGCCTGTAGACATAATTCATTATGAATTTTTTATTAATTTTTTACAACTTTGAACACGTTTGCTATCTTTCCTTCCTTCTCTTCTGTGGAGAACTTTACATTTCTGTGGCTTTTGTGAAGAATTACTCAGCTGCAGAAAAGAACACACCCTCTCGTTGGTGTTTTTTCTGTGGTGGGGATACATTTTTTTTCACTCCTTTTTCTTTGAGTTCTAAAAAACACGATTTCTGCAGGGACCTTTGATTTAAGTGTTTGATTTCATAGGAATCAATCACACAACTTTATAGAAACTAATTTTGTAGTGACATGAAAATAACTTCCTCACCACAGTAAATTAAAACAGCCCTAAAATTGAGAGAAAGAGTGCTTTCGTATCAGTTCTACCGCGGTATCCCTGTTTTAGTGTGTGTGTGTATATATATATATATATATGTGTGTGTGTGTGTATGACTGAAAGTATGGGTGAGGGTAGGTATAGAAGCATATAAAGATACATACATAAGTTTATGAGCATATATATTTTTAAGGAATGGATATAAAATATGACAGAGGTTTTTTGTAAATAATATTCCCTCACATAAAATGAAGATAATACCTGTCTATCATATCCACACATATTTTTACAACATATATATATATATATATATATATATATATATTGATAGATAGATTTTTGTAGTTAGTGAGGTAGTTAAAGGAGAGTTGCTAATTCAAGTGTTCCCTCATTCATTGTTGCCTCTGCCAACCACTATGGCATGCCAGTGCAGAGACATTTTGTCCTGATATCAGATTGCAAGGAAAAGTGGATTCATGCCTATTCCAAGGACATTTGTGTGAAGTGAGCATAAACTGGCTGCCACACCCTACTAGATATGAGAAAATTCCCATATATATATATATATATATATATATATATATATATATATACATATATATAGTGCAATGTTTTTTTGTATGTAGAACTTTTCAATGAGCACACTAAAACTACACTCTGATCCTAAATAGAAGTACTAGGGAGCATTACTTTGATAGGGCAAAAAATAAGAGGGCAGAGCAAACTAGTTTGTTGGACATGACATTTGTTTAAATGAAGGTAAAATGACAACCAACTTTCTTAGTTTTAAAAAGAAGGGGCTACAACCAATGTATTCTCCCGTTAGTCATCTATGGAGATGAAACATAGAGCTTAACCAAAAGATTGACCCTCAGAACCATGCAACATGCACTTGAGAGGATCATGCTCAACATAACATGAAGACATCACAAGGCAGCACAGTATATTAGAGAAAAGACAGGAGTCAGGGATATCATAGAATCCATCAGAAAGCTCAAATGGCAATAGGCTGGTTATATTGCAAGAATGGCAGACAATCGCTGGACCTCAGGACTCACAACGTGGATCCAAAGAGATCATACGCAAAATTGTGGCCATCATAATATGAGATGGCATGACAAACTCGACAAGTTCAGGGAGTATTGGCTTTGTGCCGCCCATGATAGAAGTTCTGACAAAAGTCAATGTCTAATGATGAACACTAAAAGGCTGATGATAATGAATCATTTTGATGCTCACTGGACGTTTCACATTTGAGATTTTGTGCCTGACAAAGATAAACTTGGTATATGTTTCTGATCTTCCTCTCACCTGGGGGTAATTTTCATCACCTGGGTCTAGCACAGTGATAGCGGAACAGGTTTTTAAGAGACACAGGATAGACTTCGTAATGAAAAACTTTTTTAATTTCATCTTATTCAAGTTTTTTAAGTATAATTTGAAATATGTTATGATTTATAATACTCCAAGTTCTAAAAATACATCAGAAAAAGGGGCAGCTCAAGCATTTATTGAAACTAAAATAAATGTATGCATGTAAGTAACACCCCAATTAGAGGTTAATTCAAATCTTTCAAATTTTGACAGACTGTCCTCAAAAGATTCACCATTGCAGGGCTCGAATGTAGCCTTGTGCCAAGCTAAGTTTAGCATAGTAAATACCTCAGGCACTTCACTTTGGAGGAAATATTTGGAGCATCGTCAAACAGATCATTCCCACTGTGTAATGAAGTCAATCCTCACTGGGTGCCCCATACTAATGGCTTTGTGCTAGACTAAGCAAAGCTTAGATAATACCTCAGGAGCCTTATTTTTGTGAACATGGACAATCCTCATTTTTATAGTCAATAACTTTGAAAAGTATCATTTGTATTCCGAATTTTATTTGGACAACTGAACTTCTTTAGGTTCTTGACAGTGTTACCACAACATTTTGGCCAATTCATTCTTCAGCCTCTGTCAGGTGCATAATTAGAAATAGTCAACATAATCTTCTTCAGTCTTAAAGTGAGTCAGTCTATCTGGGTGACTGTGTAAGTATGAATTCATACCTTATCATATCTAAAAAAAAAAAGGTTGTTGTTTTTTTAAAAATACCCCCCCCCATTTTTAATTAGGCATTCAATTTACAATGAAAGTTTTGGCTAAATTGGTTCCTAGTTTCTGCCTGGCTGCATTCATTCTTGTTTCTCTAAATATTAAGAATTTTCGATGATCCAAAAATGCAAGTGGGGAAACTTATTTATTGATCACCCCCATTGCATACTGCCAAAGAAGTTGGTCATATGATGGTTTCTATAGAGTTACAAACCAAATCAGTATCTGGTGTTGAACACCAATCTCTAGCACTAATGGAAAATAATTATTCAATCCCCAAGGCATGTTACAAATTAATCTCCTAAACGAATACCTTTTGTCGAAATATTTTCCTATCAACTTTGGTTCTAGATTTCTTTGGAAAAGATTGTTGATGCCAAGATTTGTTGTTGCTTTTTCGGCTTCAAAGTTAAGTAGCAAGATAGAAATCTTGATTATACTTTTAAGCAACAAAAAGAATTTGTTTTGGCTATTAATTCTCTCCCTTACCCAAAACCCTGGGTTCTGTCAACCACGACTAAAACTCCTCTTGTTGAATTAAGGTAAATGAAATATACTTTTTGATTTCATTTCTACATTGCTTCAAGGAAAGAGGCATTCATTTATACATTATTATATATCTACACATCCATTTCCCTTTTTGATTACTTTTTACACTTCAAAGTGCCCTTTCTTGTTTTATATCTATCTATCTATCTATCTATCTATCTATCTATATATATATATATATATAGACTAGAAAGCTTTACAGCTTTAAATACTAAAAAATCCTTTTCAATTTTTTTTGTGTGTCACTCCAATCACTTAATTCCCAATATCTGCAAATCTAATTTATATAAATGTTTTTTTATGTTTTACGTGTACTTTGTTATGATGGTACTATGTGTGCATTTTCTCTTGTTTGGATCATCAGTTGTTTACCAAGTAACCATTTCGGGGATTTTAAAAACAAAACAGTAATATTAACAAGGCACCCCAGCAATGTTGATCAGACACCACCTCCCTTTCAACAATGATTCTAATATATAACTTATGTTATGCATGCAGTTTGTTATTTTATATAGGGTATTATCATAATGCATTTTGTATGGATGTTATTTCATACTACAAATTTTTTTTTTTCAACAGGGCTTACTCAAGTAGGTTACCCCAAAAACATTTTTAACAATGAGGGATCAGTAAGAATAACAACAAACATGACTCACTGTTCAAATCATTCCTATTGAGTCTTCACCCATGTGAATAATAAATCTGTTTCAGTTTTAATCTCAGACTGCATGCAAACCAACTTATGATATCATCTTTAAGAATACTAGATGCATACATAACTTCCTTGAGTTGATTCTCTACCAACATATCCAACTGAACAATTTGACAGTTTTCTTCCACTAACCTCAAAGTTGAGTTATATATATATATATTTTTTTATAAGAATATCTGTGTTTCTGTGTTGTTCCTACTTTTAAGACTAAATATTTCATTACTTCAAAGTTTTGAATAGTATGAATAAATGTTTACGTCTTATCAGTTTTTGAATAACTTGGGTTTTATCAAAAAGTGACTGAACTCGTTCAAGTGGAAGAGTGATTCAAGTGGTGGGATGGAGATATTTTTATCAGCAAAATTGTTCCCATTGTTGAAGAGAAAGAAAGGAACAAGCAGAAAAAGTCACACGGTTGATTTTATGGATAGATATTTCTTCATTTATTAGGGGTGTTGTTAGTGGGTGTGTATTCAGTGTTTTATCAGACATTCTGTATCTTTTTTTAAATATTACAGATAGACCCTTTTCTAGTCTTCTTCAGAGTTGACATTATGGAATGCAAAGTCTCATTTTACATCTCATTCTGAACCTGGGAAAAAAAGTCACCCGAAGATGGTTGGAAAATAGTTGTAAGGAGAGACAAGAGGAAAGCCAAATAAGAATTCCAAATTTTGTTCAAACAACTGAACTCAATCTCCATGCTCATGATGCCACTTGTAGAACCTTTTGGCTGATCCATTCTCCAGCCTTCATCAGGTGTATAATCCATAAAAAAAGTGGGAAAAAATTATAAATGAGGGCAGACTTGATGGATTCATCCTCATGTCTGGGGGAGTATTCTGCATACAGGCCTTGCTGTCTATGTACGTACATAACATCTGCTTATGTATTAAGTTAAATACTGGGATATGAATGTATTACAAGTGCAGACAGATGGATGTGCATTAAAAGACATATAAATAGATAGAGGCCTGATTTGTGGTTGAGATACTTATCAATTTCTACACATCAAATATTGTTATTCAATCCTGGGTAAAAGTTTCATTTTCCCCCAAAACTAAACTCATGGAATCAAACAAATAGATTTGTCCATCTTCAAGGTAATTTTCTGATCTTTTTCTAGATGATATTTGATACTTCAATTTCTACCGGTTGCAGATAATAAATATTTGTCAATAAGAGTGATGGTATCATCAGCCTTTTTACCTGTCCTCGTAAAACAAAGACAATAAAATTACAGCCAGTAACCTTTCTGGTAGATATAAAGATTTGAAACAAAAATAAATGAAAGAGATTAATGCTACATTACCCATTGATTTGATGTTTCAAATTTGTAGCATCAAATCTATACTGTGCAATGGCTTCTTTAAGGCGAGCAACTTCTGCTTTGAGGCAACTACAAATAGAGAAAAAAAAAAAAACAATATATTTCATGCTAGTAAATAAAATAAAAACATCCAATGAGTCTTTAAAATGATGAACTAAATATGAGACCACTGTCAGGAAAGTTTGTCTCTTCTGATACCATTAGGAATTCTGATATCACAGACACTGCCTCAGGGTTGGCTAATTCAGATGTGATTTTTCAATTTTTGTGATTCTGGAAGTCACTTTCAAATCCGAAAAATAAAAAAATAAAAACATCCCAGTTGGCAACACTGGACTTTAAAACGTGACAAAATTAAAATAGATCTGAATATTGTCAACACTGGACTCACATATTTGAAAGAACGAAACAAAAGAATATAAAAATTGGAAACTATTTAGATATACTATATGGATATCAACCTTGTTCCCAGATACAACTAAGAAATGAGGCATTATGGCTATTGTCATCTTTCGTATAAAGCATTGAATCATTCAACTCACATTATATACAGTTCAAATCATAGAGGTAATTCATTAAATATCTTATAATAAATAAGCATAATATATGATATATTTATCTACAATAAACCATTAACCAAAATTGTTAACATAAGTTTCTTCGGTTTTGAAGTTGAGCTGGCTGGCTGGCTGGCTGGCTGGTTATGACTGTATTATGACAGTTTCTTCTGAGTGACTAACCGGTCCTGTTCTGCTTAATTTTTTAACTAAAAAATTCTGCCTGGTACAATGGGTTGATTGAGAAATAAAGTGTAATAGGAACATCCTTCCATTTTACAGTAATTTAGAAATATGAATCAATAATATTGTGTTGATGGCATCTTTTTAAAAATCCAGGAGAGTATTCAACTTATTTGCCAGTGGGGATTCTAGATATAATTATATACATAGAAGTGAAAGTGAATAGAAAATTCAAAACCTCAAAAATTTTCATTATCACACGGGCATGTTCTGATGCATTTCGATGGTGGCCAGCCATGCTATCTAAAAAATGCGGCTGGCAACCATTTAAATGCATCGGAACAGAACCATAAAAATAGAAATGTACGAGATGTAACACCTGTTTTTCTCTCAAATATTTTCTTCACCTTCTGATTGTCATTTTACCAACGTTTTTTTGGATCACCTCATATCTATGCAACACACACATATATATATATATATATATATATATATATATATATATATATATATATATTATATATATATATATGTATATATATATAGCTAGTAAGGACTGAGAGAGTAAAATCTTGTATAAAATGGAATCTGAAAAAAAGTATATATCTAAGTATATCAGCCTATAGGAGACACCCTTGTTGATTATAAATATATATATATATTTGCATATATGTATTTAGATGTACAATCTATATATATAATCTGTTGTAGACTGATGATTAACAAGCTTATCTTACAAGTCATTGATAGTGAGCTTGAGCTATACTAGCTTTACCACTGCTGGGGCTGTGTCAGGCATGACTCAATTTACTGAATATCTATGTAAATATGTGTGTGTATATATATATATATATATAAAGTGAGAGAGAGATGAACATGCTTCATTCATATGTGTTTCTTTACCTGTATTTGTACAAACAAATCTTTCTGCCTGAAGACACATTCAAAGATCCACAAAATCAAATGCATCCCCCATTCTCATTCAAGCATTCACCGTTTCAAATTCTCTGGCCAGACATTAGAACCTACAAATTCCGTTCGATCAGATAAGGCACCCATGTTTGACCACAGGGACATTCCATTGTATCCAATAAAAATATCCACACTTGACCAGGGCCACTGAAACAGGACATTGATGAGAAAAGGAAGAGAAATGTATCAAGTTTTTCTGGGAGAGTGACCAGATGTCATGTGAGTCACACAGATGGAATGCAGCATATTTGTGGTGACAGGACAGTTGATATGAGAAAATACACTTTTGCATGTGTGTCAAAGCACTGGCATCGATTAAAACAAACATGCAAACGAAACTGAGAATAGATATAAGTATGTATACATGTTAACACAGATAATTGGGGATTTGTGTCTGACTGTTCTAATTTTAACCCGAGTCCAACACACTTTTGAGTACTTACACGGAACTGGACATTCGCCAATGTCCAAATTGAATATGGAATTTGACATGAGCTTCTTTTTAATGTGATCCCTATAGTAGTAATTGCAAGCATCACAAAATTGCTCTAACCTTCCCTTTTATATGCTGCAAGGAGGTGCTGTCCGAGAGAAAAGATGCCCTGTGACAATGCAAAATTTTGGTGTGTCCATAGCTTTTCCAACCAAAGGCCAGTATCAAGTTTATGATTTAAGGGTGAAATCTAAAGTCAAAGATGTTTAAATGAATGCTCAGCTCAAAAAAAAAATGGATAGATAGGCTTGGAATCAATCTCTTTAAATATGGCCTTGGATCAGACTGAATTCAACCATCTTATTCAAACTATGTAAGTTTGTCCTTTTCTTGTTTTTAGGGTTTAGGCTTTTCTGTTGTCATTTCTTGATCTTTTTTTTCTGTAAAACAGCAAATTGTGTCACGGTAAAAAGCATGCATTTAAAAAACACAACTCTGCCATTACCATGTATATAATACTAAAAGTTTGATTTTGTTTATTTGTATGTGACCTTTTAGTAACAACAATGCATTACCAAAGTACCCTTAAAATACTCTGACTTAAAGAATGCAAAAAAAGTCCAGCTAATCTGAAACTAGTTTTTGGAAGTGCATGCATTAAAAAGACCTAGTATAGTATTCTATATCCAATGCGAATATTGAGAAACATCCACATGATATAAAAAAATATTGATACAAGTTATATGTTTCATCTTTCATTGTCATGGACACAATACTAAATTCATCTGATTCTAACATTTTGCATCTCCTAAAGTTAGATTTATTAGAAAACTGTTGGCAGAGGTTTTAGTTTGGACGGTTGGCTTTTTAAAAAATATGGCATGCAGGCTGCGATAATTGCACTAAAGGGCTGAAAATTTGAAGATTCACTTTCTAATATGTCTAGAAAAAAAAATTGATTCCTTTTGATTTTTTAACAGGCTTTTAGTGGGGGGGGGGGTTCAATTTGCAATGTAAGTCTATGATAAACTGGTGCTCCAGTCTGTGTCCTGCAATGTTATCAACTGTTTTATGAAAATTCAGACTATTTTAGTGGTCACCACCCAACAAAAGATGAGAAAAGTGATTTATTCATTGATCACCACTTTTTTACAATTTTTGAATTGATCACCTCAATTGAGGACATGCAGCCAAAAGACATTAGTTACGTGATGGTTTCTATTGAGTGACTAACCAGGCCTGTTTTATTTATTAGTTTTACCAATTTTTCATATTTTTCTTTTTAGATCTGAAATCGCGTAGAGTAGCCATAAGGCATGCTATGATTATGATTATTATCATTATTATTATCATACATTACTACTTGACCTCAACTCGAATCATTGGTCTGGAAGAGGTTGCCTGTTTAAGAGACACACTTGAAAAGAGACAGAATCGATCAGAAAAACCTACTCGACTTTTATGAAGTGGAGACAGAGTTCCACTTCACTGAGCAACAAGTCTATCACTCAACAATTTGAAGATAACTAGATACTCAGTAAAGAATATTCTGAACTTGATGACACCAAAATCAAGCTCTGTTCTTTCTGGATTGCACTAAATGTGTGACCACTTGAAAGATTTAGATAAAGCAAAATTATTTACCAAGCTGAGGTTAGTCTGACACAAAGCCACAGTAGTAGGGCACTCAGTGAAGACAGAATTCAATTTATTAGTGAACTGGTATTGCTTACTATTGCTTTTATTTGCCTCTTCTTTTGACTTTTTTTTTCTATTTGAATAATCTCTTAGTCCCAGCTCCATAGACATGCACCTAACTAATATTGAAAATGAAATCAAAAATATCAAATGAGACATTATCAGTATTAGCAAAATGAGAAGACATAGAGGACTAATTGGACTAAAGAGCAAGTACCTCCTTTACAGCTACAGAAAAGAAAAAGGACAACAAAACAGAGTTAGCTCTCTTATTCATAGTAGTGTGATTCATCATCATCTGTCTCTTATCACCGTTCATTGGACATAGACCTTCCCCATGATTCGCCACACTTCTCTATCATGGGTATCACAGACACAATACTTTCTGAACTTGTCTAGTTTGTCTCTCCATCTTATGTTCAGTCGGCCTTGGTTTAGTATGTGATTTCTGGGATCCATGTCATGAGCTGCGTTGTCCATTGGTTGTCAGCTTTTCTTGCAACTTGACCAGCCCATTGCCATTCTAGTTTTCTAATGGATTCTATGATGTCTCGGACTCCTGTTTTCTCTCTGATTTATTGTGGCGTTTTGTGACCTCTCCATATTATGTTGAGCATGATTCTCTCATGTGCACATTGCATGCTTCTCAGTTTAAGTGTCAGTCTCTTGTTTAGGTTCCTTGTTCAAATTTCATGATTCACAGGAATTGGAAACTACACTCACTCAAAGAACTGATAATAAACTTAAATTTCATCAAAATAGTTTTAAAAAATTCATGATAAGAGAAAGTAAAGTACATACTTCTCCCTTTTATGTTCTATCTTATTTTTCTTCATGATGCATAATATAAAGAGATGATTTCACAAGTTAAAATTATACACCAATAACAAATAATGATTTCAGATTCCATTTTCACTTATGTAGCAACTTTTGACTATCATCAGCATCAGCTTTCTAATGAATATTGACAGACCTAGACGTTTCTCAGGATCTGCCAGAGCTCTCGGTCATGGGCACCGCAGCACAATATCTCCTGAACTTATCTAAATCATCACATCATCTTATTTCTTGCCGGCCACAATTTTGCATATGATCTCTGAGGATACCCATTGTGAGTCGTGATGTCCAGCATTTGTTTCACACAAATTGAGCACATGCAAACGACAAACTGGTATACCGATTAAATTTCTCAAAGTATGTGAAGATCTGAAGTAAATCATTTGAAAAAAATGGACAAGTTTGGAATGAAGCATCTGTAGAGACCATATAACAGTGAGTGATGCTGATAAAGTTATGAATGACTGTCTTTAATTATGCAATTAAGGAATTTGGCTGTGAAATACTTGCTCTTCGAACAGCAAAACAGAAGATATAACAGGTCTGGCTAGTCACTCGATAGAAACCATCATGTGACCAACATCTCTTGGCAGCATCCCTTGGTAGGGGCTGTCAATTGAAAAACTGGAAAGAGGGGTGATCAATGAATAAGATACTTCTCTTGCCTTTAATTGGGCAGTGATCACTAAAAAAGTCTGAATTTAAAAAAAATAAGCGTTAATACAACCAAATACCAACTAAGTGATCAATTTAGCATAAACTTACATTTTGATCTGCCCTCCCCTATGTTGGGGGTGATCAATGAATAAGTTACTTCTCTTGCCTTTTGTTGGATCACTAAAAATGATGGGCACAAACTATGGATCAATTTAGCATGAACATTGTTAATTGAAACCCCTACTAAAAACCTTTTTTTGGGGGTGGGAGAAATTTAAAAAAAAAAAGAATTTTTCCTAGATATGATAAGGAGTACATATATCGATTTTCAGCCCTGTAGCCCCATTAATGTAGCCTGTACACAAGATATATAAATGCATTCTTGCGACATGGCCAGCCCATTTCCATTTGAGTATTTTAGCGGATTCTATGATGTCCCTGACTCCTATCTTCTATCAGATGTATTGTGCTGTCTTGTGGTCTGTCCATGTGAGGTTGAGCATAATTCTTTCATGTACACATTGCATGGTTCTCATCCTTGGGTATAGGTATATATAAGATAATGAGAGATATTCAGTGTGTACATATGAATGGATAAGTGATATCCTTAGATATAGGCATTTAACTATAATTTCAGAAATCTGTGGGTAGGTGTGGATGCATGCGCATGTATCAAGATAACTCGATAACTGGCCATCGTTATGCTGAGTTTGAAGTTGTTCGAATCAGCAGTTCTGAAGTAATCTTATAAAAATAAATGAAAAAAAACAATAGATGTTAAGTAAAAAAACTTTAAATTATAGATCTAAATTGACAATACTAAATGAAGTAACCAAAATAATTGGAATTCATAGTTTCATATGATGGGCAGATACTCATTTTGCTTGACAATTATGGCAGGCTGCTCCACACAACCTAACATCCAGGCACTTCCAAACATGTAACTGCTGAATGGGCACTATCCCAGTACATAGAATAATTCTGCGTATGTATAAATTTGATAAAATTGAATAAAAAGATAGAGGAAACAATATATCTGTGGATATATATATAAAAATATATTATATATTCAGACATAAATGAGTGTGAAATATAAGTGTATAAAATAAATGTTAAAGATCTACAAATGTAAGCTTATCACTGTCTGTGTATATATTAGCAAATGAGAATTATATATATATATATATATATATATATATATATATATATGTGTGTGTGTGTATATATGATAATTGTAAAATCAATTCACATTCTGTCAAGCTGTCCAATCTGATTATATATATATATATATATATATTATTGTGTCATCCACAGACAGCTGTTTTGATGTATCACATCTCTTCAGTGTGGCTATAGACTTTCCATTATCCCATCCAGTACCACGAAGTAGGATTGAAACCTTCGCTTCAGACCCAGAGGCCGATACCCTATCCCTGGACTACGGAACTGGATGGTCAGTAAGGCTGAATTTAAGCGATATATCTATTTACACAGAAATTCCTCATCCACCAGAGTGCTCTATTCTTATGGAAAAACATTGCATAAGCTTACAATGGATAAGTTACCTCATTTAAAGAGTGCTCCACCCTGAATAGAGGAGCATTATATATATATTATGTATATCAATACCTGATTATGAATACATAAATTTTGGCAGTAAAGCTACATAATATTCATTTCTATATAATTATGTCCAACTTGAAAAGGAATAACATAATGCGTCCTACATGTATCTTGTCCATTGTCTGAAAAGGAGGTTGGTGTTTGATCAACACTGCTGGGGTGCCATTTTCATGTGACTATTTGTTTTCCAAATCCCCAAAATAGTTCCATGGTAAACAATTGATGATCCAAATAATAAAAATATTTACACATATTACCATGATAGCAAAGTATATGTAAAACAGAGAAAAACACTGAAGAAAATTAGATAAACTACATTAAAAGATATTGAGAAATACCTGACTGAAGGGGCAGAAAAATTTTTCCCATGTTTAGTATTTAAAGCTGTAAAGCTTTCTAGTTGATATATATATATATATATATATATATATATATATATTCACAAAATAAAAATTCATGGATAAATACATGTATATGAATAATATTAAGCTAGATCTTAACATATGCTGATTTCTATGTCTACACCATTTCTCACTCTAAATACGTATTTATAAATGCATTATGTTACTATTAATTTCTGTCATGTTATATATCCTTTTCTCAATAATATATATGTATACATATCCTTCAAACTATTACAGCAATCAAACACAGAGTTATGTATCTACACATAGAAATATATACGATGAAGGTTTTCAAGCAGCAATGACTTGCTCAGTATTTATATATTGAGTGTGAGTAGTAACAGATATATATTCATACTATTTTACATAAAAATAGTTTTGGGGCACATATGATATATTCCGCCTACAAACATGGCTAAAAGCCAGGATTTTAAATGCTGACTTTCAGGGTAAGCAGGCCTTTCTCATTGGATGATTGGAGCAACAAAATCTTTTCGCACCTCCTGCAAATCAGCCTCATTCAGCACTAATCCACACAGTTATCATCAATAAATCCACATATAATAATAAGCAATGAGTGTTCAACTTTTGTCACAGTGATGTTTAGTGACATAACTCAGTAGAAATGGAATTTTAATGTTACGTTAAACTTGATCAATTGAACCTTCACTCAATTTTACCTTTAGATTAGTTTTAAATTAAGGTAGTCTTGAATATAAGGAAATGCAGAGCAACAAAATGTTTTTGATATTTCCAAGTACCATGCAATTGCTAAATTATTAGAAAATTACTTACAAATTTTTTTCACAGTATTGGTAAACTAGTAAATATATTAGAAATACAATACAATACCTAAGAATACAATTCTGACATTATTTTACTCTTTTGCTCTCTTCATACCTTGGAAAACAATTGTGACATTATTTTACCCTTTTACATTCTTCATACCTTGAAATGCACATATCAATGTTCACAGTTAGATTTTCCTGGCTTTCATACATCAAGATATTCCAGAAAGACTGTCTGATACACGTAGGCTTATGCATTTGTCAAAACACTTATGCCGTTTATTAAAATACATATTCATTTCTCAATCTCTACAGATCAATATTCCTTGTAACTCAAAATAAAATACAAAATTCCATTATAGCCAAGAACCATAAAATGTTTCATAGCATAAAGAAATATCCAATAAACCTGATTACATAAATGTAAATATATACATAAATAAGCACATACATAATTCTTTTTTAAGGGGAAAAAAATGAAAAAAATAAAATAGAAATGTAAAAGCTAAAAATACAAAAAAGGTTCACACAAAATGGCTGCACTTTTGATTATGGGCTTTTTTTTTATGATTAAAACTTTCTTTTTCATGAATTGATTTTTCGAGGGGAACAATATTTATATGTCGGGCGTATGATATGCTCTACTGGTCAAAAGTCTAGGCCTGTGATCTTTTGAGAAGATATTCAATTTTAATGTGCATATTTTTAGCTTTTGCCTCGGTCGAACGTATACTTCACTGCTTCAAGAATTTGAGTGACTCTTTCATTTTTGTTCATTATTATCAATATTATTCCCCACCTTTCTTTTACATTGTATTAATTTTCTGTAGTCCATTTTTTTCTTTGTCATTTGTGCAGATTATTTTTTTATATTATAATTTGCCTTTGTAATATGAACAGTAATTTTTTTTTCCTTTATTTTTTAATCATGCTTTTTGAACAACTGATTCTTATTCTAAGTTCTTTATTTATTCTTCAATCTTTTTTTTTTATTTCTGTCATTTGAACAGTTTTTATTGAATATTTTCTAATTTTTTTTTCTGCTTTTATCCACTTTATTGTTAATACTCTTGATTTTCTCATCATTTTTTAATAAGTTTTCTTTTTGGATTTTTATCCTCAAATTGTTTATTTTTTAATTAATGTTTTTCTTCTTTTTTCCATTATGCTTTTTATTTATTAACTTAATTTTTGTACCAACTCTTTTTTTTTTCTCCTCCCCCTGGAACTTTTTTTCCTTTATTTATTAGCGGTCATTTATTCAAATTACTCTAGAATGAAATAGGAAAACATTGAAAACAGAAAGGTTTCTGACCAAGGAACATATTGTGCAAAGTCTCTTTCTATTTAATACAATCCTGTAATGTTTCACAGTGACAATATATATTTTTAGGCAGCTTGGCAATGCTATAAACTAAATCAAATAACCAACAAACAAAAAAAAACACAATGCAATCTTTGTTAAAAAAAAGAATACATTTGGAGACAGGATGGAGAAAGCAGATTGGAAACTTTTATATGTAGTCTAATTTGACAAGGTACAGCAAAAAATTGACTCAGCCATAACAAAAGATATATCGAATGACCACAGTGAAAAGAAATGCAATTTAAACAGTCAAACAAATGAAGAAAAAAAAAAAAGGTTGGAATCTCTTTTTAGTAAAAAGAAATAAAGGTTTATATCAGAGTTCAACATGAAAAATAGGGCTTGCCAAATTGGAAAACATTAATGGAAAAAAAAAAAAAATTATGAATACAACTTATATTAAGAAATGAACATAAAAAATATTAAACAGTTATGAAAATGTAAGCCATGTCCTGGAATGTGACCACAAGAAAGAAAAATTAAACAAATGCACCCAAAGAATGAGAAATTTGATTCAACATATAATAATCTAATAATATTTAGGTATGGAGTGGACACAAAGTGGAGGTTCGTTTTTTTCTTATTATTTAAATATTAATCTCATTATTTTTTATGCCCCATAAAATAAATTGAAAAAACATAAAAACAGTGAAGAACAATTAGGAAGAACTCAAATATAATTGGCATTAATTACAAAAACTCAAATAAAATTAGCACTAAATTTTATATTGACAACAAATAAGTTGACCGTGCAGTAGCAAGAAAGGTTTTGTGATCATGACTCCAAATTGACTTCTGCCGAGGCATCTATTTTCTCTCCGTTAATCAAATGTTGGCAAATTTTTTTATCAAGATACCAAGTTCTTCAAAACTTTTTGGTTAATGAAAACATGCACACACACAAGTAAATGAATAAATAAAAACTCTTTTATAGAAAAAAAAATGACAGTATCAACAAAGCAGGCGGGTCACATTTTCCCCAAATGACATCATTCCTTCGAAAAAACTAAAGCTTGGATGTGCCTTGAATATGAATTGAGAAAACTTCACTGTAATTTATACTATAACCGTGTCTGTGTTTGTGTTAGTGTGTGAGGCGCTAAACTGGGAGAACTTATCTCGAAAAATGTGTTCCCCTAAGAAAGGAAAAATAGTTGGGAAATAAAGCTTTTCATTTCCTGGTGAATTGAATTTGATAGATGTTGTAAAATATGGTGCAAATTGACAGATGAATGGATTGATCAATCTTATCTGTGCGTGCATGTGCGTATGTGTATTGGCAAACATATTCATATATATATATATATACATAAATATGTGTCTATGTGTGTGTGTATGTAAACACAGTACCACAGTATCAAAGTCGATGTGAAACATAAAAAAACACTGTATATGTGTATATACATATATATATATATATATATATATATATATATATATATATATATATATATATATAAAGCTAAATAACTTTCTTTTTTTTTAAATTTGTGTCACTTCAGTCACTTATTTCTCAAAATCTATTAATATAATCTATATATAATATGTATATATATATATATGTATGTATATACACATATACAGTGAAACATAAAAAAACACTGAAGAAAATTACAAAGATTATATTAACAGATTTTGAGAAATAAGTGACTGAAGTGACACAAAAAATTTTTTTTTAAAGTTATTTAGCTTTCTAGACTATATATATATATATATATATATATATATATATATATATATGTATATACACATATACATACACATATATAGAGAGAGAGTGAGTGAGTAAATGAGCAAGCGAGCAATGGCATGTAGTGAAATTTTGCATCGGTCATATCATACTGACAAAAAAATTCCAGCTGTAATTAAATTTTTTTCTTCCAGTAGCAGGAACCAGAGTATTTCTCTATACATGTACTTCTGTAGAAATGTATTATGTATTCCTGAAAAATTTATGATATATTTCTAATTTTCTACACTGAAAAGGACTTATATATTTGAAGTAAGGAACGACAATATATCATGTTTGATTCATTTTCTTTATTTTGTAAAACTAAAATATACTGTCTTTATTTTGCTTACATGCAGTTAGGATGAATACAGAAAATCCAACATGAAAATATCCAAATAGACCCTTGTTTTGCCTTTTTGTTCCATAAACGCATTGAATTTTTCCTGATTCTTCAATTGAAATAAAGAACAGACATCATAGAATCCATCAGAAAACTCAATTGGCAATGGGCTGGTCATGTTGCGAGAATGGCAGACAACTGATGGACAACACAACTCACAACGTGGATCTCCAGAGGTCACATACAAAACCAAGGCTGGCAGATGGAGAGACGAACAAGACAAATCCAGAAAGTATTGGCGCTGTGACACCCATGAAAGAGAGGAGTGGTGAATCCTAGGGAAGGTATATGCCCAACGATGGATGTTAAAAACTGATGATGATGATTATAAAAAAATACAAAAATTTGATCATACTAATAACTCACCATTGCAGTAAATAATTGAACAACCAAAGCATCAACACTTGAAGTTATACTAAAAAAATTCCATTAAAGAAGAAATACAGTTAGAATAAATTCTATTGATGACATCACTGGAATTTTCTACGTGAAAACTTCTAAAATAGAGAAAAAAAAAATTTACCTAAAAAAAACAACAAAAAAACATCAACCTAACCGAGAGACAGATCCGCAAATTGAGAACCATGGAATGTGAACATCGAAGAATTATGCTGGGCCTCATATGGAGAGACCACAAAACTGCACAATACATCTGGAAGAAGATAGGAGTCAGGGACATCATAGAATCCGTTAAAAATCTCAAATGGCAGGCGGACGGCCATGTTGCAAGAATGGCAGACAAGCTCATGGACATCGTAGCTCATGACATGGATCCCTAGAGATCACATGTGCAACCAAGGCCGGCAGAGTATCAGATGGAGAGACAAACTAGACAAATTCAGAAGCAATAGAGAAGTGCGACGAATCTTGGGGAAGGTCCATGTCCAACGACGGACGTTGAAAGACTGATGGTGATGATGTTGAAACATTTTTGAATACTAAACTTGTTGCTGAGTTTTTTTTTTTTTCCCAAATGTTAACAGCACCTGGATGTACATCTCTGCTTGTTTGTCATTGAGCAATTTCCCTAAACACCAAAACAATTTCACAACAAGAAAGGATAAGCATCTGCTATTTGTGTCATAGTTTGTAGTCATTCAAAAAATCCTATTTAAAGTAGGAGTTGTCTGGATATTAATCTGCACTTTGGGAATTTGAAGAAAAAAAACAAAAAAAAACAAACCCAACTCATTAATCAAGGATATTTTGAGAAAGACAAGAATGAGACATTAACATTAACCCATTTTTTGAGGGGTAGAAAACTGATCCGAGGCAGAAGTGCCGATCCGTCTAAATTTGGTCTTCCTCTGTCTCAGTTTCTGAGATACTGCTTCCTCATCTTTGTCGAGTTTTGTCACCGAGTTCCAGTCACTGTACCATCCAGCTTTTTTTTTTTCAGTTCAATTTTTTTTAGATGAAGAACAATTACTATTATGCATTGATTTTTTTTTCTCACATTGGTCATCTTTATCACAACATTTTGGCTGCTAGACCTCATCCCAGTGTCAGTCATATTCTATAACTATAGATTCAGAAAAAAATTCAATAGACACCCAAGCATGGCCCCAAGTGTTCAGTAGCTCCAACATTGTGATAAAAACAACAAAGACGAGGAAATCGGTTAAAAAGAATCATTGTGTGAGAGAATATTATAGATTTTACAAGTATACAAATTATTTACTTCAGATAAATAGATTACAGTTCAAATCTTCTATCCATTTGAACTGCTTGCTTTGGAAATGATAATCAAGTGAAACAGAATTAATCAAGTTATGTATCCTTCCTCATAGAGTCATGTATATAAAGTTTGCATGTATTTGTGTTTATGTATACACACACGCACACATAGTTGGATGGTACAACAAATGCTATGAAAAAGATATGGTTAGTCACACAACAGAAACTGTTGTATGATGAATGTCTCTTGGCAGCATGCCATTTTGGAGGTGATCAATTAAAAATAGAAAAAAAAGGGGGTGATTAATTTGTTGGGCAGTAATCACTTGGAAAAAGTCCGAATTTTCAAGAAACTAGCGTGAACGCTGCTGAAAATGAACTGACACTGCAAATCGAATCCACCCACTAAAAACATCTGCAGGAGAGGGTGGTGTCTAGATATATGAGAAGCGAATGTTTGAATTTTCAGCAACCTGTACATGAAACATATATAGCCAGCCAGACTAAAAGACCTTCTTAAAAACTGAAGAAACCTAGGTTGACAGTTTGTAACAATACTTCATTTCAGAAATTCAGACAGAGCTTGACTAAAATATCAAAATGCTAGAAATATCTATGTACAAATTTTGTATGATCAAATGAGATAATTTTAAAGTAATAGCCTCAGTAAAGTAAAGTAATAGACTTTTGAGTCGGCAAAATTGAACCCAAGGTTCAAAACAAGAATGAAAGTCATTCTTGATCTTTGCCATGATGATGATGTTTATAATAATGCTTTTAAAAATTCTGAGAGTTGAGCAGACTATATATCTTATTTTTTTGTTTAAATTGTTTCCTCAACATTTTAGCTGATCCATTCATCAGCCTTTCTCAGACGTGTAATTCTTATGAAAGGACGGGGTCGCTCTTTTCTTTTTTTTTTATTTGTAGTGTTTACAAGCTTTCTCTTCTTTCCCTCGGTATGTACATGTGTGTGTGTGTATATACATATATATATATATATATATATATATATATATATATATATATATATATATATATATATGCACTCACAGATTCATATATGGCTGGATCCACAATCAATTAGAGTAACAGCTCCTAGATACCAGATGTATTAGCTTTATGAGGGGTGGGTGCCAAAGTATGCATTCATGCACTCTTTTTTCCATCAACCATCATGGCATGTCAAAGACAAGACATTTTGTCAAGACATCTCGTCATGGTACATTTATCAGAAAAATTGATTCATGCCTCTTCCAAGGGAATGTGTGAAGAGACAGTGAACGGCTTCTGCAAGAACTCAGTTTTCTAATTCTGTTTTCAGTATCAATAACTGTTAATCCTCTTTGCACCTCAATTTACTAATGATGTTGCTAATGATGTTTACTAATAGTAGAAATATCAAATGAGTTATAAAACATGTTAAGTGATCTAAAGGGGGAAAACCAAAAAATAGGGCTAAAGATAAGTAGAACAGAACAAAAGTGATGTTCAACAATAAAGTCCTCAAAAAGACCATAAAAATAGAGGGTAAAGACTTAGGAAAGATTAAGGAATACATTTACCCAAGTCAGATGATACACCATGATAGTAAAATAAAATGTGTAATAATTGGTTGGAAAGCATTTGGTAAAAATAGAGACTTATAGAAAAGCACCTTGCTTCCAAACAAACTCCAAATCGCGCAAGCAATGGTAAGAGCAATGCCAGAAATAATCGAGAAAGACAGAAAAAAATCAACATGGATCCAAGGGTGAAGCAAGGTAAAAGATATCTAGATAATTAAATGACAAAAATGGGAATGGGATGGCCACTTAGCAGAAAGGAAAGACAACAGACAGAAAAAAAGGTAACTTTCTTGATGCCCAAGGACCAGCAAACACAGTAGGAAAAGACCAGACATGATAGATGGGTGAGATAGAAATGTATGCCATACATATATCCCCTCAGAGACGTATCAACTTATGCCTCTTTCTGTTCATGAGAATAATTTTAGCAAACTTGAAACCAGCAGGAACATTTCATACCAAAGCAAGATCATCTTTATTCAGCATACTAGTAGAAAAAAGTTATTTCTCATTTCAATACAGAGGAAAATTTCCATGTTTTATTGTATTTAAACCTCAAATAATTCAGATTTTTTTTCTCAGATTGAAAAAAGATAAATTTGGTTGCATTCATAAAATATTAATTTTGACTTGAACTTTATATATATATAAATATATATATATATATATATGTATATATATATATATATATATATATATGTGTGTGTGTGTGTGTGTGTGTGTGTGTCTTGACTTTCTTTTTCATAAAGAGAAGACATTCATGTCTCTTGTGTTACTGATCTGTCAAATCAGAAAAACCTGTGGAGCAAGGCTGGCAGCCATCTTGAAAGTCATCAGTTCAGTAAATTACTCAAGGGAAAAAAAAAACAACAAAAAAACAGAGAATTCTTTCGAAAAAAAACAGTGAAGCTGAGTGTTAACAATAAAGAATTCATAAAATTTTAGCAAGTTTTTAGGAAAAAAAACAAAACCCAAAACAACAGATAATGAAACTACAATGACAAAAAATATTCTCTGAATCTGCTGGCTTATATTTAAGAGATGAAACTCTTTGATACTGAACTAGTCATTATATATGAAATGTCTTTTTCAAAATTTGGCTGCCATTTTTTTTTATTTGTGTAAGAAAATCAATTTCAAACTTTAGCCAACATAAAATAATAAATGATAATAAATAATGCATTTTAGGAAATTTAGTTTAGTTTTTCATGTTTTGGTTCTGCCTCTATATATGCACACATATACATATCAGATCTATGTCTGCAAAAAGGTTAATACTTCAATAGTTGAATGAAAGTAACTCCAAAAAAGATAGTTATGAATATCAAATAGAATCAAATGTAATTAATATAAGGAGGGCTAAAATATACATTGAGACTTAAATGCTAATTATCTAAACTTGATGACAAAATACAATCAAATATTATTAGTGTAAGGACATTCCTACAATATACATCAAGATTAAAATTTGCATGACTGACAGGTGTGTGAAGAGACCTCTACAAGATATATAACAATTCAAATTTTTCTGGCTAAAAGATATGAATATATATCACTGATGTGAGGACACTTCAAGACCACATTAAAAACTAATTACTAGCAAGGATATCCATCATCACCCGGGGGTGGGAAATACCTTCAAATATAACAATGCAGGAGAAAATATACTCTTTAATAAATTTCTTCTTACACTATACAACAAATAATAAAACTACACTATTTACATATGAAAAGATAGCTGCTACCAAAAAGGTATTCTGATGCTCTCAATAAAACAAATGATTTAGTCTCTTAATTTGACATGGCTCTTAGGTACATAACATTAGAGCCTCTCCCACTGAGTGCTGGTATGAAAAGGTTGATTTTAGAATTTTTATCTGAAACGTTTTTCAGGGTTGAATAATTTTAAAGAACAAAATAGAAGAAAAAAAATTTTTTCAGCCCTTTTAATTCTTTTGTTTGGCTGAAAAAAAAAGATATTCGAATTCAAAATTGATATCTGATGACCCCCAATAAACTTGGAAGTCAGCATTACTTATCTTATCATCTTTTTCTGTCTGTTGACTTTATGAACCAATTTACCTCCAAGAATGTAATTATTTGGCAGCAATATGGCTGAAAAAAGACCCCTGGCAAACTCTTATGACTTCAGATGGCAGCATCATCTATCTTATCAAATTTGAACTTGACATTTGTGAGATCAAAAATATTTTTGTACTTCATTGCAAACTCAATATTATGCTAGAAAATTGCTAAGCAACAAAGGACCAGAAGTGATCTCTGCTGACCTCAAAAGATCTCCTTGGTCAACTTTAAATAACATATGTCACAAGTAGATGTCTCATGAGTCTTTATACCAAAAATTAGATCTAACAGTGTTTTAACATGATAGAGGCATAAACAATCACATATACAAATAGAAAACTCCAATATTAGTATAGATGATTTTATGAAAGAAGTGGAATTACTTTTTGATCATAAACATCACCAACCAAAAATCAGAAATTAAACAGCAGGCCCTCTGAATTGCGATCCAATGGCCCTGCTCTACAGCTACTACTGTGAAAACTATATTAAGTTAATCACAGTCTATCGTTCGTGATGTCATTACGAGATGGACAGTATGCAGTGGACGTCCCACAGGTTGACACAGGAATGCTAACCCTCAGGGAGAGTCCGTAATTGGGTGGCTGGAAAAGAAGAAGAGAGGGCAAGAAGTTGGTTATAGCCAAGGGGCATACTTGCATCCTAAGCATGACAAACACCTTGCGGGTATGGCCCGGAAATGTGTGTCCGACTGGTAACATTGTGAACAGTTAGGAGCAGAAGAAAGATCTAAGCCTCCCTGACTTCCCCACAAGCTCCTCTCCTATCCACTCCTTGGACATCTATGCTTCATTGACTAAAATATTTTGGACACAGTGATAGAATGGAGACAGGAAAAGGATATCGATTGACTGACTAATGAAACCTTCCTCGACCAGAACACTCACCCCACTTTGCAAATGTGACTGCTTCCATAACTACATGTAGATAGCGAAGTGTCATGTTTGTAGAATGGAGGCTACAGTTTCTGGTGTTTGTCATATCAATCTTGAAAATGTAGCAACACTCGGTAGGAAGGAAGTCGGACACAAGAGAAGAATTGCCTGGAATATTCTTATAATATCAACAACTGATTTTTCTTGCAACCTTTTTTTCTTTGTTGATAGTTAATTTCCTTTGACCAGTGGTGTCCAGTCCAAATTAACAAAGAAGTATCCCTACCCTTTTACTCTTTAGCCTGTATAACAAATACACAAAGAAGAATTGCCTGAAATATTGATAATAACTTCTGATTTTTCTCTTTCTTTTGCAACTATTCTCATTTTTTTTTTTTTGTTATTGAATTTTTTTTGACCTGTGGTGTCAAATTCAAATTAATCGAGAAGAAATATTCCCTATGCTTTCACTTTCTGCCCTGACTTGCTGATAGACATCAAAGTTTGCACTTTTTTCTGATGCATATCCAGATATAATTATAAAGTTTTGCTAACAGAACAAGTAAAGAAAATATTGAAAAGGAACCGTAAATCAAAAGTAGATGATACTAACAGTAGATCTTAGTGTACTTTTGACCACCTGTATATATTATATTTTGCAGTAACTGACTAGCTTAATGAATTTACTGTGTTTATTATTAAAGAATGTAAGAAATTTCCAATCAGAATCAAAAGCCAAAATAGAGTTTTTGTCAATTTTCTTCACTTGTATCTAAGGTTGGATTTGAGCCAATAGGGCCAATTGCTCCCAGTGCCTAGGCGTGCCCAATACTTGGGTATATTTTAGCTCATCAAATATGCACAATACCACATTGCAAATGAACAAAACAATTTACAGAAGACAGTAACAATACTAATTTTCTTCAGAATTTTCAATGATTTTACAAGGTTTGTTTGCACTGTTTATATTTTGAATTTTTTCTAATTGTACTTGAATCAAATCTTACAGAGGAGCATAAAGAATTATTTCTTTGGAATGTTCAGGTGCATGATTTGATTTCTTTCCATTGTACCACAGAGATATAAAGTTTATTTATATTTCTTGACTGTTCACCGGGGGCCCCACAAAGAATGTTCCCAATTGGAGCCTGCAGCTTTAAAGGCCCTGCTTGTATCAATGAAGTAACCATTAAGTACAGAAGTCCTTCACTAAAAAAACCTTCTCTCATAAACAGCCACTATATATAATGTGAGGATAGTATCTAGACACTGATATTAACAAAGAAAAATAGCCCACCTAGGACAATGGTATCTTAGTCCACTTCAAAATACTCTGTTTATTTATCATAATGTCTCTTCCAGTTTTTCAAACAGTGCAAAGTATTCTTTTTGGATTGCTATCAGCTGCCTTGTTACATACTCCTTAATCTCATCCATGGCCTGAAATCTCTTTGGGGAAAAGCCAGAAGGCACAGGGAGTCAAATCAGGACTGTACTGAGGCTAACAGACTTGGATGATGCAATCTTTTGCTAAAAGAACACTGCATGTGACTTGAAGAATGTGTAGACTTGGTCACTGTGAATGAGTCAGTCATACAATACACAAGCTCGATCATTGGCGTCTTTCTTCCAACTGAATAATCTAACGGGAAGTGAGTCTTTGTTTATGCATATGCTGTAAGGTCCTCTCTAACCGTTTGCCAAGTTATATCAAGGCCACATATCCAGTTCTCAAGATATTCAAAATGGCTGGATACTTTTCGGACAAACTCTGTATATCATTACTTCAGCTTGACTAAAACAACTTACAATGTTGATTAACTTCTCATGAATGGTTACCCTACCTACATGGTAAATGGATACTTATTGTGGCAGAAATCCTCATTTCTGCCTACTCTTAAGTGGCCAAAGATATCCAAATCCCGGGTTTAGACTGGCTTCTAAAATTGTCTTAATGATAAAACGATGTGTTGCACAAACTGAAAACTAATCATTCCACATCTTTCATATATATTAAAGTGGGGATTGCATTGTAGAATAACACTGATATTACGATTTACAATTGTCTTATTTAGTAATGGTTGAAGTATACAGACACGTTTTTTTACAATGGTAATACTAATGTTCTTTTTAACAAAAAAAGTAAATTTTACAAAAATCCGAAAGATCTAAATAGGGGCATTCGTCTTCACACAATTAGGAAAAAAAACTGCATTTATAATCAATCAAATATTAACACCAGACAATTCTAGGATCCCAGTCATAAATTTCTCTTAATCTTTTTCAAGAAAATTTTCTCAGATATTACCAGTTAGTCCGCTATAATCTATCAATATAATGGACAGAATGATCTTTTATGGGTCTCTGTCAATAGAAATGGCTTCTTCTACATAAAGGAAACAAGTTTGCTGATGAAAATATCTTGTTTCCATCAATTAAAACAATGGACTCATCCACTTTTTAAATTAACATCACATATGAAATCACTTAGACATAATTATTTGTTTACGGTAAGGAAAAGAAGGTAAGTCTTTCCTATTTTAGAAGACTGACACAACACAATTTCCTTACCCTCAATTTTCCCCTATCTAGTCTTATGATGTACTAAACGAAGATGAGCAAATATTCTCAGAAATGCCTCTTATGTTTCAGCTTCATTGAGTGGCAAGATATCTTGAAGATAGCTCAGATTAGTCTGGTATAAGGCCACTCACTAGTGAACAAATGTATAAATAACAGGTCTCTGATTGTTGTTTAGATTCAAAAGAGATATCTGTACATCAAACAAATGAATAGCCTATATGTATACCAGAACTAATTATTTAGAAAAGTAAATCATTTATCTAAAATTATTTTCAAAAAATACTTTTGCATGATTTGAGCATTGTTGCTCCAAAATGACCATAAAGATGCAAAAAAGCACTGTTTTTCAAAAAAACAAAATTAAAAAAAGCATTTTTAGATGGTGCCTATTGCAAAATGTGACCTAGAGCACACAGAGACATATAGGCATATACATAGATACATACACTCAAGGAGAGAAGAATCTGCAGCCCATTGAGTCGTTTGTTGGGCTATGATGATTCAATACGTAATAAATGTATGAAAGCCCAATCATCACTGAAGAATGAAGTCTGTACACAACTACAAGAAATCTAGGATGACAATGGATGAAGATCAAACCTTGAGCACTTGGACCAACAATATACCTCTTTGTACTACTTCTACAAACTATGCATTAGTTTCAACTAGTTAAAGAAATTAAGTTAATATAGCTAACATGTTCCGGGTGATTGAACCAAAAACTTGATAGTTTCATTATAAGTTCACTAGTTTAACTACTGCTCTATTCCCTGATTCTTTTATTACACAGTGGAACAATAAATTCCATTGAAAGATATGTTGGTGCTTGCATTCTTTCAAACATTTGGTACACAGAATTGTTTCAAAGGTGTACAGAGCATGAAATGTAGAGGGCCTCAGGTTGAGAAAGAAAAAAAAAATACAGAAGAAAATTATCCATTAAATGTCCTCTGAAAAAAAAAAAAAAAATTATTTACAGCCCTCGACTCATCTGCAAACCCCTGATAAAAACGAACGGGGGTGACAAAATTTGTAAACACTTAGCCACACACCAAGATAGCATCTGGAAGACATCTATCTTAGTCCTAAACTAAGGCTACAATCACTTTGAGACATTACATTGCATTATTTTACATTACAAAAGGCAGCAACTATGAATAACAAGGCGATTCTCCAATTTCCAGGGAAAAAAAACAACTGTAGAGAGATATAAAAGAATAATATTGTTTAGTTCATTTTTTTCTTTGATTTTTTTTAGTATGAGCATTTATATGTCAGGAACTACCCTTGACAAGATCAGAAGTAATTTCAGATTACAGAAATAGCCTTAAAAACAAAAGGAGATATGTGTATATATGTGTGTATGTATGTATGTATATATATATATATATATATATATATATATATATATACATATATATATATATATATATGTATGTATGTATACTAGCAAGGATACCTTGTATTGCTCGGGGGTGAGGAGGCTTAAAATATAACCTTACAGGAAAAATATGTTCTTCGATATATTTCTACTTACGCAACACGACCAATGAAAGAGGAAACTATTATTTACACTATTTACACGTGAAGAAGTAGCTGTAACAAAAGAGATATTCTGCTGTACAAAAAAGAATAAATAATGTTGTCACTTAGTTTGACAGGGCTTCTGGATATACTACATAAGTGTTTCTACCATCGGGTGCCAGGATCCAACCCTAGAAAAAACCTATATATATATATATATATATATATACACATATATATGTGTGTGTGTGTGTGTGTACTCTAAAATGTTTTATAGCTTCACATATATATATATATATATTTTCTATAGGAGAAGCGTGGAGAACTCGGGTAAAGGCCAGCAATCTTGTGCGACTGTCCTTGCACCTTGTTACAATTTTCAGAAGTGACTCTAGTCACTACCAGCATCCTAACATTGCTTAAACATTCTCTATGTAAAGATGAATCCCTATGCAAACTTTTTGCATCCTGCATGCAATAATACAGCCAACAACTTTGGAAGTTTGCAAGATATTATGCATGGTGACCTCCAATGACACTGATGTCAAAATCACATTTTCAAATGATTTGGCCGTGAAAGAATCTACCGCTTCACCAAATTTCAGTTTCCTAGCTGTAAAATTTTTGCTAACAGATGAAAAATTAGCTTGAATTGACCAAAAATGATCTTCAGTGATGTCAAATGAATTCTGAGGTTAATACCATATTACCTTTGACCTTTGCCTAGAAAGACTTATCCCTATGCCAAATTTCAAATCCATAGGTGCAAAATTATTGCAAAAAACTTGGAAAATTGCGTAGAATTGACCTCTGATAACCTTAAATAACCTCCAAGGTCGACTTTTCTTAGTCTTTGATGTAAAACGATGTGCCTATATGTTTGGTATCAGCATCCTTGGTATAGAATTGAGACCCACAGCTTTGAAAATTATCTAGAAATGTCCCTAAATGAGTACAGTAGTCAACTTGAGAAAGCCTTGGAGAACAGAGGTAAAGGCCAGCTATCTTGAAAATTGCCCTTGTTCCTTGTTACAATTTTCAGAAATGACCTCTAATTACCTCCAGCATCAACCTCACATTGACTCTAACTTTCACCATGGAAAGATGTACCTCTATGCCATATTGCAGTTTCATAGGTGTTAAATTGTGGCCCCCAACTTTGGAAAATTGTTTCAAGATGACATGAAATGATCTTTGATGACTTTGAATGACCTCTGCATTGTATATGACCCTTGGGTATATTTACCATTGTGCCCATTTTCAGATTCAAATTTTGGCCCAAAACTTGGAAAACTGTTTTAGAATGAGCGGGAATGACCTACAAGGTCAACTTCACATAGCTTATATTTCAAGCTGACCTCTCCTTCGTCTACATATAGAATATTAGGTTGATAGGCCTTGTTGTTTTAGCAGAAAAAGGGCACAAATGAACAAACAAAATATTAGTGTATAAATAATGTACATATATATAAATATATGTGTGTGTGCATGTTTGTAAATGTGTGAGAGTGTGTGTAAAAGAGTACAAAAAGCTCTCTTGTCCAATTGAAGCTTTTGACGGATAGCATTAACAGTTGGAATCATGAAATAATGAAATGAAATCAAGTAATAGCTTCATAAAGTATGACTCAAAGATAGTTTAAATAGCTTCAAGTCAGAAAAAAATATTTGTTAACCATATACTGTTTTGAATACAGTAAAGTATGGCTCAGTGTATCAAACCACAGGCTTAATTTTCAGAGGTTCTAATGTTAGAGGCTTAGAGAAAAGAATACTGATATATTTATGTTTGAAAACAAAAGGGGAAAAGTTAACCAATGCTGAAAAGTGGAGTAAGAAGTCAAAACTTCATTTTGAGCAATCTACAAGAAAAAATGTCCAAGATGGAGAATGTTGTCTGTCGGACTCAATGCAAGGTATGTTGTTAGGTAAGAAGGTATTTACAATAATCAATCTTTCAAAAACATTAATCTGGCACAAGGTTACAATAGATGAGCATCCAGGGATCGTTAAACTCAGTAAAACTTTGTGAGATTAGATAGGTAGCCATCATTCTATAACAGATGAGAAGCTGTATGCATTTTTGTGAGTATATATATACATATGTGTGAAAAGTGTAGTTCCAAAACGCAAGAAACCCAATCTAAAAAAATAGAGGTGTTTAATTAAATTAAAAATCAAATTCTTGATCTGAACTTTTCATCTTATTAAAACCTTATAGACGGCATATACATAAAAGGGTTGTGAAAAGATTTTAAAAATTCAAATCCAGGATTTGATTTTTAATTTAATTAAACAAATTTATTTTTTAAATGGCGCTCATCGCATTTCCAAACCACACTCTTTATACATATATATATATATATATATATATACATGTATATATATTTATATATATGCATGAATGTATATGTAAAAATAAAGTAATGCTCACCGTCTTTCAGACAACAGGGACTTTCTTTGTGCATGAAATATTTGTAGCTCGTCCTCAAATTTTTTGGTTTTTGCTTGGTTTGCACTTCTCTGTAAACAAGAGAATAAATAGAATGAGTCTAACAGGGTGAAAAGAAAAAATAATCAGAAAACGAGGAACAAACCAGGATAAAAAAATAAAAAAATAAGCATCTGAAAGAAATAATAGAAATATTCACGAGAGGATGACAACTGATCTTATTGAGACGACAACATTAAAAACGAAAATGAATAAACAAATGCAGAACACAATGGACGAAAATGAAGAGGAAAGAATTCTAATTAAACTATATAATTCAACTGGAATATTTTCTTTGCGGGTGTGCATATATATCTGTGTATATATATATATACACACTCACATAAATGAATCAACATAGCCTATGCATGTACCAGAACGAATTATCTAAAAAAACAGATCTTTTATCTAAAATTATCTTTAAAAAAATAACAGCACAAGATTTGGGCATTATTGGTCCAAAATGACCATAAAGAAAAAAAATGTATAATCAGGAGCACCTGGAGACAAACACAAATCAGCAAAGAGAGAAGAAACTGTAGTTGGTCAAGTCATTTGTGGGACTATTATGATTCATTATATGTAAAGCTATCTATGTATCTATATATATGCATGTGTGTGTGGATGAATGGCTTGGTTTTGTGAACGAAGATTTTCAAAGGGTCTTGCCTGTATGCAGAACATCCCTTCAACCCACACAATGGAGAGATTAACATGGAGTGTGCCATATGCATGGCTGACCCAAACCTTTAAACAAAGGGTTTGCATCTAATAGCATGGATAGGAGCAAAGTCCCGTGCTCATTTTTCTCCACATTCACATACACACACAAGTATATACATATTTACAAATATGAAATTCTATTTGAATTTTATATATATATATATATATATATATAAATATATATATATATATAAAGGGTAGGAAATGACTGAGAATAAAGGTCTAACTTTATTTTAGCGACACAAACATTTTGAACAAACATTGGGAAGAGATATCAAACTGTTGACAAAGCATTTCTTAGTTGTCAGAAGAAGACATTGTTTTGAAAATAAGTGTCCATTTGAAGAATTCAGAAGTACAATGTCTTGCACTATTTGCTTAAAAATCTATAACAATGGTGACAGAAAGGGTCGTGTTTTTAAAATACACACATATGAATGGAAGCCATTTTGATTTTGTAAAAAAAAAAGAGAAAGGAACAAAGAAAATATGGCAAATCAAAGGCCCTATGTTGAAAAGAGACACAGTGAATTGAATATGTTGTCACTATAACAATACAAGCAATTGCTATGCATTTTTAGTGGGATGGATGACAAAAAACAAGGGAAATAGGAAATAATATAGAACTGCCTTTGAATGAATTTAATTGTGTGATTTTGTTTTTTTGGGTTTTTTTTTTTCAAATCTTTATTCAAATTTTGAATTCACGTTATTTGAAAAAGATCAAAATAAAGAAATCTGTCTTCATGAATATGATGACTTTATGCCAATGCATCTCTGACATCACTGCAGATGATAGATAGTCTAATTTCAGGACAGAAATCATGCACAAATAACTATGCTCATTGGCAGAAAATTTGATTTTAAGATGTTATAGTTTATCTTTATACGGCATATGATCTCTAGATGAAAAAAAATCTTTATCTTCATACGGCATATGATCTCTAGATAAAAAAAAAAAAACAATGATTAAGGAATTTTTAATCTCTAATAGTTTTTGCCTGAACTAAACCAAGTTAGGCAAAAGGACACTTTTCAGCAGGATCCATTGAAGAAGTAAACTTCCCTTACCATTCAGTTTCTAAAGATGAGTAGTTATAGCATCTACACCTCTTCCTTCCCAACAACAGCTTCATGGACCTTTGCATAAACCCTAGCTCCTGGAACCCATTTCCATGACTGGCTATCAACAAATGCTACAGATATTTGAATAGGTATTTGCTTCATTTAATTCAGTCTAAAATAAGGCAAGAATTGTAGCTTATTTAGTAGGTACCCGATAGGCATTAGTAAAGATAAGTTTACTAATCTGTACTGATTTGATAAATATTGTCTGAAATTCTGAATTGTTTCCGTCATCATTATTCCACCGATTTCTCTGACCAGAACTCTCATCACTATTATTCTATTACTAGTTTTACTACATCTTATTATTGGAGCTTTTTATCACAACTCAATGAGGCAATATATTCTTTGACTTCTAAAGTAAACTGCACAAATCAAAGATGTAGCTTACGAAAAGGTATGAACTTGCATTCCACACCACCTCTGCTGATGTCTCAGTAGTAGCACAGAAAACAATTCCACAAGATATAAGCATCTCTGATTTTTCATGGGCAAAATTGATGTTTCTCACAAATGTTATGTTAGAGGTGATCAATTCAAAAAACTGGGAAGAAGGGAAACCAATGAATCGGTTATTTCTTACACCTTTTCTAGAGCAGTGATCACTAAACAAGTATGAATTTTAAAAAAAAAAACGAGTGTGAACAGTGCTGGACACCAACTAAGGAATGAACTTACATTGCAAATTGAACCTTCCATAAAACACCTATTTCGAAATGGAATTTTCAAGAATCAAAATATTTTTCCTAGACATGATAAGGATTATATGATTAATTTTTTAGTTCACAAGCTCCATTGGCCTGGCCTGGCCTGTTTATGTGATACATGTATGCATACATAGCCAGCCAGACTTGCTTAACAACTGAAGAAACCTATCATTTTTTTTTTCACTGTCTTGGTGATAAATTTGATCGGTGGGTTTCTAACAAGTAAAAGAGATTTCTGAACATTTGCTGTTTGCTCTTTGATTCTTTCAAATCTTTGCCAATCACCTGTAATAAATGCTGTCAAGAATGCAGCTGTTTCTGGCCAAGTCCAAGAGAACATTTTCAACACGCTCTTACGTGATGGCACCAAGATTCTCAGGGGGATTGAGGTCAGGTGCATTTCCTGGCAATCTGCCAAATCCATCTTTTGGAAAATATCAAACTTTTCCAAACAAGTGTACAGCTCAGAATGCAGCACACCTAATCTGTTTCTTCATCACTGAGTCAGCTATCAATCTCAACAAGACGAGCCAAATATTTATGCTTGTGCACAGCTCATATTGAAAACATTAGGAAAATCAACAAAGACCACATGCAAGATTGTCAATACTGTTAGGTTCCATCAAGAGTAGCATGCATGCTCTTTTCAGAATGAAACATTCAGCTGAAAAAGAAGTTGGTTTCAGAATGAAACATTCAACTGCAAAAAGAAGTTGGTTTCAGAATGAAACATTCAGCTGCAAAAAGAAGTTCGTTTTATTATGAGACAGCCTTTATTTTTTACTCTGAAGACAATAAAATGAAATAAGACTTTGAAAGATGAGACATTGTTTGATGAAGAGGAGGATCTTGGACACATCAGGTCAATTAGCATGCCTTCCATATTTCATGCAAAGAACTTCATAAACCCCAATGGCAGTTTTACCCCAAAACATTGCTAATTTTTGAACAAGTTGATTACCCCTCATGTGAAAACCAAAATGTTCCAAAATCCACCAGTAAACATGACTCCAGAGGCAGATAATTCCTCAACTGGCCTCACTTCGGCATCATTCGAAGACAAGAAAAAAAGCTCGATTTTCAAAGAATTCAACTCATTCTGACTACAGTAAAAGCTTGGTTATCTTTATATAACCTTTCAGAGAGACACCATTGAAATATCAAAAACAGCTGTAAATATAGCTATGATTACCAGTAACCAGAAAAAAAGAGTTTATGTTTATCTATAGCACAGAAAGTCAAGCTATTGGAAAATCTTCTTAAGTATATGCAAATATTCCAAAACTGGAAAAAATATAAAATCCGAAATTTGGATAGGGGTATTCTACCTGAACTTTTTGTATACTGTTTGCTCATTATTGTTTTTATTCCCATTATCACTTTTATTAATCAGCAATAAACAATTTTCTTTAATCAATACAAGTTTTGTGATCTTTCACTCCTCCTCCCAGAAAGTAGCCACACCACGATGGATCCAAAAATGTTGCTGTAACAACTAAAGCAACAAAAAGAATGAGTTTAATATACCAAACAACATTTGGAACAGGTCAGGTTAGTCTCTCAATAGAAACTATCATGTGACCAATGTCTTTTGTCAGCATGCTGTGTTGGGGATGATCCATTAAAAAAATGGAAATAGGGGATGACCTTTGGATAAGTTACTCGCATTTTCTTTAGCAGTGATCACTAAAAAAGTCACAATTTTCAAAAACAGTGAATGCTGGCCACAAACTAGGGATCAATTTAGCCTAAAATTACTTTGCAAATCAAGCGCCCTTCCCCTAAAATCCAATTTCGGGGGATAATTTTCAAAAATAAAAAAAGATTCCAGGCATAACAAGGAGTAAATGCAGGCAGGATATGTTAGAAGAAATGCTACACAATCTTCCTCCTGTCATCTACTTACATTCTGCCTTTTGCCATACTAAACTAAGCTGAGTAAATATCAATAAACAAACAATAGTTGCATATTATGTATCAGGTTATTCAAAACCTTCATATGAAATGAAAGGAGGAGATCTGATTGTTGATTAGATTTTGGCTTATTTTCCAACCAACACCAGGGTTTGGTGTTGATGTTCCAGTTCAAGAAATAAAAAGAAACAGGATTTCAAATGCTGATTTTCAAGGCAGATGGACCTTCCTACTAGGAAGATTGGTGCAGCATAATCTTTTGATTCAAGTTCCCTACAATTGGCCTTGTGCTATACAAAGACAAGCTGAGTAAATACTGATGCATATGAATTTCTGAAGCACAAAATAATTAAACAAACTTACGAGCAGATTATGAAACTATACAAAAAAAGTGTGGTAAAATTTAGAAAAATCTTTGTGCAGAAAAATTTTGTCACTCGTTAATGTATGGAAAATATTCTCAACGGAATTTCTCCATAATACTTGTCCTATGAGGTCATGCATTGAACAAAATCTTAAAAAATAAGATGCAAAAAAAATTGATACTCTGAAAAACCAAACCTTCTGGAACTCAGCGGTTGTGAAAATAAATTTGAAATGGAAATGTGTTTTTCAAAAATTTTTCCTCTTCAAGCATGTCATAAAATCAGAAATATTTTTTCTCCTCTCAATAATATAATAAATTCGGATATCAGACCATTACTTTTTTGTTTTATTTCTTTCTTTTGGTAATATACATATACATCGATCAAGTATCCATCTATACATAGATATAAAAAATGCACACTCCAAAACACATATAGATATCAAAGACATCTATGTGTATGTATACGCATATAGATATACATTTATATGCTTACATGCAAATCTATACTTGTATAGATCTATACCAATTTATGGTAAATCAAAAAAAATCATGAAAGAACTCTGAATTCGTTCAGCATTTCAGTATATTGGTAGAATCTTTAGAAATCATTTTATACTTATAAATAAAACAGAATTTTAGCTACAGAAAATTAAATTGAGAAAAATGTAGTATAAACCGAACGAAACAAGTACTGCTAAAATATTAGTCCATTTCAAAAGTCTCTAAGAAACTGTCAACCAAAACTATCAACATAATTTCTTTCAGTTTTCGAGTTGGTCTGGATGGCTATGAATGTATCAGGCATACAGGCTGCACCATTAGAACTAGAAGGCTGAAAATTGAAACATTTACTCCTTATCATGTCTACAAAATATTTTGTTTTTTTTCACCCCTGTACCCAACAGGATTTTGGAGGAAGGGGCAATTTACGATGTAAGTTTATGCTAAACTGGTCCCTCACTTTGTGTCCAGCAGCACTGATGCTTTTATTTTCAAAATTCAGACTTTTTAAAAGTGAGAGAGAAGATTATATATATATATATATATATATATATAAAACTTACCCTACCCTGTGTAATTCTAATAAATGAATAGATCCGTACCTTTGTTGATAGTTATCATGTGTACAATAGGATCAGTTGATGACTGCTACAGGCAAGCATGATGGGAAGGATGCGATGAAAAAGGATAGTTAGGTAGTTCAATAAGAGGGTAAGATGGGCAAGGGAAGGAAATTCAGGTAGTTCAATGAAAGGGTGAGAAAGGCAAGGGAAGAAAAGTTATGTAGTTTAATAAAGGGCAGGAAAAGAAAGGTTATAGCTGTTTCCGATATCATAAACGTGATAGGCAAGGTTTTTATTACATAATAGAATAAGCAAGCTAAGTTCAAAATCCAGTCAAGTTTGTGTTCATTTTTGCACTAATGCCCTTGGGAAAAGCATAAATCCATACCTTCTCCACTCAGCTACAGGTAAATTGTGGGGCAGACTAAGAGAAGGAAAACTCATCACTTGTTAATATATGGAAAAATTTGTCACTCGTTAATGTATGGAAAATATTCTCAAAGGAATTTCTTCATAAAACTTGTCCTATAAGGTCTTGCATTCAACAAAATCTTTAAAAATAAGATGCAAAAAAATTGACTAAGAGAGGGAAAACTCAGATTCCAAACTGCCCTCAGCATAAACCAGATGAAATCATCTGTGGTGTATTAATGACCCACACTGTGTTACGGGATAATAAAGAGAAAATAGAAAAGACGACACTGAAAATTTTTGCATCTGACAAAAATAAATTAGATTTGACAATATATAAGATATATTCTTCCCACCAAATAGTTTGATTAAAGAAGTCACTTTGTATCTTCAATGCAAAACTGAAGCCTTCTAATTTAAGTCAATATTTACTATCAACTACAGGTATTTTTCATTACTTTTTTCACAATAGGGAGAGTGTCTTATATATCCATGGATTATATATACAATCAATTATGGTATATATTAATTCAACATAGGGAAATTTGTTACAAACAAAAAATATAAAAAGTACATCACTATTGACTTGATATTGAAGACTGACTGATAGCAAACTTAAACCCACAGTAAAATGGAAAATGTTAAACCAAACACACAGAATATTGAAACCCCATGTTACCCATGCCTGAATGAGAAGTTGAAATCCTCACTCTTGCTAACAGAACAAAAAACAGAATTATTAAACAGAGAAAATGAAGTGGCATTAACACACTGGCATCGCTCAACATTTCTATTAACAAACATAACTTGATAACCTACAAATAGGTATACTAAAAATCAAGCACCATAGATATCTTATCCCCCTTGATATTATGATGAACATCATCATTATTTTATACCTCCAGCCACTTTAAAGAACAACCCAATCATCATAATTATCTTAGACATGTAGGAACAGAACTAAGCTAGAATAATTAAATTAACAACTAAGGTCATATAAAAGGGAACCCAAACACTGGGGAAACAAATTTGAGTGAGAATAAAATACTTTCAGAGAGGAAACATACCACAAACAATAGATGGTTTAACTACATACTGATATAAAAAAATACCTACATCACATCCTACTAATTCATGATTTATAACTACCAACAAGCGCAGTATCCCCACTAAATAAAACAGAAAAACAAAACAAGCAAGGACCAAATGCTAAACCAAAAAAAAAGATATTAAAACAGAATAAAAGGAAGATCCTACACCCTAGAAAAATAGACTCTCCCCATCAAAAAAAATGTTCTAAATAGGAATCTAAAATAAACTAAATCATTCGCCAGAAGAAGCCTAAACAGGGCAGAACCATAAACGCGTTTGTGTAGCAAATACTCATTTCATCATATTTTAAGCTCTACTCTGAATCAACTTGATTTTTGATGTTGAATGTATTGAGCACTTTATGAAATAAACCTATCACACATCGGATATTGTATTACATTATATTATATTATATTGTATTTCTGATTTGCATTGTGTGTGTATATATATATATATATATATATATATATATATATATATATATTCACTATTTTAGTTGATCATGTTGTACCCCTCCTAGAAATACAACTCTCCTAATGTATATAGGAATTAACTCATATGCATGAAATTTTTGTCTTTCCTCAGCTGTGCCAATAAGAGTAATACATTGGTCTGCATCAAAGCTGAGCAACTATCAAATTAGAAATAATTACAGGTCAGGTTAGAATAGGGAAGATCGTTTTTAAAAAATTGAAAAAGGGGTGATCAATGAATAAATTACTTCATTCACCTTTTGTTAGTAAGAGATCACTAAGAAATCTGAATTTTCAAAAAAAATAACCATGATTGCTGCTAGATATAAACTAAAGGACCAATTTAGCATAAAATTACGCTGAAGAATTGAGCTACCCTAATTAAGATGAGGGATTTCTAAAAAAACAAAAAAACGTTCTTCCTATACCCAAAGAATAATTTTCAGTCTTTTAGCTCTGTTGTTGCAGCTGTACATGTGATACATACATATCCAGCCAGATCAATACAAAAACAGTTTCCTTACACTGAAATACTTAAGTAAGTAATTTTAGTAGGAAGAAATAGATTTATGAAATTTATTGGTCAGTCAATATGATATTTTTCTATGAAGTCAGTGTAATAATTCCAACTGATTCAGATAAAAAGAAAATCTGTATTTCTTTTCTTAAAGAGCTGATACTTAAAGATTGACAGGCAATAAATTTAGTGTTTATATTCTTTTGTACTGGTAAGAGAAGTGAAAATAGAATAATAATTACTCTCAAGGGAATAATTGCAGAAATAAGTTTAGAACTAAATCTTTTTTATGTTATAAGATATGATTTTTATTTTGTCCACAGTTTTGAAATGGGTGATTAACATTCAAAGGGTTTTTTGGACAACTGAACTCCTTCTTTGGCTAACACAAAAAAAAAAAAATCTGTTCACCACGATCACATTCGGATAGTACACCTGGAGAAGTCTGTAGCCTGGATTGGCCAAAATGTTGCATTAACATCCCAAATAACGAGGAGGAGTTCAATGGTCTGAAAAATCATATTGTATACATCACTGATAAGAAAATCTATCTGAAAACAGTTGTGGTTTGAAAAATGGCAGTCATTTTTCAAATTCATGATGGCTCAATATTCAAATATTTTTGGAATGCCTTTGGCTATGGAGTGCTAAATTATAAGCTTTCATCACTAAATGCACAATTGGCTTGAAAGATGCGCTCCAGTATGTCACTACAGTAATGGGACAATTTCTAAAGGAAGTTAAGTAAGCTGGACATCACAACTCACAACATGGATTCCCAGAGAACACATGCAAAACCGGGGCAACCAAAACATAAGATGGAGTATTGGTTCAATGACACCCATAACAGAGAGGTCTGGCAAGTCTTGGGGAAGGTTTTTGTTCAACAACGGACACTAAAAAGCTGATGATGATGAACCTGTTGGAAGAAGCTGACTATGGTGGTGATTCAGACAGAGTTTCAAAACGACTCTAGAGATGGTTAAGAAGGTAGAGAAAGAAAAAAAATGATTGCCCTTGAGTGGATGACATAATATATTTATATCATGCCAAAATATACAGAAAATATCACAAATGATAAATAAGAGGCTATATAAGTGCTGATAAAAATTACCCCCACCAAAAATAAATTTGGACAAGCTACAGCACACAGAGTCCAATCAGTGTTTAGTTTACAAACATACTAATATAAGCAGTAAATTCATTTTGTTTGATATCTTTTAAAAAATTGCTTGGAAAAGTAAATATGAATGTGTCGGATAGCTATAAGATAATTACAACTAACAAATAGAGCAACACCATTAATAAAATATAGAATGACTTAAGTTACACATATTGCTATGAGTGAGTTGATTTGATCATTGTTGCCACCATATTTCTTTGAGAGGAAATTTCAAGGACCCACGAAGAAGACTGGAGTGAACCCAAGAAGGACTCGAGTCTAGATTCAAGGGATTTACAATACAACATGCTGGCAACAAGGAATCGATACTACAACAAAATGGCAATTTGCCAAAATAAAAATAAAAAGCATCTGTCTTTTGGGTAGAAGGGTAAAATATGCAGAAATCAAGCTTCTTTCGTGATATTACACTGCAATACCCGAAATGGTTAAAGGATCAGTTTCTGGAATTTTTTTTCTATTTGCTGAATTTTTTGGTTGGAGGGAGTCACTCCTCCGACTCCGACCCAACCTTACCAGCAACCTCGTAGCAGAAAAACTCACACGCAAAGATGATCCAAGGAGATTTGTATGCCATTGGTGACAGTAATTACAAAAATACATCTATTCTGCCAAGAATCCCACTCTGGATTCTTTGAATTCTGCCACTGGGACCCTTGATCTTTTGCACAAGACCTAGGCAACCAAATCTAGCACGAGCAGAGCACTAATATCACTGTCTTTATATATATATTTTTTTTCCTTCGAGGATCATTTTTATAAAAAGTTAGATGAGAGTTTTACATTTTTTTTCATTCCTCAGCAAAACTCATGTCAAGTCATGAATGCTGAGTAAGTTGATGTCCCAAAATATTGATAGAAAATTAAATAAAAATTTCACAAAACTGCACTACATTTTGACTGAATGACACGGATGATAATATCTATGAAAATATTGGTATAAAGGATTGATAAAAAAAAAGTGAGTCGAAATAATTTATTATTAATATTGTTGTTGTCCTAACCAGAATATTTTTTTTTTAAATAATAACTCGCCATTTCAATGAATAATTGAACAATCATAACGTAGTCACGTAAAAAAAAACTCTGTCAAAGAATAAATATAGTTAGATTAAATTCTCTTTATCACATCACTGGCATTTCCACTGGAAAACGTCTAAAATAGAGTGGGGAAAAAAAAAAATAATTAGAAACATCCAGATTTTGGAGAATCTAGATATTATTAATAAGGCCCCACCAAAGGTCTGAAAAACTTTTTTTCAAAAAATCTTTGATTCCTTTTGTGGTTCAACATAAAAGACAACTTTAAAAAGTGTATAAAAATAAAGAATCTAATATATATATATATATATATATATATATATATATATATATATGTTCCTAACACATACAGTCCTTATGCCATGCTAAGCTCAGCTTAGTAAAATGCAGAATCTTGACATCTTGCCATGGAGCAATGGTTAGCAAACTAGTCTTCAAGACCATCAATAGTTTCATTAATACTCCTCATTAAGTGCTCTACATCTGTGACTTCAAGTATATCTTAAACCTTTTCCTCCTTCTTGTATTAACTTATATAATTTTTCTCTCATTCTTCATCTTATAAGTATTAATAAAAAAAGTGCCTGTAAAATATGACAGGATTATTCATGTATTGTCCAGCACTCCTGCCTAGAATCTATGTGCTCTACCTTACAACTAGGCACTCTGTCTATGATCAATGTAGTATCTGTGCACTTTAACTAGGATCAAAGTATTGCTCCTTGGCGTAAACACACACACACACTATATACATATATGTATATATGTATATATATATATATATGTCATTAGAAAATGGATATATGATCCGACAGAATGATTATGAATTGCATTACATTATTTTGAAACTATATTTGAAATGATCTCCTGTTATTACATGGTGGATGTATCATATATATCATATATAAATATCATATACAAAGATGAATTTTAAATGTCAATAATGAAAAAAGCAATCAAGGCATAAGAATGATAATAGGATAAAAAGAAAACGTATGAAAATTTCAATTTTAGAATGAAATGAAAAGAAGAAAACAAACTATTATAGAAATAAAACATGGGGTATGAAAAATCATTCAAAAGCTATCGGTAGCATTGGTAGCAACGTCATGAAAAAGTACAAGGATAAAAATACAATAGTAAGTAAAATACCAAAAATGTGAGTACAGGATTAATAACAAAAGAATTGTTGGCCATAGCAATTTATGATGATGAAGATGATGAATAAAATCAACACAAAAGAAAACAGGAAAAGAGGCGGATTTTCCCTGATTTCTCAAAGATGAAGTTTTCTCGAAGCTGATATCTTTGCCAAGATTTCTTACTCTTCCTCATTGATGGAAACTGTTCAGGTTACTAGATCCGACTTCATCACGAAATGACAACTCCAAAAATCCACATGCAAACACACACTCTTGCACAATCATTTCATATTGCAAATCACCATGTTGTTTTAGTTATTGCTAGTTTTTTGGCAGAAGTGAGGAAAATAAATGGAATACAGTCCTTGGTGAAAAAAACAGAGTGACATAAGACATAGATGTAAGGCATCCACACAACCCGCCTGACCCAACCCCAAAGTATACACAGAGCAGAGATTAGGTATACTATAAGAGAAATGTAATTCAAGTACATCACAACATGGAAAATGTCAGAGATATATTGGCATAGGAAGTTGTGGATGGGTTGGTGCTGGTGTTATCGGGTTGGGTATGATATGAGCTGGTCAACTTTACCAAATGTAATATACTTCAGTACTACTGATTTATTATTACTATTATACATGAGTAATATTAAGATTTTTATTATGAACTTATACAGATAATTATACAGATAAGCTATTATATCAATAATGCTTGCAGTATTTCCTGACCACTGACAATCCCCTTTTCCTGATTTGCAATGCTTTCTTTAATAACATCATTGTCAATAGAAAGCGGTACCTCTTATAACATATCAATCTCATATGATGAAATTTCACTTAACAAGATTTATATTGCCAAAAGAAAACTCTCTTAGCAAAATATTCCCAGTTAGGAAGAACGAAAAATGACAGAATTTCATAAAATGATCCAAAATCATCTACACTTCTTTTATAATCATCGACATTCATATCTAGTCTCTAAGTGCTTATTTTCTGATGGACAGACATCCGGTGAATTATGATAAGATTATTTAACCAGTTACTATATTATTTGAATTTATTTATGATTTGCATGTTTATTTGTTTTTATACTTTATTTACATGTTTATTTGAATTCATACATTATTTACATGTTTATTTGTATACATACATTATTTGCATGTTTATTTGTATTTATATACTATTTACATGTTTATAAGTATTTATACATTATTTACATGTTTATTTGTATTTATACATTATCTACATGTTCATTTGCATTTATACACTATTTACATGTTTATATGTATTTATACATTTTTCATATGCTTATTTGTATCTATACATTATTTAGATGCTTATTTGTATTTATACATCATTTCGGAAGTAATCATCATCGTCATCATCAGTCTTTTAATGTCAGTCGTTGGACATAGACCTTCCCCAGGATTCACCAGACCTCTCAATCATGGGCGTCGCTGAGCAAATACTCTCTGAACTTGTCTAGTTCATCAGACCATCTTATATTTTGCCAGCCGCATTTTTGCATATGATCTCTGACGATCCACTTGTGAGTCATGATGTCTAGCAGTTACCTGAATTCAATATTAAATCATTGCATCAGTTCTAATCACAGATTGCATGCAAACCAACTTATGATATATATATATATATATATATATATATATATATATATATATAAATTGTGTTTAGTTATTATGAAACTCTCTTTTCAAACAGCCAGCGGTAATGCAAAGGCCCATAACTACTTTATCTATAAATCCTCATTTTATTCCCCCATTGTCTATATCAACTGTATTTGTTTCTTCGAGAGTGGACAATTTTATTATTAGGAAATGGATATATAATCCAACAGAATTAATCATTAATTACGTTATATTATTTCAAACTATTTGAAAAAGTCTCCCATTATTATATGGGAGATAATTACAAATATAGTTTCAAAATAATATCACATAATTAGTAATTTTCTCAGATTATACATCCATTTCTTGATATTATGTATATATACTCACATATAAATAAGTGAAGCACACACAAATCACTTGCAGCGACATAATTCAAAGGATTATATTAAAATAGCAAAATTGAGTAAAATTTCTACTTCATGAATCAAATATTCAGTACTATTTAATTTTTTTTGTGTTTCTTAATATGCATATTCACACATATATATTTATATATATATATATATATATATATACACACACACACACACTTGTGCATTACACATAAATATATATATATATATATATATATATATATATATATATATATAGAGAGAGAGAGAGAGTTATATATATATACACATACATACACACACATATAAATATATATATATATATATATATATATATATATATATGAATAAAGAATGACAATTTGGGAATGAAGGTTTTGCAAAGACCAAATTATGGTATTGAATGAAATGATCAGCCTCATGGGAGCATCTATGTCTCCCAGGTCTACTCTAACTGAGCTACTGAAACTCTTATGGTAAGTAGAGGTTGAAATAACACCCTCAATTCATCCCTCCTTTTCCGATTACTGACCAGCTTTGTTTGCATTCTCTTAGTCTCAGAAGTACTTGTACTTTCTAAGTATTTCTATTTTTATTGTTCCAATGTTGACAGTATGATGAATAATGGTTGTTAGTCTCCAACTATATATATATGTATATATATACATAAATACAAATTACGTTATGTTATTTGGAAGTCTTATTTGAAATGATCTCCTGTCATTACAAGGTGAATCTAACAAGTGGCCCAAAAACAATGTGAATAAAATAAACAACTAAAGAAAATGGGGCTGCTGCTAGCCAAATGATACACAGTGCAAAAATGGGTGATCATTTCGAATAAGAGTTTAAATATAATGTAACACAATTCATAATCATTCTGTCAAGCATACATCCATTTCTTGATAATATATATATATATATATATATACATACATATACATATATATACATATATATATATATATATATATATATATATATATATATATATATATATATGATGGCCCCTGTTAAGGTCAAAAATGAGTGTAACAACATTTTCCAGTTATTATGACCTGGGTAGTAGTTATGGGAGAATGGTTTCTCCAAGGGATCACTCATGTATTGTTTCTTCTGCTGACTGCTATGGTATTCCTGGTTTCAATAATTTGTAGCTCAGTTTTGAATAATTCAATGGGAATATTTTGGGGAGTTTTGTGGCATCCAGCAGAAAACTGGATTATAAAAAATATGCTGTACAGTTTAACCGAAACACGGAAAGTTTAGGAAATCATAAATGCCTTGTAATAATTTTTATATCATTAGTAAGAAGAAAGATTGTCGGAAATTATCAACTAAAAATTATTCATGTAGACAGTATAAAAAAAGCAAAAATCATTCCAGGATTTAGCACTCTCATGGATGTCTTGTGCCCCTAACCCCTGTAAATAATATAAGGTATTGGTCATCAGGCAATAGTTTGTAAGCTTGTCTCACAAACTGTGGCTAATATAGTGAGTTTGGTCTTGAGTGCCCCTTTATTGTGGTCATGTATCAGACCAAATTAAGCTTAGTAAATACATAGAGATACAAAGAGACACTTACACATACAGGCTTGAATATGGGATTTGGGAAAGGTAAATATTCTTATCTCTTATTCACAGGGTTGTAATAGATGACAAAAAAATGCTTTGTACGAAAATAAACTTCAGCGATACAAATGGAAATTATCTCCAGAGCCATATAACCCATATAGATGTCAATGTTCCTAAAATTCATATTCATGTCGTTTATCCATATACACAAATGAATCAACACAATGTATATATTTACCAAATGACAACAATAACAACAAAAAATATCCTACAAAATATAGAGCTTGTTTTTTTATCATATATTTCTACAACTCTTCAGAAATTCTTGTTTGATATTGTATGGAGACATGCCAGTCTTGGAGAGCAATGTTGACATCCACTAATGCCTCTAACAATGATTGATCCGACATCCTGTTTGCTCAACCATGGCGCCAAGTCTTTGTGCAAACTACCTTACTGCTTTTAAGACAAAGGAGATCCCAATAAAAACACAGTGCTGACTGTCCATGAACAAATTTCCCTTCCTCATTAAGACCTGCATTTGTCTTCACCTTCTGACTTTTGCTGCAAACATCAACCGCATGTGTAAATCACAAACTTGTACAAATGTCCTCTTTAGAAACAGAACAGATCCTACCAAAAATGTATGATAACAGATCTTTGGAATATAAGCCTTTTTTTCTCTGTTGGTTCTTATCCAAATAAGGATCTGGCAGAAAGAACAGACTATACCAACCTTTTCTATGATGAAGAACCAGTGTAACATATACATATACGTATAAGAGTATCACTAGTAGTACTGTTGTTAGTTCGAGGCAGTGTGTTGTTAGTGTGCTTATCTTACTAGCTATTAGCAGTGAGCCAACTAAATACTCAATATAGCCTTTTGTAAAAATTGTTTGAGACTAATACCTACAGTAAATACTCATAGTAACAAAATAATTAGGGTGTACTTCCTGCAAGCAGCTCAGAACAGGATTGATCTCAAAGACCATATGACTGTTGTTTCTGTGAATAATCTAGGAATAATTGTCTAATCCTTAATCTCTTACAAATATCGGGGATTTTAAAGCAAAAATCTTTAAAAATAATTAAAATACCATAAATAGTTTCCAGATGCTTCTATGATATATAAATCATGCATATAAAATAAGTCTTTCACGGTTGACTTTCCACAGTTTCCATAAGCTAATGGTAAGATTCCATAAAGTGATGGTGATTTTCAAAATAAAAAGAAACTAACATTCAAAGGAAAATTATGAATCATCACAACCCATATAAACTTATTTTTACCATGTAAATTCAGCATAAACTTATATTGTAAATTGAAATCTCCACTGAAAACTGGTGGGGGTGAGATGAAAAAAAAAAAATAATTTCACTACTCACTGTTTGAGTGTGTGTGTGTATGTGTGTGCTTGCAGAATTTAAAGTTTTTACTCTGAACGCTCAGAGCTGGGTGAAGTTCAGATACATCGATAAATATATACGTCTAATTGTCAGAACATATCAATAACTAAAACCCAGCAAAAGCTTTTAAACCAGTTTGTTGTGGGTGGTGATGATTAATAACTGCAACAAAAATAACGGTTAAATGCACAGCAGATCAGATATATATAAAAAAGTATCTTTTTTCTCTCTCAACCTTCCAGGGACCTATGTCTTTTGGCAGCATGTTGGGATGATCAATTAGAAAATTGGAAAAAAGGTGTGATTGATGAAGGTTGCCTTTTGTTGGGAAGTGAAATATCAAAACTTCTAAAAAACAAGGGTGGACATAAACTGAGAGACCAATTTAGCATAAACTTACATTGAAAATTGGACCCCCCCCACACACACACATACTAAAACCTCATTTTGGAGCAGAATTTAAGAAGTGTGTGTGCAACATTTAATGTTTCAACTATGAATGGTTAGGGTTTGGTAGATAAGTAGGTACATATAAATCTCAGAACACGTGAATAACCTTAACTCAATATCTAAACCAATGTTGTGGGTAGTGGTGATTAATTTTGGAGAGAAAAGGATGATTTTAGAATGAATAGAAAATAACCAGTGAGCAAATAAACAGTTTAACTTATTCAGACCTGGGTTATTTTTTTTTTTTTCAAGATTTGAAGAACAAGGACATAATGGATGGATTTCAGTTTTCTCATTTACTGAGAAAACCTGGGAAGTCATACATCATTTTAAAGGTTATAAGATATGGAATTCCTTAATGGCAAAGATAACAGTCATGTGACCTTATTATGAATTCAAAATCGCAGTTGTGTTGACATGTAGATTTCATTATCTCAGTCATGCATGAACAGACATACATGTTACATGCTTTCAAGATTAATAAGTGCACAAAAACTTGGCACTCTTGAAAAAGAAAGCACTGTGCTAAAGGTTAAATGAATAGACAAAAAGAACAATATATGCACAGAACCATAAAAGAAGATCTTTTAAATAATTCCTCTCAATAATAGGATAAAACCAACCTCTTTTCTCAAGGCTCTCAGTTCTGATTGGGCTTTGAGCTTTTCTCCTTCTTGTTTCATTTGCATAAAGTATTCATGATCTGCGGAATAAAATAATACAAGTCATTGAGAAATATTGAGATAAAATAATATTTATTGATATAAGTATACATTCATATTAATGCATGCATTTACATAATTCAACCATAATCCTTCCTTCAAACATATTGTTGAATAGAATACCACAAAATTTTATAAAAATATGTCCAATTTTCTTATAGATATCTCCAAATTCTATAAAAATAGCTCTAAATTCTATAAAATACTTCCAAATTCCATAAAAATACCCATAAAAATAGGTCCAAATTCTCTCAGAGTAGCTTCAAATTCTATAAAAATACCTTCTAATTCTATAAAAGTAGCTGCAAATTCTACTAAAGTAGCTCTAAATTCTATAAAAGTAGCTCCAAATTCTATAAAAATTGATCCTAATTCTATAAAAATAACTCCAATTCTTAAAAAATACCTCAAAATTCTATGAAAATTTTGGGGGAAGAACAAAAAATTGGTTAAAATGAAATGTACTGATATTTTCCAACAAATACATGAATATTCATGCAGACATGCTTATTTAATTTTATATTTTCCAAGAGGTGGTTTTACGCATACACCAGTGAAACTTTGAAACACCTTTTGATACAAGATAGAATCCGAGAAATAAGTGCAAATGAATTTTATTTATCATGAATCATTATTGGTTATTTTTTGCTATATTGCATTAGTAAACAGGTGTTTAGCCTTATTTGATTGGTAATGTTTGTATTAATTCCTGACCACTGACAATCCCTTTTTTTCATTTTCAATGCACAGCTGATCAAGTCCTAAACATTGGTTCGAAATTACAGAATTCAATGTTTAATGACCTTTTCCTTATTGCTCAAAATATTAGGATTGTTGGTGCAGAAAATGACTAAAGCTGAGCAGTAGAGTAATGGTAACGTCAGAGGACAGCATTAAAACCCTTCACAGGGCAAACCCAAGAATATTTCAGATATCAAAATGATCTTTTTGTATGATAAACTAGACCTAATTACCAGATATTTTCAGAAGAAAGTTCTCTGAAAATGTTTCTGTTCACACAGATTGGTCATAAACAAATACCTCGTTGATTGGCCCTTTGCAGAGGTAGCAGATCCAATTTAAGTGATCATATATAGTCACTTGCTTCATAGAGATTGTGGAAGAGTCAAAATTGTACTTAAATGTACAGGGTTCAAATGCATTCAGCACTAAAATAAATCCATCATTAATTTTGTCTGAATTTTTGAGATGAGGAATTATCATTATTAAAGCAGTACCAGTTCTAAAGGCGCCCATTTGAAAGGGGCGGGACTATATGGTGTGTGGAGCAAGCCTACCATAATTGTCATATAAAATAACTTTGTGTGAAATACTTGTGTGATCTGACAAACATTTTTTGGCTTGACTTACATCTGGTATCTTCCAACCAATAGATGGAAATGTTGCTATTACACCACAAGAGTTTTTTTTTTCTAATTTTAAGAATATAAAGTGAACTTTATAATTACTTCTTTCCATTCTATCTTTTTTGATCTGTTCCTGGAGGCAACGTAACATTAGAGAAAAAGGACAAAACTCTAAAATTTACAAAAAACTTGAGTTTATGGTTTAATTGAATTTTAAAAAAGATTCCAGTAGCGATCAATGTATAATGTATTGTAAAGAGTGAAATTCAAGGCGAATGATTTATAGAAATTGTGAAGAAAGATCTATAACCTTTAACTTTTTTGCTTCGGTAAGCAAGCGAGTGAAGTTTCTATCAACAGCAACCATTTGACCTGTTCTTGTTAGTTGGTTAAACTAAACATTCAAGCAATGTAAGTTTGGCCAAAGAGCTACATCACTTGCTTGCCTATCTCAGCATAAGATATTCAAAAGATGACAGTGTTTCATTAATTTTTTACATGTTTGCTTTAGCATGACAGAAACTAACAATAAAACAAACAAACAATTAAGATTACTTCTCTATTATTCACATTCAAAAATTATCACATAAAATAAGCATGACAGAAACCAACCATAAAGCAAACAAACAAAAAAGATCATTCTTTGGTCTTTCACGTTCGATAATTATTATTAAATATAATAAGCATGATAATTTATCAGCAGGAATTACTCCTGAAATACTGTGATCATGACTTTCCACTGCAGCTATTGATAACAAAGCTTGTCAATGCTCCGCTGATTCAGCTCGGTGTTTTATCTTGATTTTTATTATGAAAATGAATATGAAATTCATAGCAACCATATATAGACAAAAAAGACAAAAACTATCTTTAATTTCATATCTTTTTTTTTATAAACAAAAATAAAAGCAAACCGGAGTTCACAAAACAGTCATGCCAGCCAAACAATTCTGTATCACAATACTCCCCTAATGGCCATGTAAAAGTGTATGGAGGTATGTCAATAAGTTAGCAGCCTAATGATGAAAAGAGCATTTAATATACACAAGAAATTTTTTTTTCCAACAGAATCTCCTTCCTTGTCAATGCATCATACCTAACACTTCTCCATTAATCAGAGTAACTCGTTCGGTCACAGGCTTGGATGTAAGATTGGATTTTAAATAGACCTTCAACGTCGACGGAGGATTATAAAGTAATGCCAAACTGATAGGAAAGGGCGAAGTAATAAAAATACGATGAGATTAATGATTTCAATATCAAAGTCAATAATAATAATAATATATTTTCAATGTTGATGTGGATCAGAATAGATAGAAATATTTGTTGTGTTGAACAAATGATTTTTTTCATCATAGATCTGCAGTCTTATGAGTGTGCCTTCATAAACACATGTATTGAGTTGATAAGGACGAAAAATAGTTGCATTCAAATCAAATTTATTCTACTAATATGTTCTGCCTTTTAGCTTTATCAAGGAGGCAATTTCAAATGTTCATTTTTTCAAGTAATAGATTTAATTTAAGTACAACAATTTTTCCTTATTGTAGACTATATACATACTACAATATTTTTTTTTTAAATTCAAGTTCTATCCTTGGATGGAGTATTACAAAATTATAATCAATTTTGACCAGTCTTTACCCTCATCCTAATTTTCAGTAGTTTTTTATCAATACTTTGAAATGAACCATAATTCTACAACAGCCATTAAACAGCAAGATCAAAGAATAAAGAGCAAGCCAATAATGAGAATCAAACTAATATCCTCTTGCCAGAAGGGGTCCAATATACACCTGGCCACTTTCAACCATTCAGCCACGGGGACTTTATAATTAATTGGAAGTTGATTTTATATTTTAAACCCAACTCTTTATAACCGATATTCCATGCTGTTGACATTTACAATTGAAACCTAGCAGTCTGCAAATATTTTTTTTAAATTTTCAAGTTTGTAATAAAAAGCAACTGAAATAAGAATGAAAGTAAAAACTAGTCAAAATTAATAATTATATATATATATATATATATATATATATATATATATATATATATATATGGGAAAGGCCTTGTAATGGCTGCTGATGATGATGATGATGATATATGTGAGAGCATGTGCATGTATATATATATATATATATATATATATATATATATATATATGTATGTTTGTGTGTGTGTGTGTATGGTTGAAGGAGAAAGAGTGGAATCACAATATAGGAAGACTTTTTGAGAAAGATACGATTCCTTTATTTTGACATTTTGTTCATTAAAACTTTGTCAACAAAGTTCTGATTATGAATGAATGTTGGAATAAAAGAATCATTTGTTCCCCAAAAAGTCCTTCAATATTGTCATTTAATTGTCGTATTGTTAGATTAACCATAATCCACACCAATAGATTGATCATATGTGTTTATATACATACAAACAGACAGATGTACCTATACAATATACATATGAATGTACCATTGTGTGTGTGTGTGTGTGTATATATATATATATATATATATATATGAGTTCATGATCGACTATATACATATTCACACACATAGCACGAAATTGTTATAATACCTCATTTTATAAAGACAAAAATAAAGGATTTTATTCTTCAAAATCCATTTTTGTCAATGAATCTACTCAATTCATTGTAATGTCCATTTTTCTCCCAATCAGTTTCCAGTTTTTTTTATATCTCCTTCGGTAAATATCCCACACAGTAGAAACAAAGTTTTTGTTCACAAAAGCCAGCTTCTTATTGAGAACAAAGTCCTTTGTGGTGAAACCAAATACACAGTATAGGAAGCTTCCAGAACATTTGTCCCTCTGTTTGCTTGTCTTTAAAAGGGAATGAATTAAATAAAAAAATAAAAAAAGAATTTTTAAAAAAAATAGGAAAAGAAGCAGCTATTGAAATGCTGATATCCTCAATCAGTCTTTATTATCATTATTATTATTATCATTATCACCCTATCTTATAATTTTTTAGCACATCGTGGTTCTTTTTCTCACACCACTTAGATGCACAGTCACAAAAAATATATATTGCTTAATCATTTCTGATTGTGAATAATGCAGAGCATGTTTCTTTTCCTTTTTCTTTTTTGTCATTCTTATATTGGGCTCCTTCGTAATCTGGCATTTTCTTTACACTAATTTTTTTGTTTATGTGGACAATTTACCAAGAATATGGCAAATAGACATTTTTCTCCCCCTCACTTGATTTTTTTCATTTTTATTTTTTGGTCAGGATTAGAGTCTTCAAAAGCTTTTGCCTTCTTACAGACTTTCAGGAGACCAGCACTGTTGTCCAAAGAAAATCAGATTTGGATCCTAAAAGCTATGGAAACAATTCCCTTTGCGGTAAGCATCACAGTAGATGTTCACGTTGGTCTGTCATATTCATGAGGCAGGGCTGGACACCATTGTTTATATATATATATATATATATATATATATATATATATATATATATATATATATATATATATATGTATATATATATATATATATATATACATTAAATATGTTTGTATGCATAATATACATATATTACAAACTTTTTATTTACAAAGAAGACTATAAGGAGATGCAGCTAATTAAGAACAGACATATGCATATTAACGGAAATTTATATATATATATATATATATATATATGTATATATATATATATATATATATATATATATATATATATTTGTAAACTAAAACCTCATACATAAAGGAGGTATGCATAAATATATAGATGGCAAAACAAGATAGATTTATTGAAAAATGTTTTGTGTATGTAAAAAAACAATACAAACTATTGTATATAAGAAGGTGTGTATAATTATATAGACTACAAAGGATGACACAAAAAGTTATCAGTAATAACACACGTACATATCTGTGCTTTTATAAGTGAAATAACTGAATGAACATCATTAAATACTTGAGATGTGAGACAACTCTATACAGGAAAACAGTTTTCATAGTTTAATTTGTTTTCTATCTATGTGAGGAAAAACTTGCTCAAAGTTTAAAGCCTCGGAATCTTGAGAAATGGTCAATATTGGATTATAAGTTCATACAGTGCCAGAGATTAAGAGACTTAGCACTGACAATACTCATGAAACTGTTCGATAAGTCATTTCTGAAGACCCACTGTCTATGGTCAAACATGTCCAGAGTACAAAGAAAACAAAAGAAACTGGAATTTATGAAAAAAAATAAATGTCTAGGAAGTTTGTATCAAGAGTCCTTCTATCCACAACAACATGGACATTATAATATTGATGATTGATCTATCGAGAACTCTTGATGAGCTAACTGATTCATCATCATAAGCCTTTCAGCATTCATCATTTGACATAGACCTTCCCTAAGATTTGCCTGACCTCTCTATCATAGACATTACAGAGCCAATGGTCTCTGATGTTATATAGCATGTCACACCATCTTACTTTTTGCCACAATTTCACATATGATCTCTGGGGATCCACAGAGTGTAACATGATGCCCAGCGGTTGTCTGACATTCTTGCAATATACTATGCTGTCTTATGATCTCTCCTTGTGAGCTTGAGCATGATTCTCTCATGTGCAAATTTCATGCTTCTCAGTTTGAGGGTAAATCTTTTGGTTAGGTTCTATGTTTCAGCCCTATAGTGACTTGTTAGGATGCATTGGTTGTATACCTTTCTTTTTAGGACTAGTGGGATTGTGTAACCTTGGAAGTCGAGCTTGCTTCACTGAAAGTTTGCCAACATGGTGTAATTCTTTGCTTTATTTCTCCTTCTTTTGATGACTTTATAGAGACTTGCTGTCTTAGGTAAATGTAGAGGTCTACTTTCTCTAGCTCAGCATTTTCAATTTCAATTGCTGTGTCTTTGTAACAAACATGCTTGTTGTACATGACATTTGTTTTGCCAAAGCTCAGGTGGAGGCCAACTTTCTTCTTTGCTTCATTTAATTTGTATAGCATTATTTGAATACTGTCAAGATTCTTAGTAAAGATGATGATGTCGTCTGCAAATCTGTAAATCATAGCATAAGTATTCGTCACCTATCCTGATTCCTATGTGTTCCCTTTCTAGGTTTCGGGAGATCATCTTGAGGTAGGCTGTGAAGAGTTAGGGTGAGCTAGTATCACTTGTCTCACTCCTTTTTCCAGATAAAAGGGCTCAAAGTCTATGTAGCCTGATGAAGGAAGTGCTATGTTGGTAGATATGTTGCAGTACTCTGACATATACGGTGTCTACACTTTATTGCATTATTACATCAATGACTTTTGGAGATTTCCATTAAATTGATGGCCTTTTTAGAGTCAACTAATGCTACAGCTAGTGGCATTCTATACTTGCTACTTTCTCTTTAAGCGAGTTTCCTGAATGGAGATGGTCGATGGTTGAGTAGCTTTTTCTGAAGCCTACTTGTTCCTGTGGTTGGTTTTCATCTAACGTTTTGGTGATTCAGTTGGTTATCACTTTGGTGAAGAGTTAGTAGATGCAGTTGAGTAGGCTTATTGGCCTATAGTTGTTAAGGTCTTTTGGGTTTCCTTTTTTGTATAATAATTATTTCTTTCTTTGTTTGATTGCTTGCTTCAATTCCAGCGGAGTAACGTATGAGGAATTATCAAATTGATTAATCTCTGCCCATATTTCTAGTTCATTTTTACTATATCCTTTGTTTAGTGGAATAGACATTTTTTGCAGAAATTTTGTAAAATTTCGGGGGTCATTAGACAATTTGCTTTGAGTACACTAGTTATCAGTTTTCTTCCTGTACTGAGAGATTTTCCAATAGTTGTGAATCCCTTACTTTTTTCAAAAATGTTTTCAATAACTGCTGTAGTGTATCTTCTTCTGTCTTCTCCTTGTTTCTTTTTGATGTTTTGCTCAAAACCGTTGCCTCTATCTTTTTATTGTTGCTGTTGGTGGCTTGAGGCTCCTGCGTTTTTTCATGAGAATCTTAGTTTCTTTTGAAAGTTTGCTTCTGGTTTGTGAGCTCTTTGGCTTAAACATACTGGCTATTCTAATTAGGGAGTAGGTTATATTGTTGCTGAGCTCATTGATGTTTTCTTCCAGCTGATGAGGAGTTTATATCTGTTTTTCAGTTCCAGCTCAAATGATCGGGTGAGTTTTTTTTGAATGGTAAATGATAGCAGTTTGGTGCTGAACATTTTCCTGCACTTTATTTTGGTGTTAATTTGACTTTTAATTCTTATCGTTCTGTGGTCACTTCTTACATTGACTTGATTTAGGACCTGAATATCTTTAACCCTTGTCCACTAATATGTAGTCTATTTTGTTTTCGGTTTTGTAATTGGGGCTCCTACGAGTCCAATTTCTTCTGGCTTTCTTTTTAAAGAAGGTGTTCATGATTTTGAACCTGTTTGCTGTTGCAAAATTTACAAGATCTTCACCCCTTTAGTTCAGTGCTTTGTATCCATACTTGCCAAGACATTTTTTAGTACCTTGTCCTGCTTGGGAATTAGAGTATCTCACAATGATGTTGGAATATTTTTCTGTTTCTTGGAGTATGAAATTCAAGTCATCGTAGAACTTGTTCATATCCTTGTCAGTTGATTGTGAAATGGGAGCATAAGCTTGAACGATATTCAGTTTGTACTTCTTGGAGAGCTATACAATGATACTGGCTACACGATCTGAGGTGGCTATGAATCCAACAACATTGTCCTTGAGTTTTTTAAGTTTTAGAGAGCCAACTCCGCTTTGATTCCCTTTTTCCCTTCCATAGTTGTTTTTTTAAAACTTCATCACACTCGCACACACACACACACACATATATATATATATATATATATATATATATATATATATATATAAGCAGAAATGGAGAAAAAAGAAGAGATAAAAAACAAACAAAAGCAACATATATCAGAAGTACATGAATTGCAAATAAGTGTATATATTTAAATTGTGGATTCATGCACATGTTTTTTGATAGATTTTTTCATTACTAAGTTTGATCAAATTTGTACATAGAAGACAATACCTCTTATAGTATACCTTTTGACAATTCTGCTAAGTTATTGTCAAACTAATTTTAACATCTAAGACCTGATTGCAACAGTTATTTGTCAAAAGAGAATTCTCACAAAACATGAAAAAATAGCAGTATTTAAACAGGATCACAAAAATACAAATAGGTTTATTTCTAGAAATATATAAACATATCTCAGAAGGAAACAAAACAGACAAATAGCTCAGGATGATATTTGAACTCATCTTCAAAGAGCTTGAGTTGTATGTTCAATCTACTGCAACCAACAAAATAGCCATGATGATAATAGTTAATTCAACACATCCACTCATAACTTTTCATCCATTTAGCCATTAACTACTGTTTCTATAGAGTGTCCCAGAAAAGCGTACTAACAGAACCAAACCATAGTGAGGCTCTTTATGACCAGAGGTATGTTTTCTTAACCTAAAAATTGTAGCCGTTACAAGAAATTACATGTTTCCAGCCAATGGAGAATCTCTGGAGCTAGGTGCAGAATGGGAATCCACAGCTCTGCTCAGAATGGAAATAAATATAATTGCTTACCACAGAAGAAGTATAATACGACAATAATGTTTTTATATATCTATTCGTAAACTTATTACAGTTTGACTAATTGTTTTGATGTTTTTACATTTATTCAAACAATTAAAGTGAGTAAACGTCAATGAAACAAAACATTTTTTTTTAAATTATTCTTTTTGGCATGTATCACTATCACATCTTGTTCAAAAAGTAGTTTTAGATATAAAAATTATGATGTATCGAATTTTTAAAAAATTATGGTCTAAGAGAGAACAAGACATGTTAGTGACGTGAGCAGAAAAAAATAATTTTGAAAAATAAACACTCGTTTGATACGCTCACTCAACGTAAGCAATCCAAACAGAATGAAAATAAAGGTAAGCAAGGAAATAGAAAAGCCGTGGATCGTTTACAACTAACGGTGATGTCATGGCTCAACTCCATAGGCTAAGCTTATATTTCATTCATTTTGCTTGCGGATCATTGCTCTGGTTCTTCCATAAGAAATTATAAATGTTTTATTGTCAAATTTCTAATGAATTGACTTTATCTTCCAAACCTAACAACAACAAAAATGTTTAGATATTCCTATTTTCAGTATCAAGTTATCTCCCTTACACAGGAGACCTTGTTTTATTTACTTCCCGTAATGAAGCTGCCGTATTGCTTGATGGAGGGGATGAAGGCACACATGCTGGCCAACATAATGAAAAGAATACACAGTTGTAAGTAATCATCACATGTTTTGAATTCTCTTAAGTCTGTCATTTTTAAGAAACAAACAAGTCCAGACCTGAAGTTAAGAGTAAAAAGTATAAAGTTTAAAATGAAGAAAAGAGAGAGAGGTTCTATTCCAAAGTCATCAATCAACAAAAGGAAGAAAGAGTGGATGAAAGACAGAATAAATAAAGAGAGAAAGAAAAAATGGAAAGATAGATTGAATTATCTGGTGTAGCTAAACAGATTCTTTTAATTAGAATTTGTTGATTTTTCTTTTTTTTAAATTCTTCATGGTAATTCTTTTTTCTTTTCTCTACTAATCTCACCCCTATCTATCTATAGTAGAAACTTGAAACTCCACACACTCCCATTCAGGGTTGAGTTTGACCTTGACTCTTATTCTATTCAGACTTTCACCTGAGAGCGTTAATCTAACTTAAGATAAGAGCCAGAGTAGCTCTTGGCGAAAAAAATGTGAATACATTTTTCTGAGACACCAGGTTTTTTCCAGTGGAATAGGGCACAAATTTCAGGCCTTGTAACATGTAGATACATATTTTTTGCTCGTCTTTGTATCTGAGTCTATTTGTGATAGGCTGTCAAATCTAATAAATTTCTTATTAGGAATCAGAAAGTATTATGTAACTTATTAGTTCAGCTTGGAGAATATGATTAAATGAAATTCGGGGAGAAAAATCCCTGATGAATTATGGCAAAGATAAGCCCAATGTGAATCTGGAAACAAACTGCTTAAAAAAAAAAAAAATGCCAAGGCAGATGATAAAGAACTCTATGACAGAAATTAATTACATTTCTGATCATTCGTGTCAACTAAATTCCATGCCATCAATAAAGAAGAATAAATTAGTAATTCACATCATTTTTCATTAATATGACTATGAAGTAAAAGTAACAAAATTTCCACACAGCTCCGAATGAATCTCATTAGTTTGGTATTACCATTGGTTTTTTCATATACTTACACTCCAACTAACAGGAATTATATATATATATATATATATATATATATATATATATATATATATATATATATTTTTGTAAACCATCAAACAAAACTGTCAACATGGGTTTCTTCAGTTTCCGAGTCAGGTTGGCTGGTTGGCCATTTATGTATGTATGTGTCATGCATATGCTTGTCAATATAACTAGAGAGCCAAAAATTTTACCATTTACTCAATATCACAAGAGAAAACTACTTTTTAAAATTTATACTTCCTATTAGGTTTTTAGTGGGGAAGTTCAATTAACAATGTAAGTTTATGCTAAAATGATCCGTCCAGCAGTGTTCACTCTTGTTTTTGTTTTTTATTTGGACTCTTTTAGTGATTGCTACCCCCCAAAAAGGTAGGAGAATTAGTTGATTCATTGATCACCCCTTTTTCCAATTTATTTTAATTAATCAACCCGGACACAGCATGCTGCCAAAAGGAAGAAATGAGATAGATTTTGCTGATGTTCCAATGTTAGTTCTCTCCATCTTTAAAGCTATTAGTGATACTGCTGGACTTGAATATACTTCAGGAATCATTTTCAAGAGTATTTCAGTGCCCTCTTTATACCACTGATAGGATTCTGTTGTGTCAGTAGGCAAAATCTTCATTATACCTATCAAGTCTTATTCTATATTAACTGGAATGGAAGAATGATTACTACTGTGTAAGTTGATAATGTTTTGAGTTGTATAGAATGGAAGTAATTTCTAACAAGCTTGCATTGCGATCAAAATAGTTCATGATGTTTAGACAATGCTAAACTCAAATCTCTTGATGCCCACATACGTCAGCTGAGCGCAATACATCAAGCAAAAAAATACTTAGAAAACACTCAAGAGAGCACATACTTCCGCCAACGCCATTGTCACTTAAAACTGAACAATCAGATTACAGATCCCAGATCATGCCATGACAAAATCTTGCAATCATTATCTATCATAGACGTATTGTCAATAGTTTGAAAAACACCCGTAATGCAGGTTATCATATTCATTCACAAGCCTCATTAACGTTAATTTGACACAAAATTTTGAATGAACAATCTGACAATAATTTGAGAAACCACTGTACATTTGCACTCAGAACTTGACAATTAGCCATTGTACAAAGTTGATGTTTGCCAGATATATTAGTCGATGCACTGGTCATTTCAGTATCAAGTTTGAAGTTGTTTGGATTAATGGTTCTTGATATGAAGAGAGTGCTCAATTTAAAATAAAAATCTAAGCAATACATATAGTTTTTGGCCTGAATACTACGTCACTAGCGTTCATGAGCATGGGTTGATAGAAAGATAGATGATGTAACAACTTTTAAAAAAATTTCTGCTCTGAGAGTTAAAAAGCGTAAGAGAGAGTGAATCAAGGTTTTTTTTTTAACAGATTTTTCTTGAGCAAGATTAAATCAAAATGACGTAACAGTATTTTTGAAAGAATTTCTGTTCTGATTGTTATTATTATTAACGACAATATTTCTGTTTTGATTGTTGCTATTATCGACATCCTAAATAAAGAACAGGATCTCATTATTTTGCAAGGCAATCATGACTGGCTGCTCTGTATTCCATAAAGCTTGGACCCTTTCAAACATACACCTTTTGAACAGGCATGTCCTTGTTGTTCATTCTGGAGATATTGAAGGGACAAAGATGGGTAGATTCATAACCTCTGTTCAACTTAGTTGGTACAGGTAAGAAAAAATCCCCAATTCCCAGGTTCAAATAACACAAGTTTAAAGATGAATATATACTGTCCAAATAAACTCTCCAGCTTATATAGAGAACATTTCATTCGAAAATTGCTGCAGATTCAATAAAAGAAATTGATTTTTTTTTTTTTCCTCAAAATTTTTCCAAAGGTTTGGCCTCCTGACGCCTGCAAGTGTTTTTAAGTTTATGTCACACCATTTTGATCTTGAAGGAAGATAACAAATTGAAATTGAAAAGCTATTCTGAGAAAATTTAGAGAAAAAAATTTGAAGTTGTGAATATTTTCTACGTGTTGAATTGTTTTCCCCATTTTTTTTTTATCTTACAGTTCTCTTTGGATAAACTGACAAAATATAAATATATACACATACACACAGGTATATATTACATATTTGTGAGTATATATATATATATATATATGTGTGTGTGTGTGTATATAGATAGATATATACAAATGTATACATATTCATCAACATAAATATAGTACATATACATTCATGTATACATACTTATACAGATATAGATTGTGGGAGCAAATGTTTATATGAGCATATATTTAGATTTGTTTACAATTAATTTTATTCATTTATACAGTCACCTAAGCATATATATATGCATATATATATACATACATACACTTATAAATTCTAATAAGAATATCAAAGAAATATGCATTCTTTTATAAAAGATGTATCACAAATAGGTATATTCCAAGGATTTTGCACATATTTTCATAAACCCTAAATATATATATATGTGTGTTGTGTGTGTGTGTGTGTGTGTGTGCGTGTGCAAAGAGCAGCTGGATAGATTCACATTCAGATATGTGTTTGTATAAATGCATGTATATCCATGACTTCTTAATTCATTATTTTGTAGGTAAGAACACAAGACTAATGTTACACCAAGTGTGATTTCTTTCTATTCATAGCTAAAGCAGGTTTATACAGTTTTACACTAGTAACTTCTTTTTTGTATTCTTTCTCAAAATCCGAATGTGCCTGAGAAGTTGTGTGAGAGACATAGAATGAAAAAAAAGCATAACTTGTTTATATCATTAACTACCAAATTAATGATATCCCATAATTCTAAGTGAAATTCTCTATCAAGAAATTAGGGATGTTGGTATAGGTTTACAGCAGAGTTTCTCAACCATGCATAACAAACACATTGAAGACAAAGACACAACGATTAAAATCAAAAATGCAGAACTGGGGAGAGTAGACCATTTCATCTACAGTGGACAATATATCTCCATGAAATCCTCCAAAGAAGAAGAAATCAAGGGAAGGAACCTTAGGATGGCAAGCTTTCAACAGAGTAAGTTCAACCTTTGAGAAAAAGATAATTTCACCAGTTCTATAGTGCTAAAAAGAAAAGTATATAACCAATGCATCCTCCCAATAGTCATTTAAGGAACCTAACCAATGTGCAAATGAGAGAATCATTCTCAACATAACATGGAGAGATCACAAGATAGCACAATATATCAGAGGAAAAACAGGATTTGAGATATTGTAGAATCCATTAGAAAACTCAAATCGCTATTGGCTGGTCATGTTGCAAGAATGATAGATAACTCTTGGACATCACGATCCCCAGAGATCACATGCAAAACCAAGGCCAACAAAATATAAGATGGCGTGACAAACTAGACGAGTTCAGAAAGTACTGGCTCCGTGATGCCCACGATAGAGAGGTGTGGCAAATCTTGGGGAACATCTATGTCCAACTTTTGTCAGCTCTTTTGAGAATGACTGTTTTGTACAAACAACCAATTCTTACCATCTTCTTGTCCCAAATCCTAAGTTCTTTGTTTTGTGTGCATTTATGATGTAGAAAAACTACAGAACTAATAGTATTCAGGATTCAACCCCTTTTTTTATCAAAGCCAAAAGAATTAGAATTTTTTTCAAAAACCATAAACATTTAATCTTTTCCCCTCAAAATTTGCAAGTGACAAGGGCAATAGTTTGACACACACTTAGATAGCTCATATAAGTATTGGAAAAAATTGTCTTGTTCAACTCTCCTCAATATGATGATGCAGTAACTGATCTTCTCTGAAAAGAAATAAGTAATTATTCATCTACCCAAGCAAAGATGTTTTAACAGAATAGAGAATCTTATAACAGAAGTTCTTCATATACAAGTGTGTTAATAAGCCCATAACACTAGTAAGTGATAAATACTTGATAGACACAGTAGAAATATTCTAAGATTATACAAATATGTCTCAAAATATTAACAAAATAAGGTATGTCTTGATAGCAAAAAATGTTTCTTTTCAAGTTACTTTCATTCAGTAGATTGGTATGAACCAGATCCATGCAACACATATACAGAAATATATATATATATATATATATATATATATATATATATATATATATATATATATATATATAGGCAGTATAGACACAGAAATCAACACTTCATGGTCACTCCAAGTTTCATGCTGCCAAGATTATCAGACAATGTGCTAGACCCAGGAGTGGCACATGGTCTGGTTTTTATCAATGATAATTTGTATCTAAGAAAAAGTTCTGTTCACAAATATTTGAACAAGCACGGAATCTGTTTTTTTTTTTGTCTTTTTTTATTTCATTAGATTGCAGAGGCCATTATGGATTTTGAGCAAAGTAGGATCTGATTAACCAACTAGTTTGGCAGTACTTCCATACAGCAATGTGTTCACTTTTCTGATCTCCTTGATCTGAACAAAAATTCAGAAAGATTGAAACAAAAAACTAACTTTTTTCACATTAAACAATTGCATTCCATTAAAAAAACATTTTCAAAAAATTTAATGTTTAGAACCACAAAATATGACTAAATGTATACCTTATTGTATTGATTGCAAAAAAATTGTTGTTTTTTGTGTAATGTTCCTGTTTTTAACTCTCAAAACAAAATAATTAGAAGTAAAATGATTGTTTGTTCAAATACTTATGACGGGTATTGTACATACAAACATAAACATCATAGTTATATATACATGAATATATATCTAATAATATGCATGTTGACATAACCAGAGATATCTACACATATAAACGCATATATATATATATATATATATATACATATATATATGTATATATATATATATATATATATATATATATGTATATATATAAATGGATAGATGATGTATATATGTGACAGAGTACACCTATACTTATAAGAGGATATGACATGCAATGCAATTAGATGTGATTATGTGAGTGAGCACAAAACTCATAAACACTTTCCAAATATATATTTTCTGTACACTTTACATTGATCTATGTTTACAGAAATTCCCTTTCTTTACGAACTATGGATGATGGTAAGGGGGAGAAAAGAAACATTCAGCAGACAATGGAAGAAACCTCCTGTCGAGATCTAAGCAACCTTGATCTTCCTCATGGCCAAAAAGCCGTTAATTTTGATAATAGAAGTTTCACTCCCTTGGGAAGATTAGCAGAGAAATTCTTTTATGAAAGAAAAAAGGGGGAAAAAAGAATGGGAGTGAATTATTTACTTATTTATTATCAAATTTGCTTTCAGCTTTTAGATACCAACTAAAATTGGATTCCTTATTATTAAACCTGTGTTCAGGAAAATAGTCAAAGATCCTTGCCTTAACATGCAAATGTATTTTCATGTACACGTATGTGTTCATAAGATGAGCATGTTCCTGAATGTGAATATCTCTCTCTCTCTCTCTCTCTCTCTATATATATATATATATATATATATATATATACATATGTATAAGTTTCATTGAACAGGGTAAGCATGGAATGTCATTTCAATTTTTTTTGGTAGTTTTTCTTGTTTTCTAACGAGAGAATGAACATCTGATTCAGACTGCTGTAAAAATTGACCAAAAGTTGAAAACAGAAGAAAACTATGTTGGCAGTTTTGGTTGACAGTTTCTAATTTATTATGTATTATGGTGTGTGTGTGTGTGTATATATATATATATATATATTGTCATTGCAGGTAATATCAGAATTTGTCATTTCTGTCATCCATACTTCAGATGTCCTACAAGCCACAAGTACATTTGACCAGGTTTCATCCCCTATGGGGTAAGGGAAGGTTATTTAACACTCACTTGACCTTTGAACTGAGATAACAGGTAACATATACCTCCTGTTAATGAATATTTCAGACTATGTCTAGAATAAAAAGTAATATTGTTTCAAAATCCAATGAACTAATCATGAAATTGACTAGTTTTCATCGAATCCCATTTCTATAACAGCTACTTCAATTTTAAAAGAGTTCTAATTACAGAGTTTAAATTTTTCTGTCACCAGACACCAAACATGATATAATGAAAGTTAATTTTGGAAGTCATAACTGTAGATATGAACAATATGGATGCAATTTTCACTTCAATACTTATTTATCAAAGGGTGAATTCTAAAAAAAAAAATTTTCATTTCAAATTTACAAAAAAGAAGAATTTTTTTTTCATATAATCTCTTTTCCAGCTTTTATCATTTTGATGATTTATTTTTTTTATATTCTCATGTTTTCATTGATTTCTGCACTTTTAACAGCTGAATTCCTCAAGATTGTTGGTGGTTGCAAACTGATGCAGACCATATAACACGTTTTTTTGCAGGGCATTGCTATGGCACAACATGTACCTTTGTAACCTTAAGTGTAGCTTAGCTTAGTCTGGCACTGATGATTAGACTTAGGACACTAGCAATCTTCCAACTTAGGAATAGAGCACTCTGGTGGATGGGGAATTATGCATAAGTGAATATATCGCTTAAATTCAACCTTACTGACCATCCAGTTCTGCACAGGGCAGAGATAAGATGCCAGCCTCTGGGTCTAAAGCGAAGGTTTCGATCCTATCTCATGGTACTGGATGGGATAATAGATAGTCTATAGCTGCACTGAAGAGTTGTAATACAATGAAACAGCTGTCTGTGGATGATGCAATTATTTAAGTATCATCATAATATATCTATATATATATATATATATATATATATATATATATATATATATATATATCTCAAATCACCATTGCCCCAGAAATTACCTGGAGAATTACAGATTTTTTCTCTTTTTGAGTGACTTTGCTTATTGTCTCCAGGCACTCTTGGTCACATTTGTTGGGTTATATAGGACTGATGACGATAAAAATGACTTTTTAGGTAATTAGTTCTGGTTACAGTGATTAATTTATGCAAGGTACATAGATATATTTGGTCTACGAAGCTTTACAGCTTCAAACATTAAAAAACTTTTTCAAAGATTTTTTTGTGTCACTTAAGTCACTTTTTTCCCCAAAGTCTATTAATGAAATTTATGTGATTGTTTTCGGTAGGGTTTTTTTTTCTTTTTTTACATACTATTCTCAGTTGTACTATTTTTTTTCTATTGTTGAGATCATCAGTTGTTCACCATGTAACCGTTTTGGGGATTTTAAAAACAAAACAGTTATATTAACATCATACCCCAGCAGTGTTGATCAAACATCACCTCCTTTTCAACTATGATCTTGATATATAACTCATGTCATACATATAGCTAGTCATTTTATATAGGATATTCTAATGTTGTATACACATATATTTATGCCTCTCTTTGATTCAATGTATTATCTACATATAAACATATCTGATAATCATACATGTACATTTTCCAGTAATTATGCTTAATGTTAATAGTTTAGTTCAAGGGCAAATGCATATTCAAGTTTATCGATTTTATTACATAACAGGTAAATTGCATATCAATCAGATTGAAGATTAGGATGAGGGGAAGGTAGAAAAGTCAATGGAAAGGAATGAGAGGGGGAGGAAGAAAATATAGGAAATAAAGGGAGATATACAAAGCAGGTCTGGTTAGTCACTCAACAGAAACTGTCACATGACCAACGTCTTTTGGCAGCATGCTGTGTTGGGAATGATCAATTAGAAATTAGGAAAAAGGGTGATCAGCAGATAAATTACTTCCCTCGCCTTTCGTTGGGTAGTGACCAAGAAAAAAGTCTGAATTTTCAAAAAAAAGCAAGCATAGACAAAAACTAAGGGACGAACTTAGCATAAACTTACATCGTAAATTGAACTCACTTCTGAAAAAATTATTTTGGGAGGAATTTTGAAAAAAGAAAAATAAGTTTTTCTTGGACATAAGAAGGAAATGTTAGAAATTCCAGCCAACTAACTCAGTTGGTGTGGCCTGTATATATGTAGCAAGTCAGCCAGTCAGCCAGCCAGCCAGCCAGACCACTTTGAAAACTAGATTGTCAGCTATGGTTGATGGTTCCTTATATACAAATCATGAACAGAATGAGGAAGTCAAGAGAGAGGGAAAAGAATGAGTATAAGGAATTCAGAAGGAAAGGAACAAAGAGAAAAAGGAAGAGAAGAGAGAGAAGGAAAAAAGGGGAAGGAGAGGGAGAGAGAGAAAAGGGGAAAGGAAAAAGAGAGAGAAGGAGGAAAGGGGAAGGAGAGAGAGAAGGAGAAGAGGGGAACAAAAGAGAGAGAAAAGGAGAAGAGGGGAACAAAAGAGAGAGAAAAGGAGAAGAGGGGAAGGAGAGAGAGAGAAGGATAAGAGGGGAAGGAGAGAGAGAAAGAAGGAGAAAAGGGGGAGGAGAGAAGGATAAGAGGGGGAGAGAGAGAGGAGAAAAGGGGAAGCAGAGAGAGAGAGACAGCAAAGGAAGAGGAGTGAGAGAGATAAAAAATGTGAAGAAAGAAGAGGGTCTTAGAATAAAAGAAAGCCAAACAGAAGAAGAGTGAAAAGAGTAACTAGAAAGAAAAGAAAGTAGAGAGGAGGTAGAGAAACAAGCCTGGCTGCGGCAGGGTCAAATTCTACTCCAACTTCTATTCCAACTGAAGATGAACATTGAAACTTCCGTACTGTATATAAGAAGTAAAAAATTGTAAAAATATTTTTTTTGTATAAACGTTTTAGAATGAAGACTTGGCATATCTATAAGATAACTTTTCGTAGATACGTAAGACTTGTCAATTTGGCTCAGTCGGTAAGAGAGCCGCCTACTAATTACTTGGTCATGATTTCAGATCATTGTAGGGAAATGTTAATTTTATAAATGTATTTATTTATTGAGATGAATCAAGCCCACTCGTATTTCTAGCACAAATTTTGGTAGATATGTTAGACTTGTCAATTTAGCTCAGTGGGTAAGGTCAATTGGCCATGATTTCAAAAGAATGTCAATTTTTACTCCACTAAATCTTGTGAGGATTGTTCTTGTTGTTCTTGTTACAATTGAAAAACAAAGTCTGCCCCAGGTTTTGACTGGAGTTTGACAAAAGAGATAGAGAAAGGAAACGTTAGCGATGAAGGAAGGGAAGATGGGAGCACTGGGGGGAAGACATGGAAAAAAGACTAAGCAAAAAGAAAGAAGAATTGAAGAATGTAATAGGAAGGAAAAAAGAAGAAATCTAAAAAAAAAAAATGGGAGAAGGAATCAAAGGGAGACAAGCAATAATAAGGTGAATCAAGATTAAAGAAAAAGAAAAGAAGAAAGAAATGAGGTAAGTAAAAGAATAAACCCAAAAGAGAAAAAATCTAATACAAATGGTTAACGAGAGGATGGAACTAGAGGAAAATAATCTGTATCTTGCATAAATGAATCATTGTATCCTGTGCATATACCAGAACTAATTATCTAAAATTATCTGAAATAAATACCAGCACAAGATTTGGGAATTGTTGATCCTAAATGACCAGAGAGACCCAAAAAAGCACTTTTTTTGAAAGAACAAAATATACATTTTCAGATATTGCCTAGTAGCGAATTAATGGTTGTAGCCCCCAAAATGTGACCAGCAGTGTCTGGAGACACATACATGAGCAAAGAGAGAAGAATCTGTAGCCCACTTGGCTGGTTGGTGGGGATTCAGTATGGTTCAGGATAAGTGAGAAATGTACAAAAGAAAAGAAAGAAAGATTATTTTTTAAATACATAGCAAAGAAAGGAGAAAGCAACAGATAAAAATGAAAGAGTAGAGAAAAGAGAAACAGTGGCGAAAGACAGAATCGAAGTTAGGAAAAAAGGAATGAAGAAGAAGAAAAAAATAAGAAACAAATAACAGGAAAAATTAATAGGTAGAAGGAATTTAAAAGAATGAAGGAAGTGAAAAATGAAAGAATTAAAGCAATGAGGAGATGGGTTTTCGTTTTCACATCACATAACTTGTGTGATTTTTAGATGTCAAAAATAAGCAAGCGTTTCCCTTATAGTTTTTTTTGTATCTCCTTTTGTTTTTATTCTATTTTTTTTTTTCCTACAAGTGACCTTTGAAAGATTCTCATTTCTTCAAAAGGAATGTTTCTCTCTCAAATTTCAAAGCAGAGTTAAATAAATGCATTCTCTGGTTGGCAGATTTTTCTGAGTTGGGCCCAGGTTGGTCCAGCCTCATTTTGAAGACTCGTGCACACAGGCATTTTAGAGTGACAGAGGTTTCTGTGGAGGTAGGTAAATAGAGGGGAAAATGTGTGATGAAAAATGAGGAGAAAAAAAAGATACACAAATTAAAGAAAAACGAAAATGAAGAAGCAATTTAAAATGTAACACAAGAATGAGAGGATGGTATAAGTTAAAAAACAGGAAGGAACATTGGGAAGCATAAAAAGAAACAAGACAGAATTAGATAGTGAAAAAAAATAGGTACATATCTGTATATATATACATATATACCTGTTTTTATATAAGAATGCCTATATGCGCATAGATAGGTACAGAGGTTGGTAGATGATAGACTTATATATAAAGACTGTTTTTCTGTTTTAACATACAAGTGCATGTACAGATATATAGGTAGATGTGTGGTGTATGTACATCTATATATAAGTATCTGCTTTTAGTTTGGATATAGAATGTGCGCATACATACAAATCAAATTCTTTATCTATTAATCATATGTACATATAGATACACAAATAAATAGATAGATAATAAAAGAATCATATATATATATATATATCTGAATATGTATAGATATATATGTATACATGATTATAAGTAAGTATACACCAGTATACAAGTATACACACAATTTTTTTCTTCTAAAAAGTGAACTCATGTGAGCATCTATCCTAGTAAAATACAAAGTACACACACACACACACATACATATATATATATATATATATATATATATATATATATATATATATATATATATATATATATATATATATACAGAATGTATGAGCCTTTCTGAAAGCACAGGTATGACTGTGTAAATATGCATTCCGAAGTTTATATATAAAAGTTCACCATTGCTGGTGGATGTATAAATATATCTAAACCCTTGTCACCTTCCTAAACACGCAGATAAGTGCAAATGGGACGGGGAAAGTCTTGTTGGGAATAAAACAGCTTAATGGACACAACACTGGAAAATAGGCAGATCAGTTTAAGATCATAGTTACTTATCAATAGTTTGATTCCATGCTTTTTTCCAAGGAGCAAGAATCTTAATTTCCTTTCACCCTGTCCCATTGATAGTCATCCTAACCTTGTATCATTGCTGTCATGCCGTGGACGAAAACAGAAATTAAATGAAAAGGATGCTTTACAAGCTGCACAAACTATAATGATATACTCCCACAAAATGATAATATAACAATTCTGGTTAGTAACTCAATAGAAACTGTCATGGGACCAATGTCTTTTGGCAGCAGGTCATATTGGGGGGATGATCAATTAAGACATTGGGAAAAGGGTAGTGCAATGGATTACTTCCCTCACTTTTTGTTGGGCTGTGATCACTAAAAAAAATAGGAATTCTCAAAAAACAAGCATGATTTGGACACAAATCAAGTGATCAATTCAGCATAAACCGACATTACTAATGAAACCTCACACTGAAAACACACTTTGAAAGGGAATTTTGAAAAAAACAAACAAAATAAGACACTATGTAGACATAATAAGGAGTAAATGTTCAAATTTTCAGTCCTCTAGCTCCTTTGGTATGGTCTGTATACATTATGCAAGCATAAATTGCCAGCCAGCCAGACAGACTGACTTGTAAACTGAAGAAACCTGCATTGATGGTTTCTAAAATTCAGACAAAAGTCCCTCAGACAAACATATATATAAGTGAATGGTAATCATTATTCAAAATATACATATAATGATAGATCTTTTCTGAATATAAGACACATCTATATGCATACCTCTACTCATAATTGTGTGTACTTAGACTGTTTATTCTCTGATGAATCTGTGAGCCTACATCATTTTTAGTGCTAATATGTTTTTAGATATACCTATGTGTGTGTGTGAAATACACGTTGATTTTTTCATGCATACATGTGAAATACACTTGATTCTGGGTATGTATATAACTTTGTGTTCTGTGGATATATTTTTACACGCCCATATGCTGAGGACAAGGGGGTTCAAAGAAACAAAAAAATTACTAATTCTAGAGGAAAAAAAAAGGAAAAAAATATCGAGTTCTTTTATAGGATATTTGTGAAATGGTACCCAAACTGAATTCAGATAGAATTCTTTGTTAATCTCAAAATTCTTTCACACCAGTAAGTTCTTCTTCTTCTTGAAGAAGAAGAAAAAGAAGAAGAAGAAGCCAAAGAAAAGTAAACATTCATTTCCTTCCTTGGTTCAAGAAAAATGGGAAAGATAAAAAGTCACACAATGTACAGCAAGAACTTAAGTTTTGTGCACGGGACATGAGGGAGCTGGGTGGATTGCAAAGGTGGGGACGAGGGCGGTGACGGTGGGAGTGATGTGATGCCATTTATATTGAAGTCGGAAGCAGGATGTAGGGACAGGGTGGCAAGATGAAACGAGAGAAGTTAGGAGAGTTGGCGGGGGGGAGTGGGGCGGCAACGGATGAGCATGCCACAACCCAGGACAACCACGGGAACACAGAACAATAATGCTGGGGAATAAATCTTCTTGATTGCCATTGAAACAACCTTACATGGATGATGAGGATGACTTGAAAAAAAGAAGTGGCACGGGGGGGGGGATAAAAAAAACAAAAAAAAGTAGAAATGATAGAAAAAAATGTTTAGAACAAAAAAAAGAAAATGGAAAAAAAAAGCCCCCCAAAAAACCCCCAACAAAACAATACCAGTCCCTTAATTCTATTCTTTAATACTATCTACTCTTCCTCTGTTTCTTCCCAATTGCTTCCAACAGCCCCCCCTTGTTGTGTGCAAGGGGTGGAGGTGTTCATGGGGGTCAGAGAGAGATGGTAAAAGAAGAAAAGGTAAGCCATCTACATTTGACATAAGGTGACAGAGATGAGAAAAGGAGTTTGTTAATCTCAGACACTGAGAGAGAGAAGACAACGCAGAGATTGATAAATGTACAAACCATGCAAAAGCAAATTGTTTGTGATACTTAAAACAGACAAAAAAAAATAATCTAGAAACCAAACGAAAGGAAATTTGCAAAAGACAAGCTCAAAAAACAAATTGCAGGTGAAAATAGCAGACGCTGGGTTGAAAAAAAAAACAGTAAAAAAAACAAAATGCTGCCTGGAAAATAATAAAACATTCGGTGAGACAAAAGTCATAGTAAAATGTTTCTTGGCTGGGTCTAATGTTTTTACAATGCTTTCTTTTGCCTTTTTTTTGTATTCTTTTATGTTTTAAGTTTTAATATCTTTTTTTTTGTTTTTGCTGTTTTTTCTTTGGCATTTTTTCTGTTGTTCTTATTGTCTTTCGTTAAACAAATGAATGCAATCAGAAAAAGGGAATACAATCAGTTTGACCATTTGTATTAAGGAATTTCACAAGAAACGCAAGTTAAATACCTAAAGAACAACAATGGCAAGAATACAATATAGAAAAAAAAAACCCACACCCACAAAGTTTCCAGTAAAATGCCAGCTGCATCTACACTATATTGAAATAGAGGCTTGACAAATTTCTCATCAAAAGAACATTAAGAAATAATTTTAAAAAACACACAAAATCAAAGTCAAAAAAATTAAATATATACTTTATAAGTGACTAAAAACAAAACAAATACATGAAACCAAAACTATTACTTTTTTTTTCACTCCTTGTAGGACTCTGGAATTAATAACGTAGCAAATGTCCATACTTGTATTTTTGAAAAAAGTACACTTGAAAATATTTCCTTAGTTTTATTGGAAAATTCAAGGAGGACAGTGTTGGCAAGAACCGAATGTAAACTGATTACATTTGATAGACAAGAAATCACTCACGAAGCACATGCCTTCACCAAATCTATCATCACTAAACACTGAACAATCAGGTTAAAGATCCTCGACTATGACATGTCAAAAGCTGGTAATAATAAGTAACCATCAACAGAACAGTGAACAGATCTTCTACATTTTGCATTCACTCCTTATCAAGTCTCGAAAAGACATTTCTTTCAAATTCTGCCCCCCCTAAATATTTTGCTACTTGGGAGGGGGTACAGTTAGCAAAGAGAGATTACACAGAATTGATCCCTTAGTTTGTGTCAGGTAGCATTCATGCATGTTTTTTGAAAATTCAGACTTTTTAAATGATCACTGCCCAACAAACTGCAGTTCATTCATTGATCATCTCTTTGCCCATTTTTTAAATTGATCATCCCCAACTCAGCATGCTGCCAAAAGACGTTTTCTATTGAGTGATTAACCAGATCTGTTTGCAAATAGATTTGTTGTTTATATATGTACAAGATCTGTTCAGTAAATATCCAGCCTCAAACAAAAACAAATAGCTGACAAAGAGCAGTGGTGCCTGAGTCTCTTTCAAAGTGTTCCTCTTGGGAGTTTGCGCTCTTATCCCTTTTCTGAACAGACTGCAATGTCCTCTTTTGGGATTGCCAACAGTGGCCTCAATGCATTTACCCCAATATCATTGGGAGAAGCAAGAAGTTGTCCGTTGGAAACCAAACTAAACTGTGGGAATAGATGGCTCATAGACCTGGGTAATGTGATGATGTTTTGCCACCAGAAACTTCATGACGCAAAAACTGGCCGAAGCAGGTCAATGTGAATATGGTCACACAGTACTCTAGCTCACTCAATGGTGCCTCACTGCTGACTAAGGAACCCTACGGGAGAGTAACTGTTCATGCATAGAGAGTGAGGTCTTCTCTGATAGGTTGTCAGAGCTGCGCTACAGGTTCCTGATGTTTCGAAAAAGGTTGGATATTTTCCAGACACTTTGTATGTTATATTGATTTAAGTAGTATTTTTCTCTGTATTGCCTTAAAAAAGGATTTTTTTCAGGACAACTAAGTAATGATTACCTTACTACTTTTGGTCCATCCAGTATATACAGTGTTGTACATAAATGAGTACACCCATAACAATTTTTTTGATAGAAAGTTAACTTTTTTGTAAATTATACATAACAAGATTCTATTATTTCTATGAGAACATTACCCAATCAAAACAGATATTATCAGATCTTATTTATATTGGAACTTTGTTGCCAAAAATATGAATATGCTGCTGTCCAAAAATGAGTACACCTCAGAATGAAAAAGTTTGATAGTTTGATAATAAATAATACAGGATTATATCTGTTTTGATTGTGAAATGTTCCCTTAGAAATGATACAATCTTGCTAACTATGTTAGATTTAGAAGTAAATTGGATCTTTATAAAATTTTTAAAAACTGATAGGGGTTTACTCATTTATGGGCGCTACTGTACATACATGTCAACAGCGATTTATACAGCTGGGAGTCTATTTTTGTTTGTTTGTAAGGAAGTGCCTAAATATGAGATTCTTTTTGAGTGTGTATAAATAACAAAATTCCAAAGAATTAATCAAACACTACCTTCTCTTTCTTGTTCCAATGCCAATCTCATCTCATGAAGAGAAGCCATGTTATGGCTGTGCTGTACACGCAGTTTATCAAGTTCTTCTTGTATTTCTAGTCTGAAAAAGAAAACTCAAGATTTGAGGATTTTATAACAAAAATTATATTAGTATTTGATTTCTTTTCTTTGTTCACGTGCCTACAATTTTGATAAAACGACCCACTTGACAACTCATACGGTAGTATAGAGGTTAAAATGCTGGTCTAGTGAGATTTTGCCCAGTCTTCCCTTCACTCTTCAAAGACGCGCCATAGATCAAAATTTATTGATTTCAAATTGATAAACACCTATGTCTAGTGCCATATTTGCAAGCTTATAAGATGCATGTAAAAAAAAATATTTATTGGCCTGGTATCAGAGATAGGAGGTTAATCAACAGAGGCTCAGACTGTATGATAAATAAATGATGGAATATATTACAGTTGGATGTTTGTATCCTTGGGTTTTATCCACAGATTCTACCAATCACAGATTGGAAATTTTTTTTTCTTCCAGAAAGGTTCCAAAATGCAGAATTTGAATTTGCCATGTGTCAAGCACTATTCTGGAAATGGAGTGATGTGTAGAAGGTTAACACAATATGTGTTAGATAGAGAGAGGATGAATTATAATTCTCCGTATCAAAACCTGCCAACATAAGTTTTGGCAGTTTTCAAGTTGGGCTGGTTGGCTGGCTGGCTGGCTGGCTGGCTAGTGATGTGGGCATGTACCATGTCTACAGGCAGCATCAATAGAGCTAGAGGGCTCAAAATTAGAAGATTTACTCCTTACTCCGTCTTAAAAAATGTTTTATTGTTTTTTCCTAATTTCACTTTTTAAAAAAGTTTTTTAGTGGGGGGGGATATCAGAGAGCAATATAAGCTCAAGTTGAATTGATCACTTACTTTGTGCCCGCTTGTTTTTATATAATCCAGACCTTTTTAGTGCGAAAAGTAACCTATTCATTGATCATCCCTTTTTTCCAATTTTATTAATTGATTCCACCCAGATGGCCTGCTGCCAAAAGACATTGGTTGCATGACAGTTACTATTGAGTGACTAACCAAACCTGTTAACTCCTCTTCCAGGTCATTAACTGAAAGCAATCTGTAAGTGTTGAAAGAAAGAAAGTGATACGTTGTTGCTGAAGTGTACTGTACTGTTAGGCCTACGATGGTTAAGTTACAAACCTTTTTTTTTTCGCATCATTATTGCAGTACAACCATTTACACAGCATTTATATTGTATTAGGTATTATATCTAGAGATGATTTAAAGTATATAAGGATGATGTACGTAAAAAATATGCTGATAATACACCATTTTATATAAGGGATAAGCATTTACAGATTTTACTAGCTGCCAGCTTGAACCCATAATACCTGTCTTCCACTATGTATCACTCATGATGATTTGACAACTCATCAAATCAAGCATTCCTGACATCATCATCAGTCTTTTAATGTCCATCGTTGGACATAGACCTTACCCAGGATTTGCCACATTTCTCTATTGTGGGGGTTGCGGAGCCAGTATTTTCTAAATTTATCTAGTTCATCTCTCTGTCTCGTATTCTGCCAGCCTCGGTTTCGCATGTGATCTCTGGGTATCCATGTTGTAAGTCATGATGTCCATTGGTTGTCTGCCATTCTTGCAACATGACCGGCCCATTGCCATTTGTAGATTTTATAATGTCTTGGACTTCCATTTTCTTCCTGATATTCTGTGCTGTCTTATGATCTCTCCAAGAGAGGTTGAGCATGATTCACTCATGCACGCGTTGCATGCTTCTCACTTTGTGGGTCTGTCTCTTGGTCAGGTACCATATTTCAGCTCCGTAAGTGACTATCCACAGGATGCATTAGTGGTATACTCTTCTTTTTAGGGTTTATGGGATCATCTTATCACTGCTGATCAATTAAAAACCCTAACCCTCAGCCAAACAGAAGTGGCCGGAAGTGAGATCATAGTCGCAGTAAGAATAGTCTTCATTCAACTATCTGACATTTTGATATTTTTTTTATTATAAGTTTGATATGAACTTATAGTATCCTATAGATATATAATAACAAAATATATAATACAACGCTTAAAGAATAGAACAAATATTGTTTAGTTATCATATTTACTGTATTAAACAATCTTTGAACAATATTCTTCATTTATATAAAAAAGAAATATCAGGTATTCCTAAAAGGGGTTCGACCTTTAACAAATATTTCCACCAGAATTACAAATCCTAAAACCAATGGTTACAAGCTAATAACTGTTAATCTTAGAAAATGAATCCAATCTTTGGGCTTTACACCTTCCCAATATTTGTTTTTTTGCTTTTTTCAAGAAAATTATTCAAACAAAGATGAAAAATGAAATAATAGTATTCCAAAATTAACATTTTTCAGTTGCAGGAATATTTTTTAGTATAATCAATGAAATCCCAAACAAGTCAATAAATTGAAAGAAGAAATAGAGAGAAGGGAAAGAAGAGAAAAAGCCAATTGACCAACCCAGGCTGCTACAATGTCATATGCCATTCCTACTTCTGATCCAATTGAAGATGATTATTGCTACGTTTGTACTGTACATATATAAATTTGTAAATATATAAGACTTTTCTGTTTAGCTAAGTTAGTAAGATAGCTGCTTACCAATCACTCGGTGGTGATTTCAAAGGGAAACGTTAATTCTTATACATGGGTTTGGTTTAACGTGACTAGATAGGTAAACAGCAAAGTGTTTGGTACCCTAAATTAAGTGAAGATTGTTACAGCCAGGGGATAAGGCTTATTTGAGGTTGGATCAGAGTTCGACAAAATAGAAACTCATCAGAGGAAAAGAGGGTAAAAGACAGAGAATGATAAATGAGAGAAAGAGAAAGAAAAAGTGTGAGAAAAAAATAGAGAGTGAGAGAATAGCAAGGAAGAGAGAATGGGTGAGAAAATCGAGACTGATCCTTTCTCGATTGGAGTAAAATGCTATTAAAAAGAGTCAGGTATTGCTGATGCAGGCTTGAGTGAGGGAGAAAAATTAAATCATGAAAACAGGAAGAAAAGAGGAAATGAAAATAGCAGAGAAGAAAAAAAGTAGAGAGGAGAAATAAACAAAATGAGAAAGAGAGAAAAAGAAGTGAAAGAGTAGAAGAGAAAGAAAGGTAAATATAGTTACTTATATTTACATACACTCCTCTCTTCCTTATCTATATGTATAAAATGCAATGTGGAATTATATATATATATATATATATATATATATATATATATATATATGTGTGTGTGTGTGTGCATATATTATTGTTATTATTAGATTAACATTTAGGAAAATAGCAGTATTTTAATCAAATCTCTTATACTAACACATTCCGCCTTTTGACTTTGTCAAATTAGTATTTTTAAATCAAACAAAATTGAAAAGTTTGTTTGTTCAAGTGAAAAATGTCTCACACAGTATCACAAGACATTGTTTACTTTAACAAATAAACTTTTCAATCTTGTTTCACTAAAAATTACTACTTTGACAAAACCAAAAGGTGGAACATGTTCATATGATAAATTTGATTAAAATACAACTATTCACCCTAATTGTCAACTTGATAATATTGTCAGATAGCATACATATATATATATAGATAGATAGATAGATAGATGAATATTGTCCATGTAACATTTTTCAATGAGCCCACAGATACTACACTTTGAACAACAATTGCTGCCAAGTGACTCTTTCATCCTCAGCAGAATGAACCAATACTCTGCTCTGAGACAGAAATGCTGATCCATACATAATAATCCCATCATTTTTGACAGTACGCATATGATGCCTGTATACTTACTTTTCCCACATCAAATTCTTGTTCTGAAGCTTGAAATGTGCCAGCTCATTCCAGACAGCATCACAATTTTCCTGCTGCAGGTCTTTTGGCTCAGCTCTCACCTGACTGCTTGACTTCTTCCTTGGATTCCTGCTACAAAACACAACGAATTCCATCGTCAAAGACATGCCTCCATTTAATCAAGCACTTATTTAATGTAACGCAGGCAAAAGCAAAAAAAGAAATGTTTCCTCAAAAACCAAGGAGACTGGACACAGGGTATAGGGTGAAACATGTGTGTCCTTTGATTGAAAACAATAAAGAGTGATTGTGCAGAAAGGACACAGGCTTTTTGGCCTAAGGGAAAGGACATGAAACTTGAGAGAAGCCCTTTTCTCTGAATTCTAACTTGATCCCAGACTTGAGCCTTTTAGGGAAGCAGACTTAAACATTTAAACCTTTTTCACCCTGAAGCAAATCAAAATCCAGTGGGTTTCTTTGCTCTGTAGGGACTGGGTGCCATGGAGTTAATTTGATTTGTACACACTGTTCGGAAAAAGAGTCAAGAAGAAATAGTTTTGTTTGTCTGATTGCATCTGTTCCTCTTCAAAATAATAACACTCAGATACATCCACAGTAAGTATTCAAAACGAGTTTTGTGTGAAAATTGCTTTTTGGAATTAAGAAATATATCCGCACCGCGTATAAATGAATCACCGTGGCCGACACATGTACCAGAACCAATTATTTAAATAAATAGATCTTCTATCTAAAATTAACTTAAAAGAAAATACCAGCATACGATTTGGGCATTATTGGTCTGAAATGACCGTAGAGACCCCAAAAAGCACTTTTTAAAAAAAAAAAAAAAAAATTTTTAGATGATGCCTAGAGGTGTACTCATACAAATTCTCGAGGTTGTAGCCCCCAAAAATGGGACCAGGAGTACACGGAGACGCACACAGATTAGGTAAGAGAGTATCTACAGCCATCTTGGCTGGCTGGCTGGTTGTGTGGGCTATTTGTTGGGATACTGAGATTTGATTGAGAAAAAAACAAAAATATGTTTGTCAATAAATGTGATTCCATAAGTAGTTTCTAAAAAAAAATAATTCTGTCAACAAGTATATATATTTCTACATGTTTGTAATTGTTCTCGTATTTGATGATGAAAAGACATATAAAGGTTGACTAACTATAAGTTTACTCTTGCTGACCAATTACTACTGTAATTAGTTTGATCCTTCCTTGGTACACCACTATTGAGGCCTTCTATCAGACAGAGCTAAACTATCCTTTTTGACATATCTGGTGGCTGGAATAGTTAAGTATTTCCCACTTGTGCCAAAGATCAGTATTCAAGCTCAAATAATAACCAGGATTTTGAATGCTGATCTCAAGGCAGGTAGGTAGGTTCTCCCCACAAGGAAGAATAGCATGATACAATATTCCTACTCCATCAATGAATGATAGAGAGACATATAAGAACAAAGATATTAGGGTTCAGGCATATTATCTGATCAAAGTAATGGATGACTCTGATCGTCTTACAGGGACACTAATGAGACAAAAACTATACATCACTCAGAAAAGAAAAAAATATTTATAGTTAAATAGGGACAGATTTATAAACACACATACACAGGTGCATGTGGTGTGTGTGTGTGTCTGTGGGAATATATACTAATAAATGATATATGAATTGTACTATACTTGTCCATCAGAAAAATTTTAAAAGAACAAGAGTGACCATTATAAATATGTTTATGTTGATTGAAACAAAAATTACAATGAAAAAATATCATAATCATCAGCCTCTCAACATCCTTCATTGGATATAGACCTTTCCCAAGATTCCTTGGTAGAACTCTCCATCATGAGCATCACAGAGCCAATACTTTCTGAATTTGTTTAGTTCATTATGCCATCTTGTTTTCTGCCGGCCTCAATTACTCACATGATTGCTGAGGGTCCACATTTTGAGTGATGTCCAACAGTTGTCTGCCATTCTTGCAATATGACCAGCCCATTGCCATTCGAGTTTTCTAATAGATTCTTGATATTTTGAACACTTGTTTGTTTTTTTTTCAATGTACTGTGATGTCTTGTGATTTCTCCATGTGATGTTGAGCATGATTCTCTCCTGTGAATGTTGCATGGTTCTCAGTTTAAGGGTAAATCTTTTGGTAAGTTTCTATGTTTCAGCTCCACAGGTGACTTTTGAGAAGATGCATTGGTTATATTACCTTCTTTTTAGGAAGAATTGCATTTTCTTGTTCTTACCTGTAGATAATCAATATTTGTTTAATTCAAAGAGAAAAAGTGTTATTCATTTCGTTGGAATTTATCTTATCCAGAACGGAGGGACTGGTAGAGCTTCTCATGAATCAATTTACATCGAAATATCAATAAAATCAATCACACTTTCTTACTTGCTATTCAAATATTGATCAGTTGTAGAAGTATATTTTTTCAGAGTCATTCTCATCCTACAGATTACATGCATAGATATATTTTTGTACATCTATTGTATTCTTTTTTTAATGAAAATTAGACTCTTAAAACAGGGACGGATCCAGAATTCTGAGCAAGAGCGAGGGTCCAAATTTAAATTCTATTCCCTTTTCACTCCATCTGTTGAGCTAGACAAGATGGATAAAATAAAGTTTTGTCTTTAAGATTAGTTGGTGATTACTTGGGATCATTTGGGGTTTTATATACAAAAATTTCTCTATCCTGATTTTTTGAAATATTTTTTCTCGATTGTGCTTTGTCCAAACAGGCTGGGTCTGGGAAGTTTTGACGCTGTGGATCCCCCCCTCTGGATCCATGCCTGTACAAAACTATCATATTTTATTTTAGCCGTTTGTCAGGACTAATACAAGCACAGTTAGAACGTGTAAGATGTGCTCATAAAGATAACACGTGCATCTTTTATAAAATCGGATTTTTTGTTTTTTGTTATCACCAGCTAGATTTACACACTTTTACTCTTACATGACAACTTCTGTTCATTATCTGAGCTCCAAAGTAAAAAAAGAAAAAGAACTCAGCTAAGAATTCACAACAAATCCCTAAAATAAAAGAAAATAACTAACTCAACATCTCTCCCTCCTGTGATGGTCCCCCCCATCCGTCTTCAAAATAAGTCCAACACATGGCGTTTGTAAATGACAGACATTATAAACCCAGACACCTAAAAATATTTTTTTTTTTTTTCATCAAAAATAAAGAAAAAGATGTATATGATGGTGATAATCTGTGTAAGAAGGAACCGAAACAAAGAAAAATGGAGAAAGACAAATCCCAGTTTGTTAAAAAGGAAAAAAAAAGAAAAAAAAGTCAAATAAAATGATACTGATGGATACAAGGTGTGGTTGGGTTTGAAATGAGAAGTATGTATATAAATATATATTCAGATAAAATGCAGTTACATTTGTATCTGTAACAGATACATATGGAAGGAATTGAACTTTAAAAAAAAAAAAGAAAGCAAGAAGCCCAATCACTTATAGCCACTCTGTCAAACAACCCCAACCTCACCAACAGACTTCACTGTTAAAGGTCTCCACCTGCATGGTAAGAAAGAACTGCATATAGTGCATTTTAATCCTGTCAAACCATTTTTTTGTTTTTTGTTTGGTGGAAACGGGAGAGCCATGGGTACTTGATACTTGAAACAAAAATACCAAAACATGCGCAGAAAAAAAAAAAAAACGCTGGAAGGGATGGGTTAATGGTACTGAGGTTGATGAGAGTGGTCTGGGGAGGGGGGGGCTACATTTGGTCTCAAACACCCAACTCCCTTACAGTGAAATAGTGATGCAAACAGCTGTGTTTAAGATGTCCAATATGCCAGATAGCTATAAACACCCTCAGATCTCAGTGGAGAGAAAGAAGGAAAGAGAAAAGACATCCCTGATTGAAAATATGGCAAATGTCTATCAGCAAGAATCCGGACAAAGTCAGGTAAGGGAGCAGGGTGTTGAATTTTCATGGAATGGGAAGAAGAAGAACTCTTTCAGGGAACAGTATCAAACTGACAACAGACCTATGCAGGAAGGTTTTAATCTTCTGACAATTTGGCAGAGAGAGAGGAATTTGGTATCTTGAATGGAAACAAACCTCTTTTTAAAAAAAAGAAGTTTGTACTTCATCATTGCAGCAGGAAAATCCAAAAGAAAAAAAAAAGAAGGATCGAACAAACATGAATCGCTGGATTCTGTTGTATTCTGAGATAACGGAACGCAGATCCATTGTGGAATCACACAAGTGAGATTGAGACAAAAGGAAATTATTATTGGATCTCTAGACATACATTGTTATACCGATGCTTTTATGTAAAGGAGGCAATGGAAACAGACAAACAAAAGATTTTGATAAGATCAATGGCTAACTACAACAGTAATTTCTCTGCACACAAACATACAAAATCAAATACTCTCACTGTCTCATTTCTGATATATCCTCATATTCAATCAGATATACATATATACATACATATATATATTGACAATTATTTCCAAATACCTATTAATGCAATTATAGTAAGATTTCCAATGGGTTTTATTTTTTTTACATAGAATTAGATAGTATAGAACTATATGTGAATTTTTCTTGTGGGGATTATCTGTTGTTCAACACGTAATCGTTTCAGGGATTTCAAAACAAAACAGTTACGGCTCCCCGGCAGTGTCAACAAAACATCACCTCCAAGCCTTGATTTTAATATTCAGCTTGCCATGTTAATTTTGGGACGTATCATAATACATGTAGTTTATTATTTTATATAGGGTATTATCATAATGGACATTTTTAATACTACACATTATGGGATTTTTTGAAACAAAGGGTTTACCTACATGGGCTATCACAAAAAAAACATATAGATTCGAAGATGAGGGATCAGTGAGTATAACAACAGATGTGACTTGTTGTGTCTGTGTCATCTCTGTTGAGCGTTTACCTATATGAATATTAAATCTATGATGCTGGATTTCAATCTCAGACTGCGTGCAAACTAACTTATGATATCATGTTTATGGGCACAGAAGAAAATTTTCAAATTGATTTTCTACCAACACAATCAACCCAAGTACTCATATGTTGTGGGTCACATTTTGCAATGAGTGCGCAGATAAAACACTTTGATCCTGTGCAGAAGTACATGAAGTGATACTTTGACCCCAGGTAGTGCGCACACATATCCTCTGATCCTAGACAGAAGTGTTAATCAATGCATAAACAATCAGGGTAAATATTTGTTGCGTAAAAAGTTTGCTTTCTTCATCATTAGGCTACGGACTTATTGATGAGCATACATGTGTGTACATATATATATATATATATATATATATATATATATTGTGCATTACAAATCAGGGATGTAATATAATATATTGCAATGTCCAAAGTATAATGGGTTTATTTCATAGAGTGTTCCATACATTCAACTTGAAACAACCACTGAACTAAAACAAATATAAATAGTATTTAAATGAAATAAAAGAAAAAACCCTATCACTCAGAATGATAGCACATGCCCCCAAAATGTCCCAAGTAGGAATTTCAAATAAACCGAATCATTTGCCAGAGGAAGCCCAAACAGACCAGAAATATAAATGTGCTAGTGTAGCTGATCCTCACTCCATTATATGAATATACATATACATATACATATATATATATATATATATATATATATATAGTAGATTGTGGATTCGATACACAAACTAGCTCATGTTTCTGCCCTCTTCGGGCCTCATCAGGTGAATGATTGTCTATGTTTTTTGGGGTCTATTTATATGGAATTTGGTGAGAATGTTGTGAGTGTGGTAGTGGATGGTATGGGGCCAGCTCTACTCTAAAACAACTTAACTCCAAGAGTAAAATGTTGTATGTATTGAGCACTCTATGAAATAAATCCATTACATTTCAGAAGTGGCTTTATACTATTGATATATCATTATATTATGTTATACTACTAGCCTGATTTGTTCAACATATCATATATATATATATATATATATATATATATATATATATATATATATATATATATAATAATCATCATCATCAGGTTTTTAGTGCCCATCATTTGATATAGACCTTCCCTAAGATTTGCCAGATTTCTCTATCGTGGATGTTGCAGTGCCAATAATCCCAGAACCATCTTAATTTCTACCCATCACAATTTTACATATGATATTTTAGGATCCGCACTGCGAGTCATTTTGTCCATTACTTGTCCGACATTCTTACTATACAACCAGCTAATTGCCATTTGACTTTTCTAATTGATACTGTGATATCTCTAACTCCTGTTTTTTTTCTCTAATATATAGAGCAGTATTGTGATCTCTCAATGTGATGTTAAACATGAAACCTGGTAAATGTTTACTTGGAATGTGAGAATGTTTCTGATTGTAAACTATAAAAACGTTATCCTTCTTTACAAAACCACAGAAACTAGGAAATGATATCTCAACTATGTTCGTATAGTAGACAGAAAAACTCATCAATTCCTCTCTTTTAATTTGTTGACTTAATCTCATTGATCTGTGACCTTATCATTCATTTGTAAAGATGTTTCTAGAAAATGTTTTGACTTGTATTTTGTTGGGAAATGAACAAAAGTTTATGGCTTTAAGAAAAATCTTTTTGTCATCTTCTGGCAAAGGAATTCTAAACAAAATCACAACACAGTTTTGCCATTTTGTTATTTGATAAGATTTAGCAAAGTTGTGAATTCACAAAAGGCAGTTTGCTCCAAATTTAAAGTTTTAGGAGAAAAAAAAATGAATAGACTTTGCTATTGTTGTTGGTATCCAAATTCCTTGTACGGCATTTATTATTTATCATCATCAGAATTTAACCCATTGTACTCTATGACAATGTTTACATTCACAATACTTTTTACGCCTCAAAATAATTGATCTCTATAATCATGGGTGTATAGGCCAAGGGAGCAACTGTGCCCCTCCCCAAATTCAGGCAAAACAGTTTAAAATATGGGGCAAATCAGTTCAATCCAAACATACCAACATGAATTTTAAGGCAAATAAAGCATTCAGCCAAGGTGTCCGTGACATCATAGAAACTATTAAAAAACTCAAATGGCAATGGGCAAGGATGAAAGACAACCGATGGACATCATGTCTCACAAAATGGATCCCCAGAGATCACATAAGAAACCGAGGCCGACAGAACACAAGATTGAGAGATGAAGTGGACAGATTCAGGAAATACTGGCTCCACAATGCCCATGATAGAGAATTGTGATGGATCCTGGGGAAGGTCTATATCCAACAACGGACGTTAAAAAACTGATGATGATATGTCTATGATAAAATATTGTGAAATATAGCTACACTGAGTCTCCACTTTCTGGTAGTTATTAATACTTATTCTGCAAGTGGTTATACCTGTAAAATGTTTAAAATTGACTGCAATATTCTCATCGTTATCAATCATTAAGATGATAAAAAATCATCAGGAATAATATTTTATTCATGTACAAAGGATAACTTTTTTTGGTGAGGTTATTGAAGGATTGATCTTTGTAAAAGCACTAACATTTTTTAATACCATAATCAGATAATTTTATTATACAAATGTTTTATGAACAAAACCAGTAGAAAATTCATAGTTTGTGAATTCTAGGAGGAGGATATATCTTTATCATACACATAGATTAATAGGGTCATAAAGTTAGCATAAGATAAAAATTTTCAGCAAGGTCAGAATATATATATATATATATATATATACATGTATGTTTGTATATATGTATATATATATATATATGTATATATATACACAGATTGGTCCATGACCCGTAGCTCCACTCACTGTTATCATATATACTTGGCTGATGGTGGCTACTGATACTATATATGTGCCAGACACAGTGTGAAGAAAAGGGAGTTAGGTAGATTAATAAGGGGATAGGAAAAAAGAGGAGTTAGGTAGTTTACTAAGAAGGTATGAATCGAGAAGAGTTGATGGCTGCAACAGACACCACTCTGCTGATTGATCCCACGCACATTAAACAATACAAATCGGAAAGAAGAGGTGTTATATCATCAAAAAGTGTGATGCATTAAGAGAAAATGCATTCCAACAAATTTTTTGAATATTGGCTTGTTATGATATAGTAGGGGAAATGCCAAAAATAGCTAAAAATCGCCAAAAATGGCCATTTACAATTATCGTTGAAAATAATACTTGCAGAATGTTTCATATCGCAATATCTTAAAAGTATGAGAATCAATTGAATCAATGCAAAAATAATTGCTCTTCTTCCTCCAACTCCTGCTGCTACTACAACAACCTCAGATTGTGGACACATAATTGAACTTATGGTTCTTATTTAATTACTTTAATGTTTTCATTAAAGGACATTAAAGGCTTGCTGAGACAAATGATCATTTGTCTCAGCAAGCTTTCCAATGCTGTCATTTCCGTTTCATATACATATATATATATATATATATATACATTTTATGATTCACAAACAATTTCATACTTATAAAAGTCCCTGTACCATGAGTCTTTTATTGTCACAATTAGAAACACGTTCCAGTGGCAGGCAATTAAGATTGATGAGGAAGATATTACAGAAAATTTCATCAAAGTTGTTCTGAATAGTGATGATCAGAATGTCAGTACATACAGATTCAAGCCATTGTATTTTTCAAATTCATTTTCTGACTACAGTTTAGTATATGACTGGCAAACATATATTCAGTGTACTAAAGTAGAAAGCTAATTAGTAATACAGAGAGATTTTAATACTGCTTCATCAATCATTAATTGCAATATCTGTATCTCACCTAAGTGGATCACCAAAATAACTATAGAGATGAAAAAAAAGCTCTTTTAAAAGAAAATGTCCCTAGATGGTGCCAAGTGGTGTACTCTTGCCAATTTTCAAGCTTGTAGCACCAAAAATGTGACCAGAAACATCTGGAGACACAGGATTCACGATTTTATTGACCTTTGATGGGTTTGGAGAAAGCATTTGGGCATATCATTCTTCCATAATTACCTTATTTGTCCAGGCGGGAGAAACAAAAGGCTGTTACTCCAATAGTCAACTTTGATAGAGGCTGATAAGGATGAGATTAAAATGATTAATTTTTAGAACCTCCAGGCTTTGAAAAAATCCAGGTAGCAGTTGATATTCACATCCTTTAAACAAGATTTGAGTTTCCTGCGATCTTTATTATAAAAACAAAAACCATGACAGGAAAAATAAAAATGGTATAAAATGTCATAAGTTTTATTCAATGTAGAAGGAAGAGTATAACAATGTTTACATTGAATATCTGTACCTCGCATTATTGATTCACCATAGCCCACTTGTGTACCAGAACTAATTTTTTTTTTAAATCATCGAAGTAAGATAGATCTTTTATCTAAAGAAATACCAGCACAAGATTTAGGGATTGTTGGTTGAAAATGACCGAAAAGATCAAGTAAGCACTTTTAAAAAAAATAAAAACAAGTGTATCTAGATAGTGACCAGTGGTGGACTCATACAAATTTTCAAGGTTATAGCCACCCCCCAAATGTGATCATGAGTGCTCAGAGACACACACACATACATAGACATCCACACAGGCACTCAAAGTGTGGCCAACTTTTGTAATAGGTGGGGCTACTGGGATTTGATCAGCTTTCCCTTAATAGACATTCTTATTTTTCATTATATTGAAAGTTTGCAAAGTATCCCTATAACAAACCTGTACAGGATTTCTTCTTCTTCCATTATTTTTAACTGCTCTTTCAGATGTTTGTAGTTGGTTTGCAGAGTTCGAAACCGTTCCAGGCGTCTGTCATGGCTGGACTTAATTTCATTAAGCTCCTCTTCCTGCAGAATAAAATAGAAGATTTCACAATAATTGACGTTCAAGCTTAAGACTGTTATGTCAAAACATATAACAAGCATACACCTATTCTTGTCAGCAGTGAATATCTAAAAAAGAAAGTGTATAGTTTAGTCTTAAGGAGATATTAACATTATATACACAACATTTGCTCTTTTTTTTTACCCATCTAAAAAAGATGTGTCTTATATGACAGCATATATGGGACATTCATTGAGCTGGTTGTCAATGGCATCAGTGAACTAACATGGTATTGGCAAGAATCTAAAATGGTTGATATCAACCTTGTCTTGGGCATTTTGCAATCGATCAATGGTTAGCAAGCCAGTCTCTCAGACTATTACTTCTGTAGTTAGTTCAATCCTCACTGGTTACCCAATAATTCTGGCTCTATACCAGGATTAAAGCTTCCTTATTGAATGATGGTGTCTTGCAAAAAAGCAATAGTTAGCAAGAGCCTCAGACCATTATTACTGTAATGAGTTCAATCCTTTCCTGGGAAGCCCATATTTCTGGCCTTGTTCCAGGATTAAGGCAACTTAACTTAGGGGTATCATCAGGTATAGTTAAGGTTAACAAGCTAATCTTGCAGTAAATATTGATAACAAGCTTGTTTTCAGGACAATAGCTCAGTGGATAAAATGTAAGTTGGGGTTCTGTTTAGCTCCTGGTCTTGGGAGATTCATCACTAGTATGGAAATTTCAAGTTTCATTAGCAAATAAGTTTTACAGACCAATGAAGGAACAGATGATCGTGTAGAGGATACCGATTCCAGTAAGATAATACATAATAGTAGAATTTATAGAAATTTCTCTGCGCATATTTGCAATTCCATAATACAACCTGAGGTAATTTGTGTGCTTTGAATTAAATGAGCCAGACATGAGCGGATTTTCAATTTTTTTTATTGATCAAAGCATTGAATTTATCAGATCTGCTATCTTCCTTTGCTGAATATCTGACCAGACTGCATCCAAAATAAAGCAATTTCTCCTTTTGAAAAAGGTTTGTGGGCATGTTTCCTTTTTTTCACAATCCAAAATGGTCCAGACATATACAAGAGGATTCACATTTAGAGGAATCAGCCAGAAGAGTCACTCAATACTTTCTAGACCTGCTAATAATGGAGTCTCTTTGCTGTAGGATGGATATGTATTTTTTTAAAGGATAAATCCTACATACTCTAAAAACTATTCATGTATAACCAATGCTCCAAATTGCTCCCTAGGCTATAAGTGAAAAAAAAACACTACTTTTGATAGTAGGCTGCAAGTGGTTAAAAAAAAACTTGAGAATCTCCAGGTCTATTTTTATTTGCAGTTGAAAAATTGAGCAAATAAAGACGTATCTGAAAAGATTACCTTGTGTCAAAACACAAACAGCCTTACCATCCCTACGATTATCTACTACTTTCTTTTTGAATGATAACCGGTTCAAGAAGTGGCTTTCTTCTGACTGCTCTACCATAATTACCCATATGATGAAGATATTATACTGCTGTTCTTGGACTGTTTTGAACACAGTCGTATCTACCACCTACTAATGAGAATGTTTTTCAATCTCTAATCTCATCAGAAAAAACACCTTTCTAATAACTGAGTCCAACTTGCAATCGTTTTCTTTTCTCCGTTAATAAATAGTACTATTTAAACACTTCACAGGGGAATGCAGAATTTGCAATTTCAATGCCGATTGACAAATAATACACCTGTTTACGAAATCTGACAATTTCCACGCTTCTGAAGTATAAGTCATTATTAGATGAATTACTTGTATTTATCCCAATATTTCTCAGGGGCTTTTATAGTAAACTGTGCATAGTGAACAAGTTTGTTTTGAAGACCAATATATAAGTAAATGTTCATAGGTTTCTCCACCATAGTGGATCTGTGCCAGACTTATATAGGCTTGGTAAATTTTAGTCAATTATGCATTTGACAATGAGTATATTTTTTATTATCTTGGGAAAAGCATGAATTCACTTTTTCCCCGAGGTATGGCTAAATAGCAAGGCAGTTAGAGCCCTTTGCCGACTACTACCAGATATCTGGTATTAACATTATTATTAGTAGTAGTATTATAAGAAGAAAGAGAAATCAGAAGTAGAAAGAATGACAGTAAGAAAAGGGAAGGGAAAAAGAGAGGAATTTATTCATTTTTAAGGTACAATATAAAACTGACCTCTCCCAAACAGGGTAATTTTTCCATTAAGGTACTTCTTTTCCTCCGCCAACGAACTAGATAGTTTCTTTCTGAATTCACTTTTCCGAGGCAAGTTCACTTAACACATCACAAAAGCATTGTAAGTATTACATGTCCGGTTGAAAGGACAGTTATCTATATTCCTGACACTCTCTCTTCGCCCTCTCTCAGGTAGATGTTAAACAATAAACATAAACAAAAGTTTGATGGAATTTCCTTACTATCTCAACAGATAAATAATAGAAGTGGGAAAAATTGGCGTGAAATACTTTTTGGTATTTCATCTGAACAACATAAGTACTGGTAAGAATCTGTGAAATGGTCGAAGAATATGGCACCAAGAACTACAGAAACATACTACAGAAACAAAAATGAGTAGGAATAAAACATCAAATGAACATTAAAAAAAAAAATCCTTTAAAGAAAATGGTCAAAGGAAACAAAAGCACAGAACGAAACAAACAAAAAACACTTTTGCAAAGAAAATTCTTGCCATCTCAAGTGATCTGAGTCAAAATTTAACACACACATTCATTCAGATCTTAAAAGTGCCCCAACACCCAAACCCCTACAAAAAATAAAAACCAAAAGGTGATACATGGACGTCAGTTCACAACCTGGCTTAAGATTTTGTCTCGTTCACTTTTAGGTCTTCTTTTGTCTATTATTATTATTATTAATAATAATAATAATAAAAATATCATTATTAAATAAAAATGATCGACTTCACATATTTTCTCTTTTTTTCTATTCTATCGCATTTTCCCCGCTCGATGGTTTCTTTTTCTTTTTTCCGCTCTGTACAAATCGACAGGAACTGATAGGATCCATGACAGTAACTGTCAAGTAGCCATTCCTTCGTCCAATGTTCCTCTTTCTTTGTAATAACCAAATGCAGGGAGATAAAATAAAACAAAGAAAACCAGAAATAATCTTCATTTCCTTTTTTTTTTTTTTATCTGCACTTTTTTTGTGACATTCTACGCCATAGTTTTGTCTTTCTTTTTTTTTAAATATTTTTATTTGATATTTTTTTGAGTATCTATTGGTGCTGGCCACTACATGAGATACTATAGAAAATGCAGAAAGTATAAAACGGGCACATACTCTGAATTGGAGATGGTGTTTTGAGGTAACACTTTTTGTTGAGGAATGTGAAGAAAAAAACGAAAATTGAGACAAAAAAAAAGAAAAAATCTGAAGAAGAAAGATCTTTTTTTTTCTAGCTATCTATTTTTCTTGAAAATAGAATAGAAATTCAGTTGGAGAGGGAAAGAGAAAGAGAGAGTAGGATATGAGAAAAGAAACAAGAATCCTGAGAGAGTAGGAAAGAGAAAGATAAAGTTAGGAATAAGAGAAAAACAATTCCCAACATGTGGCCATGTGACATACAAAAATAATATTAGTAAATATCATAAACTGCATAATGATAAAAACTAATCAAAAGAATCTGAAAAGGTGGTTTAATGATATGATGATACATAATCTTATTCTATAGCATAAATTGCATAATATGATCATGAACAAAATAAATAGCACTTCTACCAATTTTTGTCATAAAAAACAAATGGAACATACAGAAATTTCAGCAGGGAATATTAAGAAAAAAATGCATTTTCCTGAATTCTTCTCATTCATCACACATATTCAAGTTCTAAGCAAGGTGGAGCTGGACAACAAAGGTCATGTTTACCTTTTGGGCCATTTTGGAAGGAGAGATAGGGGTCATATGGAGTCATGTACAGCAAGTTTACCTTTGAGTGACAAATAGCTTGAAATGTGGAGAACAGGATTCACTATGGTAGTAATGGTCTTGTAAAAGTAGTTTGGTATCTGCTACTTCATTATGAGGTACTCTCTATGGCCTTTTTAATTAGATCTTTACACCTCCAGCTTCTGGCACACCATAGTCAAAAAGAAGTCCACGAAATTATCAAAAGATGCAGTGAAGAATTTCCATAAAGTAATTATATACCCTTAATAATGATAATAACATTGGATTGGTGATTTTCATTTAGATGTATTAAAACAACTCAAAATAAGTAAAATACTTCATTATATAGAATCTTGTTGCTAAATGTAAAATACCAGATCAGAGAAATAGAGCAACAAATGAACTCTTGGACTCAATTTTGACCAGCTTATGGAAATAACTTTCAAACAACTTTGTTTATTGCACAGAAGAAGCCAATTCTCTGCTATAAATCACCTATATGATATTGTTGGATTAATTTCCATTCCTTTATAATGTAATTTTAACCAGAAATTAAATTTGGATATCTTCACTATATAAATGGGGGAAGATCAATAGTCCGTAGCCTAGTACATACTGATGAGCTGAATTTTGATCTGAAATTTTCACTGTGTAAGGTTTGATCTATACTATCAACTCTTAAATGTATAAGCTACTTGTATTGACAGTGGAACTCTTCAATGAATAGAATTAACAATAATGGAACACAATTGAATAGCAAAAAAATAGAAAAAATGATGTTGATGTCAATTTCTATGAAATTATGAACAGTTTCTAGAAATTAAGAACAATTATTGCATAAGGAAGGATATAGCTATGTGTCTAAATTTGAATGATGTCTGCTGGTTAGCTTTTTTAGCTTAAGTAGTGAGGCATTGACTCGGGGTCAGACAAGCCCTCAAAGATAAAGGATGCAAGTTCAGATTTTGTCAGAAGTTTAATCTTTATTCCCAATCCATGCTGCTCATCTGATAGTTATGGTATAAATATAAAAACTACTTGATTTGAGATAAGAATTGAATAAATAGGATATTTTTTTTATTGAATAAAATTAAAGAAATACTAGTAAGAAACGAACAGTCTGGTTTGTCAATCAATAGGAGCTGCCATGAGACAAACATCTTTTGGCACCATACTGTGTTGGGGTGATCAATTAAAAAATTGGAAAAAAGTGCGATCATTTCTCTTGCATTTTGTCGGACAATGATCACTTAAAAAAATCTGAATTTTCAAAAACAAAACGGAGTGAGAATGCTGCTGGACACAAACTAGTGATCAATTTGACATACACTTACATTGCAAATTAAAACCCCCACTAAAACTTATATGGGGGTGGAGATTTTTTTTTTTTTTTCAAACTTGATATATATATATATTATAAGGAGTGAATGTTTAAATTTTCAGCCATCTAGCTGAATTGGGGAGGGCTGTCTGCATGATACATACATAGCCAGGTAGACTAATTAAAAAACTTGAGGAAAACCAATATTCACTGTTATGATTCACGTTTTTTAATACTAGTGAAAAATTGATAATGCTCTATCTCAGAAATTTGGATGATGTAACAATTGTCAAATTTAGTCCAGATTATAACATTTTTACATTTTTTCCTTCTTTGGTTAAAAAATTACAAATATTCCAAATCATTTGAAAGTGTCATTTTTAAAGAAAGCAATCAAATATTTTTTTCATCAATTCGTTAATAGACAGACCTTGAGCAAAGCTAACTGCTGGATACTGAATAATTTCTCATCTAATATTTGCACTCGTCTTTGTAGATCGGTGACTAAAGTGACACCAGTGATTGGAGATTCAGCCGCATTGACCAGTGGATTGGTCAGTGGATTAGAATTAGGATCGGCAAGTTCTGTAGATGCAATTTTCTTTGGTGTTGAGAAAGATGAAAGCCTGGAAAGAAAAAATTATATCATAATGAGAGTTGGCTATAGCAAATAGAAAAAAATATTGATGACTCAATAAGAATAGTTCCAAGTTGATGACAAAGTCATTAACTAGGATAAAAACTTATACAGTTATACCTCTCTTCATGAACTCCTGTTTTACAAACATCAGAATAGAATTTTAAACTTGATGGAAATTATGTAAAATCACATTTTTCTACAATTTGGAAACAGTAAAATGTTTTTCACAAGTGAATAGCACGATTATAAGTTTCTAAGTATCTGTTGATGGAGGACACCTTGTTTGCTATGAATAGTCATACCTCATTTTACAAACCTACACTTTACAAAGTATTACTAGGAATGAATTAGTTTGTAACAACGAGGTATACCTGTACTCAAAAACATGAATATATTCGTTCACTTGATGGTCTACTGTGGTAAGTATGAAATTTTTTTTTTCAGATTTTTTTCAGATGTGTTCACACATCTTTATAAGACCATTTTTAGTTGGTCGATTGATCTGCTGGTTGGTCCCAGTTAAACAACAGAAATAGGAAGGAAGAAAAGAGGTTTAATGGTATTAAAAAGGTTTGATCATTAGAATAACATCTATTCCAATCAATTTTTTGGACCAGCTGCTGCTGATGTGGTAACAGAATACCTAAGATTTGGATTTTTGTATTCAAAAAAGCCAAAAATGTCCATTTCTGATCTTTACTGAAAATAATACTTGCAGAATATTTCCATATCACAATGTTTTACAAGTATGAGAATCAAATGGTCCAAAGAAAGACTACTTGCTTTTCTTTTTCTAACTCCTCCCTCTCCTTTTGCAACTACCACCATGGATGGTCCTTGTTATTCTTATATTGAATTGATTATTACTTAGAACAATGGATTTCATTCAGAAAAAAAGTGATTTTCTTTCGTATGCATGAATAATTTGGTCAAGATCTTATTTTTCTGACTGAAAATATTTATAGCTTGTTTTGTTATTAATATCTGGGTATTTCTTTAGGATATTCTTTTTATTGTAGCTGTGAAAGGAATTTAAAAGAAAATCATGAGGATGCTTATATAAAATAAAAAAACAAAAAAACAGAGAAAAATAGAATTTATAAAATAAGCAAAAACAAATGTAGTAATTAGTTTAGATTAGTAATTAAGTCAAAGGGTAGCAATAAGAAAAGCTTAAACCTAATCCACATACACTGGTTTTGAATGCAAGAAGTGAGAGGTATGATCAGTATGATACTACTCACCTAACTACCTTTCAAAACCCACGAAAGAAGAAGAGATCAAGCGAAGAGTCACCCTAGGATGGCAAACTTTTGGCAGAGCAAGCTCAACCTTCAAAAGCAAGTCAATACCAATAATCCTAAAAAGAAGAATATACAACCAATGCATCCTCCCGATAGTCACTTATGGAGCTGACACATGGAACCTAACCAAGAGACAAATCCGCAAACTGAGAAGCATACAACGCGTGTTTGAGAGAATCATGCTCAAACTCACATGGAGAGATCACAAGACAGCACAATATATCAGAAAGAAAACGGGGGTCAGAGATATCATAGAATCTATTAGAAAATTTAAATGGCAATGGATAGGCCATGTTGCAAGAATGACAGACAACCAATGGACATCATGACTCACAACATAGATCCCCAGAGATCACATACAAAACTGAAGCTGACAAAATGCAAGATGGAGAGATGAACTGGACAAATTTAGAAAATACTGGCTCTGAGATGCCCATGATAGAGAATTATGGCAAGTCCTGGGGAAGATCTATATCCAACGTTAAAAGACAGATGATGATGAATGCAAGAAAGGAAAATAAGTATTAAGTTTAGTCTCAGTATTCAAAGAGGGACCTAGGAATAACAGTAAGTCAACCAAATATAGGAAAAAAATATGGTGTCCTGCAACAAATATGAAAATGATACAGCTTATTGTTTCAATATATAGATAGAGAGGGGAAACTACATATTAAAACCAATGTAGTACCACAAGTAAAACCTGGAATGGGGTTATCCTTCAAAATGCTGCGCATGCCAGGGAATACAATGGGTGGAGCTTTGAGACTACCCTGATTGAGATCAGTTATAACCAATCCACGAGATCATCTACCGATAGTGGGCCAGTGCAGTAGGGCATCACCTAACACCCCTGATGGTTAGTACGATCATAAATAAATATTTGATGAACAAGATGCTTCAATTCAATTTAATGTATCCTTCATCTTCTAAACTGAAAATGTAATAATGCATTTTCTATGGTAGAAAGTTTAGTAGATTATATCCTCATCTGTTATAAATGTTGGATTTATGTTGGCAGAACAAAAGAAAACAAGCACATATATATATTGTAACATTACTTTAAAACATTCAAAAAGTTTTTCAGATGATTGAACACTTTCTTGTTATTGGTTAACGTTTCGGCAGATTTATTGTACAGTCTTTTTCAGGTGTGATATCTGAATGCAATAGAGGTGAACCAAATTTTTCTTAAGGAGTTAATAAAATAGAATATTTCAATGGTTGCCAATGCAGGGTTCAGGTAATATCAATTTCTTCCTCTTTCCTTGTTAGGCTTGTATTTCCATACCTTGTCCCTGGTGAGTGGTGGAAGCCACCTTGACTTGGACTCTGCACGAGTCATTACTCAATTCCTAGATAGTAGGATGGCTACCATTGGAAAATTCTGTTTACCACCATCTCACCTGAAGAAGGCCTGAGAATGAATTGGCCGAAACAATGTGTTGACAACACAAACGAGGAGTTCAATGGTCTAAAAAAACTCTTTGAATGGTAATGACCCTTCTCAAAACTATTGACAGTAACTCAAGAATTGCCAATCTTTACAAAAATAATCTGAGATTTTTTATGGGTATTTTGCTAGTAATAATAACAATGTAGAAATAAAAATATCTCAAGGTTTATATTGTATACACGAATAATTTTTGTATCTGAATTCATTGCAATCTTCATTTTTACTATTCAAAGATTATTATGATAAAATTAAGTTAAAAGTTTTGGCCGTTTCCGCTGGCACTTCACCTTGTTATCAGTGGCGGTACCTAAAATCACTCTTACTTCTCAGACCATTAATTTATTACAGTTGAGCTCTTCCCAATTGCACTAAAGTGGGGGTGCCATTGGCCACTCTGACAGCTCTGTAGCACTATCTTCTAGGCAATTTCTTGGCCACTATATAAGCTCCAATCTTTCGTCCCATTCCAACACGGATCTCCTCTTGTTGGTTTAATATTCTGAAGAGTTTTTTCATTTATCTTTCATTTCTAAACGATCACACCAAGGTCTATTGACGGCTCAATATTTCCTGAGTGTAAGTAACATTTTCTGTCTATTTGTGTTTGTCTTGCTCCAGCTTCATCATAAGAACATCTATAAATTGTTTTTTTTACCCGTTTCCATTCAGATGGGGTGCATGCTTATGATATTGAATGAAAATATATTATTGTGTGAAAGTATATGAATTTTAAATTGCATAGAATTGGTTAATATTCGCAGATCAATATCTAAGCTAGGATAACTTTTTCTTTGTCCTAAATATATAGCCTTTAGAGTAGGTAAAATAGCTCTTCTTCTTGTTGCCCCTCTTTTTCACAAGAAATAAGTAGATGCATTATCAGGTGAAACCAGTCACGAAATATGCATAAAAATGAAATAAAATTATTTTTTATGCTTACTCTTATCTGGTCATCTTCCATATGTCCACCTATATATATATATATATATATATATACACACACACACACACACATATTCATTGGAACCAAACATACGTTTATTTGAGCAAAAAGATTAAAAAATGTTCCTTGTCTATAAGAGCCATAGCTGCTAACAAGCCCATACCAAGCCAATCAGGGCCTGAGGAGAGGAAATTAAGACCATGAAAGAAAGAAAAGAAGAAAGAATGAGAGAAAGGAGACCCAGAATTATAACTGAAAGCAAAATTCTTTTGTTAATTTGGTTCTTTTTTTTTACAATTTTCATTCCTTCCCTCACTGCATGAATGCGACTTCAATTTAATTCTCAGAAATATCTACATGGATGATGAAACCCACTTTTGTCTTTCTATCATCCTTGATATTTTGCCAAACTTTTCCAGCCAAAATGACCCCCCCCCCGACATCTAGCTAGGTGTCAACCCCACCTTGTAGTTTATATATGAGAAGAACTCGACACAGATTTTGGGAGACATATCTGGAAACATGTTATCATAAAGTTAACATCAACATTGAATCCAAAGGTTTTATGAGGGAAAATCTTATTGTAAGTAAATCAATGAATTTCTGAGCATATACTACTAAACAATAGCCATTTGTAAATCAGAATCATAGATGTTTGAGGAACCCTCACAACATCCCTTCTAGAAGCTTAAACACCCCTTTGAAACAAATCAACATTAACCCTTTCCCCCAAAGGAAACACTAACTCCCTCATTGAGAAATACTGTCCAGTAGTCAGAAAAGTAGGCCTGGGTAGGTTCTTTTTTTGTCACCTATTCACACAGATCTTTTGATAGGTCAGTTGAAGGGTAGTTATTAATTCATTTCAACCTAACATAAAATTGAAATTTTCATATCTCATCAATTGTCAATGAGCTTAAAGTTTGGTCGCAATAAAAAATTTCAATAATTAAAATTCCATTAAAACTACTCAACCCATAATCACCGCTCAACTTTTCATTATTGGACAGTGTCCATAAGATGGCCAAACTTATAACTGCAAACAGTAATGATCTTCCTCTAGATAACAATGATAAAATCATTCAAATTTTGCAGTATATATATATATATATATATATATATATATATATATATATATATATATATATATATATATATATATATATATATATATATATATATATATATATATATATATATATATATATATATATATATATATATATTTTACATATAAAAGTGTATATAAAACATGAAAAACAATCAAGATTATACAAATTACATCAACAGATTGAGAAATAAAGGACTGAACTGACACAAAAATCTCTTTTTAATGTATTAAGTGTTTAAAGTTGTAAAGCTTTCTAGAATATATATATATATATATATATATATATATATATACATATATATATATATATAAAATTCATATATTGAGACTCAGCATGTATATGGATTATGAGAGAGAAGAATAGAGAGCATATTCTATATATGCATATATATATATATATATAGAGAGAGAGAGAGAGATAGTACATATGGTACAGATCAGGTTAGCAGTATAACAATATATTAATAATATAAAGCCACATTATACTATTTATATATATATATCGTTGGGCATAGACCTTCTCCAGGATTTCCCACATCTCTCTATCATGGATGTTGCAGAGTCAATATTTTCTGAACCAGTTCAGTTCATCTCGCCATCTCATATTCTGCTGGCCTCGATTCCACATACAATCTCTTGGGATCCACGTTGTATCGGTTGTCTACTATTCTTGCAACATGACCTGACCATTGCCGTCAGAGTTTCCTAATGGTTTCTATGATGTCTTGGACTCCTGTTTTTTCTCAAATATACTATGCTGTCTTGCGGTCTTTTCATGTGATGTTGAGCATGATTCTCTCATGCACATTGCTTGGTTTTCAGTTTGAGGGTCAATCTGTTGGTTAGGCTCCGTAGGTGACTATTGGGTGGATGCATTGGTTGTATACTCTTCTTTAATGCTGTTACGCGGAAAACAAAACCTGGAAGACCTCAACAACTACAGACTAATAAGTCTACTCAACTGCATCACCTAAGTTATCACCAACCAAATCACCTAAACGCTCAACAAAAACAAAACACAAGAACAAGCTGGCTTCAAAAGCGGCTTCTCAACTATGGACCATCTCCATTCGATAACTAAAACTGAAAACAGCAAAATATGAAATGCCACTCACAGTAGCATTTATAGACTTCAAGAATGCCTTTGACGCAGTAGAAATTCCCAAAGTCATTCATGCTATCAGTCTACAAGATGTAGACCCCATATATGTCAGAATACTGCAATATATATACCATCACACAGTTCCTTTATTAGAGCTACATAAAGATTCTGAACTCAAAATTACTCAGTATTTGAATCTAATAATTGTTTAATTTTAAAGACATTCACTGCTGCTCAACATTTCTTAAAAATCTGTCATTATTTCATAAAAATCTGACTAAAATTGCATAACTGAAAATTTATAAGTCTTTTGTCCCAAAAGTGGATTAATCTTGTTATCTCTTCAGACATCAAAGCTATCATCATCATCATCAGTCTTTTAGCGTCCATCGTTGGACATAGACCTTCCCTAGGATTAGCCACACTTCCCTATCATGGGCTCGTCTCTCCATCTAACATTTTGCCGGCCTCAGTTGTGCATGTGGTCTCGGGGGATCCATGTTGTGAGTTGTGATGTCCATCGATTATCTGCCATTCTTGCAATATGGCCAGCCCATCGCCATTTGAGATTTTCAACGGATTCTATGACGTCCCTAACTCTTGTCTTTTCTCGGATGTACAGTGCTGTTATGTGGTCTCTGCATGTGAGGCCCAGCATTATTCTTTCATGTGTATGTTGCATGGTTCTCAATTTACGGGTCTGTCTCTTGGTTAGGTTCCATGTTTCGGTTCCATAAGTGACTATTGGGAGGATGCATTGGTTATACACCCTTCTCTTTAGGATTAATGGGATCTTATTATTTTTCAAGGTTGAGCTTGTTCTGCCAAAGGCTTGCCATCCTAGTGTGATTCTTTGCTTGATTTCTTCTTCTTTCGAGTAGACGAGGACAAATGTCAAGCTTGTATATATCATTATATATATCAAAATTTCTCTAATTTTATTATCTCTTCTAGTTAAACATATTTGTCAACCTTTTCTAGATTCTCATCTTCGATTCTTATGATCTTTCTGAAGACTTGACTGTTGAACATTACTTTTGTTTTTGTTCCATTCACCTTTAAACCAACTTTTTATTTTCTCTATTGAGACAAGTCAACATATTTTGTAATTCTTCCAATGCTTTCAACATTGTGGAAATATCATCAATGAATCTCAAATGGTTTAAACAATTTCTATGTTTACTCCAATTTCATCTCAGTCAGATTTTAGAAATATGCTTTCAAAGCTTGCTGTAAATAGTTTGGTTGTTATTGTCTCCCCTTGTCATACTCCTTTTCCTACTTTAGTTTAATTATTGCAGTGTTATTTTTGTATATGCTCTGAATGATGTATATAATTCCCATTAACAACTTTGATCTCGTACTGAGTTGGAGAATACTCTAGCAAGTCATAAAGGCGAAAGAAAATGATGCATAATGATTGGCTGGAAATCATTTGGTAAAAATGGAAACATACTGAAGAGTACTGTCCCAGTGTACTTAATGTGTAAAGTATACAATGAATGCATAATACCCGCTAAGATTTACAAATAACGGAACAAACTGAAAACCAACTTAGAATCACGCAAAGAGCCATAGAATGAGCAATGCTTGGAATAACTGAAAGAGATAGAAAAAATCTATATGGATCAGAGGAAAGACCAGAGCGACAGATATTATATAAATAATTAAGTGACAAAAATGGAGATGGGCTAGTTACTAGGCAAAATAGGAATGACAACAGATGGAGCAAAAGGCTAACCAATAGGTGTCCATGGGACAGTAAACACATGATGGAGGGATGAGATAGAAAGGTTTTCTGCTAAGACAAGGCAGAGGTCAATACAGTTGCGGTTGTCATGCAAGGAAATGTGGAAGGCCTCTGTCCAACAGTGGATTTCATTTTCCAGACAAATGAAAGAACCTTAAAAGATCTTGATTTTTTCCTTTGGGGCTATTCACAAAGAGACCCCAGCAACTTACGACCTGAAAAGATACAGGAAACCCTCCCTGATCTCAGTTCACGGAGCCAAGCTATCATTTGCTGTATCACTGTAGATGTAATGATTAGAGCAAATGAAAGCATTGACATATCAGTTTAATAAATCCTACTCGTGATATCATGGATTACAATAAATATCTAGTTGTTACATAGTGTTTGTTTGGAACTTAATGAATCAGAGAGAGAGAGTTTTAGGAAATGGGAGTTTAGCACAGTAAAAACTTTTTATAATGATTTTCCTTTCAAGACAGGAGTAGACATGGATGTCTTTTATCTTTGATGAATTGTTTGCTAGTGATTATACATGATCTTGACTCTAACAAATATTCTAAGATGCAATAAGTTCAAACGAAGCAAAACAGGGCAGGAAGACAATTGCTACATTTGAGAAAACAAAATCCAGGAAGACAAAAGAATTTGTTACTTTTAACAATGCTTTGGTATTTTTGTTTCACTTTTGATGGGAATAAATCAAAACTGATATCTTTACAAAGCTTCAAAAAAGAGAAGTCAGCAAACTTAAGAAAATCCAGACTTTAATTGTGAATGAATCTAATTGCAGTCTCCAAAATAAACTTCATAAATAAAATAATAATGATATAAATGAAGAGAAAGAAAATAATGATAAAATGCAAAGGGAATGTTATTAATGTTGTTGTTATTAATAATAATAATGATAATGATACTATATTACAAAAAAAAAGAAGCTAGTTGATAATAATAAGAGGTATGGTTGGTCACTCAATACAAACTGTAACGAGACCAACGTATTTTGGCAGTATACTGTGTTAGGGATGATCAATCAAAAAATAGGAAAGAGGGTTGATCAATGAAAGTTACCTCTCTCACTTTTTGTTGGGTCACTAAAAACGCATCTGGGCACAAAATAAAGGCTGATTTAGCATAAACATAGATTGTAGACTGAATCCCCTCCCATTAAAAACCGATTGGATGGGGTGAATTTTGAGGAAGAGACAGATTAAATAAGTTGCTCAGCACAAACTGTCACGTGACCAACGTACTTTGACAGCATGCTGTGTTGGGTATGATCAATTAGGAAAATCGAAAAAGGGCTGATCAATGAATGTTACTTCTCTTGTCTTTTGTTGGGTCACTAAAAATACAGCTGGACACAAACTAGAGACCGATTTAGCATAAACGTAAATTGTAGACTGGATACCCTCCTCATTAAAAACCTATTGGATAGGAGGAATTTTGAAAAAGATAGAGATATGATAAGGAATAAAAGTTTAAATTTAAGCCCTCTAGCTGCATCGGTGTGGCCTGAATGCGTGATATACATATAGCCAGCTAGTCAGACCAACTTGAAAACTGAAGAAACTTATGTTGACAGCTAGGATTTTTAATAACAATACAGAACAGAAAGGAATGTTATGATTATACACAGGAATGATGATGATGATGATAATGAGAAGAAAATCAAAATTATAATATCATGTAGTAATACTGAAAATTTTCATATATCGTGGATCTTCGTTGGTCAAAATTCCAACATAAAAGTTTCAATAATTTGGTGCCTTTTTTGGAGAATTTGAAAAAAAAATCAAAAGTGTTATGAGTCCTGTCAAGGCTTGACAGAACAAACATGTCACTTTTTCAACTTTTTAAAAATCATTTTATAGACAAAACCCAGAAAAACTTTGAACAACCTCTGTGGAAAAAAAGACGAGAAATTAAACTATATCATAAGTGAAAGTAGCAAAGTGGCCCAGAATGAATATAAAAAAAACAGGCACTACAGGGTAAGGGCAGTTCAACATTGGAAGTGAGAAAATGTGTTGGATTTAAGCAAGTAAATAAATGAATAGAATGACCACAAACCAGTAGCTGTTCTAGAAAATGAAAACTATAAGATACACTGGGTCTTTAACATCCGTATTGATCTCATCCAAGTAAGAAGATTGAATCTGATTATTGTGGAAAAGAAAAGAACGTTCGTCAGTGGATCACAGGGTAAAGATAAAAGAAGCTGAAAAATGCACAAATACCAGGACGTCACCTAGGAACTGGTGAATCGGTGGAAAATGCAGATAAAATGACACATTGGAAACAAATTCGAAAGGCAGAAAAGGTGAGATCGAAGAACTTGAGACTTGAGAAAGGATTGAGACTATCTAAACCATAGTAGTGCTAGAGGTCAGCAAGAATGCTGGGGAAGGTGCTGGAGATTTGAAGAGATTTACTGTCATTCAATCACCAACAACCATCACCAAACACCTGATGTAAACATGAGATGATGATGATGGTTGTTGTATTATGATTATTATTATTACGCTGATGATGCTGGACAACAACAACATGAAGGTGACTGAAAGGCCTCTTCGGGTCAGAGCAAGGTGAACATTTCAGAAAAGCCAAGCGAAAAGGCTGGAAGAACCGAAAATCTGGAGGAGGATTGAGATCATCCAGACAATAGCACTATTAAAATCAGCAAGAATACTGAGAAACGTCTTGGAATATTGAGGGGTTTTGTTGTCACTTGATCTCCAGTAAAAGCCACTAGTCACTACTGGTGTGAAAACTCAACGAATACAAATGATAATGATAATAATCACCGTAAAAAAAAAAGAAAAGAATAATGATACCAAAACTTGTGTCGGATCAATAAACAGAGAAGGAAGGTGTAAAGTTCTGCTTTATTGAAATAGCAAACAGGAAAATAATTTGATTTCAAAACAGTCACTAACTGTAACAACTCGATATATGGAACAAAATAACAGTTAAATAGATTTTCACGTCTTGCTCATTGTCTTTTAATTGTGTTGTATTGTTATTGTTTTTTGTTCCTTCTTTATTGTAACAGCAATCTGCGGGTTTGTCAATTAGCCATAGAAAAGTCAAAGAAAAGGAATAAAAAAAATCCCCAAAATAGAAAGCATTTGAGAAAATCAATCTTTTTATACAAAGTTATATCTTGTAGTCAAACAGTAGTTAGCAGCATTGTTGGTGCAAACGAAGAGTTACATTGCATTGTATTGTTTATTCAAAGGAATAATAATATAATCTATATAAATAATGTAATAATATAATCTATATAAATGAAATCATCAAAGATTTCTCTGACTAACTCAGTGATTTTCTCTCATCTCTGCCATCTCTCTCATAAGCACTTACAACTCTCATCTAATGTAGGTTATCAGAGGAATTGTAAGGATCTTGAAAAGTTATCTGAATGAATTGCAATCCAATCTCTGACCATCCATTCAGAAATACACTCCAAGATATCCCTAAGAATGCTACTGTATAAAGGAGCAATACTTCCACAGTTTAATGTAGACATAACGAATCATGGAAATATAAAGGTTGTTGGGTTCTTTTTGTCAAAATCCAGTCGTAGTTGACTTACCCATCCCTTAACAACCACAACAACAATCCTCACCAAATTTACGAGAGTGAACTTTCCACTCTTCATTTATCACATCATGTTGAACCAAACCTACATAGAAAATTAACATTTCCCTACTGGGATTTGGAGTCATGACTTTGTGATCGCTACGCAGCTTTGTTCACTTTTTAAGATAAGAATCAAGAAAAATCAGAAACTTATCAAATGTCTTACATTACATTATTATTGATATGTACCTATTTCAGTAGTATTGATTTTTAACCATAACCTTACTACTGATCTTTACCTTTTATATTATGATCGGTTTTCTTTAACTCTTACGTTACTATTGATCTTTAACTATTTCCAAACTGCTCATCTCAAATCATTATGGCATGATTGTTTCTTTAACTATTATATTACTTTTGATTTTCATGGTATTACTATATAATCTTTACCTATCACATCACGTTTATTACATAACTATCAATCTTTATCTTTAACATGACTACTGGTTTTTAACCATTATATTACAATTGATTTTCAACTATAACTATTGATCCTTACCTAACATATTACATTTTTTACATTACTATAGATTTTTAACTATTACACAACTATTAATCAATAGCTATTCCATTAGTATTGATCTTTATTAAACTAGTTTGTATCCTTAACTATTGTTAAACTATGGATCTTCAACTATAACATTTTTAAATGTGACAAAAGCTGACAGTTCTTAGAACCGCAAAAATTTAATTTCCAGACCAATTCTAAAATCGGCTAACTGCCTTTGTAGAGGATTGAGTGACCCGAAGGAAGAGTGATTGAGGAGAGATAGACAGCATTTTTTTTTCTTTTTTAAATTGGTTCATAGCATGAGTAAGGATAGAAAGATATGATTTAGAGAGTAGGCAAAAAAAGAAATGATATATCTTTTTTTTTCAACTTCACAATGCGTCATATTATTCCTTTTTGGGGATTAATTCTCACAATAAAAGATAGAAAATATGATAAAGAAGAAAAGAGAGAGAAAGAATGTACACTCTACAGTGTTTATAACTAATATATACACTCCATACATCTATTTATAACTTTTTCATTTGCCAATGAATTATATTGTATTTTGGACAATATTTTTCATTTTATTTTAGACGCAATCATTATTTTTGTTTTGGACACTTAAATAGGTATTAGGTATAAAACTGAGCTGGAAAATAGTTTTATATTGCATAAACGAACGTAGACTAATGCTGTCAAAAATGTATATATAACGCAGCAGTATTTGAACAAGATCTGTTCATTTCCTTGTTAACTATTATGTTAATATTGATGTTTAACTATCAGATTACATAACTATTGATCTTTGGCTATTACATTACTAAAAACTGACTATGGAAAAAACAACATGGAGTTCTTAGTAGCTGAATACGGAATGTAGTAAGTACATTTTTATTTCTTTTGAAAATTTTGACACTGGTCCATATTTATTGCCTCTGAATCTATTGTCAGGATAAAGTTTTTCTATCCCAAGGGAATTATTGATTCATGGGTATAAAGTAATTTACAATAGCTAAGTACTAGCTATGGCCATTATTTCACTAGAGACAACTTTAGGTTGATTTTTTCAGGGTCAGATTATCAAAAAATATCAAAAGATATGAGACAAAAAAGCAAAACAGAAGAGATGAAAAATTTTCCTAAGTTCATTAAAATTAAATACAAAGACATTTTTTATCAAACGTATAAATCTATAGAAAAAAAACTCCATCAAAGTGTAAATAAATTCTTTTTCGTTCGTATCATTAAAAAAATGATTTATCTATATCCTCTTCTGACATTGAAAAGGCTGACTGGGAATAATTAATAAAACTAATTAGCTTCTTGTGGGAAGGAGATAAGAATAACTTGGAAGAACAATGTTTGTTCCAAATGATAATACATGCAGAAATAAAATGCACGGAAGAAACTGTATAGGAAACTAATGAATAGTAGCAATAAAGAGCAAAATCACCAAACAGACCAGTAGCCAAAAAGCTGCAAAGATTCTTGAGATTCACCAAGATCAACTTGGTCTGGTACAATGCCACAAGTCTGAGACAACTAATAAAGATTGAAATTGCTTAAGTAGTAATGGTCTGAGAGATGAACTTTAAGGCATCAGATGGAATGATAATGCTGGAGTGTTTTGTGGCCTTTGATCAGTGAGAAGTGAAATTAAGATTGCCGGCTTGTCATAGCTTCTGAGGAGAGGGAAAACTAAATTAAGACTGACAGGACAAAGAAAAGAGGAATACAATTTATTTGCACAGACAAGTCCAGGGACCAGAGAGGAGATATGGAGAGTGACAGAGTTATATCCACCCAGACTAAGCTTACTGTTCACCCTAGTATTGTTTGTTTTATGAAAATGAAGGTTCTTTGTATATAAAGAATAAACAAGTGATATTCTTCTATACTTGTATTTTGCTCGCTGTTCCACCAGGAGGTATGATGTGTTACATCCACAGTTGCAAAATGTTCATTCTATTCAACCACCATTTCTTTATTCTATTTACATTGTCTAGGCCGAATGATACATTCACTGTAAAATAATGGGAAATCATTTCAAATAAGAGTTTCATTGTAATATAATGCAATTGATAATCATATATATATATATATATATATATATCATTGTGTCATTCACAGACAGCTGTTTCGTTGTTTTACAACTCTTCAGTGTGGCTATAGACAATCTGTTATCGCATCCAGTACCATGAGGTAGGATTGAAACCTTCGCTTCAGACCCAGAGGCCGATATCCTACCGCTGGGTCACGGAACTGGACGGTCAGTAAGGCTGAATTTAAGCAATATATTTATTTATCTTAAATTCCCCATCCACCAGAGCGCTCTATTCCTATGGAGGAGCATTGCATCTAGAAGAACAGCATAAATATATATATATATATATATATATATATATATATATTACGAAGGAATCGATAATTAATCTTACAAAATGATGAAGTTCCTAATAAAAAGTAATGTATTTCCAATTATTTTTTTATTCATATACATCTATCATGGCAGAAAGCTGGGAGTATAGACCACCCAGTGAGGATCATACTCACACGCCTATCTTGCTAACCAGTGTTCCATGGTGGGGTCTTCAGAGATGGAATGATTCCTTCCAGAAATGCATTCCATCTCCAACAAACTGAAGGACCAATAAAGAAAGATGAAATTTCAAATAGTAACACACTTGCATTTGAAGAAGTTGGCTTAAATAGAGCAAGAGAAATCAAGCCTCTGGTTGGACTTTGCATGGTGGATCAAGGTTATGATGTCACCGAGTAGGTGGTTGGGGGAGAAAGAAAATAAGATACGGCTAAATGCAAGCAAAAGTTCACATCATTCCACACTGGGTACAGGGGAAGAGGTTGCAGGGTCAAACTGTGGAGGCGGCAATTGTAGTAGAGCTAGGATGAATGAGATAGAGAGACATGAGTCATGTCGATGACAAGATGAGACAGACATATTTCATAGCATGTTGGCTCAGATTATGAACAACCGGTTGGACACAGCATCCAACCCACCGGCTGAAGCCGAGGCTGAGAAATGTTTCTTGAATTATGTGTTTGTAACATTGATGGAGTCGATGAACCAATAAAGCCCACTGTCAGATGTCTATGGCATTATCGGAACTCATTTTCTTCTTTCCTCTCGATCCGATTCGGCTGAAGAGATATTCCACCAGGGACACTGCTACAGTGTCAACGGATGAAGATGACATTGCGTGCCGTGCTGGCAAAGTAAGAAGAAAATGCATAAATTGTTTTCAATTAATATTTTTCAATATGGAAGAAGTCAACCGAAAAAGCAAATTCCTGGTTTCAGAATGAGCAAATAAGTTCACTTAAGGCAAAGATCATCAGGCAAGAGATGACTCAATGGTTTGGACATTGGATTATGCCTGATGAGGTATTCTGTTCAATCTTCAGTGAAAATTATATACAGAGTGTCTCCTGCAAGGAAACATACACACTTTATTAATTCTGCTACGACTTCTTCGGTTATTAAAGGAAGAGAAAGAATTCCAGCAAGATAGTGTATATTCCCACTTAATTACATAGATATACTTTGAATAGTATGGTAAATTTATTTCTAAATTTTCCATATCGTACAAAACTTCACTGTGCAAAGTCTTATTATAATTCAATGTACTTTTGTGTTCAGCTTATATTTTGTCACATTAATTTGTACTCCAATACCTCAATCATATAACATCAAAACCCTCACTAATCAAATCTGCAATATTGAAGGTAGTCCTGTGTAACAAGAAAATAACCTTGGTAGATCTTTTCTGAACAAACGAATAAAGAGACTGTTAACTACCCAGCATTTTCACCTCTTATGGGAGTGACTCAAAAACAATGTTTATGCCAAAAATCCTTCACCATCAATTAACAGCAAGAAGCCAAAGAGTAGAGTTACATAATTGCCTAGAGATAATTACTTACAGATAAATATGATTACATAAAGAATAGTTCAGGAAAAGTTACAAGTATGTTCAAGTGAGAAGATAGGGCTGGACAGTCAGTAAATCAAGGACTTGAAGTTTAAAATTAATTTACAGGTTCAAAATAATACTTGTACACAACTAACGGATGACTTCAGACAACTGTATGCAAGTATCCAGGATTTATGTCAAGTAATTTTTACAGACAGAATCTTTACCTCTGTGAAACTGTTAATAATAGTTGACCAGTTTTTAATAGTTTTGATAATACACCAATTAAACATGAAATATCTGATACTGTCATGTCTAATATCTACTGTAATATTTGATCTTAATAGAACTAATAAATTCAGTATAATTACTAAGAACCTAATGGGGCAGACATCATATTCAAATCTTAGACTATTGCTCCCTTCACTAATGTACAAACTGACTTCACTTTATTTGAGAACTGAAAGAATTGTTCAGAAATTCAAACTATTAAGTCATCTAGATTTAAAAATGATATTTAAACACTTGGGTATAGTAAATTTTACAATTATAAAAATAATAATGAGTGCAGTTATAATGCATGAGAAAGCAAAAAAGCATATTTATAGGCTTGAATTCAAACCAACAATGTTTGAACTAGTTAAATAACTAAGCCACCATTATACAATCCTTCTGATCCTTTCTGATATAAATAAGTAAGCAAGCTCATGATAGATAATAAACATATATGACAAAGTAATCAAAGTGTTCCAATCATCATCATCATCAGTCTTTTAAAGTCTGCCGTTATACATGGACCTTCCCCAGGATTCACCACACTTTTCTATCGAGGTTGTCGCGGAACCAATACTTTCTGAATTTGTCTGGTTTGTCACTCTATTTAGTAATCTGCCAGCCTCGGTTGCACATGTGATCTCTGGGGATCCATGTTGTGAATCCTGATATCCATCAGTTGTCTACCATTCTTACAAAATGACCAGCCCATTGCCATTTGAGTTTTTGAATGGATCTTATGATGTCTCAGATGCCAATTTCCCCCTTGATATACACTGATATCTTGTGATCTCTCCATTTGATTCTTTCAGGTGCACATTGCATGGTTCTCATTTTGAGGATCAGTCTCTGGGTTAGGTTCCATGTTTCAGCTCCGTAGGTGACTATCAGGAGGATGCATTGGTTGTATGCTCTTCTTTTTAGGATTAAAGGGATCTTGTTTTTGAAGGTTGAGCTTGCTCCGTCAAAGGCTTGCCATCCTAGAATTATTGCTCCTATCACTCTCACCTTATTAAATCAATTATTTCTATGGAAAAATTTTGCAAAGAATTTTGAACTTACATGTCTTTTGGTTGCTTTGGTTCTAGTGTCGTTTGAAATCCATAAAGAAAAGCGGCGTCCTCTGTTGATCTGCACTGGAAAAAAAAAAAGAAACGGAATGATTTATCTGTTAGTATCATCTTGTATTATTGATAAGCTATATGAATAAAGATATCTGGACCTTACATAGATGAATTATCATAGCCCATCCATGTACCAGAACTAATTATCTAAAATTATCTTTAAAAAAAAAAAATCTTTTATCTAAAAAATATCAGTACAAGATTTGGGAATCGTTGGTTCAAAATGACCATGAAGACCTTTCTTTTTTTTAAGGTTATAGCCCCTGAAATATGACCTGGAGCACCCAGACATAGATAAGCAAAGAGAGATGAATCTATAGCCCAATTGGCTGGTTGGTTAGGCAGAACATTTGTTGGGATACGGTGATTCAATATTTAAACACAACGCAGATTTAATGACAGGTTTATTTAAATTATTCCTATCCAAAGCACTCAAACTGCTATAAGCATGTTTCATCAAACATCAGTAACAAATAAGTATTGCTTTGTTGAAGTCCAATTAATGTAAAAAGTTTCAAAGTTTGTTGCTGTCACCCCCCCCCCCCAATTTTCTGGGAAAAAAAAATGAATTATTCCGTCATGCTTTAACAATTCACAAAAGTAAATATACTTACATACATTCATGCATGCATAGGCCGACCTTAGTCAGAGATGACCTAAAGATTCCTTTTCCATTCACTGCAATCCTTTCAAATAGGGGAGGGTATGACTCCAATCTCAATCTATTCAATCCTGATTACACAGTTTAGAGTGTACTCAGCTAGCTGCTGAGTGCAAGGGGAGATTTCTCATCATGGAGAGTTTTCTTCACTCTTTGCTCAAACTGGTAATCAAACCTGGTTCCATCTGCTTATGAAGCAGACGTGCTAACCATTATACCATCTGAGTAATATAGGTAAAAGGCACTGGATAACTGATTTATCAATGGTAGAATATGAGAAACTCATCCTGTTATATCAAATATAATAACAACAAGCCTGGCCACAGCAGGGTCAAATTCTACCCATACTTCTATCCCAACCGAAAACGATTGCTACAACTTTAGCATTGTATATATGATGAATATATACCATGTCTGTTTGTTTAAGTTGGTAAGAGAGCCTCCAAGCAATCACTTGGTCATGATTTTAAATCACAATAAGGAAATGTCAATTGATAATTATCGGTTTGGTTTAATGTAATGTGATAGACAAGCAGTGAAGAGTTTACTCCCTTAGTTTAGGCGAGGATTGTTCTTGTTCTTGTGATGGGAAGAAAACAAAGTCAACGCCTACTTGGACTGGAGTTTGACAAAAGCTATGTTAACTAAGCTTTACCTAACAGTGTTTTACTGAAAATAATGAGGTTTAATAAGGTAACATCTAATTAGGGTAAAGATATTTTGTTCATCTTGGAAGCTATGTAAACCAAGTGTGCACCCTCTTCCTCTCTCTCTCTCTCTCTCCTACACCCTAGTTATCCTGTACATCTCAACCTGTGACTCAGCCTGAGATACTATCATTCTATCATTTTTTTTGATCTGGGAATGCTCAGAAAACTTTTCCGGTACAAATCAATGGCAATTGCTTCAGCACTTGATACCATTTTGATACAATGCAGTAGTTTTTGTTAGTATCAGCTCTTACAGGTTACCGAAAGAGAACTTGTTCTTTAATGAGTACTTCATGAACGATCAAGAATAGTCAACTCAAATATCTACCGTAGGACCTGTTTGGTGACAGAGATAGTTGCCTCTTTGCCTCTTCTACCTGTATATATCTGAAACCATGGTATTATATATCTTATTGGTCGCCGTCAAGATAAAAATGGAGGTAACAGCTTGTTCAGGTTAGATAGTTGTAGAAGAATAGTTTGGTTGTACCCACCCACCAACTCTTTTTATCAACATTCGTGGCAAACCAGTGACAAGACATTTTGTCACATATCCATACAAGGAGAAGTGGATTCATGCCTCTCCCAAAGTATGATATGAACATGCTGGTGACCATTATGCCAATCCCCAACTTTATGAGGCTATGGTATGTATATATACATATCTATTTTCAAAACTTTCACAAGTTTAATGCAATGAAATTTGAAAATGAACAATTCACTGACTTTGGATGATACATGGATCAAATTTTAGTTTCCAGTCAGAAGGAATCGTTGTAAACCGAAGTAATTTAATCTCCTGTCCGCCATTTTGAAAAAAAAATCTATAAAAATGATTTTAAATCTCAGTTGTTCATTTCCTCTTTCTCTGAAGACTAAATAAACAAGCCACTTGAATTTTTAAAAAGTTAATACAAAGGAAAAAAGCAGGAATAAAACTGATAATTTCCTCAAATCTTCTTTCTTCGAAATGATTTTAAAAAATAAAGATTCTAAAATGTATTTCTCATGAAGATGCTAAAAACCACCTCAAAAATATTTCCATACTTTGCTACATCTTTTTCTCAACTTGAAAAAAAAAAAAGGTTTTAATATACAAAAAGTTCAATTTGTGAAATACAAATCTACAGTACATCAGTGATATTTCTTGCAGAAAAATAATGAAATAATGAAAAAAAATGAAACTCGGATTCTATTTTTTTTCACTGGTTTTCTTTCTCTTTTTTTCAATCTGAAGGAAACAAAAATATTCCATACAAAAAATGTTCTCCAATTTGTAAAGATATTTTTCAAAATCTCTGAAACCATCTTGTATTACAAGTTGTCTCTCCTTTTTTGTATTTTTTTTCTAAAAACTAAAATTTCAAATCTTAAAGTACACGCATTAAAAACACATACTAATGCAAATGAAAAGACTTTTCACGGTAATAACTTAATTTAAAAAACAAAAAACAAAAATCAATTTTAATTTCAACGCTTTGTAATATTAATTGCAACAACAACAATTAAAATAAAAACAATAAAATGACAAATAAAATAAAGGATTCTACTTTCAATAGAAAATCTTTCTACAATATAACTGTATCTATTATTATTATTCTTTTTTTTCCCCCAAACCTGATTCATTGATCTACAAACTAGAGAAAAGCTGTTTCAGCTCTCGTGAGGCAGGTGTTTAAAGAAATAGAGGACTCGGCAGTAAGAACCAGCACAGCAGCAAGAAGTTGAAAAAAGAGACAAGCAATTGTTATTTGCGTAATTCCAAGATGAGACACGGTCTTTTATTGGGAAAATTAATTAAATGAATAATTTGTTGAAATAATGGTGAATAACAAGGCGGCAGGAATCTCTCAACCACCACACCCAATCCATAGATTCTGGTTTGTGATTCCACCTGGATAAGGTAAAATGCTATATTAAATCAGTTCTTAGCAAGAAAAAAAAATTCATTTCGATTTTTCGTTTATTTACCATGTGATGTAAAGATAAAGTTTGTGCTTGGTAGCTTCATGACCATGATAATAACCACAAAGTGTGTGTGTGCGTGTGTGTGTGTATGTATATATATATATATATATATATATATATATATATATATATATATATATATGATATAGATAGATGGATAGATTGAGAGAGGGAAGGATGTACAATTCAAAACAGGAGTGTTCAGAGTAAAAAAATGTTCATTTATGTTGTGTTATTTCCAGACATGTTTCAGAGTTCATCCCCATCATCAGCAGTAATCAGCTAATATGAGATAAGTAATCTCAATCATGGTAAGGTGCAAGAAGAGATGTGTACAGTTTGTCTTTTTTTTAAATATTAGAGCTGTCATGTGCCAGTTGAATATTCTCAGTGAAGATGTGCGTACTGCAATGTTTTATGTTTGGCAGGATTGTACTGACTAGTACATCTATGAACAAGGAGGCAGGGTATATTCAGATGTAGATTGCTATATATATTTATATATATATATATATATATATATGGTAGTCTGACGGCTATAGTAATGATTAAAACTCAGCATTCCCATTTTTGTATCATGTTCTAATTAACAGGGGTGGCAGTTTTGGAAACCTAAATTCAGCATAAGTCCTTTTATGATCAGTCTCTACTCTACACTATTTATATCAATGCTTGTTTTGCTGATAGGATATGAGTAAAACATGCATGCTACTTCGTTCAACCAACTTATCATCAATCTTGTTCTTTGTCTATTATTTTTTCATGATTTCAAATAGTTAGTAAACCCTGCTCTTTTTCTACACCAAAGAATGAGATTTTCCTGGTTTCAGTCGAAGTTCATAGCGTAGATCAAGGGAAGACACTACCAAGCACTCATAAAGAAAGGTACCAAAGATAATACATATTAGATGGGGAGTAAATTTCTCCTCAGACCTAAGTTCAACATTCTAAATGTAAAAATGTAGAGTCCAAGTAATTGATGATTGTAAGATCTTTCTCAGAAAAAATTTTAAATAAAGCAAAAACTCAACAATCAAAAATCGCAGATTTTAAGTTGTATTTCAATGGTCCCACCACTAAAACAATGAACAGCGGTCAAAGAAAAAAAGGAATGATTTATGAATCTGATGTATTTCAATAAGTACCACCTCAAATCATCTGCTGATTAGAGATGACCATTCGTCTCTTTCCAGACATTTGAAACATGAAAAAAAGAACAATTCCATTCAGCCATCTAACACTAGAGCTCTTAGGGTATGTTCAGTTAACAGTCTACAATGAAAATTGTTCATCATGAGGTGTTAAAAAATAATAAGCAAAATAATAAGACCACAGCACTCATTGTTTCTCCTGAAACATTCAAGGGATAAAGCGGAAATGATTCCATTCAGCCGTCAAACAAAGGATATTACCTCCTTGGAGCTGCTTGGTCTCTCTCATACCATAGTATGATGAGAACTGACAATTTGTTTCTTTTTAATTAAGCAAGACACTACATGCATAGGTGGCATGCACTTAATTTCTTAATTACCTTAAAACCCTCCATCCTAACCACTAGCTTTTTGACATATGTTTGGAGAGAGAGAGAGAATGAGAAGAAGAAATGAAAAGCAGCAGCAAAACATACCATTGCCATCCAGGTAAACAGAACCCACCCAGAGAGCAATACCTGAAACAGTTTCCAATTTGTGCACGGCCATTACAGCACGTGTTGACAAGTAACAAGTGGGGCAATGAGTTTTGTAGCTCGGTATGTGAACAGCAGAGCACCGACTGCACACAGTTGCTGTCCTTACTTCGACTCAACATTAAAAACATTGCTTGCTTTCTTTCGTTAATTCTCTGTCAGTTTTCAACAAACTTGGGGAGAATTTTTTTTCCACCTTTTTTTCTATCAGTAGCTGGCATACTTCAGCCTCACCACTGAACTGATATCTTCCAATGATTCTCAAACAGTAAAAGTACTTTTACCATTGTCGACAGTCTATCATCATCATCATCATCATAATCAAGCATTATAAGTCCACTGCTGGACAAAGGCTTTTCCCATTTCTTTCCATAACGACCATACCTATGCTAACCTCAGCCATGTCTCACTGACAAACCTTTATATCTCATCCCTCCTTCTTGGCCCTTCCTACTGTATTTACTATACCACAAGGACTAATCGGTTTATCTTTTGCATCATCTGTTGTCCTTTCCTCTTGCTACGTGTCCAGCCCATTTTCGTCTTTATCATTTGCCCTAGATAAACATACTTCTCAACCTTTTCTAAAACGTCATCCTCTTTTCTTATTGGCCTTTTTTGTGCCTTTATCATGAAACATTATTTCTGTCTTTAACTTTAACCTTTTTTTTTTTACTTTACCTTTTTAGATCACTCAACATGTTTTCTAACTCATCTGATGTTTCTAATTCGCCGATGACGTTTGAATGACACCACAATCTATAACAATAACTGAGTCTGTGGTAAGTTAAACTCTAAACCTGGGAGTATGTAAACTGATGAAATCATACGAGAAAGTGATAGACAAGGTCTTAATCCTTAACTCAAAGCAACAGATATTAGTTGTACAAATGCTAATAATGTTGGCTCAGATTAGAAAGAATAGTGAGTCCATCTGAGCTGAGTATGATTTTGCAGCATAAGATATCTGGCTCCGCGACGACCACGATAGAGAAATGTCCAACAACAGACCTTAAAAGACTAATGATGTAATGCCTTAACTTGGGGGTGAGATTTAAGGACTTGGCTCCTTGAGGGGCCTTCTCCAATATCTAATGAGATTTTCTTGTATGATTTATAAAGCTTTTAGGGGGCCCCTCATCATTCATTTAAAATCATCCTCATTCTCACTCAGCTATGCACTTGCTTTGCCTCAAAAAGCATCAATAAATAAATACATTTCCACTTTTTATTGTTCTTGAAGGTTATTTGGCTTGAAAAAGATCAATAAATTGTCTACCTGGCTAAATACTGGTTAAGGTAAGTACATTTTATCCTTTCGATAATTTGGTTTCAAGTTCTATTGTCCTCGAATGGCATAGATTAGTGGTTGGCATAATAGCCTTCCAAACCATTAAGTTCATTTTTCAAAAGGTGCTCCATGAACATAGCACCATATATACCTACTTTATATTCATTAATAAAGCCTATGTAAATCACATTATACATCTTCAGAATATTGAAATAAAGCAATAATTCAAATAGTTTAAATAAAAGAAATCAGATTATTGGGTTGAAGCAAAGATTTCCAGCATTCTTTGACAAACTCTATTATTCATATAAATTCATGGCATCATTATTCAAAGTATTTCTCTAACTTATACTGTTTTTCAGATAAAATGTCTATGATTCCATGAACTCATCAAAGAATTTTTAAAAATCTTGAATTTATTAGAACTTCTGACCAGGCGAGGAGTCTTGCATTTTACAAGAAATAGTCTGAAGGTGTCATGTCAGGAAAATATGCCCAATGATCAATTGTTGTGTTATGTGTGCAACATGAGGGCAAGTAATGTCATGCAGCAAAACCATCAGTCAACTTCCTGGCCCGATGAACGATCTTCCTTATTCAAATGTGTCATTCAAATGAGCCAATAGCTCATATCAGCATTGCACAGTAACAGTTTGCCCAGATTTAAGTGATTTGTAACAGAGAACTTCCTTTGAATCAAGCCAAACATAGAGAACATTTTTCCCCAGTAGATTCTCTGTTTAGGCTGGAATGTTGCATCTTAACTTCAATCAAGACCCAATTTTCTTGGTTTTGGTTTCTTGCAAAAATAACAGAGGGATACCATAGCATACTGACTAAGCAAACAGTGAAATTATGAAAGCATCGGTGGAACTATAATGAGGTTAATATTAACAGGTTTGGTTAGTCACTCAATAGAAACCGTCAAGTGACTAATATCTTTTGGCAGCATGCAGTGTCGGGGGTGATCAATCAGAAAATTTGGAAAAGAGAGGATCAATGAATAAGTCACTTTTCTTGCATTTCGTGAGGTAGTGATCACTAAAAAAGTCTAAATTTTCAAATAACAAGCATGAATGCTGCGGACCACAAACTAAGGTATCAATTAAGCATAAACTTACATTGTAAATTGAACTCCCTACAGAAGATTTATTTAAGGGGGGGGTCTAAATTCAAAACCAACTTTTTTTAAAAAACATGATAAAGAGTAAATGCTTAGATTTCCAGCCCTCTAGCTTTGTGCGGCCAGTACACATTATACATACATGCCACACCAAGTTAAAAATTGAAGAAACATATGTTGACAGTTCAGGCAAGAGTTCTGGTTGACAGTTTCCAAAAAGGTTTTCTGACATTTCTTGCTGCAAAAAGTTCCACTAACTAAATCACAATTTCAGATATCGAGAGTTAAAAAATAAATGTGGTAGGTTATATTAATGAATTTTTTCAGGGAATGTGTCCTGTATTTTGACATATACCTACAGGAAGGAGTTATTTTCAGACTGAAAGTGCAGCGGGAATTCTTGAAGTGTATGATCAACCAAACACGTCAGGCTTCAATAGCAAATGAAGAAGATAATTAGCAAGGAAAACAGAAGGAATAAAGGAATGAGAAAACAATGAAGGAGAATAAGTGAGAGAAATGGAAGGCAAAAGTTGGAAAAGAAGAGGAGAAAAAAGAGAATAGGGGAAGAGTAATGAAGATTAAGAGGAAGAGAATAATAAGGAAGATGAAAGTAGAATGAATAAAAAAGAATGAGTGTAGATAGGAAAGAAGATGGGGACGGGAAAGGAAGAATGAGTAACAATGAAAAAAAGAAAGAGAGTGGGAAAGTGAAAATAGAGGGTTGAAAAGAAAAAATGAAATAATGAGACAGGAAAGAAAAGACGAGAATGGGTAAAAATTGGTTGTGTATGGTGTTTTGTATTTTGGGTGTGCTTGGTGCTATAGATGTACAAAAATGCAGAAATATTGTAATGTCTGCAAAAAGCAACGAACTGTAAAAGCCTTCTTGGTACAACGCAGGGAAAGTGGTCTCAATTGTAGAGTTTTACACATTTTTACTCATAGTAAACAAATGAAATAAGAGAATTAATGAAAGAAAAACAAAATTTAGATTGGACACTATTATCTGCTGATAATAATGTGTAATTCAAATTCTCTTTTCCGTTAATTCTCCAATTTCTACATTCAGGACCACTAAGAGCATTTTCCATGACTTTTCCAGAGGTACAAAAGGGTATATTTCCTGGGGATGGGCAAAAAAGGATATATTCAGTGAGAACTTATTCTTTATTCCTGATTGTGCCTATCATTTAGGTGATCAGGTCAAAATTTTTCATAGGTTGCGGGACCCCAATTAATGCATTTTCTGGAAGAGCTCTGATGATTAGAAAACTTTTCATTTTTTTCCAAATAGCCTGAAGGAATCAAAAGCTATACAAAAACAAAATTTCAAAATAGACAAGTAGCTTTAGAATTTTAATTCTGTGGTTTGCATAGAGAGAAAGGATGTAAAAATAGTACAAGTAGATACCAATATGTCAATATATTTCCACATATTGGGTACGTAGCACTCATAGCTATAAAGTTGTAGTGCACCCCATACTTTTAGTTAGGAATTAAGTACGAAACTCTTCTTTTAGCTAGATATCCAAAACGTCACTTCCTCTGACGACCCCTATAAAACCCCTGGACACACATGATCCAGTGCTCATTAGCTCCAGCACCCCTAACTGGGTACGCTTCTAACCCCGGCCTCTGCGGCCGGCCATTCTCTCTTTCCTCCTCCCTGGCCCAATGCTCCTTGGCACCAGTATTCCTAGCTGGCCATGCCTCTGGCCCCGGCCTTTGCAGTCGGCCATACACCCTCTTTCCTTCCACAGCTACAGGGCCGCGGTGCACTACACATGATCCACAAGGATCCACAAGGATCCAAAATCCTCGTCTCTCGACAATCCATTGCTGTTCGGATCCAACAATAGACACTATGAGTAAAAAAGTCAATAAACACTACCACAAGGCCTAAATGTAAAAATCATATAGAAAGAAAAGGTTTAATCACTTTTGGTCAGATAAGGGTCAAGAAATCCAAAACATGCAACTTATTCCACATCTAAACTGCCAACCTGCTTTAAAAACATGAAAATTGGATAAAAACTGTTTACTTTTATTCGAAACTATTTTGAAGACAAAACTAATTGAGTTTGTTGAGTAAACATGATTTTAAAACAAAAAATAAGTATCACTAATAAGTTGAAGTACTTTTCCGGTGGGTGGGGGGTAATGCACCCTCTCACGAATGCCTCTGAGGACCTCTTTCCTTACTTTGTGCCAAAAAAGGCTTCAACTGTCCGTCACCTTTTACAGACATGAGGATATTTTAATTTTTTTTTATGCATCTGTAGTACACAGCACACCCAAGATACAAAGCACTGTACACCACAGGTTGAGAGGAAAAGAAAGGAAAAATTTTAAAAGTTGGAAAGAAGGAAAAAGAAACAAAATGTCTGGAAAGAAGATGAGCAAAAACAAAAAAATGATGGAAAGAGGAGAATAAGGATTAAGAAAAAAATGAGACCTGAAAATGGGAAGGAATTTACCTAGCAGGATTGTGTAGCAGGAAGAAAAGGATTAAAGGAAGAAACATAGGGCTCTCGAGTAAGAATGCATAAAGGAGAAAAAAAGAATGAAAGGCGGATAGCATTGGGAAGAGAGAAAGAGAGGGAAGAAAAAAAGGAAGGGTGAAAATTGGGAAGAAGAAAGGAAAGATGCCAAGAAGAAACAAACTTGCCATCACAGTCAATAATCAAACAACCATAGCATCAAATTTTTAAGTTCATTGAAAAAAAATTCTATCGAAGAATAAATACATTCAGAATAAGTTCTATTATGAGATCACTGGTGTTTTCCACATGGAAACATCTCAAATAATTAAATCTGTTAGGAAAAAATTATCGAATAAATGAAAAAGAAGAGAAAGAGAATCTTAAGGACCTCATTTGAAAAATGGAAGTAAAAGAGAAGTTGAATGAATTAGGGAAAATTTAAGAAAAGAATCAATCAACTAGAAAGTACTCAGAGAGAACCTCAGCCAGCGCCATTATCAAGGGAAGTAATTGTGCATGGATCCATCACAAAATTTAATTACTTCTTTTGAAGCCAATTGCCCACTCTCCTGCAAAATTTCATTGAAAAAATATTCCTGGATCTGCCCCAAAATTGACCGATCCTTCGTTATCCAATAGCCCACCCTTCCCCAAAATTCCATCGGAATCCTTTCAATAATTTTGGAGGTATTGCGTGGAAAGATAGAAAGACACGACCAAGTACATATACCTCCCCAACTTCGTTGGCAGAGGTATTAAATGGATGAAAAAGAAGAGAAAGAGAATGTTAAAGGCCTCATTAAATGCTTATTGCAGTGGTGGGACAATAAAATAAGATGAAAGAGATTCAAAACACAGGACATTCCAATGGAACGCTGGGATTTTTTGAAACACTAAAACACGACACAAAGAGTAAAGCGGTCAAAAGAAAGGAGACCCAAGAATCGTTTAAGGAATGAGAACCCCTGAAGAGTTGATTTTTTTTTTTGTCCTTCACTGAAGGCAGCCTATTGAAATCTGATGACAGTGACTGTTTTCTTCATTGATACATAAGGGGATTGCTCAGTGGAATGTCATAGAACAAAGGATCTGCTTCTGCATCCAAATAGCCAAGTTAGTGAGGTCTGTTACAAACAGCTCATTTATAAGAAGAGAAAATTACATAACAAAACAGAGCAATGAGAACCATTTCAAAAGAGATCAGTCAACTTTTTATTGAACCCATGTTTTTTTAAAAGCAAATGTTTTAAACTAGAAGTTTCAAACGACACTTTTCCAGAAGCAGAATGTTTTAAGCCTGCTTGGCTCAGAAATTGTCTGAAATTCCTGATAGTAGTCAGTCTGGATGTTTGTTGTCCATTTCCCTTCAATTTGTCAACAGTCATCATAAGTACCCAACAAGATACTTAGCTGATGGTTGCTACTCATACTATAAGTGTGACAGATACAGTATGAATGTAAAAAAAGAAAGTTAGGTAGATTAATGATAGAGTAGGAAGAGAGAAGGGAGAGAAAAGAAAGTTACAGTTTAAACAAGAGGGTCGGAAGGGAGGGGGCCTGATGGCTGCTACTGGGCCCATAAGTATACCAGACACTGCACATTTTATATGTAGTCTAGAAAGCTTATATATATATATATATATATATATATATATATATATATATATATATATATATATATACATATATATGATATATATATAATCATCGCCATACGTCCACAGCTGGACAAAGGCCTTTTCCATCACTTCCCATGATGATCACAATCTCGCTAACCACAGCCATGTCTTACCAGCCAACATTTCTATCTCATCCACCCACCTGGTCTTTTCTTACTGTGATTACTGTCCCATGGACAATGATTGGTTTAACTTTTTCTCCATCTGTAATTATCTCTCCTTGCTAAGTATCCAGCACATCTCCATTTTTGTTGCTTGATTATTTGTATGATATCCTTCACCTTAGTCCTCCTACTGTTACATGTGAATCTTTTTCTATCTCTTGGAGTTATCCCTTGCATTGCTTTTTAATAGTGATTTCAAGTTGACTTTTACTTTACATTTTAAGTACATTGGCAAGGTACATTTCCATGTGTCTCTCTTCATACCAAATGATTTCCAGAAGATCATTATGCATAATTTTATTCTACTTTCATGGTTTTTCTCTAACTTTACCTGTCCTTGTTAATGCGTTCATCAAACGCTTCTAGAACCTAACTCTCTCTCTCTCTTTATATATATATATATATATATATATATATATATATATATATATATATATATGTATCGTTGTATCCCGTGACTTCTCATATTTTACAGGGGCCACTTAGATTAAAGAAAGAATTTAGAACCAGTTATGTCTTTAAGGATTTAGTCCAAAGATACATAAAATTGACTTATAATTGATTTTGATTGCTCAGCAGAAGAAAATACTTGAATGAGAAGAGAAATATAGAAATAAGTATTTTCTTTTAAAATGTAGTATAGGAACCGTTATATTGGTAAGGTATAATGGGTTGAAAATGATAAATTTTTATTCCTATGAACAACAATATATCCGTTTCTCATCTTTTTGATAACAATTCTGCTGGTAACTTTCTGGGAAATTTGAACCGAACCGTTTAATTAATCCAAGGAGGTGGATTGTTTTTAATTTGTTATCCATACCAGGTGGGGGAGGGTGCATATCTTATCCATTAATTCTTCCCAGTTAATTCATCCTTGTGATGTTACTTGTCTGCCTCTTCCACTGACCCAGAGTATATGATTTTTTGGCACTATCTGACCCAGGAATTGAAGATGAACTCGCAACCGCCTAGAAGGTTACTAGATACGCTTAACCTACATTGTTTTCCACATCCCCATTTCTTCTGAGGAATATGCGCAATTTTGAAAAATATAATACTTATAAATCTCCATGGTTATTAATTAGATATACAACTGCAGTATCGTAATCTGCAAATAGACAGGACTGGTTAGTCACTCAATAGAAACTGTCACAAGACCAATGTCTTTTGGAAGCATTCTTTCACTTTTTTTTGTGCAGTGATCACTAAAAAGTCTTCAATTTTGAAAAATAAAAAACAAGCATAAACACACACGGACACAAACTAAGCATTAACTTACATTGAAAATTGACCCCCCACCATTAAAACTCTACTTCTGGCCGGAATTTCTAAAAACAAAAAAAAATTTTCCTCAGCATAATAAGAAATAAATGTTTGAATTTTCAGTCCACTAGCTCATTTGATATGGCTTGAACATGTGAGTGATGCACAAATAAATACTCAGCTAGACTAATCTAAAAACTGAAGAAACCTGTGTCGACAGTTCTGGTTGACAGTTGTGTAACATGAATTTACAATGGATAAACATTGAATGAAAAAGTCTTGGATAAATGCTTACTCTGAAGATTGAGCAAAAAGCCAGTCGTTAGAAGAAACAGCTTTCAAAACCAATGGACTACAATAGATTGTACAAGTGTTCTTTAAGTAGAGATTTTTTCCTCTGGTTTTAAAGAATATAATTTCAAATTTACTCAGTATTAATCTGCTAAGAGTTCTAAAACATGTAAAGAATACTGTAAGAATATGCAGCTCAGGGAATTAAAAAGAATGAAAGAAAGCCATAGCGAAGAAGTCTAAGAACAAAAGGAAAGAAAAAAGAGGAAAGAACAGACGAATAAATACGTTTTAACCAATTCCTCCGAGAGACCCTACACAGATAAAGGTGGAGTCCTCGCTTGTGGCTTGACATTCTAAACAGATCCTGACAGTCCCAAGTGACCACCTCAATTCAATTTGTTAATTCCGTTATCCGTTCCTCAAAGTGATGTCAAGTGGGAACAATTGATAGTCATCTTCATTCAAACTATTCACTAGTCATGACAGATGAGGGAATGAACAAATAAATAAGACGCGTGAGCAAGTGAACTGAATGTGAAGCAATGCGAAAGGGAAAAGCCACGCTGAGAAAGCCTTGAGTGTCTAATCAGAAGCTTACGGAAGAGAAAAAAGAATGAAAAAAAACTTTTAAAGAATCAATTGTACACATAAACAATTAGATTCTCACAACTGTGTCAGTTTTATGGTATTTATTAACTTAAATAGCCAAATCAACTGGAAATTAATGTACACATATTGACATGTACAATTCTGTTTTTATCTAATTCTTCTTTCAAACATAAAAACGTGACATACTCTAAAATTTGACAAAATAACAGACGAATAAAGTGACTAAGAGAACGTAATATAATAGTGGAAATTATATTGATTTCCTTTTTAATAAAATAAGAGGAAGAGAATGATATCCCAATTTGTTTTCAAAAACAGATGATAGCTAAATACATGTACCTAACATTAATGAATCAACGTATCCTGTGTGTGTACCAAAACTATTTATCTAGAAAATTATCTAAAATTATCTTCAGAAAATAGATCTACTATCTAGAAAATACCGGTACATGATTTCAGCATTGTTGGTCCAAAGTGATCTTAGAGACACTGAAAAAAAAATGTTTTCAAATAACTAGTGGTGTACTCATTAGAATATAAAAGGTAAGAGCCCCCAAAATTTGACAAGGAGCACTTGGAGACACACAAATAGACATAAACATTCAAAGAGAGAAGAATCAGTAGCCCACTTGGCTGGTTGGTTGGACCATTTGTAGGGTTATGGTGGTTCGAGTGTTAAAAGAAACTTCTTGTTGGAAATTGGTAATTACTTTTATTTATAGATTGATTGTAGTTAAACTAGCTTTACTTTGAACTGCACAATGGTAGAATTTATCAGCTGTGTTAAAATTCAGTATAGGCACCAATTTCTGTAAGAGTTTTGGTATGGCCTTGATAGACCTTTGCAGGAGGTCCAGCCATACATTGAACATGATGTGTCAAATATGCTCTTCTGGTTGATCCAGAGTTTGTGGTTTAAAGTGGTACACCTTCTTCATTTCTAATGGGGAATCAATGATCACTCACCTTGTATGTAGGGAGAGTATAAGGAATGTGTCCTCGACCTGTTTGCTGCTACAAACAAGATGACTTGTTTGACATTCGTGTGCTATTTTTTTATGCAAGATGACTGCATCTCTTTGGATTTGCATATTTACTTTGGTGATACGACAATTAATATTTGTTTGAACAACTTCTGCTCATATGCATAGATTACTCTTTTGTATGAATAAATCAAGTATTTTACCTGTTTGCTACCATGGACAAGATAACATTGTAGCAAGTTGTCAGTTCAGTGTCGAAGATGAGAAAACCTGGCATCATTATCATCATCAGTCTTTTATCAACCATTGTTGACCATAGACTTTTCCCAGGATTTCCCACACCTCTCTATCATGAGTATCGCGGAGCCAATACTTTCTGAACTTGTCTGAATCATCTCGTCATCTTATATTCTGCCGGCCACGATTTTGCAGGTAATCTCTAGTAATCCATGTCATGAATTGTGATGTCAAGCAGTTTTCTGCCATTCTTGCAGCATGACCAGCTCATTGCCATTTGTGTTTTCTAATAAATTCTATGATGTCTTGGAATCCTGTTTTTTCCCAATATACTGAGCTGTCTTGTGATCTCTCCATGTGATGCTGAGCATGATTCTTTCATGCACACGTTACAATATATAACAAGAAAGAGAATAAATTCTGTTCAAAAACTTCAATGTTGTACATACATATTTGTGTACATCTGTTCCAGTAATGGAACTATTTGTTTCCAATCGAGTTTTCAAGCTAATTTTCCATTAAAACATCAAAAACAAAAACAATGATCACATAAAAAATTTAGTAATAGATATGATCCAAAATGCAGTATAATTCAATTGCTAATGAAAACGTTATAAATATATATGGAATGTATACATGAGTTATAAACACTGTATAGTCTCCTTTTTTTTCTCTCTCTCTTCTCTTTCATGTATTTTCTATTTTTTCATTTCAAAAATTTCTTTCTTTGCCATTCTCTATATCATATCTTTTTATCTTTGTCAACACAATGAAGTGATTAAACACACTCTCTATCCCTGTTTAACCACTCTCTTTTTCCAATTGTTTAATTCCTTACAAAAGCTGTTAACCAATTTTTGAATTGATCTTGAAATAAAAATCAAATTTCATTGCAATTAAAAGTATACTTGGCAGTGGACAGAGTGATAGTATCTTGAGGGAAATTGCATCATTTTGACAAAGGTTGAATTTGACACCTGAATGTGACATGCTTCCACCTCTATTTTCACTCATGCCTCCTGTACTCTCCAAAAACCCTTCCATTGAGATTTCTTAATATACATATTTTTTAAAAATGGTCGAAAGAAAACAGAATAAGCTGAAATTCACACAGGGTTGGTGAGAATCAATTCCCTATAAGGAATGAATAACCAACACAAAGCCATAACATTAAATCCTGTGACTTCTTCCTATGGGTTTGGGCAAAGTAGGTGTATCACACCAAACTACAAACTCTGGATCAACAATCTTTGAAAATTACTCAGTTCTTTATAGCATGTACAATCAGTCAGCAGTATGTTGTTTATAAGCTTTAGGAAAAATTTCCGAGCTAAGAAAATGGGTTTGACACATTTTGTACCATTTGATGTTTTGCAGAAAAGAACATTAGTCTGTGGTTAAATCTTGTCTTTTTGTTCTTGTTCAACTGGGGAAAAGGTCATTTTTGAACAACACAGTCACTAGTAAATAAAAAAAGAGTTTATTCCAAGAATCCAAGATGAAAAAGAATGGTGGTTGAAACCAGAACAACCATCAACATCTGAAACAAGAATGGAATCTGCTGGGGATAAAAGTTGTTATTAATTAGAAATTGCTAAAACCTGAATGAACTGTAACCTTGCCATGCTACAGAAATTGGTTTATCTGAATGATGGCTTGTAAGAAAAAAAGACCTCTTTCCAGTTAAGGAGGTTGATCGATGATTTTGTTGCATGACAATATGAATCCTCTTGCTGGAAAATGATAGAAATATTTTTCATTTTGATATGCTACATTGGATCTATGTTTTATCATCATCTTTCAAAAGTTTTTTGTGTTTTAAGGAATTTGTATCAAATCATCATAGCCCCACAAATGGCTGGCTGAACCAACCACCTCATCAGTGTCTGTGCGTCTCAAGGTGCTCTGGGTTACATTTTTGGGGCAACAACTGAGCAAATATGTATAAGCACATCACTAGGCACCATCTAAAAATGTTTTTTGTTTCTTCAAAAGTATACTTCTTTTGGTCTCAATGGTCATTTTTGACCAACAGTGTCCAAATCTTGTGCTAGTATTTTTCTTCGATAATTTTAGTTAAGAGATCTATTCTTTTAAACAAATCGTTCTGGTACATGTGCAGGCTACAGTGGTTCATTTACATGTGCTATGGATATATTTGTATAAGTTTTGACTGTTTTTTGTTTATATGTATGGGTTTTTGGTTATTCAATTCTCTTCAAAAGCTTGAGATTTCTTCTGTTACTGAAATATTTTTTGTCTAAGACAATATTCAACACTATTTCTTTTCCACCTTCAAGGACACTCCATGAGTAAGTCTGAATTCCTCCTGTCATATCTCACTAACCCTTATTCAAATCTTCATGTTAGTTGACTTTCAATCTCAGATGATAGTCACCTAAGGAATTGCCTGGGTATTTGATATCCATCCCCCAGACACCACTCCTTAGGAGAAAGCTACAAGAGTATCCTCTGGTTTCTGTAGTAGATACCAAGGAGTCATTAGGTAATATTCATCCATCATTAGTTGTTTATATTCTTCAAAATATACTATTTTGCTTTAAGAAATATGATTGTTTTTTTAATTCTATCACGATAATAATGTTCAAAGAGTTTTTTGAACAATTGAACTCCTTGTTGTTTGCATTGATAACATATCGTTTCGGCCGATTCATTCTACAGCCTTCTTCAGGTGCAATATTCAAATGTGATGATGGTAAACCAAATTTCCCAATGATTGTAATAAACAGAACATTCTAATGGTAGCTTTGTAACAACATAGGGTTCGGGAAAAGTTGATTGCTCTTTTCCTTTTAGGCTTGGATTTCTATAACTTGTCCCTGTTGAGCAGTGAAAGCCACATTGGGTTGAACACTTCACTTTTACGTTCAATCTACATGTTGGTATGGGCTGTTTCCTTGATTTTTCAGTTTCCAACAGTGTTCTCCATCTATGATACATACTTTTTCCTAGAGAAGGAAGTGTTCAGTTTCCTCTTCAAATATGATCAGCTGATCCAATATAACAATGTTATATGTTCAATGCTCACTTCAATTATCATTCGCTAATTAGGTAAGGTCAAAAAGGTAAAGCATCACGTCTCTTAAGAGACAACCCCCAATGGAGTTTGAAGGCTGGTGATGAAGTCTCAACCTTTGTGTATGCATCAGCTTGGTGATCCTTGCAAGTCTCAAGTCTAGTTGAGACCAGGACTTTGTACATACAAGTTTTCATTACCACCCTTTAAGCAGGATGCAAGTCCACCAAAGGGATACCCCAACACTAATCACACTGCCTAGAGTACAATAAAGATTTTTTCCACACTCATCGCTCATACCGGGAATTGAACCCAAGACCTTCTGCATGTGAGGTAGACCAGCTAACCATTACAGTATTTGTGCAAACTTTCTAATACAAGATTTAAGATAAAATTCACTCCGTAAAAAGAAAAATATAATAATTATACAGATATTATTTTTAGGGTAGATATCCTCGGTTTGAATAAGGTTTCTGTATAAATTCTGATAATTAAAAGAGAGAACTCAACTCTTGAGATAAAATTGACTCTGTAACAAATATTAGAAAAATTTGAAATAAAAAAGATTATTATACATACAGTATTTTCCGGGTAGATATTCTCGGTCTGAACAGCAACATTTTGTCTTTCTTTTTGGGTGGAAAGTTTTCTTTCTAATTCCGTAATTTGCTTTTTTCTCTTCTTCAGTTCCTGTGGGAAAAAATAAAAATATTTTATCATAAAGAAAAATGCCCTTGGGAGATAAAAAGGTTTAAATTATTAAGAGAAACAAAAAAAATTCAGGTGTTACATTCTTCTGAAATTGACTGTTACGATTATGTAATGTATTCAAGTATGTAACTCAACATAGTCAAATGAGAGCAGAGCATATAATCTGGTCATATGATTAATGCAAAAGTGTGGATTAGTGAGTCTGCAGCCTGATACAAAGATATTAGCTGAATTTTCACTGGAAATTTTCACAGTATAATGTTGGCTCTACGCAATCAATATTTACCACTGAATTGAGTGATTTATTAAGGAAGGAGAATATGTTGAGAAATAAATACTAGTTGCTTAAAATCTTTCCAGCATTAAGCTGAGGGCATTGATGTACCTATCTATATGATTCAACATCATCATCAGCTTTTTAATGTCTATCAGTTGACATACACCTTCCTCGAGATCCACTAGACCTCTTGATCATAGGCATCAGGAAGCCAGTATTTTCTGAACTTTTTCAGTACTTTTTTACTGACCACAATTTTGCATATGATCTCTGGGGATCCAAATTGAGGCTTTAATCTTGAAAACAATTTAAAAAAAAGTCCTGAGCTTGCCACAGTGGTTAGCAAGCAGAAGAAGTCAGATTTTGGTAACCTTTCTGCACTGTTAGAGATGGTCAAATGAAATGGATTGTTTGCTCAACTAATGAAGAAACCTCTTCCCTTGTTCACACTCTACTCTTCTCTCTAACAAACATTTGAATGAGGTTAAAACACAGCAACCAAAATCCAAGATGTCCAAGATGTATTCCAACTATTCTATCATCAGACAAAAAAAGATCATTTGTAACATGAACTTATCATATTTCTAACATACAATCAACTGTGAAAGTCCATTTTCTTTGCCAAGCAGACCAGTTTCCAGAGAATACATTCTGCATACAAAGATGCAAAATATGATACTTTTTTTTTTTTAAGCGAGTTTTAACAAAAAAATTCCTAGGTTTGGGCCTTTGGCATAGATCTCAAAGCACACATATAATCCTATCCTGTCAATGCAATTCAAAGGTATTATCCCCAGGGATGAATCCTCAGTCAATAGACTACTGATTGTTTTGGGGAGTTTTTCATCATCTGACAAAAGTAGTGTAATGCAGTAGTCTGACCAGCTTTCAGTACACTAAAAGTCCAAAATGTAGTATCGAAAAATAAAAGGAGAAAAAATTTACTCTTCCAAAATCATATTAGAAATTATCCAGAATTTTTTCCTTATCACCTTGAAGATATATTCATTGAAAATTTCAGAAACGTCATATGATGATAAAGAAAAAAAAGAATACATAATAGTTATTGAATATTGACGTATAAGGTTGATGTATATCCTCATCAATAAGCATCAACAATGGCAAGCCTTTGGTAGAGAAAGCTCAACCTTCAAGAATAAAAAATCCCATTAGTCCTAAAAAGAGGAGTATCAATGCATCCTCTCTATAGTCACCTATGGAGCTGAAACATGGAATCTAACCAAGAGACTACCCCGCAAACTGAGAAGCATACAACGTGCACATCAGAAAATCATGCTGAACATCACACAGAGAGACCACAAGACAGCACAATATAAAAGAGAAAAAACAGGAGTCCAAAACATCCTCGAAACCATTAGGAAACTCAAATGGCAATGGGCTGGTCATGTTGCATGAATGGCAGACAACCAATGGACATCTGGACTCACAACATGGATCAAATGCGGAACCAAGGCTGGCAGAATATAAGATGGCAAGATGAATGGGACAGGTTCAGAAAATATAGTTCTACGATATGCACGATAGAGAGGTGTGGCGAAGGTCTACGTCCAACGACAGACAATGAGAGATTGATGATGATGATGACAATTAATGGAATAAGCTGTTAATTTCTCGTCATTTCGCTCCAAGTTTGTATTTAAGGTAGGAAAAGGTAAAGGTATGCAGTAATGTTGAAGATGAAAATTTTCTCCGATTTTTTCATTCAAAGTAATCTATCATAGATGTATTGAGAACAAGAAAGTTCTTTTATTGCCACTGGGAGACAAAAGAGTTCTGAAAAAACATAAACCATAATAAATATGCAAGCTTTCAACTTTGTTATATATTCTATAAAATCCATTCTAGAATGTGGGAAACGCACCTTCTCCTTAGATTTTCAGTTACAAAAAATGAAAAAGAAAAAAATGATGGCATGTGAAATGCTTACATATTACAAGAAATAATCGGCTCCAATGCATGGAAGTGACAACTCAACGCTGACATTTATCGAGGCCCCAAAGAGTCTGGAAGATTTCAACTGTTTCTGGCATTGTGTACAAGACAAGTACTGACAGTGAGACGACTCCCACTGCTGAAAACGATATCATTTGATTTCTAATCCATGGAACTTAAGTTGACAGTTCCGCAGAATTTGGTCAACTTGAAGCCAAGCTACGAATGACATTCTGATCATTTAATGGCTGGCCTAGAATTGAAACTGCACACTTTATGTTTGTCATGAAGATCCGGCAAAGGCAGTAAAAACAAAGATATTTAGAGAAAGAAGGAGAAAAAATAAGACTCTTCAGGCATACTTGGAAAAGGAAGAAGAATCCCAAGAATAAGATAAAAAAATAAACTTGTAAAAAGTAAAAAATAGGTGTAAGAATGATTGTGGTAAAAAATGAAAATAAAAACTACTAGCATTCCAAGGGAAATTATAAATAACTGCCATTCATATATGCTGTGTTGCGGGTGATCAATTAAAAAGTTGGAAAAAGGGGGTGATCATTGGAAAAAAGGGGGGGGTATACAAAATTCCAAGTTTCTACTAGGAAAGGTAAGGGCTAGGCAAAGTCCAGATCATCATTATCAGTCTTTTAACGTCCGCCGTTGGACATAAACCTTCCTTAGGATTTGCCACAGCTCTCTATCGTGGGCCTGGCAGAGACTAGTCCATCTCTCCATCTTGTATTCTGATGGCCTCTGTTGTACATGTGATCTCTAGGGATCCATGTTGTGAGTCGTGATGTCCATTGGTTGTCCGTCATTCTTGCAGCCAACCCATTGCTATTTGATTTTTCTTATGAATTCTATGATGTTTCAGACTCCTGTTTTCTCCCCCTAATATATTGTGCTGTCTCGTGATCTCTTCATGTGAGGTCGAGCATGATTCTTTCATGTGCATCCAGATATTGACATAAAAATGTCAGAACACATGAATAACCTAAACCTGGAAACTCTATCTAAACTGATCTGTAATAGGGAGCAGTGTTTGATTATAATAGGTCCAGTTAGTCACAATGAGGATTGAACCCACAACTGAAGTAATGATCTGCAAATCTAAATTCTTAACCACTACCCCACAATAACTGAAATAATTCATTCTGTATTCATTATTATCATTTTCTATATAAGATGTATGTGTAAAGGTAAAACAGGTCTGGCTAGACTTTCAATCGAGACAGTCACATGATCCATGTCTTTGACCACCAGTGTTGGGGGTGAGTGATTAAAAAAATTGGGAAAAGTGGTGATCAATGAATAAAATTACTTCATTTGCCTTTTGTTGGGTAGTAATCACTAAGGATGTTAGAATTTTGGAAAAAATAAAAAGCATGAATGCTGCCAGACACAAACTAACGGATCAATTCAGCATAAACTCATATCGCAAATTAAACCAGACACTCAAAACCTATTTACGGGGGGAATTATCAAAAAATTTCAGCCCTCTAGCTCAATTGGTACAGCCAGTATGCATCATATAAACATAGCTAGCCAGCCAGTCACAAAACTTGAAAACTGATGAGACCTATGTTTGCAGTTTTGGTGGACAGTTTTTAATGAAAAACATATTAATATCAATGATAGAATTGAGTCAAAACAAGAATGAGGGATATGTTGTAAAGATGACAATCAATCTAGATAAAAATGTTAAACAAAATAAAATATTGACATTATAATAGGTATTAATGATGATAGGAAGAAAAGAATGTATCAGATAGTGGATTTTGCTGTTTCAACAGACCACAAGATGGGAGAGAGTGAAAAGCTAGATAAGTATCTTGAAATGACACTGCTGAAATCTAGAATACTGAAGAGAGTCCTGGAGTTATGAAATTTGCTGTTACTCAAGCCCATCCCCAAAGGGAGAGGGGCAAGAGGAGGCCTGGTCCCCCTGAGAAATTATTTAATTGCATCCTTTGAATAGTCATGTAGATAAAACAAGGAATCAAACCAAAAAATTGACCCTCAAACTGAGAACCATGCAACATGCACGGGAGAGAATCATGCTCCACTTCTCATGGAGAGATTATAAGATAGCACAATATTTAAGAGAAAAGAGAGGAGTCAGAGATATCATAGAATCCATCAGAAAACTCAAATTGCAATGGGAATGTCATATTGCAAAATGTTAGACAACTGCTGGACATCATGATTCACAACATGGATCCCAAGAGATCATATGTGAAATCGTAGCTGATAGAAAGAAAAATGGCATGACAAGCTGGACAAATTCAATACTGGCTCTGCAATGCCCACGATAGAGAGGTTTGGCAAATCTAGGGGAAGGTCTATGTCCAACAATAGATTCTAAAAGGATGCTGCTGATGCTGACGCCATATTTATGAATGTTTTTGATCATTCGGGGTATTTTTGGCTAGTTTTATAAGTAATCTAGCTTTAAACAATACAATACATTGACTCAAATTATTCCTAGCCTCCGGCGATGGGCCAACTGTCACTTGATATCCGTTGAAAGCCAACAGTTTACTACTAGTGTTGAAACCCCACGATTACAAATGATAAAAATAACAATAATTGAACAGAAAAACATTTTTTTTTAATTGAAAATAAAACAATGACAAACTGGCGTCAAAATCATTTTATTTCAAGTATGATGCCACTTAGCACTTAAGTCCAGCCCATATGGTGGTTATGAGCAAAAAAATCTACCTAGGTATCACTCATTCTTTATCAATCTCTATGAAGCAACCAAACAATTGAAAGAATGAGCCTGTTTCCTTGTTTATCAGAAGTGACCAAAACTCAAATACATTATTAACAGGAAACTGATAATATATACCAGATGTTTACATGTAGGTATCTACAAAGCATTGCAAGTCTGGCGCAAGGCCATAAGTGAAGGGAAATCAGTGAACATTGATTTCACTATGCTGTAGTAGTCTGTGACATTAGTTCCTTAAGTGAGACTCTACAGTGCAGCAATTCTATACATATATATATATATACAGACACACAAACACTAAGAAAAGTAGGAATTTGGTCTATTAAATAAGTTTTTTTGTCTCTACACAACAGATCAAGCACTCTTGGAATATAGAAATTACCATGAAATATATATGATTTATTGTATATATTTTAAACTACATACATATATATATATATATATATATATATATATATATATATATATATAATTATCATTTATAGAGGGTTAAGCTATCTATGCATGAAAAGTGCTCAATATCAGGGAAAGAGCATAGGTTAATAGGTGTGCATGGCAAATTCAGTTCATGAAACTCAGAGTCACTGCAAAAAACTGAATTTCCTATGTACACCTACTTATATATACTTTATTATTAAGAAACGGATAAGAAACGGATGTAATCTGACAGAAGTAACCATGAATACGTAATATTATTTCAAAACTATTTGAAATAACCGTCCATTAATACAAGATGAATGTATCATTTGGCCTAGACAATGTAAATAGAATAAACAGTTAATAAAAATTAGGCTGTCAAAGCCAAATTCACTACGTATTAACAGGAGGTTATTTCATACAGAGTTTCAAAATAATATAACACATTTATAATTATATATATATATATATATATATATATATATATATATATGTATATATATATATATATATATATATATATATATATATATATCTATATATATATATATATATATATATATAAAAGGATCTTCAATAGTATATACAGTTTCTCGTCTACAAAATAGAATACACACACAGACTCTCTCTCTCATGTATCTCCCCATATAAAAGCCATTTATGCAAGTAAGTATGTTTAATCATATGATTGCCTGTTTTGTTAGATTCCTGTAATAACCTAAAATTTATAATGGATTGATCCTTGTGAAATAGATTGACATAGCTAAAAAAGAATTAGATGGTTGTGAAATGAGACAAAGAAAACATTACAGAAATGCTGGACATTTGAAACTAAAATAAAAGAAAAAAAAGCCTAAGTAGGTAAATGCTTAATATTAGACTACTTGAATAATCCTTTTACCAATTAAATTAACTTTATGCTCCTTACTATCCATACACAAATAACTGTCATTTTTTATGGATATATATATATATATATATATATATATATATATATATATAATTACATGATTTTTTTAAGGCTTCAAACAAGGACTTAGTAGCCCATTTTTACCAATTATTTTGATTATCATAATGAAGTGTTCCTTTCTGATCATGTTCAGAATTTGCAAGTGCGTTGAATTTTCAAAGTTTAACCAAATGAGCAAAAATTAAGATTAGCATCATAGTAACTATTGTTAACCAAATATATAAAACCTATGTAGCCTCTCAATTGTCATCTATGGACCTGAAACATGGAACCTGACCGAAAGATTGACCCTTAAACTGAGAACCATACAACATGCATATGAGAGGAAAATGCCCAACATTAAATCAAGAGATAACAAGATAATACATTAGAGAGAAACAAAAGTCATAGATATCATAGAATCCGTTAAAACTTCATATAGCAATGGGCTGGCCATGTCACTAGAATGTCAGACAACTACTGGACATCACAACTCACAATGCAGATCCCCAGAGATGACATGCAAAAACTTAGCCAGCAAAATATGAGATGGCATGACTAACTAGACAAGTTCAGAAAAAGATGATACAGAGGTCTGGCTAATTTGGAGGAAGGTGTATTTCCATCAATGGACACTATGATGATGATTATTGGGACAATAAGTGTTTGGAGACAAAGGAAAAGAAAACATAGTGTTAATCATCATACATATGATAAGAGTCGTGTCTGTCAAATATAGTATCAATAGCAACCATCAGCCCCTCTTCCTTCTTATCCTCTCATCAAACTACCTATCTTTTCTCCAGTCTCTTCCTACCCTCTTATCAAACTACGCAACTTTCCTCCCTCTCCATTATCAAATGACCTTCCTTTTCTCCTCTCTCTCTTCCTACCATCATATTAAACTAACTTTCTTTATCCTCTCTCTTCCAATCTTCTCATTAAACTACCTTTTCTCTCCCATCTACCTTCCTACTATGCTTTTCGCACTTATAATAACAGTAGCAGCCATCAGCCAAGCCTGTTGTTGTACACTTAGGATAACCGCAAGCGAAGTGACAGGTCATGGACTAGTAATAATAAAAATTTTAAAAAAACATTCTAGATGTCAAAAGGAATAATAATGATAAAGAAAAAAAAAAATGCAAATTTTTCTTTACTAACATTAAAATCACCACCATTAAGACCAGCTTCAATGATAGTGACAATGAGAGAAACATTAATAAAAAGAGGACATAACATTAAAAAGAAAAGATTTTTTTTAAAAAGAGACAGCAGCATTAGCTGCAGTACAAAACTGCAGTTCAGAGAAAGCGAGAAAGAATAAAATACAAAACAATAAACATGGCAACATGATTGTCCTCTTTGTCATTGTTGGGGAAAAAAAAAACCTTTTTGAAAGCTTTCATTCCACCAAAATCAGAAGTAATTATTCCCGCATGCAAATCTACTAGTCAGATTTTACACAAAGTTCTTCCTTGACAAGAAAAGATCTTTTTGATTTAATTTTAATGTTTCTTTCTCTCATTTGTTTGTTATGTGAACTTTTTTGTCTTCCTTAGAGAGAAGAGCTATAGTGAATACTCTAAGCAATAACAAATGACATCTGACAAAAGGACCTGGTTTTACAAACATCCAGGCAATGAAAAGTATTCATTTGTTCTTTTTTATAGATTGCTTTTCAGAAAAGACGCAGGAATTTGGAAGTGAGTAATGTACTGAGAAACCCTGCTGAGAATAATTTCCTTAGGAAAAGCAAGCCCTCCACTTGATTCAAATTATAATGTTCCTTATGTGTGTTTGTGGTCAATTTGAATACAGGAGATCTCAAGTATACACATCTGGTTTTGGTGATTGCTTTTTTTTCTCTATTAATTAGATTTTCAATCACACAAACCACGACTGTCACAAACCATCAACCAAAACTGTTAGCATAGGTTTCTTTAGTTTCTAAGTTGATCTTACTGGCTGGCTATGTATGTATCATGCATACAGGCCACACTAATTGAGCTAGAAGGCTAGATATTTAAACATTTACTCCTTGCTATTGAAAATCCTCCTCCTAAATAGGCTTTTAGTGAGGGATTCAATTTACAATGGGGGTTTATGCTAAATCTATCGCTTAGTTTGTGTTCCGCAGGGTTCATGCTTTTTTTTCTGCAAAAATTCAAACTTTTTCAGTGATCACTGCCCAGCAAGAGGAGTAACTTATTCATCGATCATCCTTTTTTTTCCAACTTTTTGTTTGATCAATCCCAACAAGACATGTTGCCAAAATATATTGGTTATGTGACAGCATCTATTGAGTGACCAATCAAATCCGTTTTTATATGATTTTAAAATGTCAGTTGACCAATCAAACCCGATTTTATATGATTTTAAAATGTCAGTTGACCAATCAAACCCGTTTTTATTTGATTTTAAAATGTCAGTTGACCAATCAAACCTATTTTTATACGATTTTAAAATGCCAGTAAGGCACATGTTACCATAAGTATGTGAATGTAAGATATGGTTGTAAAAGAAAATGGCCTAAAATCAGAAATTCCACTTATACCACAGTCAATAAATACCCTAGTACATATATTCTAGTTAGCGATAATACCAGATATTGATAGTCAATTTACTACCATTACTTTATGTGTAGCATAATATGGGTAATGTATAGTGTGTGTTGTGTGATATTTGTTTTTTGATTATTTTCTTTCAAAAGAATTCTCATCAATATTGAGAATCCTTCTTTTAAAATAGAGATCAAAGTGTTAAAGAAAGAAAAATTTAGGATTTGAAATTTGTTAATCAAAGGTCAGACACAAAAGATTCACAAAAATACCCACATAACAATATCATAACAGAATGCAAATTCTAGGAGTGTTCACCTCATCAGATGAAGAAAATATAGTCATTTTATTTATATATATCTATTTTTGAATAAATAAACATTACATACGTGAAATATCATTCATTCATATTTAGTAAGGATGAGAAGTTGAAATGTGAATAGATCTGATGAGTTTATATTAGCCTTTCTTTTCTCACTAATCAAATGTATTGAAATTGCCAGTGAAATTTTGAATCGTGACTTATTCATTCTAACCTTGGCGTTTATATTCAAGTTTGTAGATTCTCGGGAATTTTCTCCTTTATTCCAAATTCATCTTAAATTCACATTCAACTTAGATTCAAGTATGGACAGAAATACGATCTTAAATAAAGAACACATCTATCAGAATAAGGGATAACGTACAGATACAATTGAGTATATATATATATATATGTATATATATATAGGGAGAGAGAGAGAGAAACATAGACAGATTGACAGATATTTAGACCTGGCAAATCTTACGGCATGACACCTATATATGTGTATATATATATACATATATATAGGTTGGTGAATATACATAAAACTGTTCATTAATGTATAGCTTTAGACAGAAGAATATCAAATATAAAATAATGCGTGTGCATATATATTTGTTTCTATAGCAAACACGTATGCGTATAAAAAAATATACTTCAAAATAGATATATAAATACTTATATTGTCACATACACATGCACTGTCTTAAACATATACATAAGCAAATCTATTTATCTACACAATATATATATATATATATATATATATATATATATATATATGTGTGTGTGTGTGTGTGTGTGTGTGTGTGCTTGTGTGTGTAAAAAGAGAGAAGAAAAGAAACATTTCACAAACACACAGGTGTAACACAGGTAGCCCAAGGGAAAGGTAAATTAAAAGATTGCCCAGAGGTTCAAAAGTCTGTCTCTTGTTTTTTTTTCCCAAGCCACCAAAAGATTTACCAGGAATTGGCTTAAAGATATTCTCCTTTTAGCTTTGAGGACAGTGAACTTTAAGCTAGGAATGCCGGACTTGCTCAGAGGTCACCAAATCAAAGGCTACGAGGGACCTTAAATGAGTCTTCTGCCTAAGGCCATGGGGTCTCCAGGGTTCCTCCCAATAAAACAACCCGGCAGCTTGGGTTGTATGTCATGTTTTGTTGTCTTGCTTTCTTTATAGGACTCAACGTTACGTATAGTTAAATTTCCTGGGGTTTTTTTTCCTCTACAAATGAAAACCCCTACTTTGAATTTCTTGTTCTTCAGGCCTTTTTCGCAGAGGAAGGAACCAAGAAAGGTTTGGCAAAATAAACCTGGCTAAATATACTTTGCAATCTCAGTTACAAAGGTAAAAACAAGCCAGAAGGAAACACAAAAATCAGGATTTCAACTTAAGTATCTTTTCAAAAGGTCACTAATTTGGTGTGTGTGGGTGTGTGAGTGTCTTGATTGTGAGGGTTTCGTTTCTGTAAAAGCTTGACTATTAATCACTTCAAATGTTATACTTCAGAGTATTCTAACTCAGTATTTAAGCCGCCAGAAACCATCAACCAAAACTGTCGACATAGGATTCCCTCACTTTTTAAGTTGGTCTGGCTGGCTGCATATGTATCATGGATACAGGCCATACCGACGTAGAGAGGACTGGAAATTTAAACATCTATTCTCTACTACAAAAAACATTTTTGTTTTGCATTTTTGAAAATCCCCCCAACTCAATAAATTTTTAATAGGAGGTTCAAGTTACAATTCTAATTTAAGTTCATTTGATTGCACTGTTAATGCCACCTTTGTTTTTTTACTTTTTAGGTGATCACTGTCCAAAACAATGCAAAAGAATTAACTTATTCATTGATCACCCCTTTTTTCAATCTTTTAATTGATCACCCCCAACAAAGCATGCTCCCAAAAGACATTGGTCTGGTGACAAAGCATCAAATTTCCAGAAATTTATTTATCTATTTCTAATAACAATGTACTTACAATATCATATCTATCTGATGAACAGTGGGACTTTCTCTATTTGTTTCTCAGTTTGTGAAAATAGGGTCTTCCAGTTAGAATTAACAATTTTACTAATAAAGATATCTCTTCTTCACCATTTGAAACAATGAACTCTTTTATTCAAACGAGTTCAGTCACTTTTCAATAAGACATAAACATTCATTTATGCTATTAACAGCTTTGAAGTAGTGAATTATTAAGTAAGAGAATGTGAAGAAATCACTGGAAATTCCACAGAAACACTAGTAAACAAAGTCATTATGGCCTTTAGTATTTCTCTACATACAAAAGTCAATGTCTCTCTGTCTGTCTGTCTATTCCACTTTGTGGACCACAATTTTGTAGGAAGCTGAAATTTTGCAAAGTCATACATCATTTTATGACAGAGGACATGGGAAATATGATTTTCAACAGGTTTTACAGTGGGGCTTTATTTATAATACAATCATAGTACTAAACTGGCTCCTGATTTTCTATATAAAGTAACCACGAGTTTTTTGGCTACAATTTTGCACCTAAGAAGCTGAAATTCGGAATAAGGGTATGATAGCCCCGACCAGCCCCCCTTCCGCAAAAAAAAAAAATGAAAATAAAAATGAAAATAAAAATGAAAATGAAAAAAAAGAGAGAGAAAGAAAGAGAAGGAAAACCTCTAAAGGAAAGACAACCTCCCTTGCTAGATAGGCCATAGAAACGATTAGATCCCAAGACAGGCCGGTCCCCAATGATGAATTCTCACTATTCCAAGCCAAGTTCGAGTGTAGTACTCTTTAGCAAGGTAAAAAGAAAAAGAAATGTATTTTTTCTACTACTAAAAGCAACCTCTTGTCCTCACCATAGCAAGAGATCAAGACTAGATAAGTAAACCAAAACTTTTCTATTATTTCTCTCATTTATTCCACTCACTTGTCCACTAATCCAGCTTTGATTGTTGACATGCAATATCTAACAACTTTAAATTTCTTTCAAAAATGTATTCAAACGTAGGGCTCCAATATAAACCATTAAACACCCAAAACAAAAGATAGCCGCCGCCTTTGAAAAAATGAAATAAGATAAAAATAAAAATAAAAACAAAATTTTTAAAAAAAGAGAGAGAAAGAAAGAGCAGGGCATATGAGCTATTTAAATTCACCAAAAATCATGCATGGTCATTTCAATTGAAGTAGTTGTAGGCTATAAATCTGCATATAAGAAGCTAAAATTTGGCATAATGGTATACTCTTTCACAGCAAATTTCATTGGCTATGTATGGTTGAACTAACAGATTATTTGTGGTCATTTTTGTCAGTTTTGATTTTTATTAAGACAAATGTATGGGAGACAACTCATTTCAATCAGATTGCACCAAAACTTGGTAAGAATTCAAAAAATGTCCTCTCCTTTCAGATATTTGTTTTCCAAGAGATTTCAAGCAGGTAAATATATATATATATACAGCCCAATGATATTTTAATGGATTTTTACACTCTCATTAAATAATTTTTAATTCAATATTTACATTTTGAAGGATAGTTTTAATATTTTCTGATTCTTCTTTATTATACCCATGTATCTTTTTTTCAATATTTCAACATATTTTACTTCCTTTCAAAATACTAACAGGGATTCTCGCAGCAAAAATTTGAAATATCATTTGATATATTTCTTCTTATACAACACAAACTGCTGAGCCAAAAAATGGTTTAAATGACTGTACACTTGGGCATTTTGAATGATATATCAGTACTTTTGGATATATTTTATTCATATGTTTCTCAAACCCAGGCAGGTCAGCACAAATTCCTGGGTAGACCCGCGTGCAAATATTCGAAAAAATTAGAAAAAATAATTTTGTGAGAATTTTTTTTTTTGTCTTCTCAAGAGAAGGATTCTTTATACTAAGCAAGTTTTTAATTAAAACAAATATTGGCATATTGGCCTGTCTAGGAGTGAGTGCAGGCCCACCTAGGACATGCAAAACCCCCAAAATTTGATTAGTTCATTAATTACAGGCTAATTCAAAATAATTTAGATTGCAATGAAATTAAATTTATGTTATATTCAGATTTCTTCAAAAACCTTTCTACGGTGTGTGTCAACCTGTGTATGTGTGTACTTTTGACATTAGTGAAAGGATAAACATAAGATTTTTTTTCTTTGAGTTATTTCTACACCAGCAACAGGGACCTAGAAATCTCCCAAAATCAACTAGTTAGCAGATTTCAATGGAAATTTTCAGTTATTGTTATTTGATTTATTTCTCTAAGAAATATCATTTGTTTCCAATGCTGTTGAATTTACAGATATTTCTCCCCGGCAATGTAGTGTACCTGTGTTAAGAAATATACATATATACATAAATCTATATATATATGATTATAAATTGGGTTATATTATAAAGAAACTGTAATTTGAAATGATCAACCGTTAGTACACAGTGAATGTACCATTTGACCAAGACAACATAAATTGAATAAACAATAAAGGAAATTGGGGCTTCTGCAGGAATTGAATCTATGACTGATAGGGTAGCTGTTTTAACATAGTGCTGCTCTTACCATGGAGCTAAATAGTCACTGGTAATGCAAAGGCCAAAATAACTATCTCAATTCCTAATCCTTATCATGCTCATTCACTGTCTATATATGCTCTTTTTGTTTCTTTCAAAGCAACAATTGTGTTATTAAGAAATGGATATATATTTATTTACTTGTAAAATATATGATACCCATATAATTATACAAATGAGTGAATTATTCAATTAGCTGTCTTACCTGTTGGCTGTTTATCAATTTTTGGTGCAATTCCAGTTGAGATTTCTTTGCTTCGTCATATTTTACTTGCAATTCTGATGAAAACTGAAAAGAGATGAAAGCGAAAAATGAAACTAATACAGTTTCAAACATTGACTTTAAACTATTTCATTAGCACAACTTCAGTCAATCAGTCAAATATATCTCTTTTCATGAGCATAACTTTACTGGTCAGTCAACTACATCTCTTTTCATTAGCACAACTTTACGACAAGTCAACTATTTCTCTTTTCATTAGCACAACTGCACCAATAAGTCAACTATTTCTCTTTTCATTAGCACAACTGCACCAATAAGTCAACTATTTCTCTTTTCATTAGCACAACTGCACCAATAAGTCAACTATTTCTCTTTTCATTAGCACAACTGCACCAATAAGTCAACTATTTCTCTTTTCATTAGCACAACTATACCACTCGGTCAAATGTATCTCTCCATTAGCACAACTATACCAATCAGTCAACTATTTCTCTTTTCATTAGCACAACTGCACCAATCGGTTAAATATATCTCATTTCATAGCACCACTTTACCAAAAAGTTAACTATATGTCTTTTCAATGGTATAACTTCACTGATCAGTCACGTATATCTCTTTTCATTAGCACATCTTCACCAATCAGTCAACCATATCTATTTTCATTAGTACAGCTTTCCGATCAGACAACTCTGTCTCTTTCCTTCATGTGAAATGACATTTTTTGCTTATCTCTCTGTTTATCAAAGAAAAATTTTTTGTTCATCTGTCCGAATGAAAACCTTTGAAAAAATATTTCTATTAATGAGAGAGTGAACAAGGTGTAAGACTGCACTTACTTCTGTAATTTTCAAAGGTCTGATCAAAATATACAATATGTAAACAGGTTTACTTCAAATATTCAAGTACGAATGTTGTTTTTTTCTGTCTATATTCAAGATCTGAGAAAAATGACAAATTCAACTCCTACTAGAAACTTTTTGCATTTTTTTTTCACATCAAACGCTTTTAAATTTTTCCTTCTTCAACAAACAGTCCTGAGCAGGATGCTGAAAAACTGACATAGAGTGAATTTCTCTACATTGCAACATAACCTTCTGTAGATCATGTTTGCAGGACACAGTTTATAAAGCTGTACCACTAATTTGCTAGCTATATAGATAAATAGTGGATAATTCCAATAATCGATTAGGAAATTGTGTAGGAACACACTTAGATGGTGAATTTTATGTGCATTGTAGAGTGAACGAATCGTGGGCAATTTGGTAATAGCCTCAAGTGAAATGCTAGCAGGCCGGATTTGGCCCAGGGGCAACAAATTGTCCAAATCTGCTCTTTGAAAAGGTGGTCTGAGATTTTCTACTGATGAGTGGTAGTTACAGTTCTTGAAAAGGCAAAAGATTTTTACATCCACATGGAACTTATATTTAGTTAAACCTCATTTATCTTTGAAGGAAATGTCTCCAAAAATACTAACATTAAACAAAAAAAAATCAAGTACAATCATTATCGGTATACAATCTTATGGAGAATTGCATTTCTTTAGAAATTTTAGTTGAGTAAATGCATTGAATTCTACCATGAAATAATGGTAATTGGTCGAACAATCATGCATATATATATATATATATATATATATATATATATTATTGTGTTATCGACAGACAGCTGTTTCAATGTATTACATCTCCTCAGTGTGGCTATAGACTTTCCATTATCCCATCCTGTACCGCGAGGCAGGATTGAAACCTTCACTTGGATATATATATATATATATAGCAACAAGAAAAAAATCACACTTTGTACCATAATATCAAATTCTGTATAAAACATAAAAAAACTCAAAAAGAAATCATATAAATTACTTAAACAGATATTGAGAAATTATTGATTGAAATGAGATGAATATATTCAATGTTTCCAAAATACATACATATATATATATATATATATATATGTATATATATATATATACATATATATGTATACATACATATATATATATTCATTTACACATATCTGGTTAGATATGACAGACAAGGTGCCTCGTCCATCCTATTTACCCATATATATATATATATATATATATATTTGATTTACAAGGTAATGGTTTCTGGAATGTAGACTACAATTAAAATACTGAAAAAGATGGTAGGAATAATAAATGAACAATTATATAGAAAAATTTCATATAAAAAGATATTGGACACAACTACCAGAAAGTGATAAAGAATGGAGAATTTGATATCATGATATAATCAGAAATTTCTTTCATTTCGATTCAAGCTGCTTTTTATCACAACTATTCCAATTGTCATTTTATGGCCAATAGTAAACTGAGTAGATAATAAATAAAGAATAAGCTGAGAGATTATTCTTTATTTACAATGCATGCTGTTTAGAAAGAATCCTGGAATGATAGTACTTGCAGATGCTTAATCATTACATATGTATCACATACACTGATTTACATAGGTGCAATATATATAAACACACATGCACAAACATGTTTGACATATATTAATTCACAAGCAAAGATGTACACACACACACACATATATATATATTTATACTAAGGTGAAACGACAATTCTGAAGCCCTTATTGAGTCTCCATTTATTTTGACATTTCATAACTAAATCCTGGCTTCTTCAGAATAAAATGACTGAGATACAAGATATACAAGTCTCTCATATACAGTCCATGTCCGGTTGTGGGTAGGTTTAGTGATAAATAATCAAATTGAGTGGATATTGAATGTTTTAAATGGCAGAGATTCAGATTATTTGTCTTGAAAATGGAATCTTCATTTTCCAAAGGTTCAATAAGTCTAGTATTGCCAAATGAATTAAAATCCGAATCAAAATACTGGTTATATATGCTCTTCCAACATGGAATGGAGCACTCTGGTAGACGGGAAATATATGCGCGTAAATAAATATATCACTTGAATTCAACCTTACTGACCGTCCAGTACTGTGGAGGAGAGGGAGGATACCAGCCTCTGGGTCTGAAGCTAAGGTTTCGATCCTACCTTGTGGTACTGGATGGGATAATGGATAGTCTATAGTTTATAACCACACTGAAGAGTTGTAATACAGCGAAACAGCTGACTGTGGATGACACAATAACATATATATATATAAATAAATGCATATTCAATGTACTGATTTACACATGTACATATGTTTTAAGAAATGGATAAATATGATGCGACAGAATGATTGTGAAATGCATCACATTATACAGAAACTCTTATTTGAAATGATCTGTCATTACATGGTTAATGTATCATTTGGCTTAGACAACATGAATAGATTGAAAAATTAGAGAAAATGGGGCTGCTGCAGAAACCAAACCTGCGACTGATAGGGTAGCAGCTGCAACGTAACATTGCTCTTACCATTGAGCTATACAGTCAACAGTAATGCAAAGGCCAAAATAAGTGTTTTCACTCCTGATTCTCATCTTATTTATTATTTGTCTATTCATTTCTTTCAAAGGACAGGTATGTAATGAGAAATGAATTTACAAACTAATTTGCAGACAGATGCTGATCTGTACACTCTACTGATATATATACACACACACACGTATTTATGATAGGGTTCTATGTTGATACAACTGTTTTATTGTTAAATCTCAAAAAAAAGTTACATGGTAAACAATTGATGATCCCAACAATGGAAAATTCACACATGGTAATATTATATCAAAGTATGTGTAAAATATTAAAAAGACATTGAAGAAAATTACATAAATTACATTAACAGATATTAGAAAATAAGTGACTGAAGTGACACACGTGCAATATGTATTTTGGTATTTACAAACCTAATGGAGATGGCTGGACTCTATGGGCTTTGTGTACATAGGTAAATTGACAACAGTATGAACATAAGATAGGTTGCACTCACCTCTAGTGACATCAATAGGTCAATTTAAGGTCAAGGCAATTTCAATATCTTCAAATAAGGTTAATTTTGGCATTTTCAACCCACCATAAGAGTAGTGATCCTTACTTTGAGAAGTTTTGCAATAGACTTTACTACATGACCTTTCAGTATTGATTATTTTTTCCCCTGTGCAATACTGGGTACCCCAGTTAGCATATATATATATATATATATATATATATATATATATATATATATTACTTTTCTAAAGAGTATCATCTTAAGGAAATTCAAATATATCCCTGAATTTTTTCACAGGTAAAATCTCATATATATATATATATATATATATATATATATATATATATATATATATATATTTATATTTGTATATATATATATATATATTTATATTTGTATATATATATATATATATATATATATATATTATATATATATATATATATATATATATATATATATATATAGATGTAGATGTAGATCAATTCTCACTTAGGTAAAACAAAAATAGCAATCATTATGTACATTAAAAAAAAGAAAGGAGAGAAATCAGAAAATGAGGACCTAAATGAAGGTGAGGAATTGTTTTCCGCTGAAAATGTTTTGTTAAATAAAGAGAGAGAGAGAGAGAGAGAGATATAAAAATTTTCACTTCCTTATTTTTTTTTTCAAGCCCCAAGAGCAAACAGGTGTTGTCACTTTTCCACTGCTGTTCATACAGCCTCTACATACCAATACACAGAATAATAGAAAAATATTCTTTGAATTCCCTCAGTCTTTGGGGATTTAAAGAAAAAAAAAAAGAATCAGTTTACCAAAAGATTTTCAATTTAGAATACAAAAAACAACTTTCATTTAATTTCTATGAAGGAATTGCTTGGTTTATTAGATACTGAATTAAAAAGAACGTATTGTGTTGGCCAAAAAGTTAGTTCTGTTTTTGTTGTTATTTATCATTAGGAGAGTTTTGTTTCTACTCTTAAGTTCATGGACCATTTGTATTGACAGAGGGATTCTTGAATGAATAGAATTAAAAACAATGAAACTATTCTGTGAATTGAATGAAAAAAAATTTATCACCTGGTGGTCAATCAGGAGTTATTCAATTTTTTAATGAATTTAAGAGTTAATTTAAATAATTCTTACAGCTTGGTTAGAAGCCCCTGAGGATGGATCTATCATATATCAGCTCTCAATTACTATTTCTAGAATTCTTTAGAATACCAAAGATTGGCTCAATCTGGAAAGTTTGGGGCAATAATTCAAGATTGCTTTAGAAATACCACTGAGAGGGGTAAGCTCTGACCCAAAGAACAAAGGTTTTTGATTTTCTGTTCCCTAATTTGCCAGGATATACATCTATCAGAAACTGCGAATCAAAACTGACGAAATAGTTTCTTCAGTTCTCAAGTTGGTTTGGCTGGCTCACTGGTATCACACATGCAGCAACAGAGCTAAAGAGCAGAAAATTCAAACATTTACTCATAATTAAGTCAAGAATGTTTTGGGGGCTTTTCTTCTTCAAAATCCTCCCCAAATAGGTTTTTAGAGGGGGTTTCAATTTAAAAAGTAGGTACATGCTAAATTGTTCCATTGGTTTGTATCTTAACATGTTCTCACTAGTTTTTTGAAAATTCAGGATTTAGTGACCACTGCCCAACAAAATGCAAGAGAAGTTACTAATTCATTGATCACACCTTTTCCAATTTATTAATTGATCACCTCCAGCATGGCATGCTGCAAAAAGATATTGATCATATGACAGTTTCTATTGAATGACTAACCAGACCAGTATATTCATTTTATAAGCAATTTGATTAAAGATGAAGACAATTTACGCAAGTGTAATGTCTATCCTGTTGCAGATCTTAAAAGCCCTGAATAAGAAAAAAATCCTTTTGCATTTTGATTCCCAGCATCAACCAAGGCAGACCTTACCCCACTTGGAGGATTGTCAAAACATAATCATTTGACTCTCTGCCATACTAAACTAGTATAAGTAAATAACAAAGGAAAGTAGAGTAAATTTATTATCTCATAAAGGTAGTATAGAACTAGTTGCACTTTTTTTATCAAAAATCAAAGCATAGAAAATATCTGTGGTAGGCAACTCAAAAAGTTGAAAGCTCAAAACAATCCAATATAAATCTGAAACTCACCTTTGCAAGGAGCATTCATGTAAAATTTATCAAAAATGGTTCAAAGATTTGTTGTCACACTAAGACTGATCAGAAAAATGTGAGTCTTGTTCATTTATTTAGATCTATAATATTCATCAAATGACTATATTTTTCTTTTCTTTCCACTCAATAAGGTATCATGGTGTGATCTTTGAGTGTGAATCAGTCTCTCAATCATCTTTTCATTGGTCTGCCTATTTAATGTTTCTCAACTCTGAAGACCGAAGCCACAAGAGAACAAGTCTCCTGTTTGGCATGATTATCAAGTCATATCCTTCTGATGGTATGGTCAGCTTTCTTGCCAACGGCAGATGGACTCTCCATTCTCTCTACAATCTAATTATCTATTTTGCCCAACACTGTGTCCTGTCCAGGTCAAAGATGGCTCGAAACCAATTGGAGCTGTTCAAACTTATGGTGAAAATTATTTTCTTCCTTGTTTGTCCTCCAGAAAGAAAAGGGTCGGATGAAATTCCTTTTTGACATTTCATTGTTCCTGTGTCCAGTACTTGATTTGGGCAACGCCTGGTTGTCTGCAGTCTCAGCTGGCTGTCCACAAACATGGCAGGAGATCTGACCACATCCTTGCTTGTCTACAGATGAATCACGCAGCTCAAAACATTTCAGTTCACCTTCAGACCTTGACCAACACTTAGTTAGCTAGCGTCCTCCAGGTAACTGACCAAATAGTAATGTAGCCGAATAGTGTTGGACATTTCTGACTAAACTTGAAGTACTTTCCTCAATCATTTAAGTAAATAGTTTGGTCTATATCTCAATCAATCCATCTCTAACACATGCATATATATATACAAGTGGGTGTTTTTGTGGTGGCATATATATATATATACATATACACACATACATTTGTTCATGCAAGTTTATTTTTATGCTAATAATTAGATGTACAAGCAGACTCCTATTCATGTATGTGCATGTTCGCATGAATAAGTATATATATATATATATATATATATATATATATATATGTGTGTGTGCATGTGTATAAATGTCTAGTAAGGATATTATGTTAAAAAATAGTTGTGTAAATCAATGCTTATTTAAAAAATCAGGCTATGGACTTATTGATTATGCTTGTGTATAAATAAATATTTGAATATATATGTGTACATTTGGAGATTTCTAGATTTTTCCCCATTATAGATACGTATTACTTTTCTTACACATTAAACTATTTGTATGTACTTATCATTTTTTACAATGACAAAAAGAAGTACTGCAAACTGTATCATATACGTATGTGTGTACGTGCATATATATCATCAGCAGCAACCCTTTAGCGTCCATTACTGTACATGGACCACACCCAAGATTTGCCAGATCTCTCAACTGTGGGCATCAAGGAGCCAGTACTTTCTGAATATATCTAGTTTGTTATGCCATCTTATATTTTGTTGGTCCCAGTTCCACATGTGATCTCTGCAAATCCATGTTGCGAGTCGCGATGTCCAGCAGTTGTCTGCCATTCTTGCAACATGACCAGCCCATTGCCATCCAAGTTTTCTTATGGAATCTATGATATCTGACTTATGTTTTTCTTCTAATATATTGTGCTGTCTTGTGATCTTTATATATATATACCTTTTTTTCATGAAAAGAACTGTTTGATAACTAATATAAGAAGTGTGTAGACCTTTTTTTAAAGCACATTAAGTATAGATTTATCATGATATACGTTTATTTATCCATCTACCAACCTGAAGATGACATAAACATTGCTATTATATACCAAGTAGTTATTGTGAGTTGTCTGGAGATTGGTTTCTTCATATCTATTCATCTAAAATGAATAAGCTGAAAAAGATTGATAAACTCATTTCCGGCTGATGAAAGTATTAAAAAAAAAAAAAAAAAGAAAGCAAAAGCAGGGAAATACTTTCACGAAGAATAACAAAATTTTGTATTAATATTTCAATGTTTATCATCACCATCTTCAGAATACATCTTCATTGAATATTTTCAGTAGATGCTTAGAACAAACACCCTCCTTAAGAAAAATTAAGACCAATTTTACGCTTGTTGATAGGATATTAGCATTCGGTTGAAGTAAAATTTGCATTATTTTTTGGCAAAATATCTTATTCACATAAATACATAGCATTATTGTTCGGTCATCAAACTGTTTTCAATAATTTTCTATGACCTTACACCAACTTTTAAGTAAACTGTACATTTATAAAAGAATGATTCTGGTTTGGATTTGATGAACTCTCTGACAAATTTTTCCATATTTGTTGGAACCACTGGTGAGATAAGTAGTGTTGCATGGTGTGAAATAAGTCGGAGAGTGATAAATCTGGAAAATATGCAACATGTCCAAGAACTATCTGTCCAAGCTCCATGATTACTGCATCACATTTGCAACATTAACACAGGTGTTGTTGTTATGCGGCAAAATTACTAATTGAACTCTTTGCCCAGAAAAAGGTCTTTTCTTTCCCAATGCATCATTGAAAAGAGCCAGTTGCTCACTGTAGCAGTGTGCGGTAATAATTCATTCAGGTTCCAGCAATTTTTAATAATGCATTCCTTTTGGATCTCATCAAACAGAGAGAGAGAAGATTTTTTTCCCCCAGTAGATTCTCACATACATATCATTCATTCATTTATCTGGATAAGCAATGAAAAAGCTGGCCCTATATTTGTTCACTCATGAAGCATCTATGATATGAGGACACCTTTAAGCGTGCCAAAAATGTATATTTAGCTTGGACTGCACTGTTGAATTCATACGACTTCCCGAGAGCTTCACAAAGAAATAATATGATTTATGAAAGTGACAAATATATCTTCATGCAAGATAAGATACCATAATTTATCATTACATTTTCTCTCTTTTTACTATAAATAAAGAATCATTCAGAAAGATGTGATATTGAAAGAGAAAGGGTTTGGAATTAAACTTCTTCCATGTCATTTAGTGTATGTATAAAGGTTGGCATATGAGGAATATTATTAAATGAAGACAAGCAAAGTATTGGGGACCTCAAGGAGGATATGCTACAGTGGAATACGGTGGAGAACAGGTTTTTAGGACTGTGCGTTCCGTTTGTCATGACAGAAATAGAAACACCTCAAGATACAAGAAAAGGGTGACACGAATATAAGGAAATGAGCTTTAGCATGTAGATTGGGTAGAGAGAGATAAATATTTTTATCCATCTCTCTCTTAATATAGATGCACACATACATACTAGCGGAACATTACGCAATCAAAACGGATATGATCAGATATTATTCATGACCAAACTCGACAGCATTGAAACTCAGTTGCCAAAAATATTTTTCATGGGGGCATACTCATTTTTGGATGGCAACATATATTTTTGGCAAAAGAGTCTCAATACTTCCAAGTTTCAATAGAGAGAGAGAAGATACATGCAACATCATCATCTTCAACCATTATCAAGTCCACTGCAGGACATAGGCCCTTCCAAGCTCTTTCTACACGTTGACTGTGCTAGACTCTGCCATGTCTTTCCTATCTCATCCCTTAATCTTGTGTCTGTTTTTTTCCTTCTGTGTTTACTGTCCTCTTGGCCCCAATCAGTTAGTCTTTTGCTCTACCAATTATCTTTTTTTTTTGCTGAGTGCCCATCCCATCTTCATTTTTGTTATTTCATTATTTCCTTAATCCAAGATATCCTTCATCCTGGTCCTCACTCAAATCCATGTTAATTCTCAATGGCTTGGCGTTATCCTGGCATTGCTCTTTCCATTGCTCTTCAAGATTCAAGTTGTTTTTTTATTGATATATATATACATATATATATTGTGTGGATGTGAGGTATATATATATATATATATATATATATATATATATATATATATACATGTGTACATACAAAAAATAACTTTAAGGTAAGTAGAAAAAATTGTCAAATTCTTCGGTTGAATATGCTAGTAGAGAATCAACCTGATGAAGTCTAGCTGTGTGATTAGTATTCTTAAAGACAATATCATAAGTTGGTTTGCATGCAGTTTGAGATTAAAACTGACACAATGGATTTTATATTCATGCAGGTGAACACTCAATAAAAGTAACACGAACAGAGAGTCACATCTGTTGATATATTTACTGATCCCTCATCATTAAAAATGTTTTTTGCATAACCTACGTAAGTAAGCCTTGTTTCGAAAAATTGAATGATGTGTAGTATAAAATAACCATAAAGAAATCATAATGATAATACCATATATTAGACAAACTACATGTATGGCATAAGCTATATAGTAAGAATGGGGTGGTGGTGTTTGATCATCACTGCCAGGGTACCATGTTAATATAACTGTTTTGTTCTTGAAATTCCCAAAATGGTTACATGGTAAACAAATATTGATGCCAACAAGACAAAATTTATACATTGTACCATAATAACAAAATATACGTAAAAGAGGGAAAAAAAACACTGAAGAAAATTACAAGAATCACAATAACAGATATTAGGAAATAAGTGACTGAAGTGACACAAAAACTTTTTTTAATGTTTAGCGTTTAAAGCTGTAAAGCTTTCTAGACTATGTATGCATTTACTAGCATATACCTGTAGAAAATGACACGGTTGTTTATGCATGGGTCTGCACTGAGAAGCCTAAAGCTTTTTTATTAGGTAATTTATAATTTATAATTATGATTACTTCAATCATGAAGTAATCATAATTATAAGTTTTTGTTGAGCCTTCACTGAACTCACGCTGTTTTAATGTGTGATCTGACATAAAGTCTAAAGAGTCTCTATGACGTAATTTTCATTGTGTCATAATAAGAAAATTAAATAAATTAACCAATTAGATGCACAAGTGTAAAGAGAGAAGAAATTAACACATATGGTATTTATATATATATATATATATATATACATATGTATACTTACAGCATTACCAAAGGAAAAATCCTTCCAAATTTGACGATACAGTGGAAAGTTTGTTGTTAATGTATTCCTTTATGTACAACATAACAAATGGATTATTTACACTGAGAGCTAATTCTTTACTCCTGATCTGAGCTATTTACTGAATTTAGTAAAAAAAGGTTTGATTTCCCCCCCCCCCCCCCGACAACTGATGCTTATCAAAAGGTAACAGGGATGTTATTATTTGGAAGCACAAAAGAATTCTTCAGAAAACAAATTTTCAATACGCTTTTTGCTTTTACTGGTAACAGAAATCATAACCTGAAGATCAACTAAAAAATTAAGATGACATTAAATAGTGATAAAAAATTGATAATAAAGGATTACAGCAGGGTTTCTAAAATTTCTTTTATTTATACCAATGAGACAAATACAGTTATTCAAGAAGATCTGTCTTAATTATGATAGATTTTTTAAAATTTACATTTACTTTTGCAACCAAGAAAGGAAAACACAAAAAAAAAGAACCAATGTAAGTGAGTCTTGTTTCAAAAAATAATTATGTAGTATTAAATTATATCAATATACGATACACATAAAACCTTATATAAAATGACAAACTACATGTATGGCATAAACTATATAATAAAGGGAGGTGCTGTTTGATCAACACAGCTAGGGTGCCATGTTAATATAACTGTTTTGTTTTTAAAATCCTCAAAACAGTTACACAGTAAACAAGTGATGATCAGAACAAGAGACAATCTATACATTGTACCATGATAACAAAGTATAGGGGAAAAACACTTTGGTAAATTACATCAATTGTATTGATAGATAGGAAATGGGCAACTGAAGTGACACAAAAAAAATATTGAAAAAATTCTTTAATGTTTAGTGTTTAAAGCTGTAAATCTTTCTAGATTATGTATATGTATATATATAGTCTAGGAAGCTTCATATGATATGAGGCCAATTTTCAGTTAGAAATCTACTTTAGTTACATCTTATCTTAGCAGGACATTCACTCTTCCTTCATCTCTATTCTAACAGATTTCTAGAAAGGGAAACCCTAAGAAGTTCTCTATTTTCCCAACTTCTTCAAAATGTGGCTCTGAATTCTGTGTTTGCGAAAAGAGCGCTGTGGAGAAATTTAGAGGCAAAGTGAGGGCACGGAGACTGTCCGCAGGAAGGGGAGAAGGGACGAATGCCTGCAAAGTATATGAGAAGGAGGAGGAGGTCGAGGGAAAAAGACAACTTTGTGGTAGAATAATGAGAAAAAGTTTCATATGAGGAGAGGGGGTGGGAGGAGAGTAAGTGATGGATAGAGGGGGGGGGGGATGAGAAGGAAGAAAAAATGCCCTGAAGAATAGGGGATGGAATTAACTAGCATTCCAAGGGAAATTATGAATCACCATCATTCATAATATTTTGAGGGTGATCAATTAAAAAGTTGGAAAAAGGGAGGGATCGAAGAATGGATTACTATTCTCACCTTTTGTAGGGCAGTTATAGCTAAAAAGTCAGAATTTTCAAAATACACGCACGCCCAAACTAGGGACCAATTTAGCATAAACTTACATTGCAAACTGAAAGCTCCACTAAAAACCTATATGGGGAGGAAAAATTTGAAAAGTTTGGAAAAAAAAATCAAAGACATATTGAAACCCCCCATTGAAAACTCATTTTGGAGTGGAATCATCAAAAAACCTTTCTTCATACTCATTAAGAGAAGTGTGTGTGCTGAAGTCACTACTATGAATAGTAAGGACTGAGTGAAGTCTGGAGAGATACATAGATATAAATATCAGAACACATGAATAACTTAAACCCAGCAACAATGATTAAACCTGTCTATTGTTGGTAGCGGTGATTAATAAAGGTTCACAATTATAGAAATAGAGGTTGGTGGGATGTAAAGTGAAAGAAAGAAGGAAGAATTTAGAAAAAAGACTGAAAAAGAAGGAGGGAAAGGCAAGAAAGAAAGAAGCAGAGGAAGATTACATGAGAAAGAAAAAGAAAAGGAGAAATAGAAGAAAAAAGGGAAAAGATGAGTTTTTAAAAAAGGCTGAAAAAAGAAGGTATGAAAGAAGGAGAGAAAAATAAGATGAAAAGAAAAAAAGAAAGAGGCAGAGGAAGATGACATGAGAAAGAGAAAGAGAAGAAAAAAGGAAAAGAAGTTTTTAAAAAAAGGCTGAAAAAATCTGTATGAAAGGTTCAAAGGGAGGCAAATAGTAAGTGACAAAAAAAACTAAAAAAGATTGTTTAGTGACTCAATAAAAAAAGATTGCGTGATCAACGTCTTTTGGCAGTAAAGAATTAGAAAAAACAGGGTGATCAATGAATAAATTACTTCACTTGCTTTTTGTTGGGCAGTGATCACCAAAAATGTCAGAATTTTCGAAAAACAAGCATGAAGACTCCCAGTCACAAACTGAAGAACCAACATAGCAAGAACTTACAGTGTAAATTGAATACCCACTAAAACCTATTGGGGGGAAATTTGAAAAAAAAATGTTTTTTTCTAGGCGTAATAAGCAGTAAGTGTTTATCCATCTAGCTCCATCAGTGCAATTTGCATGCATGATACATACATAGCCAGACAGCCAAACCCACTTAAAAACTGAAGAAATTTACGTTGATGGTTTTAGTTGCAGTTTTGGTTCATGGTTTCAAACAAAAAAAGAAAAATTAAAGAAAAAGATAAATTGTTAAAAACAAATAGATTGAAAAAAAATTAAGGAAAAACTCAAAGGAAAAATTCTGAAAAACGAAAGCAGAGTTCGTAAGCAAAAAAAGAAACATATTAAGAGATAATGAGAAGAAAAATGAAATAAAAGCGAGGAAAAAAATCAAAGATATTAGAATTTCGAATGAAGACAAGATTTTGAAAAAAGTTTTAAAAAATGATTTTAGAGTTTCGAAAATCAAGTTAAAAAGAGCTAAAAAAATTTTAAAGAATGGAAAATGAAAACGTGAAAAATTGGAAATGAAGAAAAACTAACGAAAAAAATCGAAGTCAGAGAAGCAAAAAGAAAGAAAATTAGGAAGGAAAAAAAATTAACAGAAAAATGTAAGAAGTTTGGGTTGGGACGAATTAGCAGGCAAGAGAGGATAGCATGAAATCACAGAGTAATGAGAAGACGACATAAGATGAAAGAAATAAAAATGGACAATGGAAGACTGAGACGTATGATTGAGATAAAGTCTTGTTGGAGGAAAATAGGTCGGAAGATAGAAGGAACTTGACAATTTAGTGGGAAAGAGAGCAAAGATTAGAAGAAACAAGATAAAAAGAGTGAAAGAAAGGCAAAATACAGAGAACAATGACGGAATGGCAGCCAAGAAGAATATATTTGGTGTTACTCAGTTTTGTGACAGCGCCTTTAAGTACGGCAGGCGTGTGGCACTGGCTGGTGACCATGACATGTCGGCCAAGAGCTGTGATGGTGGCATTCTAGTCAGACATGTTCACAGCCTGATAGTGACATGCTGTAATTGTGGGCCGCCATTTTGATTTGTGATGGATGATACCCGCCATTACTCTGCTAAACGTAAATAGAAGAAAGAGTGATGACGAAAAAGAAGTTGCGGGCAAACTAGACAGAAAGAAAAAAAAAATCAAAGAGAAAAAGCGGAAGAAAAAAATAGATATATCTTGGATATATTTTTTTTTTCTTGTCTTTCCCTCTCCTTTGTGGGGAAAGAAGGAGTTTCAACGTGCAAGCGAGTGAAATGGGTGGGTCATCTTTATAAAAGAAAAAGTACAGTTAAAGCGTAGCCAATGACATGATGAGAGTGAATCACTATCTTAGCAAGATGATTACATCTGGTGAGATCAAGTTCACATTGAGTTGAGCCTAGTTCAGCCCAGTTGAGCAGAGAACGTAAATAGCAGTTTTCAGTTAGACTAATGACAGTTTGATATCAATAAATAATACAACGCTCGTTCACTCATTCCAAAGAGGAGGTCTTCTGACTGTAACTGTCTAAAATTAATGCTTTTAAAGAGATAATTTAGTGTCGAAGAGTACAAAAAAAAAAAGAGAAGAAGAAAGCAAAAATGCGTCTCTGTAGAATCCAAATCATTTAGTCTCCTATTACTGACTCTCAAGAAGAAGAGTTGACGCCAAGTTAACCTAGGCACATGAAAGACTATAAACACAAAATCATAGATGTGTTTTCACTCTCACTGCTTAAGAAGTTATAATTTTTAAAAGCAGGTCTTTAGAAGTTAAATTATAATTATCTGGAGATTTGGGTTTTTCGGGGTTTTTTTTTTTTTTATAGAAACGCCTTATGTAATTTAAAGGTATTTGGGGATATGATAATTAAAGCTGCACTTGCATTGCTACAATCAAGCTTACAATGTTTGGCTTGTTAATCTCCAGTCTATTAGATTGATGCAAAAGTTTTCAGCATGACCATTTGCATAATATTAGAAAAATCTTAGAAATGTCTTGTTTAATAAACTTGCCTTAAAGGGCAGCTTTAAGATCAGTTTGTCAATTCATTGAGTCACCTGATTCCAAACCCCCCAACTTTCAATGCTTGAAGTCCCTTTTACAGAGCTGGTATCAAAGTAAGAAACTTGTCACACGTAACAAATATGTTGAGGTGCAGTAAAAATCCCCTTTGTCAATTTTGTAACTACAACGCAAACAATAACTGAACAGGTCTGGTTAGTCACTGAATAGAAACCATCAAATGACCAACATCTTTTATCAGCATGCTGTGTTGGGGTGATCAATTATAACATTGAATGGAAAGGTGATCAATGAATAAGTTACTTCTCTCACCTTTTGTTGGGCAGTAATCACTAAAACGTTTGCATGTCCAAAGTTTAATAAGCTCTTTAGAGTCTGTAAGATCAGTCAACTGTAATATGTTGTTTATAAGCTTTAAATTTTTTTTAATTCAAGATCAAAAAATTGAGCCCTAAAAATTAATATATATTTTTTATAACAATGTTTAAAAGACATAAATAAATAAGAGAATTCATAAAAGGAATAGATTTATAACAAGATAATCCATGCATTCACTTTAAGGTCAGAATCGCATACTTATTTTATAACAATAAATTGAAATATCATCTATCAAAAGTTATACTCATTTTATCACTATAAAGTGAATAAAATAAAATATTACTTATTTGATTAAAAATACCACTTATTTTATTACTATAAATGAAATTGAAATATCACATACTTTATTTAAAAAAATTCCTATGACTTGCTGATTGCAATGAAAGTCAACAGTTCTTAGAACTGTTAAGACCAATTTTCAAATAAGTTAACAGCATTCCTAAGTTCTCTTCCATTCAGTCAGATCATAGCGTTGGTCAAGAAAGAAACAACATAGACAGTGGGCAAAGAAAGAGGAGACCTTTTTTTTTACATCACATTATGTCAGATTTCTTTTTTTTAGATCAAGTCTCAAGATGAGGAAATAGAAAGTATATATATATATATATATATATATATATATATATATATATATATATATATATATATAGATAGATAGATAGATAGATAGATAGATAGATAGATAGATAGATAGATAGATAGATAAAAAGAGGTTTAGAAAGAGAGATGGAGAGAGAAAAATAAAACTATACAGTGTTTATAACTAATGTATACACTCCATACATCTATTTATAATTGTTTCATTTGCCAATGAATTATATTGGATTTCAAATGATAATTTTTGTTTTATTTTTGATGCAATCATTGTTTTCGTTTCAAATGTTTTAACAGCTTTCATTTCAGAAACCAATGTAGACAAATGCTGTCAACAATGTTTATACAATGACGTAGTTTTTGTATAGGATCTGTTCTTTTTCATACTAGAGTACATTAGCACATACTATGACTTTTTTCCCCCTTAACCAACTAGAGAGTTCTCATCTAGAAAAAATATTTACAACCCAATGAAGCTGTTTTTGTGATGCAGTGAAAAGTAGTATCTAACAAACAGTTAAAACTTGCCAAATGATAAACAACACAGTGTTAACTATGTGTTGTTCTATTTTTCCTGCTATTTTCCTCTGATGAATCAGTTATAGACCAAACTTGAACTCTTCAAAGGTATTTTTCTTGTATGACACTTGTTAGGTTACTTTCTCAAGTAATCACCAACAAATTCCATTAGTCCTGAAAAAAAAGAGTATACAACCAATATATCCTACCAATAGTCAACCATGGAGCTGAAAAATGGAATTTTACCAAGAGACTGACCCTTAAACTGTGAACCAAGCAAAATGCACCTGAAAGAATGATACTCATCCTAACATAAAAAGATCACAAGACAGCATTATATCAGGGAAAAAAAAACAGAAGTTCAAAACATAGAATCCATAAGAAAATTCAAATGGCAATGGGCTGGTCATGCTGCAAGAATGGCAGATAACCAATGGACATCACAAATCATAGCATGGATCCCCATAGATTATATGTGGAACAGAGGCCGGCGGAAATATGAGATTGCGGAACATCGTAAACAAATTCAGAAAGTATTGGCTCCGCAACGCCCATAATAGAGATGTGGAGAATGCTGGGTGAGATGTATGTCCGACATCAGACAATAAAAGACTGATGATGATGATGGATTGTATATTGCTACAAATTGGTTTTCTATAGCTTTCACAAGCCAACAGCAACAATGCGCTGATAAGCGAGTCACTCATGCTGGCTTTTCCCAAATTACAAAAGTTTCTACAGATCATCCTTAAACATTTGAGGCTAGAGGTTTGGGTCTGGGGTAATGGTCGGTCCCTGTTTGTCCTTCCTCTTTGAATGTTTTGGTGCGTTTAACTTTCTTCGGCTCAACTCTCACCCAACTTTTTTTTCAAATGGTTTCAAAGGCTGATCAAAAGAAAGTAAGAAGAATAGGTGGATTCCAGGTGGAATCAGAAATGTCGAGAAGGAAAATAGAAGAGGAGGAAAGTCAGATTGTGGGGTGCAGAGAGAGGATAGTAAAATGAAAGAGAGGGAGAGAAAGGTAAGGGGAAGAAGGAAGGAGGAAAAGAGGAGAGAAAAAAGTGAAGGAAAGAGAAAAGTGAATGTATGAGGAAAAGTTGAGAAAGGTGGGAGAAGAAGAAAAGCAAAATGAAAGAAAGGGAGAGAAAGATGGGAGAAAGAATCTAGGAGGAGAAGGAAAGAGAAAAAGTGAATGAAGGAGGAAAAGTTGAGAAAGGTGAGAGAGGAAAAAAGTCAAAGAAAAAAGTGGAGGAGGAACTGATTTGCTGAATGAAAAAAGGTCGAAAGAAAGAAATCAACTATTTTACTTCAATTCAAAAATCAGAACAATTAAGTAATCTTTCAACTACATCTGGTAGTCAAGGAACAGGCATGAAGTAAGTAGGATTGAGGGCAGAGAAAGTAGGATTATGAATAAGAGCAGTATTTTCAATAGCCAAAATTGTATTCACATTGCTACTTGATATATCAAGCTCCTGTGGTAAAAGATGAGAGTTGTACTGACATCCAAAGCTTTTTTATTAAATCAGAATTTTTGCAACTTTATTTAAACACAGAAAAATGTATTTGTTGAAATAGTGTTATGAAAAAATACAACAAAATGATGAATTAACAGCATACACTGCATGCAGAAGAACATCCTATCCAAGCTCAACAATTTTTCTTGCTGCATCACATATGCAATGTGAAGATGAGTGTGGTTATGCAGTGAAATCACCAATTGGCAACTTTGCCCACAAAAAACGTATTATTGCATCATTCAAACAAGCCAATTGCTCACAGTAGCATTGTACAGTAAAAGTTTGTTCAGACAAGTAATCCCTTTGAATCCCACCTCAGAAATCTAGTAGAAATCTCATTCCATGTGATTTAAAAAGTAGAAGCAATTTAGATTTATACCTGTATATCTGAGTATATATGTGTGATATCCAATTCGATTCTAAAGCATAGAAGAAAATTCTACTGTGAAAACTTTTTTCTGTTACATGGATGTTTCATAAAATAGTAACTATTGGCAGTTTAGAATGTGTTCTGAAGATAACATATGTTACACCTAATTGATTTTAACTTTTTTCACAAAAACCAAATACATAGTTTTAATTCGATCAAAAATGTATTTAATCAAAACAAAGATATATGAATATGTTTTACAATCAAATGTTCATGTAATCAAAGTGAAATCAAATATTTACAAAATATATGTAAATTTCAGCTATTTTAACAATTCGGCATAATATATATATATATATGTGTGTGTGTGAGTGTGTGTGCGTATATAGTACATAATTGATATATTGTCTTAATTTGTAACAAGCAAACAGAAAAAAGAAGGGAAACTGATTTTAACCATAGTAGATGTTCAATCACAGTGTTCAATACTTGACACGATAAATAGTGGTATGCAGGAAAGAAAAATTAACTAAAAAGTTAAAAAGAGTTTGTCAGCTATTTTTAATAATGTATGAATATATATATATATATATATATATATATATATATATAGTGAGATTGATAGAGTGATATAAATGATTGACAATATTCTGCTTTTTTTTTCAGTTGCCTTTGATCACAGTTTATTGTTCAAACATACACAAGAGATGATGTATCTAGAATACTAGAATAAATTCTACTTTGGGAGGAAAATATGCATCTTCAGGCATTGTTAGATGCACAAAACTAGTCTCGTGAACCTTGAACACAACTCTTGGACTAACCTTTACCTTCGACTTGGGGAAAGAAAATTTCTAGCAAGATTTAAACAGCAAAAATTAGCTCTGGTCGTACATCAAGGTTTGCTTAATATTTGAGAATAAATGTGAACATGGAATTGGCTTGGATGGTGATGCATGGGTAGAGGTAACAGTAAGAGCACTGGAAATCCTGATCATTTCATATCAAAGAAGTAAGTGTTAGGTACTCTGTAGAATCAGGAACAAAAGAAATTATTTACTTGATGCACAGAAATCATCCAATTCAGGCATATGGGAAGAAATGTACAGAATATTTTTGAAAGCATCAGTGCGAGTCACGTCTGTTGTTATACTTACTGATCCCTCATCATTAAAAACATTTTCAGGTAACCTATGTAAGTGAGCTTTGTTTAAAAAAATAGATATGTAGGATTAAATAATATCAATATACAATACACATGAAAACATTATTCAAAATGACAAACATGTACGGCGTAAACTATATGATAAGAAAAGAAGGTGGTGTTTGGTCAGCACTGCTGAGGTGCCATGTCAATGTAGCTGTTTTATTTTAAAAATCCCCAAAACAGTTAAATGGTAAACAAGTGATGATTCCAACAAAAGACAATTCATACATTGTACCATAATTACATAATATATGTGAAAAAACACTTAAGAAAATTACATAAATTGCATTGACAGATATTAGGAAATAGGTGACTGAAGTGATACAAAAAAAAATCTATTAAGAAAGTTTTTTAATGTTTAGTGTTTAAAGCAGTAAAGCTATATATATATATATATATATATATATATATATATATATATATATATATATATATATCTATAGACATATAAGGATTAATAAACCTTACCACCAAAAACTTCACTCCCGAGTCTGTCTCACTCTCTAAAGTACACATTATATATATATATATATATATATATACACACACAATAACTTTTAAGAATGCTATGTATATGTGTGAGAGTGAATATTTGTGGACACATGTATATATGAATGTATATCCTGTATGTGTTAGTGTGTATATACACATAATAAACCCATACACACCTTACTATATAGTTATAGATCAGTCAAAGTTGATATATTTTCACATACATACAAGCAATGGATGTGTGTGCTTCTATACACAGACACACACACACACACATATATATATATATATATACATGTATATATATATATATTATGGTTTTGCAAACAGAGATTTGAGATAGTTTCTTATGTCTACAGCAGACTCTCAGGTGGCCAGCGTGGCCAACATGGGAGAATAAAGGGTGAATCTTTATAGGTTGACAAATATGTCAACAAAGGTGAGATAATAGAGTTAGAGAAAAACAATGAAAGCAAAATAAAATGATGCATCACAATCAGCTGGAAAGCATTTCATAGGAATAGAGACATATTGATGAGCACCTTGCCAATGTGCTTAAAGTACACAATAAATGCATAATGCCATCTATGATCTTTCAGATGCGAAACATAGAAATTTAAAAAAATAAACCAGGAACCAACTTTGAAACATTTGGAGAGCTGTGGAAAGAGCAATAGTGGGGATAACTCTGAGAGTTAGAAAAATATCAACATGGATCCATAGGTGGACCAGGGTGAAAGATATACAATTGATTAAGAAACAAAATGGAGATGGACTTGACACTTATCAATAAGAAATGACAACAAATGGAGTAAAAGGTCAACTGATTGGTGCCCATCGGACATTAAACACAGTAGGAGCAGTCTAGATACAAGATGGAGGGATGAGATACAAATGTTTGATGGTAAGATATGGTCAAGATCTGCAGAATCGAGCCAGTCATGGAAGGAGATGAGGTACTGATGAAGAAATAATTTGCACGTGCAATGATCAGACCCACATCATCATCAGCCATATAGTGTCCATTGTCTGTCACGCCATCTTACGTTTTATCAGCCATGCCTTCGCTTGATCTCAGGGGATTCATGTTGTGAATAATGATGTCCAGTGATTGTCTGCCATTCTCAGAATATGACCATTTGAGATTTAAAAAAGTTTGATTTTCTTTTTCTGAAAAGTTGGATTTGGCAGATGGCCAGGAAATTCACCAGACCTCATGAATCTTAGAACCATCATAAAAGGGTTTGTTGAAAGTGTCCTCTCGGAACTACTCCAAGAACAGCGGCATTCCCCACATCATTTCACATGGGCAATTGACAAAGTTTTGGAGGAATTAAAAAGCAAATAATAAACGTTCAGAAAAATCCTTTGTTTCTCTTAAAACTGGTTATGATTTAATGGAGGCTTGTGGAATAAAAAAACTGATAGCACATTGATTTGGTGTAAAAGTTGGTCTCATAATGACATCTTCAAGACTACTATAATCATTAGCTGATCAACTGTAGCCATTAAAGAAGGCAAAGGGTTCTACCTTTTTTTATATGTGCGTGTGTTTATTTCTTCACGTGTTCCGGTGTTCCTGGCCATATCATTTTGTCTATAGATTTGAAAATTGGCATCAATACTCCATAAGACACCTTTGAAAGAATTTTTTTCTGTAAATTTTTTGAAAAGTTTATGCTGACCTTTTTTTCATCGGTTTATTAATGACATTCAGATTTTCCAAAACCTAGATGTTTTCTATTCTATTTTAGATATTCTCCAATGGGAAATGCCTGTGAAGTCAAAAATAAAAGTTATTGTGGCCATATTTCTTCTTCGATAGAATATTTATACGACTTGGAATTTTGACGCTACAGTTGTTTAATTATTGACTGTGATGGCAAGTTTATCTTAATTATAATTACAATATTAACTTTATCAGTTAATATACTGCCACAGTTATCTTTCAGTTGTCTCCCTTGCCTCTTTCCTTTGCTATATTTTTCCTTCCTCCAGTTATCAGTCATTATCAAAATAATTCATCCCATGAGGGAAAAAAGCTTCCAGAGGAGCATAATTTATTTTATTTTTTGCTTTTGGGGTATAGGACGGAATTTCTATAGTAAGGGTAGGAATTTTCAAGATTATCTTTTTTCCTTCATGCCCTATTACGATTCCACCCCCACAAAAAATAAAAACATCTTCTTTTTTTTTTTTTAGTTTTTTTCCAAGGAGATACACAACCTGAAACAGATTGCTTTATTTATGGTCTTATCAGCAGGAAAAGTGAAATTAAACGAATATAAAACCACTACAAAAAATAATGAGGGAAAAAAAAGCACTTTATTAAAGGATTGTTAATGTAATTCAATCCATGAAAACTGAGCTTAGAAAAGTGATAAGTCCACCTTTGTTGAATGGTTATGCAAATTTAGTCCTACGAGATAAGAAGACTAAAACAATATCAGTAGAAGGGCACCAGCATTGTTGATAGCAAAAATAAATTCATACTCAACATAATGATGATTATAATCTCTACTTGTAACATTGGGGAAATTCCTCGGTGGTTTATATATGCTCAACCAAGTGCAAAAAAAAATTAAGAGACCATATGGCAAAGTTTGCTAAGTCTAGCAAAAGTCTATCAACCATAAAGCATCGGGAAGCGTATAATGGTGAAATAACTAGATGCAGTTGGAACACATTTAGAATCAACTCAAGTGATACAGCCTATTTTCATTTCTTAATTCCTCTTCTTATTCCTTATCTTGTGGGGAAAGAGAACATTAAATATTAGATACTTCTATTATTAAGGTAATAAGATGTCTTTCATACTAAGTTAGATGTGAAAGTGGATTGTACCCATAACATTTTGACCACTGATGAACTCATAAAATCCTATAAAACTGATTCCACAATTAGGCTCAATTGACTTGTTACTTGTAGTGAAATTATGATTTAGTAAAAGTCAGAAGCAACTGTTAACAGCCGAAAAAAAAAAACTCATTTGTATGATAGAATAATAAAAAGCCATGAGCCATCGATCATTTTAAGAGACTGTCATACTAAAGAGAATATTTGCATTAAAGTTCAGTGAAAGGTAAAACATTTCTATGAGTTTTTATAGCCATGTACTATCTCAAATCCTAATATTATGAAGTGTATATAAAATTGAATTCATCATCAGTCTTTCAGTATCCATCATTGGACATAGACCTTCTCCAGGATTCACCACACCTCTCTATCATGGGTGTTGCAGAGCTAATACTTTCTGAACTTGTCTTTTTTGTCAGGCCATCTTATATTTTGCTGACCATAGTTTCGCATATGATCTCTAGGAATCCACATTGTGAGTCATGATGTCAATAAAATAGCAAGGGAGACAAGGTTCACCTTAGAAAGCAGCCAGGCTGAGGGAGAATTCCTGATAGCAACCCCATGTCAACCCACAGGCCAAGTGTAGTGAAATCCAAGAAACCTTTAGTCAAAAACCATGATTTCTACAAACCTTGAGGGCTTCCTCCTCTAAGAGTGAGAAAAGCTTGATGATGACTGTCAAAAAAATACTGGGGAGTAAGTTTTGAGTCTTGAATCCATCGAACATTTTCAATTGACTGAGGAACACTTCAATGAATAGAATTAGAAATAATAGCACTAAAATAGTGAATTAAAAAGGAGAAAAAAATGCAACCAAATTGTAAAACGGATATAATTCTAATCAAAAGTTATTTCCCTTGATAATGATCGTCAAATTTCTCTGATGAATTTAAGAGTTAAGGAAAGGGGAAGAAGTCAAGTTTGAAAGAGTTGGAAATTTTTCAAGCATCTTATAGTTTTCTACTACACAAGGATAATTGTGTTCAGTTTACTGTAACTTGAAACAAACTTTGCATAATTTCATCTCATTTCCCATGTTTCTCAATCAATGACTTCTCGAATAATTGGATAACTTTTAAAAGAAAAGCTGCATGGAACAAATGAAAAAAAAAATGTGACATATGGTCTTAAAAGGGATAATTCATTTCTATATTTTTTTTTGTAAGCTAGACATGAAGATGCATCCAGAGGCCAAAATAAAGAAAAACATGAAATTTTTCCCAAATCTGTAATCTGAGGAAATTATCAGACAAATGAGGGAATTTCAAAAATATCCCCAAGACACATGACCTAGTTACGTGTGGGATGATTCAACAAGGAATATTCTTGAAGGGGTTTTAGATTAGTGATTAGAGCGGTGAGTTTTGTACTGAGGGTCTTAGATTATATATTTGATATTTTCATTATTATTATCATTACCCATTACTAAATTTACATCTTAAAGGAAAAAACATTATGTATATGTGTGTTTGGGAATGCGATGAGTATGTTAAGCAGGTATTCTACATAACTTTTTTCTAAATTCAACTTTTAATTATTTGCTCACTTGAATCTCCAGGAACTGAATAGATAAAAAGCATGAGACTGAACACGGAAAAAAAAATAGCATTCCCAGGGAAATTATGGATCAACACCATCCACATAGGCTGTGTTGGGAGTGATCAATTGAAAAAATTGAAAATGGGGATGATCAAGGAATACATTACTTCCTTCGCCTTATTTGGGCGGTGATCACTAAAAAAGGGTTTGAATACACAAATAACCAAGTGGGTGCAGACAAGTGATCAATTCAGCACAAACTTACATTGCATATTGAACACCCCTCCACTAAAAACCTATTTTGGAGGTGAATTTTCAAAAAACACAAAAAGTGTTTTCCTTACTCATTGAGAGGAGTGTGTGTGCAAAATTTCAAGTTTCTACTGTAAAAATCAAAGGCTGGATGAAGTCTGGAGATATATACATATATATATATATATGTGTGTATAAATGTTAGAACACATGATTAACTAAACAAATTTAGGTGCATGTATGAGTGCACTATATATATATATATATATATATGTACATATATATATATAAACATAAGTAGGTACCCAAACGTTTTGTGAACTTACAGCACAAAAGGCTCAAAGAAAGACGTTGATTAAAAATGAGGATCTTCATTTCCTAGTGGAGTGATTTCAAGAGATGTGTGAAATGTCTAGCAAGACATGGGAAAAGCTGGGTAGCTTGACAGAAGAAAAAACCGATGAATCTGTTCAAATTTTCCAAATATGTCAGCACACAGCACTGAAAAAAAGTTCTCACTTGTTCTGAGAGCTTTCATCATCAACCAAAAGCTGAAATCAGTGTTTTCTGGTGCTATCTTCTGGCAATACTTACACAGCTAGAATAAAAGTCAGCCCAACATAAAATGGATAATTTTCGTCAGTGATTGAACCAAGAAGCCCTTGCTTGATATTCTTGCAGTGACATTGAATTCCAGAGAAAATAAAAACTGCTAAAAGAATCTTGGAGTAAAAAATGATAAACCCAAGTAACCATTCCAAGTACAGGAATTTACAGATTAAATTTCTCTGAGAAAAGCGAGGGCTTGTGATTTTCATGAGATACAGTATTCTAGCTTTATATAGACATACATATCTGCTGGGACGGTGTAATGGTTAGCATGTCTGCCTCACACAGAGAAGATCACAGGTTCAATTCTTGGCACAAGAGTGGGGAAAACTCTTCACAGGATAGATTTCTCTGTGCATTCAGCAACAGAGTACACCCCAAGCTGTGTGATTAGGGTGAAAGGCATTTATTGAATGTTTTACGGTCACATCCTCCCCAGGACGAAAAGCAAGCATCCCTTTACCCATCTTCCATTATGTCAGGCCAACATTGAAGCTTACAGTTAACAGAAGCCCAAATGGGTCACGCATTCTGCAATGTAGCGGACAAAGCATTTAAAATACATGTGTATTCATACATACATATGTAGGTCAGTGAATAAGTCCATAATGTAATGAGGAAAAAAGCATTTATTTTACACAACAAATATTCATTTTTCAACATAATTACTTTCTTTGTCAATGCACTTAACCCAATGCTTCTTATAGACTGAACATTATATAGCGAAAATTTCAGATCAAAATTCAGCTAATAACCGTGTCAGGCTATGACCTCATGATCCACCCTCAAAACTACATTTCAGACTGCAGACATATTGATGTACCCTTGTGTGTGTATGCATACACAAATTAAACAACCTAATAATGAAGTTAGTGGATTCCTCATATATTCACTCACTCACTCTTTCTTTTCTATCTACTGTCATTGTATGTCAGTGATAGAACAGGCAGTTAGACAGGACACAGGGATGATTGGATTCATTACTTTCTTGCTAACTGAGGTCTTTTACAGAATCATGTGTGTGAATATAGTTAGAATCATATATATATATATATATATATATATATAACAAAAGATCCTAATTTCACCCAAATAGCTGCTATATTCATTAGAAATTATGTCAGGTTAGGAGAACACAATTATTTTAAATTCTATTGTAGCTTAGAGCACAAGGATGAATTTTATTAATGCTTACTGCACATAAATGAAAAAAGTCAAGAGAAATTATCAACTTCAAATACTGTTAAACAATTTCAAATGATTAAGCCAAAATTTAAGTGGATGGGAATGTAAATATATGGTTTTTCTGAGAAGCAGAAAATTGTTCCTTTCTCTCTTTTGTTTTGTTTCAGTAAGTTATTTATTTGTGCTTTGGCAATTACAAACTATTTTACTTTCTTGGTTTCTCTTCGACCAAAGAGCAGACATTCGTAAATTCAGAAGATTTCAATTTAAATTCTTTTTCTGGAAATCATTAGATGGATTTTTGATTTGCTTGTGTCTTTCTTGAAAGCTAAATTTTCTGAAAGGATATTAAGCACCTTTTAAGAATGCCACCAAAAACTGTTTATCAGAAGAAATGGTGCTAATTTCAGATAATTTCATTTCTTAACTCTTTTTTTTTATTTTAACGAAGCTGCTTCTTTATGATTTCTTTTTTTGTCATTCAGAATTCAATCATTTCTCTAATCATTGAAGTAACATTTTATCTACAGAAAAGATTTTTAAAACATGTTGTTAAAATGTACTCAATAAACAGTTATCAATCATTGTAAGTCAAAAGAATTAAATCCTTTTGCTGGTTTTTGTTTCTAAGAAAAGAAATGAACTCCGCTGATCAAAATAAATAAAGAAATAAATAGAATTAAAGACAAAATTAAAGACTCAAGTATTTATAGAACTGTTCAGTACAAAATCTTTTTCTTTTTGTAGCAAATACTAAAAGTTTGATTTCTCAAGAATGTGTGTTTTTATGAGTTGTGGTGCTTATAGATGGAAAACCAAGTAAATGAATATTCATTATATTATTTAGACAATTATATTCATATACAGAAAGCCCTCGATTTAATGAATCTCAGTATAACAGATTTTGGATTTAACAGAACTTTTCATGATTATTTCATTTTTAAATATTTCTATATATCTATATTAGTCTGTTATCCGTCTTATATAACTCGTGGACATTACAGTCTCACTTTTGATTTTGTGGAGGATGCCCCATTTCACAATCTTTATTACAGAGAAACAAATTTATAACCAATTATGTGAGCATAAATCATCAAAGAAACTCTTTCTATTAAAGGAAATAATTCTTTATCTAATGATTATTGTAAAATCCATTATTTAAAGACAGTAGAAGCGGTTGATGGCGCATATCATAAACTCTGAAAAAGAAGTGCTGGCCGGTCAACTACATCACCTGGTGCCTCCATCTCAGACCCTTTACCCTGACAGTTCCACACCATTCACCTTTTCGTGTCTCTGCCATTTGCTTATCAAGTTTGCGTGGTGAGGAAAGACCGTAGTAGACTGATTGAACAGCCGTGATAGATCTATGACACAGTTCTATATGAAAAGCCAACAACTAATGTTGTTTTGATCTTGCATTTCTCTTGTGTCAGAGCTGTCGTGTTTTCACTGGCTGTCTTTCCTTCAAATGCCAGCATGGCTCTCCTTCTGATGTGACCTCATGGTTCACTGGCCACGTCTTGCAAACACACACAAATATACACATGTGTGGGTTTGCTCCCAACCCTTTTGCTGCTATACACAGAAACACCCCTCTTCAAGATTTACACATTGTCTACAGAATATTACATCTTTACAGAACACTCAGAATACTGGCCACATCTTGAAGTCGATTTACACATACACATCATCCTTAAACCCACACCCCGGTTCTTCCTTGCACCATTCTTTGAACGCTCTTGGCAAGACGAAATCAATGGCAAAAGTGATGCTCTACTGGACTAGAACAGTTCTCTGTCTTCTCTGATGGCATTGCTGGCTCCTCTCAAACGTGACAGGGTGGCTGACCGATCAACAGCACGACCGACAGGCAGGCGGATGGACTGAGGAGGCCACCCATCACCCTTCTTTTCTGACAATATTGTCCATCGCACTGTCCTTGCCTCAATTCACAAACCATCTAAGCAGCGTAGGCTTGCCATCCAGCTTCTTGGAAATGATGTGTTATTAGCATGACTTGACCATCCCACTTCTTAAAACATACTTTTCAGTCGACACACTGTTTCGGTTCCGCTTGTTTCCATTACAGGAAGGAAAGCAGAAAATTAGAAACCAAATTATGGTGGATATTTGATAGTGCAGGATTCATTGGCGGAGGAAGACCTGAGATAACGTAATTGGTTTTCATCCATTGTCCTGATGTAATGAATGTAAATATACATACATTTATGCAGGATAGGGGGTGTGGTGCACATATGTATATATATGTTTACGCATATAAGCTCGCACAGACAGATTTCTAGAGACACAGGCCTATATACATGTGTCAGTAAATATACGTAGACACACACACAATTACAAAGATATATGATGAACTGGCCAGACCACCTGTCTATGCCAGGTAAAATATTTAAGAAGTAAAAGAAAAAAAAGACTAAAGCTTCAAGATAAGTGAAAAAAAAAGTTTCCCTTCACTTTTGACTCCTTAAAATGGCAAAAAATGTTCTCTTCAATTCCAACCCCCTTAAGGTTTAGCTTTACTTTTGACCCTTTAAGTCAATTTTCACCTTTGACCCCTTAAGGGGGTGAAAGTCTTCCTTTACTATTGAACCCTTAAGGGAGAAGGAAAGTCTCCCTTAATTCAGACACTTTAAATATTTGTATATAGATATACAGAATAAGAAAATATGTTTATGTATATATGTATATTGAACAGAAAGTGAGGAGGATAATAATTACATTATCAATCGAACCGCCCATCTTAAAATGACCTTGAGTTTTTTTGTCAGAAGTTCTATTTTAAAACCCCCTTCTTGGTCCATTGAGTAGGTATATCATATTTGATTGGGCTGTGCCCATGTTTAGATGGTTATTTTATAGCCAGACAGACAAACACACGTACACAGACAGTGTGACACCTCTTATTCATATATACAAAAGAGATGCAATTGGTTTAATATTAATATACAGATGTGTGTTTATGTGAATTTATTTGTGTATCTGTGAATGTGCCTGAATGTGTAGGCATTTATGAATTTCATGAGTGTAAATAAGATGAGTAATTGAGATAAAATCTTTTTGTACATACCATTCAAACATGGATACATCAGCTTATATACACACACACACACACACACATATATATATATATATATATATATATATATATATATATATAGATAGATAGATAGATAGATAGATAGATATATTCATGAAAGTATGCATGCATATGTGTGTGTGCTTGTAATCATGCATATATACTTAAGTATATATGTATTTAAGAAATGGACATATTTGGTCCAACAAAATGAATTATGAATTACATTAAATACATAATTGAAAGAGACAAACAGACTGGCAATTGACTAGTGAGAATTAGGGTTGAAATTTATTTGGCCTTTGCATTACCAGCAACTGTTTAGCTCAATGGTAAGAGCATAGCCATGTTAAAGCGGTTACCCTATCAGTGGCAGATTCAATTCCTGCAGCAGTCCTATTTCCTTTAATTGTTTATTCTATTTAAGTATTTAAGTAGTCTAAATTGAGTAACATATTAACTCTGTAACAACGGAAGATCATTTCAAATAAGTTTCTATATAATATAACTCAATTTATAATTCATAAGTATATACTAAACAGACATTTATACAGATGCTTATATGGATATGGTTTTGTGTAACGATTTTTGCACATGTTTATATGCATAATATATAAGAATGAATTATCTATTTGTCAGTTTGTTCATATTTATCTATCATTATATGTGTCGTAAAACTGGAGAAAGTACATCCCTACATCTACATAGGACAAGGAATCTCCATGAAACCCTCAAAAGAAGAAGAAATCAAGTGAAGAATCACACTAGGATGGCAAGCCTTTGGCAGAGCAAGCTGAACCTTCAAAAACAAGAAGATCCCAATAATCCTAAAAAGGAGAGCATACAACCAATGTATCCTCCCTATAGTCACTTATGGAGCTGAAACATGGAACTTAATTAAGAGACAGACCCGCTAATTGAGAACCATGCAATGAGCACATGAAAGAATTATGCTCAATCTCACATGGAAAGATCACAAAACAGCACAATACATCCTGGAGAAGATAGGAATCAAGGACATCATAGAATCCATTAAAAATCTCAAATAGCAATGGGCTGGCCATGTTGCAAGAATGGCTGACAACTGATGGACATCATGACTCATGACATGGATCCCTAGAGATCACATGTGCAACTGAGGCTGGCAGAGTCTTAGATGGAGAAACAACTAGACAAATTCAGGAAGTACTGGCTCCACAACGCCCACAATAGAGAAGTGAGGCTAATCCTGGGGAAGGTTTATGTCCAACGACGGACATTGAAAGACTGATGATGATGACAATGATGATATGCGTAACCTGTTTTTACAAAAGTAAAAGAATTTTATATGTATGAAGTTTGTAGGCAAATCTCGTCAATGGTTTGAAATACTGCAAACAGCATGGATCTTATTAATGGAAATTGCTGAAAATATCAATAAAATCTAATAAATTTTCAAATTCTACTTGTTTTTAGATGTAAAAATTTTCTAACACAAATGTTTTGTTTACACTGTCACAACATCTTAAGTTGCCTACTTTTTAAAATATCGCTGGTTCTTCAAGGTGTACACAAATCTCAGTTTTTCTTATTATTGACACAAAGAATCCAATGATAAAATTAAATTGTACACAATTTTGACATTTTTCTTTGTGTGGATTTCTGGTAAGTATGTCAGCAAAATTCACACACTTGTCACTATGTGCTATCTTAGCATAATTGTTATCAAACCTAATCATTAATTGACTGGATGTGGTTTCAAATAACGCTGGATCGTTGTTATCAACTTTAATTGACCATCAACCACATGGACGCAAATTCAAATCATGCCAGATCTCCATTAATTTTATAAATCGGTTTAGTTTGGCATGACTCTCTGGGCTGAACAGACAAACAAATTCTATGACGTTGGTATTTTTATATACATATATGTTTTATGTTTTGTTTACAAGAATGATATATTTTTTCAAATCTCTAATCCTCCTTCGATGCTGATACTGATTAGAGTGCACCAACATTATGGGAAATTTAGTTCCTCTTTTGTTTCTGTCTCATATCATTTTCCCTAATTCCTGAACACTGACAATCTCCTTTCTTTAAAGCATTTCTAATGTATAATTATCTGCAAAGCATTTCTATAGCAAAATCTCTATTGAAGTCAATAATTTCTGTAGACTCTGTATATCTAATATCCCACTAGAGATGGAAGGAGAAAATTGAGCAAAAATGTAATAAACTATACTAAAATAAGTCCAATGAAATCCAATAAGTTTCTTTGAATGACCTGTCATTAAAAAGATAGTAATAACACAAGTGGAAGAGTCTAAATAGATCTAATATCTAAATGTATAACCTTGTGTATGTTTTAATAATTGGCTAAGATAAAGGAAACAATAACTCTTTTTATTCTTCAAAGTTCCGAAAAGGTAATAAAATAACCCCATGCCAGCATTCTCTGATTCCAAAAAATCTTCTGCTTCTTCAGTTCATATCCTTTATTATAGCTACTGAGAAATGTAAAAACCATTCAATCAAATGTACAAATTTTTATTTTGCTTTTGATTCAAAATCTTTGCATCGCATTTACTCGTATGTATCAAGTCACTGTAGCCCAATAGTCAAGAAGACTACAGATTTTTCTCTCATTGAGTGTCCGTGTGTCTCCAGGCACCCCTGGTCACATTTTTTTGGGCTACAACCTTGAAAATGTGCATGGGTACACCACTAAGCACCATCTAAGAACAGTTTTTTGTTTTTACAAAAAAGTGCTTTTTCGGGACTCTACGGTCATTTAAGACAAAGAATACACAAATCTTGCGCTTGTATTTCATAGAAAGTTTTAGATAAAAGATCATTTCTTAAGGATAATTTTTAGATAATTAGTTCTGGTACATGCACGAGCTGAGGTGATTCATTTTTATGTGAGGTACAGATATCCATTTTTTAGCATATTTTTCAAATGACTTTTATTGCCTTCTCATGTTTTCTTATGTCTAAGAGAGCTAAAATGGCATAAAGCAAGAAAGCAACTATTTTCAACTTATATTTATATGGGAGAAAATTTTGAGCATTCCCAGACCCCCAAAATAGCATTCACCAGATATCTTGGCAAAATGTCACTTTACTAGCATATCACAATATTGAATGTAGAGGACTCAGGTAAACCACTTTCCAAATATTCCTTAACTGCTCAGATAATAGCAGATAGATGATGATATTCTCATAGTTAATTTTAACAGGGACAAATAAAATTACTTTGGAGGAATACATACATTCAAAAAGGAGTGCTTGGACTTTCAAGATTTTGGTTGCAACTTACACAAAATTTTAGGTCTAAATGAGCAGAAATAATGATATATGGATACAAAATTATACAATCTTTAATCATGATTACAGATTTTTCCCATGATCTGAGAATACAACCTTCCTATGAAGCACTTCCTAAGCCAAAATGGCATAAGTGAGGAATGAGTAACCATTGGGAAGATTTTGAGCAATTTTGGACCCCAAAATAATCAAAACAGGGCAGAACACCTCAAAAGAGAGGTACAAGAGAGGAGAATAAAAAAGAGGAAATATACACTGAATAGAAGATTCAGTATTTCCATAATGAAAAAGGTAATGATCATAATTAATTTGATAAACAAGAGGACAAAGAAGGAAATCAGATGAATAAGTGGAAGAACAATAGTTACAAAAAGGTAAGAGAGGATTTATTGAGGGACAGAGAAAAAGAGCCAAACACTGCACTTAATGAGATGTCAACAGCAAACAGAAGAGTGAGACATGTCCCATTCCCCAAGAGCTCATCAATATGTTTTTTGAACACCGATTCCATAAATGGCATAAAAAAACATGTTAATGAATAGATAAAATAAGATCATTTGCAGATATTGCACATCCAAATGCTGATAGCTACATAACAGTCGGTAGGAAAAAAAAAAATTTTAATTGAATCGGGATCATTCAAATTCTCTATTTGGAAGTGTGGATTTAGTATTTCCATAATCAAAAAGGTAATGATTAAATTAATCTAATAAACAACAGTAGAAAGAAGAAAAGCCGATGAATAAGTGGAAGAACAACAGTTATTAAAAAAAATAACCATCTGCACTTGGCATTATTTCAGAAAAGTTCAGGAAAGCATCAGGTAATCTCTAGAGGATATTTTGTCTCTTAGAAAACAGTGTGACCTGTTGATATACGAAGGCTTAAGAATTTTTCAGGCATCAAATGATTCACAAGATCAAATGATAAAGAGCAGAGTAAATTATTAAGTGGGAATAAAAGAAGTCTTGGACAAAGGGAGAACAAAACAAAGGAAACAGATAGAAGATAATAAAAACGGTGTGCTTTTTCTGATTGAAAATGATATTCCAAAGAAATACATTAAAGTAGAAATATTTTGCTCTTTAGAAGTCAAAAACTGGAAAACACACACAAAAGAGATAAAAAAAAAAGAAAGTTATAAAAAATAGAAGACCAAAAAAAAACAACAAAACAAAATGCAAAAAGGATATTTGTAACCTAAATCACTTCTAAAAAGAAAAAACAAAAGTTTTGGGGGAAGGTAGGGGCAATCATCAGATGTTCATGAAGATCTTTCTAGTATATTCAGGAGCTGTTTTGGTTGGAAGAAAAAAAAAAAAAAAAAGAAAAAGGGAAACCGAAACAGGATCAATGTTTGCATTGAGAGCAAAAAGCAGGAAAATACACCAACGGACATGAACAGAAAGATTGAGAGCAAACAAGTTGATTTGAAGAATAACACTTTGCCAAATAAAGAAAGAAAGAAACACGTTCATGAAATCTCTATCAAAATCAGACGAAAAAGAAAAAAAAGGAGATGTATCAACGTGGGAAATGAGGAAGAGAAGGAAAGAAAAAAAAACTATCACTATCACCAGAAAAAATAAATAAACAAAAATATCTATGGGGAAAAAAAAAAAAAGAAGAAAGAGACTTGTCTTGGGACTATATGTCTTGATTTCGAAGAGTGAAGAAATTCTTTGGTAGAAAGGGAGATATTTAGTGTAAAGTTTTCAAAGAGAGATTGAAAGAATGCTCTCCCCAGGGAATTTGGTTCTCTGATGTACAGTGCCGAAGACCCCCTGCTGTTTGCTGAACAACAGCTTTTTGACTTTTAAGGATTGCAAAAAGATCAATGACTCTAAAGCATCGTTCCATTGCTCCAGACTCAGATACAAAACTTCATGGCTTGCAGACAATTCCAAACATCTCAATGGATTTTAAATTAGCCCTCATAACTGGCTAGTTTAACGTTCAAACACTTATTTCTTCTATCTAGTAGTAATCCAAGCTTTTATAGTCCTCTGTAGAAAAAAAGAAAGAAGACATGAAGCTATTTTTTATTTGTTACAGAGAAAACCATTTTTTATGGAACATACGAGTGCCTTTATGCTCTTGGGTGGTGGGGTAGAATGCCGATCGTCTTCTGAAAGCACCCGCTTTTTTTTTCATTGGTCCATTGTGACCAGTGTTAATGTGAACTACAGGGACAACTTAACAGAGCATAAAACATGCCCCATGGAATAAAGAGAGTATAAAATAAAATAAAACATAACAATGAAATATCAACATTTAAAGCTTTTATGCATTGCCTATGTATATATTTTTTTTTATTTTTGTTACCTGTTTCGTAAATTGCACAAGATGGATTCAATGCAAAGTACATTTCTTCCACTTGCAAGGGGCTTAAATCATTTTATTTATGTATGGCTTTTCCCTCATAGCGGAATCAGTTACTTTCACCCTTGAAGGCGAATCAATAGTAAGAAAACCTCTTTGTACATTTTATTGACAACGTTAAACCACAAGTAGTTTTTCTTTTACATTATAGCATGGTGTCATATAGCAATTCTTCAACCCGAGTGCATTTATTTTGGGGAACCCTCACTGTCTAATCAACAGTGTTGATTGTTCACCATGAGGCATTTAAATCTTATTCCAGTCATTGTTACCTCTTGAGGATCGATCTGATTTTCATGACAAGAGCTGTTCAGATAATTGATCTTGCTGTTTTTTTTTGTTGTTACCAGATTATTACAGCCAATCCATTCTATAGTCTTCATCCGGTGTATAATCAATACAGAGAAAGGAAGTCTTTTCTCAGGATCATTTTCATATGGATCGGCACTTCTATCTAGGGTCAGAGCATCTGCATGCATTGCCTTGAATCTCTGCCTAGGATCAAATCGTAGTAGCCGGGTGTTCATTGAAATGTTAAACATATAGTGTTTATTTATATAAATTCTAAAAATAACGATTTGTGATAAAAATCAATGGCAGAATAAAAAGAGTAAAGTACATAATTTAGGTTACTGGGTAGGAAAAAAGGAAATTAAAAATGATAAGTAATAATTAATTTTTTCTGACATTTTTTCCTACAGTCAAAAATTATGAGGTCTTGTCTCTTGGTGAAATATTTGTTTTAAAAATCCTTTCTATGAATATTATCTCTCTAAAGTGCATAGGAAAATAATATCTCTGTAATGTAATGTTTTTATATTATTAAAATCCTAAGAAGATTTTAAAACAGGGGTCACAAGCTGTACGATCCAGAGATTATATTAAAAGATTATTTTGAAATATGGTAATGTTAAAAATTATATGACTATAAGAGTATTTTTTGAAATTATCTTAAGAGAAGGCTTCGTTTTGAATGATAAAAGGCGATGTAGTTCAGAATTTTTTTTTTCCTCAAGATTATTTACCTAATTGCAACAATTTATTCTCTCCAGAGCTCTACAAACATTAAATCAACTAAGTTAAGAAAAAATAAAACAATTCAATTTTTTAAAAATAATTCTCAGGGAGGTTTTTCACCTCATCACAATAAAACTTTGTGAAACCAGGTTTCGGCTTTGCAAATTAAAAAACATTTTTAAATGTTAAGATTTTCAGTATCAAAGGGTGATTACGAACTTGTAAACATAATTTTTTTTTTATTTGCAAAACTTGCTTTGAATTCTGAATGAAACTTTAAAAAAAAAAAAGATTAAATTTAAGAGGAATAAAAGTCCACAACTTACTTGAAGAAAAGAAATTTTGATCACACCATGAATTGCTCAAGGATTCAAAGAAAGAACACACAGAACACTGGAGTGTTTATTTTCTGATAAATCTCGAATATATTCTATTTTTTTAATAATTTTCCTTCACTGAGATTTCAGATTAGAAAATGAATTTTTTTTTTTTCAGTCAATCAACATGACTTTTTTAAATGATTACAAACTAAAACCAAAAAAATTACTCATCCTACCAATTACAATTTATCTCAGATGACTGATCTGTAATTGCAACCTTGGTGTAATGGTTACTGGATCTGACTATCGATCTATAGGATGCAGGTCCAAATCACTCCAGATTTTCAATGTTAATTTTATTAATTGGTTTGGTTCAGCACAATTCTGAGCGCAACAGACAAATCAACCAACAAATTTTGTGACACTACTATTCATATGTATAGATTGTACAAAAAATGGTCACCAACAAAAAAATGGAAGCAAATATACCAATTAAACCAACTCATTATGTCAGAACTTGAAACAATAGATGTGACACAGCTTTTGTTCTCTGGATTGTTGTGCAAAGAAATCCACATTGATTTTTAAAATATTCACAATTACAGCATTTTAGGTTAAGAAATGTTCAGGGTAGCCTATTTTTGCCAAAAATCTGAATGAAATTGCCAATTAAGTAAAAGTAATGAATCAAGACTTGTTTCAAAGATGAGATGAGATGAGAGTTGAGATGTTTTTTATGAAATCCACATTCATCCCGAATTTAGCAGTGTCAGAGGCGTAATGAAGCTAGCGATTTTATTCTTGTATTCCTAACAACAGGACAGAGCAAAGAGGTAAACAAAAGAGGAAAAAAGATTAAAAATGAGACATGAATAAAATCAGATGAAAGGTAATACACTCAAATTTGGAATTGGAAAAGGGTACCAAACTATGTATAGGTTTCCCCACTCTTTAGTAGTAAAGCATTTCTAGAAAAACTTTTAATGATCCAAAATGGCATAAAATGAAGTATGGATTACCATTACTTCTGAGAAATATTTTCTAACATTCCCAGATCAAAAAATAGCTTCGCATGAGATTTTCAATATGATTGCAATGATTAAAGAAAAGTATGACTTCAATTCCAGTTTCTAGATATGTTTGCAGGATATTTCAAGTGCTCCCAACTGTATGAGGTAAAATGTGTGAGGCTACACAGTCAAGCATACTGTCGGATTTTAAACCATTTACATCAGGCATAACTGAAAATGACCGGCAAACTTTGACACTGAGGCAGGAAGACATAGAAGTTTATTTTTGGGGTCTCAGAAAATTTTCCCCTATGAATTAATAGTAATTATTTTTTTGCTTTACATGATTTTGGATAACAGATGAATCCTGCATAACTGATGATTTTTTGTAAAAGTCAAATGGTAGAAAGTGAACTTCCGAGGAGTTCTTTATCTATAAAGGATAAAGTTCTTTATCTACAAAGGATATCTTTATTCTATTCCATTTTGGAAGTTTTGTCTTGAATTTGAACAAGGAATGCAATCACTTGTGAAAAAACAAATAACTTTACCACTCGAGTCTCAAACTCAACCCCTTTCATTGAATAGTGTAATAGATAAGTTTAAGAACTAAAATAGCTTGACAGGTCTGGTAAGTCACTAAATAGAAACTGTCATGACCAACGTCTTTTGGAAGCATGCCATGTTGGGGGTGATCAATAGAAAAAATTTAAAAATGGGTGATAAACAAATGAGTTACTTCCCTTGACTTTTGTTGGGTGATGTTCTCTAAAACAGTCCGAAATTTTTTTGAATCACGTGTGAACACTGCCGGACTTTAAGAAACCAATTCAACATAAACATACATTGTAAATTTTAACACCCCCCCCCCATAAAACTAGAGGGGGATTAAAAAAGTTTTTTTTTTTTTCTTTACATGGTAGCCTGTGCACATGATACATACATAGCCAGCCAGACCAAGAAAACTGAATGGACGTATGATGACAGTTTTGGTTGATGGTTTCTAACAGATTGAAGACCGATTCTTCATGTATAAGTCCAATATCATAGCATTAAAATGAATTAAAGATTTTTAATTCACAAAGACGTAAAAAAGAATGTTACAAAATTATTATTATTATCATTATTATAGAAAATTATTATAGAAAAAAAAGCAAAAATCAAAGATTAGATAAATTCTGAGAGTCCAAAGAAAGCAAACAAGACAAAATAGCTAGGGGATCAGTCCTGGATATTTCATAACGAAAGAATGCTATCTGGAAAGCCCAAGTTTAATCAGGGGTGGGAGATTAGTGACTGCCATGATTATCAGAAAGATAATTCTTTTTTTACAAAATCAAAAACAAAAAGTGTTTTTGAGAGTGGACTGAGATGACCCAGACATGTAAAGCAATAAATTCCAAAGATGATAAAGATTATATAAATCTCCATTTAGACGAGAATCAATCTCTACTCACCTTCTGCTGACTGGAAGCCTCCCAGCTGTACATTTTCTCTTGGTTTTGGAGCACTGAAAAATAAGTAAACAAAGTAATTGGTTAACACTTCAACGACATGACACAAAACTTCACAACTGTAATTGTTCTGTCCCTGGTACTAGTGTTCAAATCCAGATAAGAGCTAAAATTTTGAATACTGATTATCAGAAAAGCCTTCAGGAGCCCCTTTTTTCCTTGGATGCTTATCTGTCTTCCTACCACATTTCAATCCATTTAGTCTTGTACTGTACTAAACTAAGCTTACTAATTATCACAACTTATAGGCCCTCCCACTTGGGAGACTGGTGAAACACAATCATCTTACCTACATTTCCTGCAAATTGGACGTGCTGTACAAAGCTAAGCTAAGTAAATATGCTGTCTCGAGAGGACCATCTTGTAAGTCACAATGTCCAGCAAGTGTTTAGCATCCTTACAACCCAGCCAGCCCATTACTATTTAAGTTTACTAATGGTCATTAGAATACCAGTTTTCTTTTCTGATGTATTATTCTGTTTTTGTGATCTTTTCATGTGATATTAAGCTTGATTTTTTTCCTTTGCATGTTGCATTATTCACAGTTTGAGAGCCAACCTCTTGGTTTCATGTTTCAGCTCTGTAGGTAACCATTTGAAAAAAAAATTGTAGCAGATGGACATTGGTTTTATCAAGGTTCTCATGTGGAGACCGACTTCCTTGGTTGCTTCATTCAGCTCGCTCAACATCATTTATAGAACATCAATATTTTTGGCAAAAACAGTGATGAATACTAGTCAAATAGTTATTGCGTCTGTCTTGTAAGTGAGTTTGATCCTCATAGGATACTTCCAAGACCTAGCTTTGAGCCAAAATATCTAACAAGTTTATGCTAGGGTCAAGGTTTACCACATATTTGTCTTGAGAGCTATTGACAGTGAGTTTGTTGCTTATGGCCTAGTCACGCAAACATCTAAAATTGGAATTGAGACAACTATTCAATGGAAAGTAACAAAAATTAGATAAAATTATGAAACAAGCCTTGAATTCTGATGAGAGAATTATCATCATTTCTGGCTGAGGTTTGGAGTGGTGGGTTATTGCTGGCATTAGAAAGTTTGAACCAACATAATCAAAAGGAAGAATCTTTACCCCAAAATTTTTCAGATTTCTGGTAATTTAATTAGAAGATTGAAGAGAAAATCAGCCAAAGAGATAACACCTATAAAATGAGTATATCAATAGAACAAAAATTAGAGGAATAATGAACATAGAGCATTCCAGAACCCTGGCCACTTTGATTATTACTGTTTCACTGTGAATGGCTTCAATGGCCAAGTTGATAGAGGCAACACTACATGATATAGCAAGCTCCTCTGGTATAGATTCTGAGTTTAAATTTTCTTTGAAGCGTCTTTTTTTTTAACAAATTTGAAGATTTGTGATTGAAGAAAACAAAACAGAAGAATAATGATAAAATTGGAAAAAAATGTATAAAATAAAAAAGATACTTCACTTCAGAACTTTAAACAACCAAATGTAGAAAGGAAAAATGATCTAGAAAAAAATATTATCCAACAACACTGATACAAAATCACTGAAATATTTATCAAACAATCCGGAGAAAATTATTTCATAGCTCCTTGACTATTCTTGACAGAAAACCGCAGATTTTAGAGATTACAGAATATATTGGAAAATAAATACCAGTTTCTATTTTCTTGAAGTAAAAATTTCTCCTTTATCAAAAGATTCTGATAGGAATCCAGCAAATATTTTTATGATATCATAAAATAAATTTGTCCCAAGTGTCAAATAATTTCAAGAAATTCTTTCTTTATGGAATTTTTTCTAGAAGGTTAACAGATATCAAATCATATTAGATATTGGAATTCTTAAAATTTTGTCTTAAAAATATAAACCAATTCAAGATATAATTCAAGATTTTGTGCATAGACAAAAATAAACAAAAAAATTCTGTACTTTACTTAAAATATTGATCAGAAAATTCCAGATCAACATTTGAATTGGAAGTCTTTCATCATTTTTTTTCTTCAAATTCTGCCGACACAAAAATCCTTTTAAAAAAATCAGATAATATGTAAATAAAGAAAAGTATCTGATCCTACATGAAAATAAAGATAAATTATTTTTTTTGTCTTTCTGAATAATTACAGTGAAAATGCTTTATTTGAACACCGAAAAAATACTATCACCAGGTAACAAAACTATGACATAATAAGATAAAAGTAGTTTCGAAAAATTAACTCTAATTCAAATACCTGATTTTTAAATCCAATTATTTATTATCAATCAAAATTTTTATAAGATTACTAAGACAAACACTAAATATACTTTTTTTTGTTTGTTTTTCACTATGCTTCTTGCTATCAAAAGCACAGGGAAGGAAATCACTGGAAAAATATTTGGCTAATTTTCAAAATGCCTGTTTTATATATACTGATGAAGGAAATGTTTGCTCTAATCCTGTTTTATAAAATTGAATTAAATAAATATTTGCTTTAAAATTTTGAAGAAATTCACATAGATACGAGTTGAAAATGCAATAATAATTAATTTTCTATCCATTCTTTTTGAAATCATCCTCCATTAAAAATTCTAACATTGATTCCACCAACAATTGATTTCTTTGTCATTCTTAGAGATTGATTTAGAAATTGAAAAAAGAGAACAAACGTTCTTTTTAAAGCATAATGGAATTGAATACGTATTTTTAAAATAAATTTCAATGCATTTATATATTTCAACTGGATTTATACATACACACATACTCACACAGCAAAATACCAATTCAGACACATTCTCTGCTCCAATAGGTTAGTACAAAATACACTATCAACACTCTTCTAAAATCTTAGATTACCCACTCACATTCATACAGAATATAACAATGTAGACATACTTTCCCACTCAACAACACACACTTGCACACGCAACATACGCACAGATTATTTTCTCAATAAGTCATTAGATTCAACTACATGTACACACACAAAACCCTTTCTCAATTTCAATTATATACAAATGATTTGAACTTTGACATAAAGACATCTTCTTTTTCTACAGTAAAGATAACAAATTTAGAAAAATAATAACCGCACATCATCTAGCCCCTCCCCTCTAAACCTTGTTATTCTGCAAAATTTCATCCCTCTTCCAATTTGGTGTTTGATAATGAGAGCAAACAGTCTCTCAAAACATATAATGGGAATAAATACAATAGTTTCCAAACTTTTGTGTTTTCATGTTATTGAATTCACAATATTTTCATATATGATGAATATTGCATCATAATTTTATAAAGATATAAAAGGTCTTATATAATATCTTGAAATTCAAGTACTATACTATACATTTATTTCAAAGTACCCAGATATGTATGAACGTATATTTGCATCTATAAACTGTTTACAAATTGTATATGTGTGCAAGTGTTGCACACCTTCCTCCAAGATGAAAATTGCATTTCTTTGAAAGGAAACCATGACAGAAAAGTAATCTCCAGAATTAAAACATTTATCATTCAAGTTAAGTTCAAAAGTTTAATCCAAAAGTAACTTTCCAGCAAAAATTTCTTCTTTTTCTGCAAAATTTTATGGCAAGCCAGACAATATTTTATCTACATTTCTTGTACTGAAAGTAAACAAACAGGCACATACTGTTAAAAAAGAAGGTTCTTCTGAAAGTTATCGGTAGAGAAGGAAAATACAGAAATGATGATTAATTTACTATTCAGCAATTTTTTTTTCTCGAGTTATGAAACTAAAAATAAATAGCACACTAATATCCCTGATCCAAATATACTGAAATTTGAAACGATGAGAAAATGGAAAAAAATAGTTTCGATGACAAATATACGAAGCAGCAGAAAACATCTTTTCAGCAATTGCATTCCTCCGTATTTTACAGCATAATCATTATTTGAGAATGAAAATAAATAGATATAAAAAAAAAAGAAGAAAATATAGCGGCTTGATGAATAAGTGGTAAATAATGTATATCACTGCACTGAATCGGTCATGTGACTGTTTTGATTGCATGAGTGTGTCACACGAACCAATCAGAAAGTAGACAGAATTATTAAACAGAAGTGATAGCAGTGGTGCATATCAACTGCTTGAAAAACAAAATGAATGAAAAAATAAATGGAACCACTATATTTATTAAACAGAAAAAATGAAGAAAAAAAACCAAATCAGCATAAAACAAAGTGCTGTGATTCAAGACACAAAGGAAGAACAAAAAAAAAAAGGTCTTAAAAAATGTCCACAGAAGATAAGATGATGACTCGGATGGAATATCAGGGAAGAATAGAAATTTCATATAATGTTAGAAGGTAGAGATGAAAAAAAAGGTACTATGAATACCTAAGAATACGAGTATCTTTTGAGTAAGAAGTTCGAGATAAAATGTCATTTTTATGTATTATTGTTTATTTAATATTTATTTCTCATCTGTATTTGTGATGTAGAAATATCTCTTGCTTCCCAATCAAAAATCAAAATGTTTTGTTTGCTTCCCAAAGAAATACAAACACCAAACATTTCCCAAACATAAAAAATCAACAAAGAGTCAATGAATAGAAATTATATATTTAAAAATTACCCAGCCTTTAATTGCAACCTTTTCAACTGTATGTTTGCCAATGAGCTGCAGGTGCCTTACACACATTTTACCTACAAAAGTCGCAGGTAAAAGTAAAAATAATACTGTGAAGTTGTTTCAGACGAAATTTTATAAATGAATCAACTAAAACATTTCTGATAAAGAGTATATTAATAGAACAGATACTAAACTTTGATCCGTATATATTCGCTTCCCCACAAGAGCGAGATGTGGCACAAGGTCAGTTTAATATGGGGTTCTGTACGGAAAGCTTGAAAAATTCCTCCAGTACCTGCAACTGGTATTGTAAAGGCATTAGTGCTAGCCTTACCCTTGCCTTTTAGTGCAATGGGAAGGTGCTGCCCTGAGGCTGACTGATCTCCTGAGACGAGGCAGAGTTATCTTCTGAGCACTTAGTAGCACAGAGTCTCAATAAGCCATCGTCAGCTACTGTATTGTACCAGTGCAAACCTAACAAAGACTATATTACAAGCAGATCTATACGAATACATACAATTTACTTACCAAGAGAAAAAATGGATAGATGAGGTTTTGGAAATTTTACCATGAAAAAAATAAATACTCATCCAAACAATGATTTTCCACTATTTCTTCCAAAGCAGAACCAAAACACTAGCTCTCAAATGGCAGTGGCAAAAGTCTATACTACATTCAGTTTACTGATATTGTTAGCATTTCACAAATTTTTGGGTAACATCACATACATTCTCTATATATTTTTTCTCTTCTATCTGATATTTCTTGCACAATTCACAGGAAGAAATTACACTGAAAAAAATTCATAATTTCAACAAAACCATTTTGGCAAACATCAAACCAATAATCCATTTCTTCTCAAATGCACACCAGTATATCCATTTGTGCGAACCATAGAGAGATCACAAGACAGCACAGGATATCAGGAAGAAAACAGGAGTCCGAGACATCATAGAATCTATCAATAGACTTAAATGGCAATGGGCTGGTCATGTTGCGAGAATGGCACACAACTGATAGACATTACAACTCACAACATGGATCCCAGAGATCACATGTGAAACCAAGGCCAACAGAATACAAGATGGAGAAAGAACTAGATAAATTCAGAAAATACTGGCTCTGCAACACCCATGATAGAGAAATGTGGCGAATCCTGGGGAAGGTCTATGTCCAACAACAGACGTTAAAAGACCTATGATGATGATGATATCCATTTGACCTTTGACCAATGGAGCCCATAGTGAGTCATTGTAAGTACTGCCAAAAATACTTTAAGGGTTTTACTTTCCTATAGTACAAGTTTCATGTTGCCAACATTTGCAGTTATCCAGAAATAAAAGTGTCAAATCTTTTTGAAACACCCAATATGTATGCAATAAAATACAGAGGGATGTTTTTGTTGAAAAGATGCTTTGTAGCTGCTTTGTATATTTGTCGTTGAAATCTTTTTTTTTTCTTCTTCTCATCGTTTCAAATTTAAGTATAATTGGATCCAGGATATAAGTGTGCTATTTATTATTATTAGTTTCATATCTCAAGAAAATTTGTTGAAGTGTAAATTAATCATCATTTTTTGTATTTTCTTGCTCAACCAATAAGTTTAGGAAAAACCTTTTTTAACCATATGTGCCTATTTGTTTACTTTTAGAGCAAGAAATGTAGATAAAATATTGTTTGGCTTGCCATAAAATAATATATATATATATATATATATATATATATATATATATATATATATATATAACCATTTCCAAATGTGTAACTGTCACGTTGAAAGGAGACAAAGAATAAACCAAATAAGAATTAGGTGTGAAAACAGTTATTTGGGCTTTTGCATTACCGGCGACTGTTTAGCTCAATGGTAAGAGTATTGTCAAGTTGAAACTGCTACCCTATCAGTCACAGGTTAAATTCCTGTAGCAGTCCAATTTTCTTAAATTGTTAGTTCTATTTATGCTTTCTAGGGCAAGTGATACATAAACCATATAATGATGAGAGAAAGAAGACCAAGACTAAACAAAATGAGAATTTGGTGTGAATACAGTTATTTGGGCTTTTGCATTACAGGCTACTGTTAAGCTCAATGGTAAGAGCATCGTTAATTTAAAGCAGCTACCCAGTCAGTCGCAGGTTAAATTCCTGCAGCAGCCCAATTTTCTTTAATTGTTTAATCTATTTACATTATCAGGGGTAAGCAATATATTAACCATATAATGATGGGAGATCATTTCAAAAAAGCTTCTATATAATACAATTCATCTATAATCATTCAGTTGGATTATATACATCCATTTCCTGTCACATTGAAAGAAACGAATAGACGAAGAATAAACGTGATGAGAATTTGGTTTGGAAACCATCATTTGAGCCATTGCATTACCAGCAGCTGTTTAGCTCGATGTACAATGTAACTTAATTTATAATCATATATGTATAAGTAAAACAGAAAAAAACAATGAAGAAAATTATATAAATCATGTTAACAGATATTGAGAAATAAGAGACTGAAGTGACACAAAACTTTTGAAAAAGTTTTTCAATGTTTAATGTTTAAAGCTGTAAAGCTTTCTAAACTATATATATATATATATATATATATATATATATATATATATATATATATAAATAGTAGATTGTGGATTCGCTACACAAACTAGCTCATGTTCCTGCCCTCTTTGGGCCTCACCAGGTGAATATATAGCGAATCCACAATCTACTATTTATTTCCAGCTCTACTCTAAAACAACTTAACTTCATGAGTAAAATGTTGTATGTATCTAGCACTCATTGAAATAAATCCATTGCATTTCAGAAGTGGCTTTACATGATTGATATATTATTATATTATGTTATACTGCTAGCCTGATTTGTACCACACACATATATATATATATATATATATATATATATATATATATATATTGTTCTAAGGATGATGCTACTGGTTACTGGAATATTACGTCAAATATTGATCCACTACAAATATCTTTTTAGAGTTTCTTTTTGCCCTACGTATTATCAAGAAATGCACATGGCTTGGAACCAGAGCAATGAAGGCAGTGATGGATCATTGGATCCAGGATTCTCTTGGGACCAGAGATTTGATTTGGTAATTCTTGCTTTCGCTGTGCTCAGCGGTCCATTCTGCTAGTGGAATCAAAGTGTGAAAGTTGAATACAAATAAACATAGCATGCAGAAAGAAAGAGATGAGCGACGGGTCGGAGTGAGGAGTGAGTGACTGTCTGAGATGGAAGCGGCCCTGAGGATAACTGAAGATAAACTACCTTATCATTTAGGGCTTGGAAGTTAAGTTTCAGTAAATTTTTACTCTCTTATACATGCATAAACACACTTACACACACGCACACACACACATATATATATATATATATATAATCGCTAATGGAAAATAAACCGATGGACATCACGACTCACAACATGGATCTCCCGAGATCACATGCGCAACCAAAGCCAGCAGAATATTAGATGGAGCGACTAGCTAGACAAGTTCAGGAAGTACTGGCTCCGCGACGCCCATGATAGAGAAGTGTGGCAAATCCTGGGGAAGGTCTATGTACAACGACGGACGTTAAAAGACTGATGATGATGATAATGATGAATGGAAAATAAAATAGCAACCCCGCCAAATCATCATCATCATCAGCTTTTTAGTGTCCATCGTTGGGCATAGACCTTCCCCAAGATTTGCCACATCTCTCTATCATTGGCATCAAGGAGCCAGTACTTTACTGAATTTATCAAGCATGTCCAGCCCATTGCCATTTGAGTTTTCTAACTGTTTCTATTTCATATCATCCTAGTTTTTTCTTTGATATGCTATGCTGTCTCATGATCTCTCCAGGTAATGTTAAGCATGATTCTCTCAAGTGCATGTCGCGTGGTTCTTAGTTTGAGGGTCAATCTTTTGGTTAGGGTCTGTGTTTCTGCTCCATAGTTGACTTGGTAGGAAACATCGGTTGTTTATTCTTCTTTTTTTGACTATTGGGATTTGTATGTGCTTGAAAGTCGAGTTTGCTTGACCGAAACCTTGCCAAGCTAGTGTGATTCTTTGCTTTGTTTCTCTTCTTGAGGATTTCATCCAAGATGGATGTAGAGGTCTCCTTTCTCTAGCTCTGCATTTTCAATTTCGATGGTTGTGTCTTTGTCCCCAACGTGTTTGTTGTACATGACATTCATTTTGCTGAGGTTCGTATCAAGGCCAAGTGTTTCAATTCACTCAAGATCAAACATACAGATGATATAGCTGGATTACAATAAATGATCCCCTAGACAGATCAAATCACACACAAATTCCAAGATAAAGGGTGTATCAAGGGTACTGAGTAGCCATATTAATAGACTGTGTATCCTCTTTTAACACTGATCATAACCTATAGGAAGATATACAATGCATTGATACAGGATCTGAGTACTGTTGACACACTTTATTTTGGAACTAGCGCATGTATTGATCTGCATATGGGATCATTTACTTTAATCCAGCTTTATTATCTATACATCTAACCATGAGTAAGTTGAAACACATATTGATTGTGTTGCAATTTTATTTTACATATATATATATATATATATATATATATACATATACACAAATATATATGTATGATTATGAATTGTGTTATATTATATTGGAACTCATATTTGAAATGATCTTCCATTACAGTGTGAAATAGAATGAATAATCAAATAAAATTGAGCTGCTATTTATCATTTTTTATGTTGTCTAGGCCAAATGATACAATCAGCATGTGATAAAAGTTTCAATGTAATATAGCACAATTCATAATCATTCTATTGGATCATGTATTCATTTCTTGATAAGATATATATATATGTATTAATGTATACACAAGTGGAAACACAAATATATGTATATATATATGCAAATGCTATATATACATAAATTTACGATAGCTTCTCCTCAGGATAATATATAAATTTAAGGTATGGTGAAGATCAGCCTTTCAGCATCCGACATTGGACATAGATCTCCTTATCATGAGTGTCACAGAGTCAATACTTTCTGAACTTGTGTAGTTTGTCTCGCCATCTTGTATTCTGCCAGCCACAGTTTCACATATGATCTCTGGAGATCCATGTTGCTAGTTGTGATGTCCAGTGATTGTCTGCCTTTGTTGCAGCAGGATTAGCCTGTTGCCGTTTGCCTTTTCTAATGGATTCTATGATATCTGGGACTCCCATTCCCTCCCTAATATATTGAGCAGTCTGGCCATCTCTCCATGAGAGCCGAATGAAGTTTGAGGGAAATTTATCCAAGTTTCTAAAAAAATATTGATGATAACTGAATGATAAATATGACCAGTCTTACTACACAGGGACAACTGCATAATGAGTTTGGTGAACTTAAAAAGATCCTTTGCCTTGAAAAAAAGGTTGAAATTCAACATCCTTATAACAAAGATTGACAGGGGGTTGGTACTTTTTATCCCTGCCACACGTCGATGAAATATTCTCATGCAGAAATCATCCCTGACAAACGTTTATGGAATACTTCCATGCACTTAAGTGAGTTCTGCGTGATATATGTAATTCAAGGATACATTTTGAATGTGTAAATTTTACCAATGATGAAATTTTTTTTTTCATATCGAACAGCCTTACAGATGAACAATTCTATTTTACAGACTGTTCAAATGAAGAAAATTACTTTTCCGGAGCCCTTGATTGGCTCTTTAACTCTTCTTACAAGAATATACAGAATCTTTTAATATCATTATATGTTCCATTCACGAGTGGCCAGGTGGCAGGGATAAAAAAAAAAGAATACTGCTGCTCTGGGGAATATATGGAGTGACTTCCTTCAGTCCTGGGCTTTGGTGTGCAAAATGCATGGCATTTATGACTTTTGGCAGAAAGAATGCAAGAAAATTTTTAATCCTCTTTTTTGAGATAAAATGTGTCTTATATACAAACAATACGGCAAACTTGTTCACTGCAGCTGTGCAATAATACAAATTTATAAATGTATGAGTGCTTATGAATATAGTAATGTATGATACATATATAATATATATACATATACAAATATACATACCAGTAGAAAAAAAATTACAATATATATCTCTCTCCCTCTTCATACATTTATACAAAGTTGATATTTCCCCAGAAACTTTTTTGAATTCTTATTCTCCCTTGGGCTGTATACATTCACAATCTATTTATACTCACTTTTCAGGACTATATACACGCACACAAAAACACACAGTATACTTAGAACGCATCAAGACAAATATATAAAAGCAAACAAGATACACATAAATAATGCCAACAGTATGTATAGTTAGTTCTAAATGTAGGCATAAGAATAGATGCAAACTATTACAAAATATATATATATATATATATATATATATATATATATATATATATATATATATATATATTCATTTATATATATATATATGTATTTATATATATATATATATATATATGCACACAAAGAATTATAGTTAGTTTTATTTGTGTATCTATTGAGATTATATGTAGATGCATATGAAACACCCAAACATATACAAATGAATGTATACATTTGGATAAACACACAAGTAAACAAACGAGCCTAAAAGCTACTAAACATGTACATACACATGTATATATATATATATATATATATATGTATGTATATGTATATATATATATATATATATATATATATATAAAATCAAATTATATATATATATATATATATATATATATATATATATATATATAAGTATGTACATATATATATATATATATATATATGTATGTATATGTAGTGTATATACTGAGACATATTCATCTAAGTGCAGAAATATATCTTTAAAAAACACATTTAATAATGCACGCCCACCTATGTTCAAGAACCACCCCTCCCAATAGACATGTACAAAAGTTGATTGTCTAATGCACTGTTTCACCCAAATTGTCAGACAATGTTATTGTATCCGTCCCATTGCTCATCCCGGCACCCCCAACCCTGACTCACAACAAGATCTAACTTTTCATCCTTATGTCCTCAGTAGATTATTTTCTTTTTAAATTCCACTGGTTCAACGGTTTTTCAAGCACGGCACTGGTCATAAAGCAGTTGGGTACAACTTGCCAAAAAATGACAGCTTTTATATCCCGACACACTCCTGCAGCAGACCCCCACTCCCAACTGTCCGATTCCACAATGATGTAAATTCAAGAAATCCCCAGCTTCCTCCAACCCTGAGTCCCTACATTAAGTTGGCAGTGTTTCTGCTCTCTTTTGGCAATTCCCCGTAGACAGGGGAGAGAATGAATAGAATTTTTAGCCTTTGGTCCAGGTTTGTTCTGTAGAGAACACAAGACTTTGGATTTCAGAAAATAAGGTATTTTTGCTTCTTCTTTTTTTATTTGTCTTTTTTTCATTCTCTCTCTCTCTCTCTCTTTCTCCTCCCCCTTGCTGCCCATCAATGTTTATACCCATTGTTTTCAGTTTTATGCCCCTCAAAAATCTTTTGGAGCATGCAAGGAGGAAGCGGCATCAAGGTATCAATCAAAACTTTTAACTGTTTTGTCCCTCTATCTCCATCCACAAACCCCTTACCTCTGACAGCCAACACCAGTGCCACCTGGTGTTATTATTCTCCACCCTGATTCTTAACTTTTTGACTTGGTGCAGAGTTATAGCTTTCACATCTTCCTTCACAGCTTTTCTTATTTTTAGTTCAAAGTGAAACGGTTTCCAAAAACAAATGGTGGCTAGTATTTTTTTAACAAATATTAAACTTTCAAGTTAGTATGCAGAAATCCTTGGTATGTATGTTTTGTCTTTTTTTCCTAAATCATAGTCAGTGAATAAAAATAATTCTGACAATTCAAAGTGATCTCCCTTGTTTCCGACTGTTGGATTGTTTTTTTTATTATTAGCTTTTAACTTTTTCATTCATTCCATCTTATCTTACGGTAATCAATAACGGATTTTACAACTACATGAAAGAACTATAAGTATCAGGTGGAAGAAAGGATAGATTTAGATTCCAACATGGTGGCTTCAACTTTAATTAAGAAAGTATTTTATTGAAGAATCCCTGCTTTCACTAGATAAACAACGGAATTTAATCTCTGTCTTGATAAGTGCATGTAATTAGATAATTTAGAATTGAAAAAAAAAGTCTGTGAGGATTCTTGACCCAGGGTGTTGTAATGAAAAGCAACAATAACAAGATGTTGCCAAACTAATTATATAAATAACACTGTTGAATACAATTTTTTGTGAGTAAGTATGATTTCCTAATTGCTTATGTGTAAGAAGAAAAGAAAAGGGTAATAATTCTATTCAAACTTTATTTTTGTGAGCATGACAGGGCTATTTTGAAATGTAACTATCCCCAATTGAATAAAAGACAAATTTGCAAATTTTCATTCATGCAAAGTGAGAAAGACAACAATATATGAATCAAAATTATCATGCATTTACAATAATATTAAACAAAATTAACCACAAAAGATTTAGAAGTAGGTATTTTTTCAAAAATCCACAAAAGAAGAAAAAATTAAGCAAAGAATCACCCTAGGATGGCAAGCTTTCGGCAAAGCAAGCTCAACCTTCAAAAATAAGAAGATCCCATTAATCCTAAAAAGAAGGGTGTATAACCAATGCATCCTCCCGATAGTCACTTATGGAGCTGATACATGAAATCTAATCAAGAGACAAACCCGCAAACTGAGAAGCAAACAGTGTGTGCATGAGAGAATTATGCTCAACCTTACATGGAGAGATCACAAGACAGCACAGTATATAAGGGAGAAAATGGGAGTCCAAGACATCACAGAATCTATCAAAAAACTTAAATGGCAATTGGCAGGCAATGTTACAAGAATGGCACACAACCGATGGACATCACAACTCACAACGTGGATCCCCAGGACCACATGCGAAACCGAGGCCGACAGAAAACAATATAGAGTGATGAACTAGACAAATTCAGAAAATACTGGCTCTGCAACACCCATGATAGAGAAATGTGGCAGATCCTGGGGAAGGTCTATATCCAACAACGGACGTTAAGATTGATGATGAAGTGATTTCCTTATTGCTTGTGTGTGAAAAGAAAAGAAAAAGCATGATTCTCTCATGCGCGCATTACATGCTCCTCAGTTTGAAGGTCTGTCTCTTGGTTAGGTTCCATGTTCAGCACCATAAGCGACTATCGGTAGAATGCATTGGTTGTATACTCTTCTTTTTAGGATTATTGGGATCGACTGGTTTTTGAAAGTTGAGCTTGCTCTACTTATCAATTAATTAAAACTGATTTGATAATTCAATTCTTAAAAATAGGCGGGTTCCTAATGTTGCCGTGTTTCTTAAATTCAAGTTTGTAATGCTCAACTATACCATGTATTCCAGCAAAAATTTAGTAACAGAGAATACAACATCTTTGGCAATTAAAGCCGATGATCAGTGGACCTTGCAGGCAACCAATCAGCTTGTATACTGAGTTAACAGATGAATAATCAAATAAAAATGAAATTTTAAAGAATATAGTAAACATGATTAGCATTTCAAAATGCCATTTTCTTGACACTATAGAAGAATTGAGAATGAACAAATGCTCTCAGGAAGTTGTTCTGAAATTCAAAAATTGATTGAATGTAATAATAGGGAGTAGAAAAGAAAATGATGATATAAAAGGCTAAAAAAATATGCCTGGTTAGTCACTCAATGGAAACAGTCAGGTAACCAACGTCTTTTGGCAGCATGCCATGGTGGGAATGATCAATCAAAAAATTTTAAAAAGAGCTGATCAAGCTGACCAATTACTTCTAACACCTTTTATTGGGCAAGGATCACTAAGAGAAGGCGAATTTTCAAATAACAAGTTCGAACACTGCCGGACACAAACTAAGGGATCGATTTAGTTTGAACTTGAACCTTCCACTAAAAACTCATTTACGGGGAGAATTTTCAAAAACCAAAAGAAAGTGTTTTCTTAAGACGTAATAAGGATTGAATATTAAAATTATCAACACTTCAGCCCCATTGGTAGGGCCTGTATACATTATATATATATATATATATATATATATATATATATATATATATATATATATGTATATATATATATATGTATGTATGTATATATATATATATATATATGTATATATATATATATATATATATATATATATATATATATAGGGCCAGCCAGATCAAATGAAGAGATCAATGGTGATAGTTTTGGTAGACGTTTTCCAAAAATGGTTTTTCAAATCTAAAGAAAGTTTGAATAAAAGGAGGCTTTGAAAGGACAATATGTAAAGTTACCAGTGGACAGTTACAGATTATGCAAACGGCTGTATTTCTTGAGAGATTATAAAAGGAACTGCTAAAATTATACAAGATATAAAGGGTGTGTGTATTAGTTTGTGTAAAGGAAAACAAGAAAGAGAACAAACTCTGTTCAAAACTTACAACATCATTTATACAATATTTGGCAACATTCTTTTCCGTAATTAAAGTGTTTGTTTCAAATTGATTCCCACGTTATTCCTCGCTAAAATGTCTGAAACAAAAATACGTAACAATCGCATCAAAAATAAAATACATATATATATATATATATATATATAGGAATAGAGCACTCTGGTGGATGGGGAATTTATGCATAAATGAATATATCGCTTAAATTCAACCTTACTGACTGTCCAGTTCCGGGTCTGGAGCGAAGGTTTCAATCCTACCTCATTGTACCGGATGGGATAATGGATAGTCTATAGCCATACTGAAGAGTTGTAATACAACAAAACAGCTGTCTGTGGATGACACAATACTGTATACAAAGTGTATACATTGGTTATAAACACTGTATAGTCCGCTTTTTTTCTGGTACTTTCTTCTCTTACATAAACATACACACAATTACATATACATATGTATGATGGAATAAAGGATTCTTTACACAAACACATTCATTTTCACCCTGCTTGAAAGTTGAAATTATGGCCAATATAGAACTTCAACATTTTTTAGTTGTTACTCTTAATCTAAATTATGATACCCATAAAGTACACCAAAAAGAAAATTCTGTAATTACATATATTGAAAAAAAATCTAACCACCCAAACAAAATCATTAAAAAGATTCCCAAATCAATAGAAACTAAGTTGATATACAACCCCACAAACGGAATAATATTCAATGGTGTTAAAAATGAATAAACTAAAGCCTCAGAGGATAGCGGTTTTACCAAAATTATCTTTAAATATGATGAAAAAGTAAAATCCAATAGAGTAAAACATAGCAACAACAAAAAAAGTAAGGGTAGGAGAATCATCTGGTATACACTGCGATTCAGCCTACAAGTAAAAACCGACACTGGGGAAACAGATTTAAGTAAGAATAAAATACTCTCAGAGAGGAAACATATCACAAAGAGCTGATGTTTTAACAACATACTGATAAGGAAAATGACCACAGTACCTCCTGCAAATCTATAATTCATAACTACCAGTAAAGTATCTCCACTACGTAAAACAGAAAAACATAACAAGCAATGATCAACAACTAAACAAGGAAAAGAGAAAGAGAAGATACATGAATAGAATAAGAGGAAGGTTCTACACCCTAGAAAAATAGAAACACATCTGAAGTAAATAGGAATCTGAAATAAATTGAATCATTTGCCTGAAGAAGCCAAAACATGGCAGAAACATAAATGTGTTTATGTAGCAAATCCTTTATCTCATAATATTTTTAAAATGTATAATGTTGAATGTATTGGGCACTTTGTGAAATAAACCCATCACACATCATATTATATCATATCATATTGTATTCCTGATTTGTGTTATATGTATATATATATATATATATTTATATAACCATTAGAAGAATGAATGAAGGGAAAAGATACTGAGGACAAGGAAAAAATCTGTCAATTCATCAGTGTGACTACTTCGGATCAGTATCAGTTGGTCATCATATGAGATCAAAAGTGATCCACCAAGTGAAATAAAGGAAATAGAATAACCTCAAAATTACAGAGGACCAGGAAGAGAAGGTTTATAGAGATATGGATTGGAAGAGAGAGAGAGAGATGTGGAGAAAGAGAGAGCTGGATGACATAGAGAAAGAGATAGTATAAAGGTGGTTTGAAGAGAGCAAGAGATGAACAGAGATTGTTATAGAGATACGGGGACAAAAAGAAAAAGGTAGATATGAAGAGAGAGAGAGGAAGAGAGATATGAAGAGGCTCAGATCAATACAGAGATTTTGACAGGAAGAGTGAGGTAGATATGAAGAGAGAGGGACATGAGGGACTGAAAGATAAGACTGAAAGAGTGATATAAAGAGACTGATAGAGAGAGTTGAAGATACAAAGATATTAACAGACTGAAAGAGTAAGGTAGATATGAAGAAAAAGAGAGAAAGATGCGGGATTAAAAGAGAGAGATATGTGTTTTGGGAACTAGGTATACAGTGAGGCAGTATCTAAAATTTATGCTCAGCAATTACAGAGGTTTCCATCAGGAATGAGCAAAGTGAACCCGTGCAGCTGTAGGTTCCGGGATGCTGTAAGCCCCCGTGGTTAATCTTCAAAAATATGGCCAATTTCACGGCCATTTTGCAATATACAAAAAAACCTGGAAATTGAGAAGTAAGTATACGACATACCCCTGCAGACCCTCACATTCCCATCACTGATTTACTTATACTAAACAACCGCATCTGGTTAGTAAATATCCAAAGTGTCAATTTGGTCAGACTTCAAAGACTAAAAAAAAAGCAAGAGAAGTTAAAGAGAGAAAGACAAAGCCAGAAAGGTCACAAAGCCCAAAAGTGTCAATTCGAAGTTGGCAAATGACAAAAAACACAGTGCACATCACCCGCTTGAAGTGAATTGAGTCTTGGTCCATCATTGATTTATTTCTGTGTTATCAATATAAAGGCCCAAAGCTAAATGCTGCAATAAAAAACCAACAAAACATCAAACAATCCTATAGATGCATGTGTGTATGTAAATGAATATAAATAGAGAAACAGAGAGCTAGATAGATGGAATCATTCCTTGTATAAAGAAGAATAAATCTTCCATTATTATGTATATAAATATGTATAGAGAATGAGAGATTAAACTTATATGGATATGTATGTACATGCACATATATGTGAATGTGTGAGTATATATATATATATATATATATATATATATATATATATATATATATATATATACATATATATGGTACGAATCAGGGATGCAAAATAACATAATGGAATATCCAATGAATGGTGGGTTTATTTCATAGAGTGCTCAATACATTCAACTTCGTTTAGTTGGTGGCGAATCCCCGTCCTTATATATATATATATATATATATATATATATATATATATATATAGTAAGGAGAGAAACATGCATGGATGTATATGTAGATGCATACATATAAATGGGTGAGAGCATATACATATATACATATGTGTGTGTATATATATATATATATATATATATATATATATATACTAATTTTTTTCAGTATATTGCTCTATATAATATGATGGATATAATGAGCACTTTTATTTTGACCCAATGAAAATAATTAGATTTAGAAATTCAACTGCTCTACTTTGTGATATTTTTATATATAACGATACTAAGACCATTTTACAGTTGATTCTTTACAGATATACATACATATGAAAAATTGTAAAATCAAAGACAAACCTGAAAATGTATATCTATATATTCATTCAGATTTGATTGTATACATCTCTATCTCTCTCCATATATATATATATATATATACACACACACATACACACTTCATATATATATATATATATATATATATACACAACCACTGGAGAGAATGAATGAAAGGAAAAGATACTGTGGACAGGAAAAAAATCTGTCAATTCACCAGGGTGTGGCTACATCTGATCAGCATCAGTTGGTCAGCGTACAAGATCAAAAGTGATCGACAAAGTAAAATAAAGTAAATAGGATAACCTCAAAATCACACAGGACTGGGCAGAGAAGGTTTTTGAAACAAAAAAAAACGTGAGAATGAATTGAGATTTTAGAGGAAACTGACGTATTGTGCATTGGATATGACTGAAACACAAGCGGCAGTTGCACAAAAGAAGTGGTTTGTTGCACAATTATGTTTTGGACCAAAGGTGGCTTAGATCTTTCGTCTGGTATTCGCTGTTGAGGGCCGGATTTTACATTTCGATTGGTTAAATGACGCAGTTGGTAACAAGATCAAAATGCTTCTATTGGTTTTGAAATAAATAAAAAACAGCCAAGACAGATTTCTCCTCTCCTGATAAAAAAAAGCAAGACATCGAGACTCCATATAAATCATACAATGAACATCTGCAATATTTTAGTCTTTAGAATATGCATTTTTGTGTGTATACACGCATACATAAAACTCGATTTATGTAATAATAAAACATTGTATGTATGTATAAGTAAGGTTTTAGGCTTATTTTTGTCTATATACTTGTGTTCATGAAAGTACAAATACATGTAAAACATACCCTTACACTGTACTTGAACAAAAATGACAGTTTGCTTGTAATTGCTTGGTTTAGAGAGTTAAAAACATGGACATTATTCATGAATAACCAAATTACACTGCAATCAGCATATCAAAGCATGCATTTTGTCATGTTTTATGGTTCTGAATACTAGATATCAGGAAAATATGTTTTTAGATAGAATTAAATTGTTAAATGGATAAAGAACAAGTTTTTTTTTCTATTCTTCTAAAATCTTCTTCAAAATCGATCAAGGAGATTCAAAAAGCAAACTCACATTGCTATTTGGAAGAGTTGCCAAACTAAAAAGTCAATTTAGGTCACCCCTTACCCCTGCTCATAATCCATAATGGCCCATGCAAACTTGAGCAATAAAAACAGGTTTTGTGCTTGTTCAAATACAAACATTTCTTGTAATATTAACTCACCATTTTTTTAAATTAAAAAGGGTAACATAAAATACAGATCTATTTCTGCTCTGGTCATCTTCATAAAAATCCTGAAGCTGTAGTCATAGTGTTCTCCGGGGTTCGACTCTCACACAGCCATCTCCTACTGCACAATGCGATAATAATACGATGTTTGGAGGATTTTCGAGAAGTGGAAATTGTGATAAGCCATAAATACTACTGTTTACTTATCAGCGAGTCAAAGTAGTGCTGTCAAGAGTAAAAATAAAGGAAGAAACTAGTCAAAAATTAATTATAAAAGTGGTCTGGTTAGTCACTCAATAGAAACCATTTTGTGACCAACATCTTTTGGCAGCATATCGTGTTGGTGGTGATCAATTATAAAATTGGAAAAGGGGGGGTGATCAATGAATAAGTTACTTTTCGCGCCTTTTGTCAGGTGGTGATCACAAAAAATAGTCTGAATTTTCAAAATCAAGAGTGAACACAAACTAAAGGATCTATTTAGCACAAACTTACATTGCAAATTCAACCAGTCACTAAATACTAATTTAAGGAGGAAATTTTCAAACACCTACAAAAACTTTTTTTGTAGACATAGCAAGGAGTAAGATTTTCAGGCCACTAGTTCCATTAATGCAGCCTGTACACCTGATGGATGGATAACCAGCAAGACTAATTTAAAAACTGGAGAAACCTAAGGTGACAGTTTTGGTTGATGGTTCTCAATACTTCATCTAAGCATCTTAAATACTTCGGCGCATTACTGCTTCAACTGTTAGCTAGTAAACAAATGATAGGTTGTGGGGAAATCAGGAAAAAAAGTGGCAAAAAGACGACAAGAAGAGAACCCGGCTTAGCCACAAAAGCTTCTGCGATCAAAATGATTAAGTTGTCATCTATGTAAGATGAGTTTCTAAGGTATGGGATGCTGGTTCAAGTATCACTGGAAACTATTTCCTAATTCTGATTTCATGCTGCTAACTTGAACAGCCGAAACAAAAAAAAGAAAAAAGAAAGACGAAAGGACTAATCCTAAATTAAGAAATTAACAATAAAATACTTGGTCTCAGTATCTCAAAAAAAAAAAAAGAAAACTCGCGGGTATTACTATTACTTGGCAATAAGCAATCTAATGCAGAAAAAAAAAGACAGAAGAGATGGCAGAATGATTACGAGATGAGAACCTCACGAAAGCTTCTGTGACTGGAATGGCTAAGGTGTTATCTATGTGTTGGAGGTATGGGATGGAAGTTGAAGCCTTGTTGGCAGCTGCTTCATTATTCTGATCAGATGTTGTTGACTTTTATGGTCAAAAACTGTAATATCATCTTGACTTATATCTTATTTGATCAAGCATTGTTAATTTTTGACTAGTACTTTTTCATCTTAATTCTAGTAGCTTATCACCAAAACTATTCAGACTGTCAGTCTACGGCCATTACTAAACATCAAAGATCAGGGGGTGAAAAATCTCGAGGCAAGATGTGAATTTGAATCCTCTCACCTCAGAAGAAACCTGCCAATGTAGGGCAACAGCTCTCAGATCAAATCTAACCTTTAATCTGATCCTTCATTTTCCCCTGAATACTGAAAGATGTTTAACTCTTGAATTCATATAAGAAAATGTCAATGGTGATATCAAGGGGAATAACCACCGATCAAAGTCAATTCCATTGTACCGAAAGGTAAATTTAGTAAAATCTTTTTTATTCAATTTCCGAAAGAGTTCCATCTTTTTCATAAATTCTATTCATTGAACAGTTCTTCAGCAGTCTGAAGCGGTTCGGGAATTTAAGAGTGAAGGGTTAGATTTGATTCTCTCCAACAACACAAGCTCTGATATCTCAATCGATAGAGCAGTTACTGATTTCCTGAGATAAGGGGATGAATGTCTGAGTCTTGCCTAGGGTTTATTCTCTATTTCCAATCTGTACTATTTAGTAGTAGCTGTAAACTGATGATCTGGCTATTGTAAATAAAATTAAATGAAAGAAATATTAATGAAAACATAATTATAATCAAGGACTATTAAGAGAATTACAATAAAGTGCAACAACAAATTCTTTCATGAAAGACCCACTTAACCATAGAAACTCTTCTCTCCGAAAATGATTTAAGCTTCACCCACATAGGGTTTGGCACAAAATTTAAAGTCTAAATTTGGAGTTTCTTGTGATATATACAAATATAGATACATGCATAAAAGATGGATCAATAAATCTGTATCCTGATACATAGTTATTGGCTGAGCTTGGATTTGAAATGTTTACTGTCTGATCTAAGTTTTCAATATCCACTATCGAATCAAGTGCCGAGATAGGGTGGAAATTACAATGAATAATAAGCATTTGTTATGCAAGAAAATGTATTTTCATCATTAGGCTGCAAACTTATTTATGAGTGTATATATATATATATAATTAATTATAATTATTATATGCTTATTATTTACTCTTCTAACTATTGAAATGAGCACTCTGGTAGATTGTTAATTATGACGTATGCATGAAAAACAAATGGCTTAATTCAGTCCTACTGTCTGTCCAGTTATACATAGAGCAGGGGTAGAATAAGACTCCAGTTCCGGAGCAAAGGTTTCAAACCTGCATAGCGGCACTGGAGTGTATAGCCATACTGAAGAGTCGTAACATGACAAAACAGCTGTTTGTGGAAGATGCTATATATACACATATAATTAGCAGTACATATATATATATATATATATATATATATATATATATATATGTAGTGTCGCCTATATATGAGTCCCCCCCCATCACTCTTTCTATAGAAAGTTAATTATCTTTTAAACCAAACATTGCAGGATTTTATTTTTTTGGATGGAACATTTCACAATCAAAATGGATATTACCAGGTGTTATTTATGATGAAACTCTACAGCATTAAAACTCTGTTGCAAAAAATCTTCTTATTGTAGGTCTGTGCTCATTCTTAGACAACAACATATTTGAATTTTTGGCAATGAATTTTCATCATTTGATCAAATTAAAATTACATATTTATTAATTTTTGGAAAAAAAGGTAAATCTTCATCAAGTAGGCAATTTTGCTAATTCAGCATAACACACATTATATATATATATATATATATATATATATATATATATATATATATATATATATGTATATATATATATATATATATATATATATATATATATGTATATATATATATATATATATATATATATGTATATATATATATATATATATATGTATATGTATACATATATATATATATATATATATGTATATATATATATATATATATATATATATATATATATATATATTTATATATATATATATATATATATTTATATATATATATATATATATATTTATATATATATATATATATATATATTTATATATATATATATATATATATTTATATATATATATATATATATATTTATATATATATATATATATATATATATATATATATATAAATAAAACAATGCCCGGATAGATATAATGTTCTCACCTCTCACCAATCTTGACTTCCCCTGATTAAGTTGAGTCATTAGGTTGACATCGCTGACAGATGTATCAAAGTTTAAGACAGACTGCATCTCAGAAAAGACATGACACTTCTCATTAATGGTCTCGTCTGGTACAGAAGACATGGTAAAGTTGATACGTATCAAGCCTCTCAGCATTTCATGGATGAACAGACTGATGAGAATTCCAGGAAACGCACTTCTCTCAGCGTTTTTTGGGTTTTTTTTATCTTTGATTGCACAGGTAAAATTTCAAAGGATGGGGACAAATACTAGATTCTGAGGGTAGAAATGTGGTATGATGTTTTTTTGTTTCTTTTTTCAGTTCTTTAAACATCTGTCCAAACATTCAAATCAATAAACCCTTTATATCATATTTTCAGTGCTAATACATTGCTTTTTTTTTTTTTTTCAGTTTTCAGCCTATTAGGATGGAATGAAAATGAAAAAAAACCTAATGTTTGAAACAAGACATCAACTTTTTAACATCATTTTTCCCACCCCTGTTTACTTCAAATTTATCACTTTAACAAGGCACACAATGAATATATATATATATATAAATATATGCACACATGGACACACAGGTTCATACAAAGACAGAACAGCTTGTATGTATATGTGTGTTTATCAATTTTGTATTGATTGATTTATACATCTATTTTCTAAGAGAGTCAGAATTTACAGTCTGTAATGAACCAGTGAAAAAACTCAACTCTTGTCCGGAAAACAGATCTCAAAAACCATGAATGATAAAAGCGACGGGGCCAAAAGTACTGGCAAAGATTTACTTTCTGGTGTTATATTAGAAACCATCAAGAAAAAATTGTCAGCGTAGGTTTTTTTCAGTTATTAAGGGATTCTGGCTGGCTATATACGTATGTGTCCCACGTACAGGCTGAAACAATGGAGCTAGACGACTGAAAATTTAAACAATTACTTTTTATGTCAAGAAAAAACCTTTTTTTTAGTTTTTTGAAAATTCCCACCTCCAAATAAGTTTTTGTGGGGGTTCAATTTACAATGTAAGATTATCCTAAATTGGTTCATTATTTTATGCCTGGCACAGTGTTTTTTTTTTTTTTTTGATTTTTTACATTTCTAACAGAAGGCAAAAAAATTAACTTATTCATTGATCATCTCTTTTTCCAATTCTATTTTGTTTTCTATTTATTGACCTACTGGACTTGTTTGAAGTTTTTTTTTTCCTATGCCAGATACCCCATCTACTAGACATACATATGTGCATGTATCCTTTTTGTCTGAACAGGTACAAACATATTCATAAGTCATATATATATATATATATATATATATATATAAACATATATATATATATATATATATATATATATATATATATATATATATATATATATATATATATAATGTACCATTGTTTATGCAGCTGCATCCAGAGAAAAAATGATGAAAGAAAGAAAGACCTGATGCCTATCAAAAAAGGACATTTGTATGAGATGAAAAATTAAAATCACTGAACTGGACCTAAAGTTATTTGTTACATATATATATATATATATATATGTGTGTGTGTGTGTGTGTGATTATAAATTGTGTTGCATTATATGAAAACTTTTATTTGAAATGATCACCCGTTATCAAACAGTGAATGTATCATTTGGCCTAGTAATGAGAATAGAATAAACAAACGGGCTGCAACAGCTTTTATCATTCATTCTCTTTACATTGTCTAGGCCAAATGATACATTCATGGAGTAAAAGCTGGAGGTCATTTCGAAAAAGAGTTTCAATATAATATAATGCAATTTATGATCATTCTGTCAGATTATATATCCATTTCTTAGAGCCATATAAATGTGTGTGTGTGTGTATATGAATAAAAACAAATCAAATATAAGCATACACATTGTGTATAAACAAATAGCCATAAGTATTTTTTATAAATATATATATGTATTTACAGACAGTTATATAAACATATTATTCTATATATTCTTCCCCACAGGCATGTGTGTGTGTGTGTATGTATAAATCCAGTAGAATGAACAGCCAATGGAAATGACCTGTGTGTATGTATGTATGTATCTATTAATCTGCATTAAGAGAGTCCAACAAGTATTTGATACATTTCAAAAAGATTTTTTTTAATGGCTCCAAAATTTACAGTATTTGGATCAAAGATTTCTGATTTTTGTACAAACATTTTGATGTTCAATCTAGTTTTAATATTTTTTGAGGATTCTATATTTTATAAATTTTCATCCAAATCATGTTAATTCGAAGCTACATAAAGATTTTTAAACCTTTTGAAATGTAACAGATACCTTTTTGAACTCACTGTATATATATATATATATATATATATATATATATATATATATATATATATTCATATAATAAGTAATTCATTATATGGATTACTAAGGGTAAAGTAATAAGCTCCTATGCTATGAACATTATTTGAATAGAAAAACTGCAAAACTTATATATATATATATATGTATGTATATATATATATATATATATATATATATATATATATATATATATATATATATAAATTGCGTTATATCATTTTTTGTTTATTCTATTTACATAGTCTAAGCCAAATAATATGCTCACCGTGTAATGATGGGAGATCATTTCAGATAGAGTTACAAAATAATATAACACAATTTATAATTATTCCTACCTGATCATATATCCATTTCTTAATCATATATATATATATATATATATATTCATACACAATAGACTGAGATATTCATTCAACTATATATCTGCAGCATGGATTGGATCGAGGGTTAGTTTGTTTGATTCTCACTTTGAACTTAATCTTTATTACAATCCATGCTGTTAATTTATTTACTCACTGCTGAAGAGAAAGTGGCCCAAGTTTAGTTGCAATAAAAAGCAACAACAATCAAGATGAAGGTAAATGGCATCAAAAAAATTAATGATAATGATTTACAACACATTATATAAATAAGAAAAAAGAAAAAAAATCTGGATCAACGTGGATGTTACTCCCACAGATAGATTGCCTCTTGCAACTTGGGAAAGTCCTGCCCAGATAGAAGTAAACATAGTTAATTCATTGGATTTACTAATTTGTGCGATTTATTTCTATGTTTGAACATGTTAGTTAAGGCATGAGTTGGTTATTTTGTGGTTGTTATTTTCTTATGAATAAGTGGTAGCTAAATTTTTCCCCATATGTAAAGAAAGGGTTCTGGCCCTTTCAAAAGCAACAAGGCATCTGAGTCTTAAAAGAAAAGATAAACATTACTACTGGGGATAGAATACCCTTCACATCAATGAAAAATCATGCCAAGGTAGAGGCTACCACTTTGGTTTATTTAATTGTGTGATCTATTTCCTTGTTTGACTGTTAACTGGTTATTTAATATGTCTCATATTCAATGATGAACTGATCATATTTCATTTGTGTCGGGGGAAAAAAAAGGAAAATTTGGCTGTATGATTAATGCATATTGTGTTGTAGTCAGATGTCAGGGGGTTTCATTGCAATCTCAGCCCTAACATACCCGACCAACTACAATTATCATCAGAAGAGATAAGCTCCAAGGTCAGCAGGGCCCGCATCTGCATGGATCTGGAACTCAAGCAATGTGACAAGAACTAAAAAAAACCCATGTGATATTGCAAGGTACTGCAGGGGCACCCTAGGTTAAGATATTGATAATTAGGCCCAGAAAGCTCTCCAGTTCATCATCTGAAGAGTGCTTAGTCGGAGACCCTGCTGCTGTTTTATATCATATATATATATATATATATATATATATATATATATATATATATATATATATATACATATATACATAATATGGACTGTTTAGAGTGAGACAGGAGTGAGATGGAGTTTTGAGGTAAGGTTTATTTATCCGTAGATGTTTATGGTCCAGACATGTTTCGGGATTTATTCCCATCTTCAGTGGTGTGTGCTGTGTGAGTATGTGTTTATAGGGTTTAAAGTTTCCATGTGGAACCAGAGTCCACTTTCAGGAACTTTGCCTTGTGGGTAAAATATTTTTAAAAGGCTACTGGAGGCATCCTGCTGTGTGAGAGAAAGTCCAGCTAGTGATGAAGTCTATGGTTAAGCAGCAGCAGTTGGTCTTGGAGAGGGCAAAGTGTGTCAGGGTAAGAGAGAAGTGCTGTGGAGTTAGATTTTTTGGGTATGTTAGGGATAGTGTAAATGGAGGGGTGATATATATATGAATGAATGAAAGGCTTGGTTTTGCAGACAAAGATTTTGGGAAGATACTTAGATGGCAGTGTACTATGTATACAAAATACGCGATGAAGTTTTTAAGTGATGTGTGATGTACAGATAGCCAACACCACATTTTAAACCAAGGGTTTACATCCTATATATATATATATATATATATATATATATATATATATATATTATTGTGTCATCCACAGACAGCTGTTTTGTTGTATTATAACAATTCAGTGTGGCTGTAGACAATCCGTTATCACATCCAGTACCATGAGGCAGGATTGAAACCTTCGCTTCAGACCCAGAGGCCGATATCCTACCTCGGCGCTAGGGAACTGGACGGTCAGTAAGGCTGAATTTGAGCAATATATTTATTTTAGTTTAATATATATATGTATATATATATATATATATATATATATGCACACACACTCACACACACACTCTGATTTATGTGCCAAGAATATATATTTTTCCCAAAACAAAAAATAGAAGAAAGTAACTTCTCTCAAACCAAAAATGATATCAGCCACTTTTCACCTTTACTTTGGAAACTTTGAGGATTTTTTCTTTGATGGACCAGAGGAGCATTTTCCACTCAGCCTGTCTTACATGCACTTCCATAGTGGAACATAAGGAAAGCCTATTATTACTTTTGCTCAGTACAAATAAATAAAACACTGTGTGCTTGGATGGTTCTCATACACTTTGATATCATTATCATTTGCTCTTGCTCTTACGAGATGGGTAAGGTTGGGGGCAACGTGTGACATCTGAGGGAAAAGGAAATGAAATGGTTACTGCAGAAGTAAAAAGTTTACGTCCTTTCTTTTAACCTTCCAAGTACTAATAGTACTTTTTTTTTTTTTGGTACACATTTTTTTTTCTTTTCCCAATTAATTTGAGACCTATGTGCCTAGGCACTACCCGTAAATCAAATTTAGATTTTTCAATAAAAATTGGTGTTTCCCCAAACGTTTTTCTATTATTCAATGTTATTTGTCTTTACATGATCTTTAAATATAAAAAAATATATGATATAAAAAATTCATAAATTCCAAAAAGGAGGACATGAAGTTTTGAGATTTTCAGGGACACGAAGATTGGCATAGGTACAAGCTGGTCTAGCCCTTATCAGTTAAGAAAATGGAAATGGTGAACCACATTTGAATACTAGTTGAAGCTGCACATGTTAGCATCATACTAATATGTTTGATATAGGCATAACTCTAATTTTCAGCCACTGTAATCAACCTTGAAAATTCAGACAGAAAAGGTCTGGTCACTAGCATGTCACATTGTTGATACAGAAGAGATCTGTCAATATTATGCAAAAAGTTATTGGATATTTCTTGTATATATATATATATATATATATATATATATATATATATATATATATATATATATATATGTGTGTGTGTGTGTGTGTGTGTGTATATACATAATGATTAATAACTATGTTATCCATATGTAATGAGGTAAGAAGATCTAATCCAGAATTTGATTTTTAAATTAATTAGAGACATTTATCTTTTAAATGGCACTTATCATCTTTTGGAACCACACTCTTCACATTTATAACAATAATGACTAGTGATAAAAAGGGACAATTACAACAATATACTGCAATAAAAGTTATATATTGAATAGAAGATTTGTTCTTATCTTAGATCTTAGCAACCGCAGCATACAATTCCTTTTAATAAATACGTCATCAATCCAGAAGAACAATCAAATATGAGGCTTGATTCATTGAGTGAACTTTGTGAAGATATTTTTATTTTCATATCTTTTTAAAAAACATATTAAAAGAGATTGGTTCAGAAAAAAAAATTTATGCACTAAAAAATGGTTGACAAAAACAAGCTCTCCATCAATTGGAAAACATTGAAAATCATGGTTTGGTGAATTCAAGAATATTTGAAATAAGTTATGGAAAAATGAAGTAGAATTTTTATAACAATCAAGGAATGAAAGATGAATCAAAGAGATCAATATCTTTTTGGATATATCATAGCATGCATGTTGGTGTATATATTTACATCTACACCCACAGCTTGATCACTGATTTGAACAGCCACCAGTAATGCAAAGGCCCAAATAACTCTATTCACTCCAAATTTGGGCCTTTGCATTTAGCTCAATGGTAAGAGCAATGCTACATTCAAGCAGCCACTCTATCAGTCACAGATTTGATTCGATTCCTGCAGCAGCCCCATTTTCTTTGAACGTTCATTCTATTTATCTTTTCTAGGCCAAATGATACATTTACTGTGTATTAACTGGAGATCAAGTCAAATAGAGTAGCAAAATGATATAACACAATTTATAATTATTTCTGTCGGACTACATACTCAATTCTTAATAATATATATATATATATATATATATATATATATATATATATATATACATATATATATATATATTGAGAGAGAGAGAGAGAAAAATACAGAGAGAGATACGTGTATAAAAAAAAGATATATACTTCCAAATTTCTTCATTTTAAAGTAATCAATACTAAGATGTAAAGCAAATTTTTCATGGAAATTATTGGCTCATTACAGTGTGGACTGCTCTGTTTCACTTGGTTAAGATTATTCTAATAAAAAATCTCAACCTCATGAAACAGAGCAGTCCATACTATAATGAACCAATAATTTCCATGTAATATATTTACATATATATACAAAAAAATATATCATATTCTAATAAATTTTCTGAACAAGAAAACATTGACATATATAGAGATGGGTTAATCATACTAAAAAAAACATAACAGACAAAAAAAATAAAAAAAGAATTGATAATGATGTTCTAAGATCCACACAGCAAAACACAACAACTCAATGTATAAATAGATTAGAATCACTAATGCAACATTATTATACAAATACCAATTTCAATTGGGGAGAGACTTACTAACAATTCCATACATAGAAAAATTGACAATATAAAAGAACCATACCACAATGCTTTAAAACTAAGCAAGTTGAACACAAAATTAGGATACAGTCCCTATAAAGATCAAAAAACAAATGAAAAATAAATATTACATGGTTCAATCCATCTTTTAACCTAAACGTATAAATCAACAACGGAAAATCATTTCAAAACATGAAGGCTTAACATTTCTCAAAAAATAGCATTTCAGATAGAAAATACTATTGAAGTTAGCTATTCAAACATTAATAAGATTGCTAAAATTATTTTTTAAAATATAACACTTAAATAATCATGAATGGATAGGATAAAAATTACAATACACCAAATTATAACTGGAGAAATACTAAAGATTGCCCCCTAAAACTAGCAAATGCAATTTATAAAGCCACAGTGAAAACCTTAATTTTTTGAATATATAAATCCAATTAAGAATTATAGTTTCTTCACGATTCAAAAATACTTAGCATTTGTCACTCACATGTTGTGATAATGTAAAACATTATTACTTGAAATAACAGGATATTTTGAATATTGTTTAATTCAAATTTACCACTTGCCTAAAGGTGAAATATGTTAGTAGAACAAATCCTAATTTATATACAATAATTGTTTTCTTCCGTGTCAACTAAATTTATAGATGTTTGTGTACAGATGGAAACATAGACATATGTATTGACATGCATGAACATATATATATATAAAAAAAGATTATACCAATGACATGCTTGCATATTTATTTGAATTCTTTGAATATATCTATATATAACCACATAAGATATTGATATTCATTTTGAATTTCTTTCCTCTCTCTCTGTCTCTCTATCTATCTATCTATCTATCTATCTATCTATATCTATATCTATATATATATATTACAAATCCACATATATATGGAACATGAGTGAACAAAAATAGATGTCATATACACATATATATGTATATATATATGTGCATGCACATGCACTCAATATACAAAGAAAAAAAGAAAAAGCCTTATTAGTGTATATATATATATATATGTGTGTGTGTGATCATGTTTTGCATGCTTTTATCTATGTTATTATTAATTGTTAATTAAGAAATACTTTCACTGCAAAACATTAAATAGCATTGTATGTACAAATTTACAATATATATATATATATATATATATATATATATATATATATATATATATATATATACATATACATATATATCTATATACACAAAATACACTAAAACATACCAGCATAATATATACAAACTTGCATGGCTATATATATATATATATATATATATATATACACATGTGAGAGTATATATATATATATATATATATATATATATATACACACAAACACATGTGTGTGTGTGTATATGTATATATAATTACAAATAGTTAATTAAGAAAGAAAAGCTCAGCATTACAAAACATAAAATGCTTTCAGCAGTGCCTTGGATCAGTGAAAAATTCTTATGATTGAGTCTAATTGAAAAAAGGTTGGTTCACTGGAATGATTGTCTTTTTATCAGCAATGACCTCTATGGCTATTTATGATGTGGCAAGACATGATTGGCTAGATTTTCTGCAGTCATGATGCCATTTTATTGAAGAGTTAAGAGAGTAGAAAAAAGCTGTAATGCTTCATCTTTATTCTTGATTGAGAATCAAGGAGGAGATAGGAAAAAAACTGGAGAAAATATTAGATGCTAATTACTCCAAAGGCCCTATGGCCGATTAGGGATGAAAAAAAAAAAAAAGGAAGGATATGAAAAAGAGAAGGAAAAGAAAAAAAGAGAAGGAAAGCAAAGAAGAAAATCAGAATGAAGGGTGGGGGGAGAAAATGAAAAAAAAAGAGAAATGAAAGGAAACTGATAGGATATTAAATCAATGAACGGGTTGTCAGCAGATCAAAAAGAGAGGGGAACAAGAAAAAGACTTGAAAGTAGAATTGAAAGAGAAAAAGAAGAAGGATAAAGGAAATGAGAGGAAAAGAATTGAAATAGAAGAGGAAGAAAAACCAAAACTGAGCAGAAAAGAGGAAGGAGGAAGGATCTATATTAGAAAGAGAGAGGGCTATGAAAAATGAAAGAAAGAAAGAAATGAAAAATGAAAGAAAGAGAGAAATGAAAAATGAAAAAAAGAGAAATGAAAAATGAAAGAGAGAAAAAGAGAAATGAAAAATGAAAGAGAGAAGGAGAGAAATGAAAGAAAGAGAGAAATAGATGAAAGAAAATTGCGAATTCTTATAAAAAAAGACAGTGATGGAGTGAAGTAGGTGAGGAAATAAGTACAAAAAAGAAAGAAAGAATGAAAAAAAGGAAATGAAAGAATGAGAGAAAAGAGCAAGAAGAAATCATTTATTAAAAAACATATAGCGATAAAAGGAGAGAATTAACCAGAAAAATAGTGTTGAGAGAAGAAAGAAATAAATCCATAAGGGCTGTGTGAGAAAAAAGTGGGGGTCAAATGAAAAATCAGGGAAAGATTACGGGAGAAAGAGAAAAGAGAGTTGAATGAGAAAATGCATGAGACAAAAAAAAGATGAAGTCATTCACAAATGAAAGAGACAAAAGAAATGATGATGATAATAATGACACGAAGAAGGGAAGTCGGATAGGGCTAATAAAATAAGACATAGCTGAGATAAATCAGAATAATAATTAAAAAACATGGCGAAGATTTGAAAAAAAAAAAAGGCTACACACATGAAAGATGGCAGAATCAGTGAGAAAACAGGAAAGAAAAAAAACTCCAAAAACATAGAAGAAAGAAATCTCCAAGTTGTGTCGTGTAGTGTGACCAGGAGTACATGAAATGGCTCCTGAAAAGAACATGCTAGACCAGGAGCAAAAAGGCTAAGCTTGTTCTCTCGTCAGCCAAACGGGGAGATCAACACAGGTAATTTCAATTAACACGGTAGTTCTACATGAGACAAAATCAGAAGGTATATGCTTTGTAATGTTTATTGCTTTTAATTCTTTTTTTAAAACATCTGACATCGAGGTTTTTCTCCTTTCATTATCCCTTCAAAAACCTTTGGCAATTACGAGAATTTGTTAAAGATCAGGAGACAAGTTTGAAAAGATTTTTATTTTTGATTTCAATGTTCCAGTCTTTGCAGTTGTGTCACACTGATTTTATTTATTTATATTTCATGAGGGTGATTTTTATATTCTTCAACAGCTGATACAACAATGCAAATGAGCCTTTTCATCATGTGCATAAAAAAGATATATAAATAGATATATACACATTAGATAGATCCAAGTAGATCTTTGTTATATTCTTCTCAATACCACATTAAAAAATCTTGCTCTCTCTATATATATATATGTTATACTATTTGACAAATTTGAGAAACTAATTATTTTCATATATCTATTTCCGATAATGTGTTTCATTGACTAGCAATGTCATCGGGTCGGTTTTAAATGATATTTTTCAAATTTGTGATCTTTATTCTTGTCATATGGATCATTATGTTCTGATGGAGTTTCACAACGAAAAACATCACAAGTTAGAAAAATATCAAACTGATCTGATGGCATTATAAGTCAACAAAGCACATTATTCAAAATGAATATATCAAAATAATTTGCGTATCTCTGGATTTTTGAGATGAGGTATTATTATCATTTGTATTACTATTCGGACTATGCCCACACCTACCAGATGATACCTGATGAAGGCCGTAGAGTACAACGGCCGAAATGTTGTATGAAAAACAACCAAGATGAGGATAGTCCAAATAATGATAGAAATCAAAATAATTTGTTTTTCCAATTTGTCAAACTATATAACTCATATATTGTCAGAAATATCATTCCACTTACAAAAAAAAAAAATATATACATATATGTATATATAGATATATAGACACAAACTTATGCATATATATATCAGATACATCCATGTAAATGTATATATAAATAAACATTCATATAGAACCAAAGATAGATTCACAAAACTTTTTCATGAAGATGATTTTTATATTCTTCTCTATCCCACATTGCAAAATAGGGTCTTTCTTATTGCTTTATAATATATATATATATATATATATATATATATATATATATATATATATATATATATATATATATTTATATATATATATATACACACACACACACATGCTCACAATGTAAATTGAATGATTATAATTTGATGCCTTTATACATGTATCATATTGATATCTGTATATCTATACAACATGGAGTAAATGCTATGACAATAATGAACATAAGCAAGTTAGATATCAAATCTAGTCAAATGCTTCAATTAGTACCTGCTTGGTGGCTGAAGTATTAGCAGTTATCCCATTGGTGCGTGTGGTTAGTGTTTGAAATCAGCTAAGAAGCCAAGCAGGCCCTCCCCCTTCTACCCCCAACATGATAATCTTCCCTCCTAGTGGCCAGAATAAAAATTCATGTTAGAATTATATAAGGGCTTATTAAATTCGAATAAATAAATACATCTCTAAAACTTAACATTTCCCTACAGTGATTTAAAATCATAACCAAATGATTGGTAGCCAGCTCTCTTACCAACTGAACCAAACTGAAAAGTCTTATATATCTACTAGGGCTTATTTCATTCCAAGAGATAAAGACATTCATGCTAAAAAAATATATTTTTATAATTTTTTATCTACCATATATACAATACATAAGTTGCAGTAATCATCTTCAGTTTGAATAGGATTGGAGCTTGACTCTGAAGTAGCCAAGCTTTTTATTTTTGTTTATTCACAAAGCTTTTCTGGTCACTAGGTCACACAGAAAGAGAAAGCCGAAGAATGGATAAAAATGCATTCTTAAAAACATAAGATTCTCTTCATTTCATAATAAAGAGAACTCTATGTTGATGAAAATGTATTTTCATTCAGTTTTAGGCTTTTTAATAGTATGCAAATGAAAACAATATACTTTATAACATAAATATACGATATACTGTCAATTATTTCAGGAAGATTCATTATCACTCCAAGATTTGTTTAGACAACTCTACTCTGCTTTTGTGTTGTTGAATGATCCAACACGCACTGTAAAGAAGAGAAAACCAGGAGACTGGGGAAAAAAAACTTTTACAAGACTGTGACAAAATAGATAAGAAAAGATAGATAGCTTTTCCTAAACAACTCCTGAAATAATAATCTGACTCCTTTTTTTTTGTAATATTTGAATATATGAATTATCTTGGGTTCAATTTTTTAATTGCCAATATTCACCGTGGAATTTCTGCACGTCCCACAAGTTGTTATTATTACTCTAGTCAGCAAGCAAAAGATTTGGAGAGAGTTGCCTGATGTTGAAGAGAATGTTTTGAGTGTGCACAGTAAAGGAGAAAAGCCAGGAGACCGAAGAGAAAACTTTTATACAGCTGTGACAAAATAGCTAAGAAAAGATGGTTTTTCCAGAAGATAGTGAATTTGTTGTTCATATTTCTAATCTCCTCAGAGGACAGAAGACAAAGGTCATGTACCCTGAATTTCTTGTTGGTTTGATGATTGCCAACACTGATGAGATCAGCTGTACAGAAATGTTCCATGGTTACTACACTTCTGGTAGTTTCTGGCACTCCAGGGTAACTTCCTTCTCAGTAACGAGATACCTGAGCACAGGGAGGTGTTCAAAATGGCTCGAATCAAGACAGAGGTTAATTTGTCAGGTAAGAAAGTTGTGTTCATATGTCCTAGGCATCTGTGGTGCGAAAATTAATTAATATTTCAGAGATGCTCAGCTTTCTCAAGGGGGGGTTGAGGTCAGAGATGAACATGTGCAGGGAAATGCTCTACACCCATGCTTACAAGAGACAATATGACCACACTGACCTCAGAGAGTGAAAATGCCATGTTGAGGGCAACTGTGTAAGTTATTTTGTAAGCAGAGACTAAGATGTCACCTTGGCAAAATCCATGCAGCAACACATCAGATGGTGGAAGGTGGGTTACCCCTCCTGTTCCTGCCCCGGCCCCCCAACACCTACCATGACCTTGGCCATCTTCTTAGCACACGTTTGTAGATAGAGCCATCTCCTCTCTCTTTTTCTATCTCTTTTTCCTCCGCACTTTCAGTTTCATCATTGATGGAATCGGCACTTATTTTGACAACTTTCAACCTTGCCCTCCAGAACCACCCAGGTCAGCGTCTCACTTCGGCATCTTATATGCGTGAGGCTTAATAATTAAAAGGTGAACGGATAAATAATATCAAAACAAAGGACCGGAGCTTTGTTTCTTCGTCTTACCTGACCCACCTTACATAACAGAAACTGACAACATCCCACTCCCATTCTTGATTCTCCTCCTACCCACTAACTCTCCTCTCCAACCATCATCACCATCTCCTCCTCTTCCTCTTCCTCTTCCCTGGCACTTCATGAACAAAATCTCTTCCAATATAGGTTTAATTGAAAACCAAATTTCAAACACTGATTCATTCTAGACTGTCCTTGGTGTGATATATGAATAAGAGAATGATTAACAACACTATATATTCAATGCAAACTATTAGAAACCATCAACCCAAACTGTCAACAGAAGTTTCTCCAGTTTTCAAGTTGGTCTAGCTAGCTAACTAGCTGGCGGGTTGGCTGGCTACCTATGTATGTATCACATGTGCATGCCACGCCAATGGAGCTAGAGGGATGAAAATTTAAACATTTACTCCTGATTACACCTTAGAAAAAACATTTCTTGAAAATCCCTCCTTTAAATAGTTTTTAGTGAGGGGTTCAATTTGCAACATAAGTTTATGCTAATTCGATCCCTTAGTTTGCATCCAGTAGAATTTATGAAAATTAAGATTTTTTGAGGGATCACTACCCAACAAAAGGCAAGAGAAGAAACTTATTCATTGATCACTATCCAACACGGGATGCTGCCAAAAGATGCTGGTCACGTGACGTTTTCTATCAAATGACCAACCAGACCTGTTTCTTGAACTCTTCATTGAGCTGGTGTCAAGTATCTATCAGTGTTTTGGCAGGTGGGGGGTAGGAGATGGGGATGATTGATATGACGAATGTGCTAACAAATTCTTGTGCAATGTGTTTGCCTTTCATACATTAACCTTCTCCCACAATTTTCATCCTTATCTATGAGCTCATTGAGTTTTCACACTAGTAGTATGTGGTGGCTTTCAAAATGATAAAGAGACAGCAAGTCTTTTCAATACTCTAACAATATCCTCAGTATCGAATCATCATAACTCCACAAATGACCCAATCAACCAGCTAAGTGGGCGACAGATTCTTCTATCTTTAGGTGTTTATATATGTGCCTATCTATCACACACATACGGACGAGCAAAGGGTGAAGAATCTGTACCCTACTTGCCTGGTTGGTCTGGCAAGCCAGTTCTGAGGCAATATAAGCGACTTCAGCTGAAACTTGAACTCAGTTGTCTGATTCTGTTTTCTTTGATGATAATTGTTAAACTATACTACAAATTCATATCAGCAATACAATTCTTTTGACAAATAGTATTGAGGTGTCTCAAACCTATCAATATATCATTACTTCACCATCATCTAACATAAACTGAAATATATGAATAAAAGGGTTTATTATAATATATGATTATGAATAAACAAATGAGTCAAATTTAGCTTTTCTACAGGTTAAGAAAGTATCAAGTAAACTGATGGATGTAATGTTGGTTTGTTTTTTTAAACTTCATCCAAATATTGTATTCTGTTCAAGAAAAGTAAGTTTAAGCTTTCTGAAGTAAAAACTGCAAAATCCATTCACTCTAATAAACATACAGGGGCAGCAAAGTTTTGAGTCAAACTCAGAAAATCTTTCTAAGAAACATCAATCTGTTGCCTAATTAACAGACAATGAGTTTTAAAGACCTTTTTCTGCAGAACAGCAATATTTCAAAAAAAGAGACTGTGATATTTCAGGGCAATCATAGCTTTCACTACCTGCATCAACATCTATGAATTGTCATAAATCATTATCCGTTTCACTGCTAGGGTTAAAGAAAAACCATGACAAATTCCTAATCAGATACCTCATTGTCATCTAGGAATTATCTTAGATCACAATCTAATTCAATTCTATAATAAGAAAACCCAAGACAAAGAAATTTCTCATGAAATATCTTGTCAGCCAGTCCAGGACAATCATCGCTTTTACCATTTTTATTACCATTTACGAATGGTTTTCAATCACTGCCTGATGCACAACCAGTGTAAAAAAAAAAAAAAATGAAACAGACTAAGAAATTTCTCATAAGATATCTTGTCAGGATGAAGAAATTTCTTGCAATATTTTGGCGGCTGGTTCCAAATGATTAATGAACAACCAGAGCAATCATCATAGTTAGAGCATAGCCAACATTCTCTCGGAATATTTGTGCCATTTGAGCACAATTTTTCTTTGAAGAGTTCCATCAGAGAAGAAACTGGAAAATAATAGTTCACATAAGAGAATCATGCAAAACATCACATAGAGAGACCACAAGACAGCACAGTATACAAGCGAAAAACAGGAATCCGTGACATCACAGAAACCATTAGGAAACTTAAATGGAAACGGTCTGGTCATGTTGTAAGAATGGTAGACAACTAATTGACATCACGACTCACAGAGATCATATGCAGAACCAAGGCCAGCAGAATATGAGATGGCAAGACGAACTGGACAGGTTCAGAAAATAGTGGCTCTGTGATACCCACAATAGAAAGGTGCAGTGAATCCTGGGGAAGTTCTATGTCCAACGACAGACAATAAAAGACCACTGATGATGATATTGATGATAGTCAACAAAAATCAACTAAATACTATCCAAAAAATATCAAACAGTCTAGTCCATGCACTAATAACTAAGCTCTATCACTACTGTAAACTAAGTTGCACTTGTTTACGATCATTCAAACTTTTTCTCTAGTTTATTCCATTTTTTCCGAAGCTCAAAGAATAAGGGCCGTAATCTCCTTGGGGACATCCTTTGAGATTTTTCTGAGAAAATGAAGAGCAGTTTGTTATAAGCTCTCCTAATTTAATTATGGCTCCAGTGTGTTACATCATTGCTGTAGCCTGGAAATCTTTTAATCTGAAAAATAGTACTTCCATCTGAATACATACATACACAAATAAATCTGCAGCCTGATACTGGAAAATCACTTATTTACATAACCAATATTTATTATCTTAACATAATCTTATTTCCTGTCAATTCACTCAATTCAGCAGTGAATATTAATCATATAGATTGAACATCATATAAGAAAAATTTCAGATCAGAATTCAGTTAATAAGTACTTGTCAGCCTGAGGACTTAGTGATCATAGAAAAGACAAGACAATGGTAAATGATACATATAGAATGGTACTTTGTCTTCTTTCACATTAATGTCTGAAATTAGGGAATTTATCAAAGATTTTTAGAGTAGTTACTTCCTGGGTGAAGTTCATTCTCTCTATTGCATGAGTTTTTGTAATCTACAAGAGTCTGAAACCATAGTCAATACTGAGCCTGACAATTCTGATCCTTCGAGCCTGTAAAATGAGATTAGAGGAAAGATGGAGAAAAGAGAAATTACCAGAAATGTAAGGAACTTCACCTATTGAAAATAAAGAAATTAGCACGAATATAATGCAGTTGAGAAGAATTTGAAGAAAAACCTATTTTCTTCACAATTGATGCTTTAGATTACAAAATGGCATCCTGCCACCCTCAGGCTATCTTTTGAACCATCTTCATCAATTTCAAGATCCATGTCAATTGAGGAAGATGATGAAGAGAAGTAAAAAAAACAAACTTTTCTGTGTTTGTTGACAAGTGGACAACCTGTTAGTTGATATGACTATCAGAAGCAAACTGATGAAAGAGCTGCCATTGAATGTCACCGAGAGATAATTTCAGTTTTTCCCACATTTGTAGTAAATGATTTGACAGACCAACAATTTATCACGTTTCCAAGAATCAGCATGGTTCGAGATTTACTCAAAAGCAAAACTTTCTCATCACAGGTTCTTCTGGAAAACTCTGACGATGATTTTGACTCTTGAATTCATAGAGCGCTAGTGACTGTAGTGGAACTCTTCAATGAATATGATTAGGAAAATCGGAAGTCTTTTGAGAATTAAAGAAAAAAGTTTTTAGACACCAAAGAGGGCAAGGGAGGTAATTTCAAACAGAAGTTACTCCTCCTGAATTACTTTTTTCTACTATAATGAATTTAAGAGTTAAGATGGATTTTTATGAAAGTTTCCTGAGAAGTTGTGAGAACCTAAACTGATCAGTTTTTCTTCCCAAATGGTGTTTTAGATACTAAATCTATTTTCAGAGTTGGCTCTTTAATGAACAAACCAGATTTTCTGAATACAGTATATTGGGAATGATATAAATATTATAAGTTAAAGGACTTGCAGTGAATCGTAGTCCTCCTAGTACCCTAGTAAACTATGCATCTTATAGTCCGACACTGGGCCTCCAAGAGGAATCTTAGAAGGTGATGCAAAGCAGGTTTGCCCTCCACACATACACATACTAAATAAACAACTTCATCCTTTAGCCATTCCTATTTTCTTCTGTTATAACCCTTTTAGCATACCCTGCTGTATTCAAGCACCAATAAACAATAGAGTCAACCTATTTTATTTATGGACATACCGTATTGACTTGGATATTTCAATACTTTTGAGTCCCCCTTGGATCATTGGGCCCCAGTCTAATGCACCAGCCCTAATTCAGCATAGACAGTATCTTATAATCTTTTATGGTAGTAATGAAAATAATTTACCACTCACCTTCTTGGGTTCCTTTCTGTAAGTTTTGTAATTCACAAATTAACTTGGACTGTTCACTTGAATGGATCTCAAGTTCCTGGTTATTCTCCCAGAGTCTTGCCAAATCACATCTGGAATGCAGAAACAGTGGATAAAGATAATACTGGTGGCTCAATTCCATGCAATGATTGCAGGCAAGCTCATCTTGCAGACCACTTATTGTTTAGTGAGTTTGATCTTTACAGGGAGCACCATTATGACCTCTGAATACAAGGCAAATATTTGGATCTTTTATATTCAAATAAAGGCAATGTTATATCATATATATTTATAACTGGGACCATAACATCAAATCAAATATAAACAGTTTTGAGAGTCATGATACTAAATGTAATATAAATAGGTTTAATGGTCATGATACTAAATGTAATATAAACAGGTTTAATGGTCATGATACTAAATGTAATATAAACAGGTTTAATGGTCATGATACTAAATGTAATATAAACAGGTTTAATGGTCATGATACCAAATGTGATATAAACAGGTTTAATGGTCATGATACTAAATGTAATATAAACAGGTTTAATGGTCATGATACTAAATGTAATATAAACAGGTTTAATGGTCATGATACCAAATGTGATACAAACAGGTTTAATGGCCATGATACCAAATGTGATATAAACAGGTTTAATGGTCATGATACTAAATGTAATATAAACAGGTTTAATGGTCATGATACCAAATGTGATACAAACAGGTTTAATGGCCATGATACCAAGTGTAATATAAACAGTTTTAATGGCCATGATACCAAATGTAATATAAACAGGTCTGAAGGTTATGACACCAAATACACAGGTACAAAGTATATAACTTTGATAAAATGGAAAATCTATCACTGTCTTGATTCTGTACAAGGAAGATACCTCTTGCTTGGCAAACTGTATATTTTGGGGTGGAAATCTAAAGTCCGATCTAGTACTAGGGAAACTTTTTCAAAAAGTCGCCTGGAGCAACCATCCATGACACTCTACCAAATCCTCCACTCACAGACACCCAGAGGCCAATTCAATTCCTCCTCATTTTACTTTCTTGCCTTCCTTTTTCTTGATGGTTCACTTCAGTCTTTCCCTTTTAAAGTATATCTTTATGTTTCACCCCCCTCCTACTCTTTTTCATAACCCCCATCCTGTTTCACTCTTGCTCTCCCCACCCTGGATTAACTGATAGCATATCATAATATAGATTTAAAGAAATATCCTTCATAGTTTCAGATTTTCATAAACTGATCTTTGTGTCAAAGTATACAAAGTAAGAAACAGCACGATAGTTATCTCCATCTTGAGCCTGAAATTCAGATCCACTTCAACAGGAGCAAAATCTATTTTATCGTAAATGCCAGAAAAGGAATTGGGACAATGAGTTTAGAGAGGATGGGGTCAGGGAGGATCATAAAAGGAGAAATAGCCAATAGTAGTCAGATTTTATTAATTTGTTGGCCTGCAGGATTAAACGAAAGAATTTGCAATACCAGAGAAAGTGGTTTAACTACTAACTCATTCTTACATTTTCTAGCTGAAGCTCAAACTCAGTAAAATGTTAGTATATATTTTCTTCTGCCTCTTGGGATTTGAGGATCTGAAAATAAAGACTTACCGCACTTTCTCCAATTCGGAATCTTTGTTGTTCAATTCCATTTGATGATGAATTATCTTCATCTCATAGTCTCGTATGAGGCACCTGTACCGGTCAAGCTGAAAATATAAAAGCTACATGATAGAGAAAAGGAATAATGAGAGAGACAAGTATTCATCATTGTGTGCGTATATATACATATATATATATATGTACATTTCAAAGAGAGAGAAGAAGAGACAGAAATTTATACACACTGATATGTGAAATATAGGGAAAATTAACAATACATATAGTTCTATCTTCTCTCTCTGTATATATATATATATATATATATATTGACAATTATTTATGTACATGGTATTTAGAAAATATACATAAGAACATGATTTAGATTATATATATATATATATATATATATATATATATATATGTATAAATAAACACAGACTCGCATATTTGTGAAATTTATGTATGGAAACAGTAAATTATTTGAAATGTGTTTATATATACATAAAGAGAGTGTGAGGGGAAAGCAGATAAAGACAATACTTTGAGGGATAAAATTATGGCCATTTCCAAGTTTTGGCACTGGTCTCCAAGAGCAGCAGAGACATTTGTCATAATGAAGAATTTTGCACAAGTTGAAACAAATCAGATTTGATCATTCGAGGATGGCAGCAGAACTGAAGATGGTACATGGCTTCGTATAAGTATTTATCAATGCAATATCTCTTGTATAAAGGAAGAATTGAAAAATGTGCAAGAGTTACAGTCCCGGAAAGAAATATAACAACCCTCAGAAGCAATGCAACTACCTAGTCTTAAATGTTGTACACGTCCTGATTATTTCTGCTCAGATGACAAATAAATTAACTGAAGACGTGTTTGTTGGACTTTATTAACTAGGAGATTCATATCCACTTCACTGACTGATTCTAGAATGTGAAGGAAATATAAATTCTATAAATAGGATGTGACTTTACATCAAGCTTAATGGTCTCCAGAGGTGGCCTCTATGTGAGTTTTTTTAAAACCATACTCTTTCCAAAGTAAAGGACTAGTCTACATGTTAACAAAATCGACTTTTCAATATTTTGACCGAAAGGAAGAAACTAAGGAATTTATCGTTGAAGAGAAAAACAATAATTTTTTTTTTCTTCATGTGTAGTAATTTTCTCTCAAAGAAAATTGATTTAACAAACAGGACATTATTTTGCTCCTTAAACTTTTAAAATCAAAATCACAAACAAAAATTACCCCAAAAATTGAGCAGGAGTCTTATCAAATTTCCACTCGAACAAATGATGAAAGGATAGTGTCTTCATGAAATGATAATGTTCCTTGGTATCTATAATCAGTAGAGTGAAAATATCTCCAAAATTAGAGAGTTCAGGATTTTAAAATGCTACACACAATATGATGGCATGAGTAGATGTGGTAGTGTTTTAACTTTTAGAGATACATTGTTTTGGTCATAAATCTTCCTTCAAAGAATTTTTTTTCCAAGACAATAAGCAGCATAAAGGTGATGAATTATAAACTGATTACAATTATTTCTTTATGTATGCATGCATGTACATCTATGTGTATATGCACACACATGTTATTTACAATGTATGCAAGTATATGAATACTTGAATATGTGTGATATTGTTGTTGCATTGAAATGACCCCAACATGCTTCCATAACTGACTGAATAAGCGTATATGTTCAGATATATATCTTCAAAAGATAGTGTATGATTTTAAGAAGTTAGTAACTATGCATGACTCTCTGTAAATGACTGATTCTCAATGTTTTCTTATTAACAACCGAATCTGTCTATAGATCAACATATAATTATATACGTATATATATATATATATATATATATATATATATATATATATATATATATATATATATATACATATGTATAAATATCTGCTCCCCAACTTGTAACATATTGTGACCATCTGTAAATATGAAATATTTAGATATCATGAATTCATATAGTTGAAATTTATGCTTCTAAATTCAAAATAAAGTAAATATAAACATTTGCTTAGTTTTATATGAGTTTAAGAGGTGTATAAGCATGGGTGTATAAGAATTACACCTGTACATTGAAGAAAACAAATATACTCCATAAACATTACACTTGGTTGTATATGTAAAGAAGATTATAAGAGACTGCATATATATGTAGATGTAAAAAGGAGCCTGTAACATACGAGGCAACTTTCCAAGTATTTTAAAAATGAAATATATGTATTAAATGATAATGAAAATAACAAAATAATATTTTTCCAACTTATGACCATTTCAAGATATGACTTACCAGTCAAAACTGATCGCAATCATAAGTTGGGGAATGAGTGTACATGTTATATGTATGTATGGACACATTTTTTTTATTCTAATAAATATTTGTATATATCAGCACATTAGAATGAGTGGCTATGTAGAATTTTATGTGTGTGAGTGTGTATATATATATATATATATATATATATATATATATATATATATATATACACAAACGTATATATGTGCAAAAGAGTTGATTATATGAGTGCGTATGTATACAGAGATGATTTCATGAATACAAGCATATATATGTAGGTGTGTGTGTGTGTGTGCGTATACATATATGACTGATGAATACGTAAATGAATCAAAAGATGTAGCCTTATGTTGAAAGAAGCATTTTTTCTACACAAAGTTATTTTGCAACATAATCACCTTCATTGTCAATGCATTTAATCCAGAAGTAATCACATAGAAGTCACATTATGCAGTGAAAATTTCAGATCAAAATTCAGCTGAGAATTCTATACCAGGGTGCAAACTGATTGAGACACCCTCACACATATACATAAACATACATGTGCATCCATATATATGTATGTATACACACGTACACATGTTTTTACAAATGTTTTGGCTTATACACATACATGTATACATAGATATATATGTGCCAGCCAAAAATACAGACAAACTGAATGTAGTATGGATTTTGCTACTATCCTTTGAGAGAACATTGTTTACTTGCTGATTGAAACAATGGAAACTAAGTGTTAGAATGAGTAAATTTTTTTCTGGAGTGAATTCCATGAAAATTTTGGTAGCACACATTTATATATGTATATATATATATATATATATATATATATATATATATATATATATATATATATATACTGACCTCTTTTGAGTGGAAAAGTCTACCTTTTCAGATTTGTTACCTTTAAGTAGAAGAGTCTATCATGTTTAAGAAACAAATAGTACAAATCACACTGTTCATGCTATTGATAGATTTTCTATAATCAAAATGCTCTAGGCAACTTTTACTCACTGTTTGACAGCACTTAGTGCATTTTAATATTTGATAAATTTCAAAATCATATGCACACACACACACACACACAACAGTTAACAAAAGCAAAAAAAAAAGAAATCGAATTATTTCCCAAGTTTGGATAATCTCAAGACAATATGAATATTGGTCATTTAGTTCAAAGTAATGCAGACTTTAGTGCATTTATGTACCTTATTGTTTCGTTGCTCTAGAATTCCTCAATGGACCAAAATTCTGTTATTTACCATTCTTTACAGAAGAAAAAAAAAAGCATTAAAATCTATATAATTCGATTTCCAAGACAAAACATTTTCTCAAATCACATCTTTATTTTTTACCATTTTTTTCTGACCCTCAATCTTCTCTCTCTTTGTGACTCATAAATATATTGTTCTTTGTGATTATTTCAACGATTCCGACAGGCTAACTGACGCCTAGGTCACCATCCATGACCATCTGCAAAACCAATTAGGAGGTTTGGTACAGTGAGGACCTCAGCGTCAAGTTGTTCTTCCTACACCTTCACTGCCGCCATCTATAATCACATTTCAAGACTCTGCTTATGGCTCTGTCCACACCTATGATTGGTCTCCAGTTTTGGCGACACCCTCACCAGGAATCGGCTGGTCATATTCTTGGGGGATCATAGCAATAATCTGCCTTTATAAATATGGCAAAAATAGGTTGAGACACACCGAGCGTTTCTTTTAGAGTGCTTTGGCCTCCGGATATACATCGCCAGTGGCCTCTGGGCAACATAGTCCTCACAGCTCCCAAATGTATTACTGATCCTTACCCTTGGAATTCAGGAGAGAATCGCGAGCAAATTTTCGCAAACTTGCTGTTCTTGCTTGAGGCAAGGTATTCACCGAGTTGGCTATGGAAGCAGAGTAAATAACTTTGGTTTCTGATGCCACAGATGGAACACCATCATTTTCTGTATTTCACCTATGCTGACCAATGTGGGGATGACTTGTGGTCAAAAGGTAAACGACTATGCCAATTATATCTGAAGTGTTGACTGTCCCCAATCTCCAAGCCAAAGGTGTATTTGTGGTCGTGTATAATTTTCTGATACATTCTTTCATAACACAAAACAGTAAATGATGGAAAATATCGTGCAAAAGAGAAAGAAGATGGCTGGAGGCGGACCATAAAGAACTTTCTTGACCCAGGCAAAAATTCTATGGTTCCAAATCAACAAAGGTCATACACTGTCAATAACCAACTCAATTGGCAGTTATTTTTACAGCCATTTCAAGCCAGTAGATGTCATAGAGAGAAAAATACATAGAAAATATAATAGAAGAGATAAAAAACAAACAAAAAAGACTGTACATAATTTCATGAGTTCATGCTCTTATTTAAAAAATAAAAAATAAGATGCAAAAAGAACTCGAGAGGAAAAAACTTCCGAACACTTTATCCATAGACAATGAAGCAGAATTTTATTAAGCAAGTAGATAGCTATTGTTCCACCTTGATCTTTTTTTTTATATATTTTTTTTATTTTTAGTGCAATATTTTTCTCTTACTTGAGCCATTTTGTCTTTTTTTTTTATTATTTTCATTTTGGACATTGTGAATGGTCATTTTTGAGGTCCAGCTTTATTGACATCCCTGAACTTTGAGTTGAAAGGGTTTTCTCTTCAAAAAATTATTCAAATCTCATCATCTCCACTCTTAGATACAGAAGAAGCCATCTTGAATCAAGGTCCCTCTTCACCAGTTATTCTTGTTTTTTCTTTGTGCACATAATCAAATGTGTCGATTATTGCAAAAACACAAAGACAAATCAGATTTTCTAAAAGACGCTGCCAGTGCCACTCAAACACACTGAATACTAAACTGTTCATATCCCAGACAAAATCCTTCATCAATCAGCACCAACTCTGACCGTCTTTATGATTAATGCCAATAAATACAGTTATTCAAACCCAATGAAATTGATTCACTTTTATATGTGATGGGGTCAAATTTTTCATTTATTCATACATGTAGTCCCACTGTTTATTTTTCATTCAAATTCCGGTTCAAATGATTTTATTGACCTTTCTAACATTTTTTTCATTCTTCTTTTCCTATAGCCATAAGGCATCTTTAGTCAATTTTACAGCCTGATAAATGGAAGATTTATATAGAGGAAGTCGCTTATTGTGATCACAGAGTTATTTGCTGAATTTTGATCTGAAATTTTCATTGTATTATGTTCGATCTACGTGATTAGTATTTCCCACTAAGTTGTGCATTGACAAGGAAGGGGATAATGTTGATAAATATATATTCATTGTGTAAAATGAATTATCTTTCCTAATACCTTATATGTACCTATGTAGAGATGAGAGTGAATAAATGAATCCACAGCAAGACAAGTAGTTATTAGCTTAATTTTGATCTGAAATGTTTCACTACATATGCCCCCTCTGTGTACTGAATTAAGCACTTCAATGAAATCATGTCAAAAACTAAATATTTGTCATATAAAAGGGTTTTTCGTCATTATGGTGTGAACTGTTGATGTACTCACAAAAGTTAAAAGTTAACAAATATCTACCCAGGATGAATAACTCTTCATGGTTTGATCCTTCACAAAACCCCCTCGGCATATTTGCTTCCAGGAGAGATAGGGGGCGTTCAAGTCTGGGAATAGGCCACACATTGCATGATGGCTTCCTAATGTTTGCACTCCATTGAACAGGCAAAGCCAATTCTTCTAACTTTAAACTATTGTAATTATTACATTTGTAAACTTGTAAAATCTATAATATCCAAGTGGCACAAATGGTTTTTTTTTTCTCAAAAATATGTGTACAATCAAAAACTAAATCACATAAGTGAATGCAGAAAGCCGGCCCAAAAGGGACTCAAAAGCAAACATTACAGAGCAGGAACAGTGATACACTGGGAATTGCAAATAATTTGATTTAAACCAAGTAAACAAATGATAAGAGCCAAAAATAAAAAAAGATACTAAGATTTGTAGATCCTGACCAACCTACCCGTCAATGTGAGTAAAAACCAGATCTGGCAGTTATGAACAAAGAAAACAAAGTTTGCCAGATTGTAGATCTGGCTCTTCCAGAGGACTTAAGAGTAAAAACGAAAAAAAACAAAACAAAAAAAAACAAGAAAATTTTTTAAAATATCAGGACCCCACCTGAGAACACAAAAAGCTGTGGGACATGCCTATGATAATTATCCAACCTGGAACAGTCACTAGAACACTAAAGGTGCTATTTGAAGAAAGGGTAAAAACTGTTCAGAGATGTACTGCTGGAGATCTAGAAGACTTACTGTCACTTTGTCTCCAGTGATAGCCACCTGATATCAGCACTGAAAATGCAAATGCATGAAATAATAATCGTGCTTTTGAACCTGTTCTGTCCAGCAAACAGGAAACGCCGAAGCTGTACAAAGTTTAGGATTAATTATACAATATAGCACATGATACCCCAAAGTCGTACAAGATATTGTGTTAAGTGCTTGTAGACAGAAATAGAAACAAAGCCTACCACAAACGAATTATCTTGATGATGTGATGAGGGTTGATGGTTTCTCTCTGCTGTTTCTGTGCAGCGAGGTGCACCAAATTTTGCACAACAGCATCTGTGGACTGATCACCCCAATGAACTGTAGACTTTTGCAGCAAAGTTAATCTAAATCTAAAACTCAAATGCACTAATCCCTGATGAGCTAAGGCAGCTTAATCCAGCAATCTCTTCTCTTCTAAAAACTTTTTCCGACAGTTTTTTGATGCATTCATAACTGATAAAATATATTGTTACCAGCAGATTTATTCTTTAGAAGCAAAACATAAACTAATTCATATATTTCGGAAACACAAAAAAAAATGCCCAGTGTTTGTTATTCATTTATGTATATTTGATAGAGCAGGCCGGGCTAAATGGTGTTTCCCATTGGGGATGTGGGTTTGAATCCCGCCTAAGGCTTATCCTTTATTTTCCAATCAATGCTATCTACTCACTGCCAGAGGGAAATTGGCCTGAACAAAAAGTTGCAATAAAAAGCAACTAGTGAATTGAGATGAAGGCAAAAAGTAGTCAGAAAAATTTTTCAATGATACTTATTCAAAATATTTCATCTCATAAAAATCAAGAAAAATGGAAAAATGTATTGAATCTTGGAAAGTTAATGATTTTTCTTAAAGTTATAGAGGGATATTTGCCATTCGTTATTAAAAAAAAGGTATGTCTGCCAGGCATTAATACAGGTTGCTTGTTGAACAACCGTAGCCATCAAAGATGGTGAAGGCCTTTTTATATGTGCATATGTGTTGTGGTTTCCTGGCTATACTATTTCTTCTACAGATCAGAAAAATGGCATCAGTACACCACAAGGCTTTTTGGTGGAATTTTTGGAAAAAAATTGGCAGGAAGATATTATTTTGATGGGTTTATTGATAACATCTAGATTCTTCAGAATCAAGAAGTTTTTTAGTTGGTTTTCACTCTAGTTTAGGTGTTTTCTCGTGAAAAATCCCAGTGATGTCATAAATGGAATTTTTTCTGATCATATTCATGCTTTGATCCAATTTTTTTTTCATGACTTCAAATTTTAATGCTATGGTTGATCAATTATTGACTGTGGTGGCAAGTTCTCTTTGATTATTAATCACAAACTTTTTGATATACCAGGTATCCATTAAGTCTGTATGTGTTTTTCTATAAACTAAGTAATTTTCCATCTCCAAAAGGAATACCTTGGTGTATGGGGCAGTAATAACTTGGCAAATCCAAGGAAAGAAATGCAATGAAATCAGAGATATATAAGGAAACTTCATAAAACTAGATAAGACAACAGGTCTGGTTAGTCACTCTTGAGAAACCATCACATGACCAACATCTTTGGCAGCATACCATGTTGAGGGTGATCAATTGAAAAATTGGAAAAAGGGCTGATCAATGTATGTCACTTCTCTCACCTTTTGTGGAGCAGTGATCACTAAAAAGTCTGATTATAAAAAAACAAGCATGAATGCTCCCAGACATGAATTAAGGGAGCGATTTAGAATAAACTTATATGGCGAATTGAAATCCCTAGTAGAAATTTATTTGGGAGGGAAAAATTATTAAAAAAAAAAAAAAAGAGTAAATGTTCAATTTTCCAACCCTCTTGCTCCAGTAGTATGGCCTGCATACACAATTCATAGCCAGCCAGCCAGCAAAACCAACATAAAAACTAAAGAAACATTTGTTGACAGTTTTAGTCGATGCAAACACGTGAACAAATTTTTAAAATTCATTCTTCATAGGATAAGAGAAAAGTGGAAAATTGTATGTATCAGAAAATAGTGTGAATCCAATCCGTCAACATCACAGAGAATCCATGCATGTCAATTTGCTCCACAATTCCAGAGTACGTTTTGAAAGTTTACGGAATAATATGAGATAGGATACTTATGGGCGTTATGTCGAACTCTGTTCTCGATTATTCAATGAATATTACCACATCAATGTTTTATGATTAAATTTTATATAACTTCCATGTTTCACTGTAAAATATGGAGATTTCATAGACAGCCTGAATTTTAAAAAAATAAAACTACTGAGACATTTAGACCTGAATTATGAGAGATTTGGGGTAGGGTCAAATATTCTTTTTTCTTTTAAACTCTTTCATCTCAGGTGAAGCAACTTTAAAATAATCTTATCTACATCTCAGATATAATTTTTTTGTCTTGGAAAAGAAATCTACCACTGAAAAAGTGGATTTCCATCTTTCATTAGAATGCTTTGTTCTTGACTTTTTTTCGCAGCAACCATTTGATATCTTGTTTCAAAGACAATTCATAACACTCTGTCGAGTAATTCTGGCAACAAAGTGTGCCTCGTTGCATGTTGTAAGCAGACTTTACATTAATTTCAAGACTCTTCATCCATGGTAACAAATTGGTCTATGAAGATCAACAGACATGAACACAAATGAAAGTAGATACACAAGAAGTGACAAAACAGTGCAGACACTGATACACTCAGATGGAAAGAGTCAGACGCCTGATATTTTTGATACTCACAGAACAATAGACAAGTGCTCATATCCGCAGACATTAAGAGAAACAGATGTGTACGCATTAACAAACCGATAGATAAAAAAAGAATACGTACACATCCAGAGAAAAATAGACAATTATTAGATTGTTACACATGAAATGTTTTGTTTACTTCATAGAGAATAATGTGAAAATTGAGAAAGATTTACTAATATAATTGCATTTTTTTTCCATGTACAGTGTGAATAAGGATATAATTCATCATTATTTTTTCAGCCATTAACAGCAATGGTGTTTACCCAAGACACCAATTTTCAAATTTATCCATATTATCATCTTTTCAAACATCTGGAACCTCATATGAGTAATAAAATGTTCTGTAATAGGGAAGGAATAATTTGTACTTTTACTGAGATGGTGACCACTTCACCTGAAGAATTTCATATAGATGGTATATTATCAGAAGAAAATAATTGGAAAAAGGGTATAGCTTCAAATGGGTCACATTTTGATGGAATTTTTGCCATTTTTTCTATTCATATCATCCTTATCACACACAAACACACACACACACACACATATATATATATATATATATATATATATATATATATATATATATATAATCTCAAAAGCTTTACAGCTTTAAACAGTAAATATTAAAATACCTTTTCAAAGATTTTTTTATGTCACTTCAGTCATTCATTTCCCAATATCTGTTAATGTAATTTATGTAATCTTCTTTAGTGTTTTTTCCCTGTTTAGCATATACTTTATTATTATGGTACAATGTATAAATTGTCTCTTGTTGGGATCATCAGCTGTTTATCATGTAACAGTTTTGGGGATTTATTAAAAAAGTCTGTTATATTAACATGGCACCTCAGCACCGAACATCACCTCCCTTTCTTATTATCTAGTTTACACCATACATGCAGTTTGTGATTTTATATAAGGTTTTATGTGTATCGTATATTAATATTATTCTTTAATACATATCTATTTTTTGAAACAGGGCTAACTTAAGTTACCCCAAAAACGTTTTCAAAGATAAGGGGTCAGTAAGTATAACCACAGACACGACTCACTCTTTGTGTCATTTCTATTGAATATAATACATGTTAAGAAATTGATATATGATTTGACAGAATGATTATAAATTGCATTATGTTATATTGAAACTATTTGAAACAATCTTCCATTATTGCACGGTGAATGTATCATTTGGCCTAGACAATAAAAATAGAATAAACAATTAAAGAAAATGGGGCAGCTGCAGGAATCAAATCTGTGACTAAGAGGGTAGCTGCTTCAACGTAACTTGAAGCTAAATAGCCACAGGTAATTTAAAGGCCCTAATAACTGTTTTAACTTCAAATTCTCATTTTGTTTATCCACAGTTTATATCTGCTCTAATTGTTTCTTACAATGGGTACAATCTTAATTCAATATATACACGCACACACACACACACACACATATATATATATATATATATATATATATATATATATATATATATATATATATATATATTGGGCATGAGGAAATGTAGGAAGAGGGGAACACCATTCCCTGGAAATTTTTGATGAGCCAGCAGGAAATTTTACAGAGAATCCGTCAATACCCACAAGTCTGCTGCTACATTGGATCCCGAATTTGGAGAGTTTATTTTTTAATAACATGTATTATATTAGATGTAAATAACAATGTTTGCATTATAGGATATAAATCGCAAAAATACAGTTATAGGAACATTGCCTTTGATATTTTGTTGTCTTTTTTTGTGTTGCTATGTTACAATAGTATAGTTCTGTTTTCCAATGAGGTCAGGTTCCTAGATATTTTAAAATGGTCAGCAGGAGAGCTCCTGCCTTGTATCTTGCATTCCTAGGAAGTACAAAATTTTCTGACGCCCTAATATATATATATATATATATATATATATATATATATATATATATATATATATATATATTCAGCAATGTTATAGTCAGAAAGAGTACTGAAGACAATGCTGTAGATTTGAGTTTGCTTAATGAGTTATAATCGGCCATTGTGTTAGCAAAGTCACCCGCAACATCAAAAATGCTCGGGGGCTCGAATGACCTCCAGAATGGACTGTACCTCATTGGTTCCTAAAATTTGCTTCTTTTGATCTGGCTGAGTCTCATCGTGGTTGCAAGTTGTCACTCAGCATTGAAAACATGAGGGCAGCCATGGAGACTCAACCAGAAACGAAGACACGCCACCGGGAGCGTAGCTGAAAGGAGTCCATAAAACACAGAGAAGACATCTGGCACAAATTGGACAAGTGAAGAAAAATGCAGAAGTGGATACCCCATGATCTGACCAATGATCAGCAGCTCACACACTTTGACACTAAACTGCTTGTTTGTAAAAATTATGATTTTCTTGATCATAAGCTTATTGTCGATAAAAACTAGTTTGTGTATGATATTCAGAAATACGGCTTTCTTAGGGTTGACAAACTTATCCCCCTCTTAACCTCCCCAAAACCAAATCTTCACCCTCAAAAGATCCTCTTGGCTGTTTGGTGGTGCTGTAACGGTGTAATCCATTACAGCATAGTCCTATTGTCATGATTTGGATTTGATGCAACAAAAGTTGCAAACATTTTGACCAGCCGTGGTGAATCGAAAGAGGCCTATCCTGCTGCAGGATAACGCAAGACTTCATATTTCACAAACCACCAGGCAAAAACTGATGCAGTAAGGCATTGAGGTCCTGCCCCACCCTCCCTATTCACCGGAGCAGTCCCCAACCAATTACCACTTTTTCCGGGTCTTACATGCATATAGGCGCCAGCAGGTGAACACCAATGCGGACCAGGTCGAAAATGCCTTCCGGCGGTTTGTCGACTCCAGTGACCCCAGTTTCTACATGATAGAATAAATTCACAACCAGATCATTGGCAACATTGTGCCGACTGTAATGGTGCTTACTAAGACTAATAAAATTGTGTTTAAACTGAATCATAAAGTTTGAAATTTTTGTGGCTCAAAACAGCCATTTATTTTGTACTAACTCAAACTAATCAAAACCGCACCATTCAAGATATATATATATATATATATATATATATATATATATATATATATATGTATATATATATATATATATATGGTGAGATAAAGCGAATCTAAGGTGTATTATGAATGGCCTTGCTGGACAGAGAATAAAATAAATAATCTCATTTAAGGGTTGTTTCTATCTAATGACTAGGAAACTTTCACAAATACACAAACATCAATATATTGTCTATTACTGTGAAGAAGGTCTCTCAGCCTGGGGATCCATAATTAAATAATGTTTGTTACCCAGGAGTCGCAAATATATAAAATTGTTCTTCAATAAGGAAGCAACAACAACTGTAATATCAATAATAACAATAATTGTACTTGTAATATTCACTAATACTATGAAGTCAGTACTAATAAGGAAAATTACCCAAGAGGGTTTACATAAGCTGCTAGTTAGTTTTGAATTATGATTTATTAATACTGTTACTATTTTGATAATTACTATAACTGCTATGCTGTCTCACTGGGCACAAGTAAACAAAAAAAATATTTGTATCAAAATAATCTATAAGTAAATGAAAAAAATGAATAATGAGATGATATTGAAGAAAAGGTTAACGAGAACAAAATAATAGTAATAATTTCAAGCTCATCATCACTGGTGTGCTTGGAACAGTCCTAAAGATCTTTGCCAAGAGGAATACCAAGAAAGAATCAAAACTGTCTAGACAACAGCATTCCCCAAAACCAACAAAAATACTGTATGTTGGAGAATAGAGGAGTCTTGCTACACTGTCCTACACTGGAAGCATGATAAATTTTGTAGATAAATAAGACTTGTCAGTTTGGCTCAGTTGGCAAGAAAGACACCTAGCAATCACTTGGTCATTATTTCAAATTACGGTAGCAAAATGTTGATTTTCTATATTCTTTCAAATAATTGCAGGTAGATTATAATTAAAATTACAATTTCTGTAACTGTCGTAACAATTACTACTCGTTAGCCTATAGTGATAATTATAAGGAAAATAGAATTAAATTCTATGAGATCAGTTTTCAACAAAGAAAGAAATTCAATTTTTGTTTAAATATTCCAATACACAGTAGAACAAAAAATAAAATATGATCTTCTTAGTATAAATATGCATACCAAGCTAAACTTGAAAAAAAAACAGGTCTGGTTAGTGACTCAATAGAAACTGTCATGTGACTAATATCTTTTGGTAGCATGCCATATTGGGGGTGATCAACTAAGATTTATAAAAAGGGATGATCAATGAAAAAGTTACTTTTCCTGCCTTTTATTGGGCAGTGATCACTGAAAAAGACTGGATTTTAGAAACAAACAAGCATAAACATTGCTAGGCACAAACTAAGGGACCAATTTAACACAACTTTAGACTGTTGATTTAAACCCCTACTAAATACTTATTTTGTGAGAGAATTTTCAAAAAATAAAAATAATTTGTTTTCTAGATATGATAGGGAGTAAATGTTTAAATTTTCAGCTTTCTAGCTCTATCGGTCTGGCCTGAAATAATCATACATACTACATACATTAGTGCAGCCAGAATGCATGATACTTATATAGCCAGCCAAACAAACTTAAAAACTGGAGAAACTTAAGTTGACAGTTTTGGTTAACTGTTTCTAATACAGAACTCAAAACCAAATCATACCAAGGCATTCGAATTGCGATTTAATTTGCCTAATTTATTTGGCTCAATCTTCTCTGCGGGACAAATAATAATGATAATAATAATAATAATAATGATAATAATAATGATAATGATGATAATGATGATGATGATGAAAACAATGACTTCTGCCTCAACTCTGTCGTCAGTAACTGTTAGAGTCAGAAATAATTTTACAAGTAATAATGATAATGGGATTTGAAATGGAATCAAAATTATGATTATTACAAACTGAGAAATGATATTACGAACAGTATTCAAATGAGACTTGAGTCATTAATAAATGTTCAAATTACTTACTTTGTCCATATATTTGGGTCATTAAATTCCACTATAAATGCAAATGACTAAGTCGTATTCATCAATTGTAGTTCTTCTGGGAGTTTCCTTTTGGGCCTTGGAACAGATATAATTCAGAGCTATTGGTTGACTTCTTGCTGGAGATATGACCAATGAGAACTCTTCTTTCAAAATTCAAATAAATCAAGGTAGTTGGAAATACTCAGGTGTCAATTTAGCTCAGGTATTAAACTTTTCTTAACATGAAAATTAAGTAATATCTAGTACATTAAGGCAATTTTTTGGTTTGTTCGTCTGTAATATAAAGATCATTGAAGGAAAGTTTTCATTCATGAAAATTTTAGAAGAACTTAAGGGATTCTGTAAAACAAGACCATTCTTTAGAATTGTGCACATTGATTTGGGAAACAATGAAAGCTATTTCATAGACTGAACTAAAAGGAACAGATACTACAGCTTAATCAAAGTCAAGATAAAGCAGCCGTTAAGAAATAAGTTTCTCTTCTGTTATACTTTTAATCACTTCTTTAGAAGTGATAAGTAAACATTTTCAACAAGTGTTCCAGATAATGCTGAATCATTTTAGCCCATGTAATGTTATGTAATTTCACTTATCTGAATATTTTGTTTTCATCTTTCAAGTACTTCAAAGTCCTTGCGATTAAAAAAACCTTTTTACAAACTATTTGAATCTACTTGAATAATCTATTTGATATGACATAAACATTATGTAGCAGTTGAAGTATCATGAATCCATATCGATTCATTGCTTGTCTGTAATTTGAAAACATCAAAAACAAGATGTTTGATTCCATAGGAAATTTTACATTTCACAAATTGCCTCACTTCAGTTTGAAAAAAAAACAAGAACAATAGGTATTTTATCTAAAATTATCTCAAAAATACTAGCACAAGATTTGGGCAGTGTTGGTCCTAAATAATCATTGGCACCTAAAAAAGCACTTTTTTGAGGAAATTAGAAAAAAAAATTTTTTGATGGTGCCTTGTAGTGTACTCATGCAAAATATTCAAGGTTATAGCCCCCAAAATGTGACCAATAGCAGCTGGAGACCCACACAAATAGACACAAACACTCAAAGAAAGCAGAATATGTAATTCGCTTGGCTGGTTGGTTGGGCTATTTTGGGGGCTATAATCATCCGATATTTTGGTGTTATACAAAAGAAAACTGAAGAAGGATCTTTCACAGCATAATTCAACAGACATAAATCAATGGGTCTTCCTCTCGTCACATCTCTGACATTCTTCGGTTCTCTATCGAATTATCTATACAACAATTAATGAGATTTAATTAGATGATTAAATTGGCAGAGTCTATTTCATTAAGTGACTCTACAAGATGAATCATCTACTGAATAAAATGTCATTAACAACAATCTTGAAATCTAGGCCTAATTTTCATAAATTTTTTTATTAGTTCACAAATTCTTTTCATTTTCTTTTTACCATTAAAATCATTTTACAAAAATCTTGTGATTCTTGCAAACAAAAAAAAAAAAATCTGAACTGATGTAGTTTGTCACTCCATCTTATATTCTACCTGCCACAGTTTCGCATATGATATCTAAGGATCCACATGAGATCATCTGATATTCTTGCAACATGACAAGCCCATTGCCATTTGAGTTTTCCAATGTATTATATGGTAGTATATCTCTGAATTTTTGAGGTGAGGTATTATTATTTCTATTATTATTCAGACACATAGCGTAGTGGTTACAGAATCAGACAAATGCAAGTAATCTGATGGTTCTAGGTTCAATCCCAGTGTGAGACAATAATAATACTACTAATGCTAAGAGAGGAGTGCGGTCAATATACTCCCGTTGGTTAAATAAAGGGTTTGGTTCGTTACTTCCCCACACCTACCAGATGATACCTGATGAAGGCTGTAGAGTACAACGGCTGAAATGCTGTATGAAAAACAACCAAGATGAGGATGGTCCAAATAATAATAGAAATAGTATTATATGGTATTTCAAACTCCTGTTTTTTTCTCTAAAAGGGTTAATATTTAAATTTTCAGTCCTCTGATACAATAGTGCGGCCTTGCATGTGCAATATATAAATAACCAGCCAGACCAACTTGAAAACCAAGGAAATCTATGTTGACAGTTTTGGTTGGCAGTTTCTAATTGATAGAATACAAACATCCCTTCAAAACTCTTTTTTCCCCCAGACAAAAACTCTTATCTTACCAGCCAACTGGTAGCAGTCAAAACATCAGAGTAGGCAGATGACAAAAATTTCCTGTCTCTGTTACAACGGGAAATATGTTGCTTACTTAGCAATTAACAGAATTTCACCTTTCCACCAAAAAAAATTAACACATATTCACTACCATAAACACTGGTTAGACCCATAGAAATTCCATGGGTATTAATAACTAAGATTATCTATTATCTCATGCCAATGCTCTTCTCTTTTCCTTTGCCAGTAAGTATTATCTTCTATTCTTCCTTATCCCTCCTAATTTTTGTTACCAATCCATGTTTTAATCTAAATGTTATACAAACATGGATTAGTTTTATATACAAAAATTTTCTTACCGCAACTAAACTCCCCAGAGGAAATGTTTTTAAAAAAATTCTACGTATAATAGTAACAGTATACCGTCTTAGAAATTCACACAGAAATTAATGTACTGTATATTTCTTAATATTAGACAAGATTTCTGTACCAAAAAAATGGCCCGTAATCAGCAGTTTGACATATACAGAGGTCAGTTAAAATATGACAAACCTTTTGCCCATATGAACGCAGCATTGGTAGACATAACACATATCAATGAGCGATAGTTTTAACTCACATCATTACCATGATTCTGTACGAAATGCTATGACAGTAGTATAAAGAGCATATTATGTAATATCTATTTTCAGATTCATTTGTCATCACTGATGAGAATTTTGCTTTTACAACCTGAAACGATATGTTCAAGATGAAAGGAATTCATGTATTGGTAACAGCCAACCAAGTACCATAAACGGTAAATTCATAAGGTGATATCTCCCATGATGGCATAACGACTAATATTAGAGTCAGTCGGTTTTCTGAAATTTTATGCTCAATTCCAAACTCGTCTCATACTAACGGTTGATTTATATTAAAAGATATATAGTAATTAAGCGGTTTTATGATATT